>OY660866.1:20785275-21385275 GCA_962446985.1 Xyrichtys novacula | reverse complement strand
AAAGACCCTGTCCCAAAGGGTCACTGGGTAGGTGTAGTCCATATGAGAAGTTTTGTGTGTATATGTGTTTGTGTGTCTGTGTATCTTGTTTCCCTTTGAAATGTAGTCGAGTGTCCCCTCTATGAACTTGCCCTCAGATGAGCGAGAGCAGGGAAAAAAGGTTTTGCTGCTGATACCAGCCGGGTTCATCAACTTTCTGTCTCGCTGTGCAGCTGTCTCCAGCCCAGTGCTCGCTGTGAGCAGAAGCTGTTATGCAGATTATGCAGATAAGCCTGCGGTGCATTTAGCCTCATTCTAATCATGTTGAATGGTTTGGACATGGTTTTAGCACAGAGGTGATGATAACACTGGGGAATAATCTAATGTTTAATCATGTTTATAGCTGAAAATTGGTGTGGCTGTTTATGCTTATAATTAATTTGCAGAACTGGTGCGTGACAGACTCTCTAGTCCAATTTTAATAAAATATTTTGTAAACAAAACAGGATTTTATGTAAAAACTTTCAAACAAGTCATGTAAAACCCCATAGATTATCACTTGATTTCTGCTCTAGGAGCTCTTCAAGTTGATCAATCTTATAGTTTTACTTTTTTGTTTAAAAATCCTGAATAACAAAGTATGAAACAAGCACAACAACAAATGGTGGAAAAAGAAAGTGATTAGTTGTTGATGAGAGTAAAACGAGCTGAAGCCAAGAAGTCAGCTACCCAGATGGTTGGTAAGGACTCATAAAGACTGAAAGAGTGATTAAATACTGTGAAAATATAGTTGTTTCCTCAGAAGACAAGCCAAAAAACTCTCCAAACGGATAGCTGTTGCACCCGATCTGCTCATTTTTTGTATAGGCCTTTTCTTCTGTTGCTAACAATAAAGTTGAGAGTTTTTGATACTTCACACCTGTTACTCTACAACAGGGCACTGATATTTTGAAAAACTGAGGCCAAAATGTCAGAAATGCTATCTGTAATTCATATCCCCACATGGATGACAAGCCTCCTTATTCTTATGAAAAAGTGACGCCAAAATACGGCCTCAAATGGCTCTGATTGAACTTGTATAGTGACCTTTTTCAAGCCAAGACTGTCGCAAAAACGGTCTCACTGGTGACGCCATAAGACTGATGTTGCACCCCGTCCGCTACCCAAAGTACACATTTAACTTACCGATAAGACGTCTTATTCCCTCAGGTCAGCACAGGTCACAGCTGAACGGATTCCTGTTGATTTATGGCAGTCACTCGCGGTTATGGAAAGGTCAATGACTCTCCTATCAGTATTTGTTATTTTTCCTCTTGCTGTTTCTCCTCAACCCTGCTAAAAACTGCTGCAGGAGCCTGCATTCATCAAAAGAGCTGTCAATCATAGCACTGCATTCCCTCTTTTTTTTTTTATATCAAACGTAGTGTTAAAATGTAACTTTTTAAAAAAGAACTTTCACATAAATCAGCATGACAACTGCCTGCTATGAAAGCAGTTTGACGTTTCAGAAAAAGATATATTTTTTATGTAATTTAATTTTCTACTCTGTTTTAATGGAAGAAGCTGGCTTTAACTCTGCCTACTGTCCCCAAAGGGATCTCTGACTCAGCATCATTTTTCTAAAACGATGTTCTCAGTCTTGGGCCAAATCAAGGTTGTTATGGACCCATCATGTGAAGTAGCATCCTGTGGCCCATATTATTCTTCAGAGAAGAGAGGATTAACTGAGCAATAACTAAGTACAGACAAGAGCAGTGTTCATGGAAGTCTTTGGACTGACAGACATACCCTCATATCAGATTTCACTCACTGGATGCTGCAGAGGAAAGTCTTTACTTTCTCTGATGCCCCAGTGGAATGGATGTCTTATGTCTCTTCCCTAAGTTCTTTTTCTCCCTCCCTTAATTTCCTTGCAACTCTCTATGTATCTTTGTTGGGAGGGAGTCAGACACAGGAAAAAGAGGCAAGAGAGGGAGGTCTGTAACTTTAGAGAAGTCAGATGTGGCCTAAAAGTTTGGGCTTTGGGGGAGCTGTTGTGCCATCCATGTGTGGTACAGTCATATAAACAAGTTATTAACCCGATTTTTTTTTTTTTTTTTTTACGTTTCTATGCAACTTAGAATGTGTAACATAAACTAAAATCATCCTGTATATCAAACTCTTACTGTAAAAACTATAACTGATATAAACAGTGGGCTCTTTATTTTACAATTTTTCTCAGTCCCTTTGGTGTATTTCTCACATCACTATTAACATTTGCACAACAGTTAGTGCATTTCTCAGAACAATTAGTACAAACTGCAAAACCTAGTGGATAACCTGCAAAAGCACGTCACTTGCTCAAAATGAATAGTTCATTCCTCAAAAGCAAGTATTCATGTCAATGAAAGTGTCTGTGTCATCAAAATAATTAGTCCTGACACTATTGTTTATGAACAAGACAGTCAAATGGATTTGTCATGTTTTCATTATGACAGTTCACTCTCTCTGTGTTTTCCAGGGCAAAAAAGTCAGATCTTGGTGACACTACATGAAAATGCTAAAGACAGCACTGTACACTAGCTGTACAGCCATTTGAAAACTACAGTAAAGTTACACATTACTGTATTTAGTGAGGTAACTGAGTACAAGACACGTGTATGTTTCACATGTTTACTGCATATGCTCTCTACAATTCTACAGCATTGTGAAGAAAAAAAAAAAAAATCACAGTCACTTATTTAGAACAACCATAAGATTCACAGTGGTTCTCCCAACCTTTGGTTGCACCCGTTGACCAGCCTCAGCCATAGTTAGGCTGTAATTGACAACATGGTCCACAAGTGTAGCCCCAGTTTCATCAGGGATTTGTACTACACCTCTTCTTCCTCTGCTCCTGTTTAGTCCCCTTCCTTCCCGCATTCTCACCCCTCCTCCATGACACTGACCTTCCATTTTTGTGTCACAGAATTGTAGAAATGGTACAAACAATGTCCTGCTTGTTTACGTATGCTTGCTAAGTGAGGATTCATGGGATTCAGCTCTGAGTGACTCTTGACAAGTGGCTTGTCACTGGTTACAACTAATGCTTCGCACATTTAGTAAATTGTCTTACAGATTTTGAGAACTAGTTCCACAATTTTGTATGTACTGACTCAAGCAATGAAATGAGGACTATTAGTTTTATAGGGAATGACTATTCAGCATTCATAAGTATAGTTCATTTTGACTGACATGACAGAGGCAAATGATAATGTTATAAAACAGTAGAGAATTGTATGAAGGTAACTGATACATGTCCAAGAGCATTTGCAATTTGTTCAGAGGAATTAGAAACTGCTATAATGATGTGCACAAATGACTCAATGTTGTGAAGGTTGAACTAATAGTTGTGAGAACTTTCATTGTGACCTGAGAAATGCACCAAATCAACTGAGAAAATCTGTAATGAACATACTGAAAAAAGTTAAAACAATTGGAGACAAACAGACACATTCCCTAGTAAACATGAGTGGTCCTCTGTCCTAACTGTTGGTGCCTCTCTGTCTGTCTGTCTGTCTCTCTCTTCAGGTATTGCTTCCTATCAGTGCATGCAGACGCCTGTAGGCTGGAGCTCCAGAGGACCTGACCTTTCCAACTGCACCTCTCCCTGGGTCAGCCAAATTGCACAGAAGGTTAGTTGTACACAGACATAGCCTACACACGCACACACACACTTTACCAGACAATTCCCTTAAAGCAATTCAGCAACCAGGTCTCTTTTAAATGTCAGAATATTTGACATTATAAACACCCCCTCTCACCACAGATTAGAAGTGGGGAGAATGCGGCTAACATCGCTGGAGAGTTGGTCAATCTGACACGTGGGCGTATCTACGCCGGTGATGTCAGCATGTCTGTCAGGTTGATCGAACAGCTATTGGACATCCTGGACTCTCAGCTCCAGGCCCTGAGACCGGCCAATAAAGAGTCAGCAGCTCGCAATTATAACAAGGTAAAATGTCCCTGTGTTCAATGCTGATGTGTACTTGACCTTTGGTGGAAATGAGAGCGGAAATGTCAGCGATGATGACTCTGAAAGAAAATGTTTTTTCTGCTTTTCAGCTGCAGAAGAGGGAACGGACATGCAGAGCCTACGTACAGGTACAGTTGATAGATAGATAGATAGATAGATAGATAGATAGATAGATAGATAGATAGATAGATAGATAGATAGATAGATAGATAGAAAGTTAGATAGATAGATAGATAGATAGATAGATAGATAGATAGATAGATAGATTGATTGATTGATTGATTGATTGATTGATTGATTGATTGATTGATTAAAATTGTGTCTTTCTCTCCATCAGGCGGTGGTTCAGACAGTTGATAACCTGTTGGGTCCAGAGGCTTTGGTGTCCTGGGCCGACATGAGCGGCATCGATCAGTCCCGTTCAGCATCATTGCTGCTAGACGCGGTGGAAAAAGGAGCATTTTTGTTGGCGAACAATCTCTATGAAGGCCGTTTTAGTGACAGGACGCCAAATGTTGGTGCGTGCCTGATCTTAGTATCCTCTGTGATGTTGCTTGAATTCCTCGAAGATTTGCAGCCAAGATTATGTTTTTGTGTGTGTGTCTCTTCTTTTGTGTGTGTGCAGATGTGGAGGTGTATGTGCTGAATACAGAGGCTGACATTCAGGACCTGACTTTCCCACATTCGTATGACAGTGACAGCATCCTGCAGATATCAGCACTGGCTCTGCAGCAGTACAGCAACAACGGTCAGTGACACCAAAACAAACTTATTGTTGAAAGTTCAGCACTATAAGGTGCAAAAACCAGGGTCAGTAAATCAAAGAAAACCAGAGGAGATATTTTATGAAAGTGACAAATATGTTTGTATTTTTGTTGACTTTTTCTCCTCTCTGTTGTCTCTGCAGGTCAGGTGAAGCTGGTCCTCACTCTCTATAAGAACCTTGGCTCTTTCCTGACCACCCAGAACTCCACCCTGCGGCTCGGACTAGGACTCAGCCAAGGGTCAGAGGTCAGGCGTAGGAGTCTAGTGGTCAATTCGCATGTCATCTCTGCCTCTGTACACAGAGGATCCAATAGAGTTTACCTCTCTGAGCCTGTGATCTTCACTCTCAGGCATCTTCAGGTCTGTTAAAAAAGCTTATTGCTGTAAAACTGACTTTCAGGCTGATCTTAATTTTGTGCTTATGTCTTTTATTGGCTCTAATAAGTGTTTGTTTCCACAGCTTGAGAACCACTTTGGCCCCAACTGCTCTTTCTGGAACGCATCAGGGGTTTCTGGGAGCGGCAGGTGGTCGACGCAGGGCTGCCGCCTGTTACACACAAACAACACACACACTACCTGCGCCTGCAACCACCTGTCCAGTTATGCTGTCCTCATGACGTATCAGCAACCTGCTGTGAGTAGCTCACACCACATAAACAACATGAATCAGCCTTTAATTCACTGCGATGACAGAGCAGAGACGGAGCCTGTTTGTAGTTTTTGTCTATGTAAAGTCTCTCTAATAACTAAAACAAATCACAGAATGACCGTTATTTGAACATTTAAACATAAAAACAAGGACCAACCTCATTTTTTAGAAGTATATCCAGGTGAACTGATCTCCTTTTTTTATGTTTAATATAGAATTACAAAATCAGGCTTCAGGAATACTGTGTAACCATATTAGCTTTTAGTATATTGAATCTTGGAAATACTGAATTAGTATTCATACAGCGTTGCCGATAGCTGTACTTTATTTTCCTCTACATGTATGATGTGATAAGATCAAGTCTTTGCTGTTACGCAAAGGCGTCCTGACTCCATCCTTATGCACCCGTTTTCTGTAGCCTAGTTCGGCTCCCCCCTCCCCCTCTGTGCTCTAAAAACACTGTTGTTTAAAAGTCAGCCGTGGAGGGGTGATGATTATACGCTGTAAATGAGACGGATTGATAAATGCTGCAGGCTGTTTAGTCCTGCCATGAAATTTAATTAAGGTTCTCAGTGCAAGATGTTCTCTTTGTGCGGTGTGATTTAAGTCGTTTGAATGGATGTTATGTAACACACTGATATACACAACCAGAGGGAACGACACACAAGCAGTGCAAAATCATCACCGCATGGTTTAACTTTCATCCTCTCCGATAATCAGATTAAATGGTGATCTGTTTTCTGCTCTTTCTCTTCTGTCTGTCCTCCTCAGTTTGGTGTGGGTGTGGAGGAGCTTCTTGTCTATGTGGTTTCCTGGGTGGGCATCTCTGTGGCTCTGGTGTGTTTGGCCACCTGTCTTACCACCCTATGCTGCCAGGGGGCGCCGTGGCACACTGACCATAGCACCATCCACTGTAACCTGTGGGCCAACCTGCTGATTACAGAGCTGCTATTTCTAGTTGGAGCGAACAAGACTCAGTACACAGTGAGTGATCTTATATAAGATGTGAAATGCAATCATATTCAGACAAGAGGAGAGGCTGAGTGCGAGGAAATGTTGAGTTATGTGTAATACACTTTCTGAGTATTCTAAACTGCCCTGAGATTCTTTATGTCGTTGATTGACCTCGTTCAAACCCCCTAAACAGGACGTAGTTTCTTGGTTTAAAAAAATCTAATCTATATTGAATTTTTACCCAATTTTAAGATACAAAAATTCACAGAAATATTACTAATATTTGTTAATTTTATAATAAACTATTGATGGACATGTACAAAATACATTTAACCCTTAATGAGCATAGACAGTCACAGCAAAATTAGTAAAAAATGTGAATTAAAAAGAGAGAGAGAGAGAGAGAGAGAGAGAGAGAGAGAGAGAGAGAGAGAGAGAGATCAAATGTAGTTATTGCATAATTGCATTGATGTGCAGTAAAACTTTGATGAAATAATACTCAGATCTAAAATCACAATAAATGTATTTTCCTTGAGAGAGCTTAAGTAGTTTAAGGTCTGAAGCTGTTTTGGTGAACAATAAACCCCTCTGTTTTAACTTAGCTAAAGAAAATGTTTGAAATGTGCTCTACAGCAGTGATGAGTGTCCTGAAGATAAAAGAGAAAAGGACAGACTAAAATGATAGTCTGTTTCTAATGAGTCTGACATATTACAGGTGCAGCAATTTCAAGCAAAGTACTCAAAAGCTTTTGAGCTTTACAATTCTAATAGGCAAAGTCAGAATAGATTACAGTAAATTCAGTAAATGGTTTTTATAAGGTAATATTTGAAACACTTTGAAAAGTCAAAATAACTGCCCCTGTAGTTTTGGAGAAAAAGCATTTTTTACATCCTCCTCCTCTCTCTGAATAATCAGGTCGTGTGCTCCATCATCGCCGGCCTGCTGCACTTCTCTCTGCTTTCGGCCTTCTGCTGGTTGTGTCTGGAGGGTGTGGAGCTCTACCTACTGCAGAGGGAGGTGTTTGAAGGACGCAACTCCAGGAGGAAGTATTTCTATCTGTGTGGGTACTCCATCCCCGGGCTGGTGGTGGCGGTGTCTGCAGCCATAGACTTCAGAGGCTACGGCTCCAAATCAGCGTAAGTTAATAAACTGATGTGTGTGCTGCTCTCAGCATTTGAACTCTGTTGTGTCAAAGCAGACTGATGATTACTTCAAAGTCTATTTTTTTTTTATTTACTGTGATTGGTGTGTGCTTCTTTATATGTGTATGTGGGTGTATAGATGCTGGCTACGGACAGACAATTACTTCATCTGGAGTTTTCTAGGCCCTGTCGCTGCCATCATTACGGTAAGTGTTTACTTTGTCGCACTGCTTTTCTTACTCTTCTAATCATCATTGTGTAGTAACAGCATGTGATGAATTCAAAGATGTTAATTAGTGTTTGCTGTTTGTTATTTTTGGCCTCAGATGAACCTGGTTGTCTTAGTGATGACCTTACATAAGATGCACAGCACTGCTGCGTTAAAGCCAGACTCCAGTCGCCATGACAACCTGAGGTAAGTATGCTGATCTGTTGTGGTGATTAAATGAAGAGTTTATTATGTCTCTGTCAATCTTTTCTGATTAGCTTGTTACATTTTTAAGCTATTTCTTAACGTTGACTTTTTTAACTTTTAAACACAACTAAAGGGGTTTGTTTCTTGAATCTCAGCCAGGCTGTCATATGATAAATCTAGACCCACAAGAGATTTAAAATCACTTAAAATATTCAAAACTTATCCTAGCTGACTTGAGTAAAGAGTGTAAATGTCATAAAACAATGTGATGTGGTCTTTTTTATTCTAGTAAAGCTCCAGTATTTTGTTGATCAGCAGCATTTTAAACTTTCAAGCCTTTGAAAGGCCAAAATAAAATGCGCTGCAGCAGACTTGACAGCAGCATGAACTATGTAGAGTTTGCAGTTTTTTGAGCGAGTAAAGGTCAAACCTTAAAAATGCTGTATGAATCAAAAGCACAGCAGACGGACCGCACACAGTGATGGGAAAACAGATTTAGGGTGTGAATTACTGAAGTCAAGCAATTTCAATAAAGTGGTTGCACAGAAAAGTTTGTCAGATTGCAGGTTTATCCAAGTTTTTTTTAGTTTTTGTTGAAATTTCTGGATGGTTTGTGGTTACGGCACTTAGCTGAAGAGGACAGATGGAGGATTTGTGCTGGGCATTTGCAAGTATAGAGGTTTTATAAACCCACGCTCTTTTAGTTCAGTCAGAGTTCAAATAATTCACTTCGACCTTGTGTCTGCCCTCTTTGTTTGTCTACAGGGCGTGGGCGGTGGGCTCCCTGACTCTGCTTTTCCTGCAGAGCGTTACATGGTCCTCCGGCCTCATGTTCCTGTCTGCTCCATCTCTCCTCCTGGCCTACCTCTTTTCCTCCCTCAACACAGCCCAGGCCCTCCTCATCACCATCCTGCACTGCACGCTTGCCAGAAAGGTCAGAGTTCATATGTCACAGTAATTTGATTACAGTTTATTCTATCTCCATAAACAGACCTTGAACTGCAACATGTCCATACATAGATAACCGAAATCTATAGTCAATATAAACATGCCTGGTGTATATAAAAGGCATACAACATTTGAAAGGATATGAAATAATAAAATCTTAAGCTGACAGTAACACCCATTCATAGTGAAGCTGAGACTTAATAGAAACAGATAAGTGGGTGCTCTTCTTTTGGATATTATGAACAATGCAGACATATCTAGGAGTGTGTTTCTTCCTCCTAAACTCTGTAATCAGAGTGAAATCAACGTAGCACACCAAAAATGTCTCAACTTAAGGTCATTTATCACCAACAACTGCAAAGGACATTCATGCCATCACAGGCATCTGACAGCTTATGATTTATTCGATTGCATGCATCGTAATGTAACAGCAAAATCTGTCAGTGAGATTAAAACATCTTTTCAAATGCGTCTTGTAGGGTCAGAAGGATTATGGTCGCTGCCTGCGTCTCTCGCAGTGCTGCGTCACTTCTTCCTCCAGCTCTCCTGACTCGGTGAAGGGTGCTGCTCTGCGCTCAAACAGCCGCTACACCAGCAGCCAGAGTCGGAGAGCAACAGCTAACAGACAGGTACATTTTAAAATTCTTTATCTCTGTCTGTAGATGTTTTTTTCTCACTCTCTCTGTGTCTGAGTCAGCTTGACCTTGCATGGATTATTTCTGCTCCAGAGTCGTATCAGGAGGATGTGGAACGACACTGTTCGCAGGCAGACTGAGTCTTCTTTCATCGCTGCAGACGTTAACAACACTCCCACTCTTAACCGTGGTAAAAAAAAACTGTTTTTCTTTTAAATCTCTGTCTGCCCCACTGTCGTTCAAGAGTGTTTTAAGTGTTTTAATCTCTCCTACGCTCCACCCTCAGCTCCTTTAGGGAACCACTTCCTCACAAACCCAGTGTTGCAGACTCATACTGGAGCATCTCCTTATGACACCATGTTGGCACAGGGATACAACCAGCCCTTCAGTGCCACAGGTACTTCATATTTAGCTTTGTGTCTACTTTCTTGTTAATCGTTTTTTTTATGACACAGTTTAATGTCCCCCTTTTTGTTATTTTTTACTGTTTCTTACTGTCCTTTTTGTGTGTTTTCTCTGTACTCAGATATTCTTTACTCTGTCCACTTCATGTAGTGTTTTGGCTTTATGTGACAGATTATTAAAGCAAATCTGACATCTACATAGGAGAGCTTAAAGTCCCACTCCAATGTTTTTTTTTTACTGCTCAAAGTGTTATTGGTTGTCTTTAAGTTGCGATTATAAAGTTTTTAGCCAAAATCTCGTCATTTTCGAGGGCTTCTGAGTCGCCTCTGAGTCGTGGGCGGAGACAGCGCTGCTCTGCACACTCCTCTTCACGCTAGCTTGTAGCCTAACATTGCCCGTGTAGTTGAAGAAGCAGGTAACATAGGAGCTATTTAGCTCTCAGACACTAATGTCTTTGGGGACATGATAAAAGTTAATATCATAATTAGCTTTCTTACGAGCATTGTAATCTGGTAATGCACATGCCTGTTTCACAATCATCCTCTCTACTTTTGCAAGTGTGGCCTGCATAGCAGGACTCCAGGGGGCGGAGCTTGGATTTGTGACGTAGGAAATCTCACTGCATCTGAACCTGCCGTTTGAGTCTCCCAGGGATTCAGAGCAATTCGAACAAGAAATACTCAGAAATGCAATTCCACACTGTCCTGTAGCATCAGAAAAATGCCATATGAGCATGTAGACAAGACAAACACGATTTTCATCGGAGTGGGTCTTTAAAAATAGTCATATGAAAAACACGTTTTACAAATCCTGTTTTGATACAACATAATGACAAATATTTCAACTTTTTTTTCTGACCTAAATGTACAGTTTGTTAGTCCATATTGAAAAGTCTCCCTCATTGGCAATAGTAGTAGTAATAATATTAGTCTGTCACAAGTGTTTATGTGTGTTTTTATGTCTTTGTTTATTTGATTATTTATATATGTTACCTTTAATTGTTTGTCCTCTACATGTTTTTGACCCTATGCTTCTCTGTCTCTCTGTCTCAACGTGGACCAGTAGGAACCTTCAGAAAGAGTACGAGCTCTCTTTTGTTGTGCTCACTTAAATCATTGAGCGCCCTTTCCTTGTGCAGTTCATAGACTCTCTGTGCCACACGTGCACACAGTATGATTCATGGACCATGAAGACATAACATACATCCCTCTCATGTGGCTACATGTACAAACATTTCATCAAAGATACTTTATAAATTGTTCTGAGTACAGCTACACTAACAGACAGCACATGAACCCTGCACTTCTCACATCCATTCATACGTCCTCTTCTATTTTTTCTTGGTATATTGATGGTGTCATTGCTCAGTGATTGACACTTCTTGTTTCCTCCTGCAGAGGGCGGTGTGTCCCAGAGCCAGGAGTCCTGCGGCTTAGACAGTGTGTGTCTCAACGGAGGCTACACCCCCAACACCTTCACCCTTCATGGATTGGGAACCACACCGGGGTCTCGAGCTGGAGTGGTGGGCAGCACAGACCTCCTGAGAGAGGGTGGGGATGATATCTCCCCTGCCCTCCTTACTCCCCCTGGGGCCTCAGATCTGGGCGGCGGCACAGGGATGCGTCGAAACCTATCAGATGCTGCGGCGCTGGAAAAGATGATCATCTCAGAGCTGGTACAGAGCAACCTGCGGCCCTCTGTCCCAATGCCAGTCCCTCCTGAACGCTATGGAAGTCTAGCAAGGCCTCACCACCATGACAGGGCAGCTCTTACTCACACCGCCACTTTAACTCGACACGCACAGCCACCACCTCAGCAGGAAGGCTGGGCTGCCACTATTCAGCCAAACACTCGCCACAATGCACAAGAGGGCTGGGCACCACCGAGGCACCATACACCGGACAGTGAGACACATTCCACAGCACGAGGACCGGATCTTACAACACAGCCACGTTTACAAGACGGCTGGTCACACCAGCGAGGGGATTCGGAATCCCATGAGCTGCTCAAGGACAGTGACAGATCACAGCTGCAAGGCACTCTGGGCCGCCGTGGGCTGCAGGACCGGCAGCAGGCACGTCCCCCTGATGTTCAGGCCCGGCCCTACTCCACCCTCAGCCGGACCCCCGGTACCCTGTCCCGCCACCGCAGCACAGTGGAGCCAAGCGGAGGGACAGACAGAGACAGAGAGAGGGACAGGGAGAGAGAGAGGGACCGTTACCGTGACAGGCCTCTCCCACCTCCTCCTCCTCCTCCTCCACAGGAGTCAGAGCCCCTCTACAAGGCTCTAGAGGAGCCACTACTGATGAAGCAGAGGGAGGCCAATGTGGAGTCATGGAGAGGACAGGACAGAGAAAAAGACGAGACATTTCTCCTGAAAAGAGACGGAATGATGGACGACTGGAGGTCAGGAAGCGAGAGAGGAAGGGATGAGTCTTTCACCTCTCAGAAAAGAGATGGAGAGATGGACGAGTGGAGGGGAGGCATGGAGAGAGGAAGGGAGGAGTCTCATGTGTTAGAGAAGAGAGGTGGGAGGATTGAGGTGTGGCGGGGAGGAGCAGAGGCGGAGCAGGAAGAGACATTTATTACTCAGAAGAAAGATTTTGGGATGGAGGGATGGAGAGGTGGAATGGAGAGGGAGAAAGATGAATCGATATTTTTGAAGGACAGAGAAGGGTGGAGAGCAGGGATTGAACGTGAGAATGAGAAACAGAAGGATAGAGCTTTAGATGTGTGGAGAGGAGGGGTGGATGTAGACAGAGATGAGCCTTTCCTGTTTGAGAGCAAAGATGGAGGTCTGGATGCCAGGAAAAGAGGCTCTCTGCGTTACCATGGTGAGCGAGAGGATTCTGATGGCTTCACTCTGCCTTTGACTCCTGACCTCGACCTGGACCCTGACTCCTCCCCAATCTACGCCCGGGAATCAAACCCATCTGCGCTTTATCCTGGAGACCGCCGCTCGCCGCCACTTAGTATCTTCCCCAGAAGCTCTCCGCCGACAAACATATTTGCTCCACGAGACTCTAACTCACCTCCCAACAACCTGTACTCCCGCCACTCTCCACAGGTGTACAGTCGGAGCAGCTCCCCTCCTCGCTTCTACACCCGCACCTCCCCCCCCACACTCTCGTACCCCGACAGCAGCCCTGAAGGTCCTGAGGAGATCAGCCCCACTGGTCAACCTCAGCGGCCCGCTCTGGAGCTCCCCTACAGCCTGGGACGGCCCCCTCTTGGCCCGCGGCCCAATCACCTGCAAACCTTTTACCAGCCGCCACCACTAGCAACCAACGGGGAGGCGGCATACACAGCAGAGCCCACCTCTGAGGGAGAGGACGGACAGATGCAGCGGGTGACGAGCCTGTGACTAGGGCGGTGGTGATCGGGGGATAGAAACCAGGCAGGAGGAGGAAGATGGCGGCAACAACAGCAAACAATGAAGATCAAACTGATGGAAACAGTGATAACGATGATGATGATGATGATGATGATGAAGGTTACGATGATGAAGGTTACAGTGATGACATTGATTGCTCCTTCCTGCTTCTATCTCCTGATCACCACGAGACTTTCCCCTTGTCATGTTTTGTTACTTTTCTACGACTGTGATCCATTTCTAACTCTTCCTCCTCCCTTCTCTCTCTCTTTCTCTCTCTCTCTCTCGGTCCTTAAACCCTGATGTGTCTTCCCAGCTCATTGGTGCTTTTTCCTTGTTTTTTTTGTCCCCCTTTCATTGTCTGCGTTTCTATTGGTTGATCGGCCGGGTGTCGTCCCCCCCTGTAGCAAACAAACAGTGTGTCAAAGAAGCACTTGTGTGTTGCCAAAAAATCCTTTCAAAGAACATGTGCATGACTTTCTAGTGGCTTTTACCAGGCTACATACTGTAGGAGGAAAGAGCTGAAGAGTGCGTGAGCGTGCTTGAGAGTGTGTATGTGTGGGAGCTTGATGAGCATGTGCGTGTGTGTGAGCGCGTGTGCCTGTATATACATCATTCTTGTATAATTAATGTATCACAGTGAAGCATTTTATCAACATCAAACAGGGGGCCTCTTACACACATCCCCTCAGACTGATTTTGAACTCTTGACCAATCCCATTTTCACATCAAGACCAAAAGCTCCGCCTCCTCCACCGTACCTCCACCTGCCACAAACAGTCAGAGATGGATCTGGTTGCAGTGGAGTTTGTCACAGCAGCAAAACTTTTGAACTCCAGAGCCAGAGATCATATAAAACCTCAAAACTTTTCTGCAGCCCCCTGAGACCCTTGTACATATCGACCTCAAGTGTTCTGATTGTCTTGTATTGCTATTGAAGTTCAAGTAAACGTGAAATTAACGAACCTGTCTTTCTTTTTGTGTGGATGAACAGGGAGAGGGGTGTACTAAAACAATTGCAACTTGGCTAGTAGCTGACATCTAACTACTGTACTGTAATTCACTCGAACTAGCAGCCAACATTAAGTACATTTACGTTTTTGTTGTTTTATTGCCTTAGTCTAACTGAAACGAGACTTTACAAATACATGTGAACCCGACTGCTATCACACCATATCCAGTTTCCTATAGTCAGACTAACATGCCTAGATGCTACGATTGCTGATCGAGTTTTTTCAGTCAAGAGCACTCTTCTAGTGGAGAGAAACTGGCTATAAGTGTTATTCTGGTGTAAATTAAAGTCATGGTCAAACACACCGTAACATTGAGTTAGACACTCCCTTGAGAGATTATTGTTGCCGACTGCTTGCTTCTCTAGTTATACCAACTTTAGCAACAACCACACGATAGCAATACACAGAGGTCTATGGATCCACGTGCAAACCTCAACCAAAAAGCCACTCTATAGCCACAAATAATGCTCAGAACAGCACCTAACTTCATCAACAGTACATATAGGGTCCCAGTCATAGTACTAGCCACCAAACATCTTTTTAGCTCTGCCTGATTCCTTTAGCAAAGGGAACAAACACAACCCACCCTCTCTCCTCCAGCAGCCACTTGTTTGTGGGGGGAGCCCTGACAAGTTGGTAGTTCTTCTGCTTTAGCGTCTCGGTCTTATTGCGTTTCCATGAAGCAATAATCATAAATTTGTGCTGCACTCACTGATTGACTCGTCTAACTCGGTGTTAGGCAACCCCCCCGTAACTTGTACACCGGAATATCCCTTTAAACTTCTCCAGAGTTTGTGGACCAGGGTTAGATCCACAAGTTGAAAACAATGAATGGGTTTCTAGGAAGCTGGTTTGTAAGCAAAACCTCCACAAACAAAGAAAGGACATTAAAAAAAACTGTTAAAGAAGGGCTGTTAAAGTGATGGTGTTTTCACCATTAGCCACTTGCTGAGGAATTTTGTTAAATGCTTTGGTACATAATGGGTCAAATGGGAATCACAGTCGTAACAAACTGGATGTCAGCATGTTGCCACCAATTCATGGTGACATGCCTCTGTCAATATTTTAAATTTTGCATACTGCTTGTTCACTGGGACAAAGACAGCAGTCCAGTTAAGTGGTCTAATTGAGATTTAACCATAGCTTGACTTAACTGTGTATGTTAAAGTACTGATTAACACCCTTTTTATTTACGCAACTCATATGTACCTGTGCCAGTATTTTTGTTGTAGCTGAGTCACCGACTGCAGGGGCCTATTCTACGAAGCAAGTTCGACCTAGCGAGGTAGCCAGCAGTCTCGCTAAACGGTCTTACGACCCTGATTATCAACCTCGTAAGTGGATCCGGCTTTTCTACGAGCACATGCACACATGTAAGGCGGAGCCCGCCGCATCTGACCAATCGCGAACATGGATCAGTCTGGAGCGTCAGAGCAGGCTTGAGAGCGAAGGACAGCGTACTTTACAAACGAGGAGCAGGAGAAGATCATGAGAAAGTATGAGGAATTCAAAGCTATCATAAACCTTAAAAGCAACACTGTCGCCGCTGCAAAAGCACGGAGGGAATGCTGGCAGAAAATTGCCGACAGTCTGAATGCGTAAGTATAGTGCGCAAAAAATCTTTGATGCCATTATGACCCTGAAATAGCACTGTTCAACATGTGCTTTTAACACGCACCAGACATGTCTAATTCATTTCCAAGATGAATTCATTCATTTGTTCATTCCTATCGTGTTTACATTTTTGTGTGATATGTCGGCCATATGAGCCTTTCATAAAGGTGGTCATCCGGAAAAGTAAGTTGGTCCGTGCGGTCCCTGATAACTCTCGCGCGCCGGAGTGCTCCTCGGTCAACGCGAGCACCGAGGTCTATAGGATCCTTCAAGAACGGACAAGCCATTTTTCGAGAGAGCTCATTGGTCAGTGGGCGGGGTTTTTATACTCTGTGAGTTCAATCTGGAACCTAACCTGCCCCGGAGCAGGTTAGCCGTTCAGCGTACATTGCCATGGAGACTCGCCTCGCTAAGAAGTGAACCTGTGTCGTAGAACAGGAAACCCCGAACTCACCCTCGAAGTTACCTCGCTAAGCAGTAATCCTGCTTCGTAGAACAGGCCCCAGGTCCAACTTGTTTCAACTCAGACTGATCATCAGTGATCTGTCCCAGTTGAGTCTGAGTTTCCAAAAAAGAACAGTTGTGTTCCTGTTACATAAGTTACATGAGTTTGTGTTGAGTCCCTATCATAAATAAGAATAACAAGGAGGACTGCTTATTCACTACTTTTGAACCTTGACTAACTTATCGTCTCTAAAACACATTCCCTTCATTTATTTTCTGACTAACCCTGTCAATGAGTTTTAGTTTATCAGTGATTTAAAGTGCTGTGTTATGCACTATGAACTAAGCTCTCCCCACTTGCCCAGCTGAGGAGGTCTTCTTAACATAAGATATGCTGCAGTAATGTCCAGGCCTCCTCAGCTGAGAGTACAGCTTCCCTGCTGTGCTCTCCCTCAGTGCTTGAGTGTCAATTCCAGTCCAGCCTGCTACTGCAGAGAGAAAAAGAGGGCAATCAGTTCACAGAAAACACCTGTGTTCATGAACTCTGGTACTGCCCCTGAATTTTTGGTTTTGTTTCTGTCTTCTCCTCAATGGTTCTTCCACTAACATGTTGCACTGCTCAGGCTTTCACTTACACTTTAATCTTGGACTGGACAGCAAAAATCACATTCTGTGGTGCCTCTTTGGCCAGGAACTGCTGCTGAGCAAGGTGACACATAATCAGGGGAACATATGTCAGCCCCTGTCTGAAACTGAATAAATTATTCAAATAATTTATTGCAAATATAATTTTAAAAAAGATGTCTTAAATGTTGTAGTCCTCTCCCTTGCTCACCTTTACTGCAAATACAGTGGGTGCTAGAAACTGAGGCTATGTCCAAACATATACAAAACTGTTCAAAACCAGATTTCTCTCTTTTCTTTCTTTCTTTCTTTTTTTTTTTAAGAAAACCTTTCCACACCAGGAGAGTGATGAATTTTTCCCTGTCCACATAACATTGCACAAACAGCAATGTCAGCAACATGATACATGTTAGAAGAGCAAGTAAAGACTATCGATTGTGTTCTATTGACCCCTCCACTATGGTGTATTGAAAAAGAAAAGCTAGGTTTCCTTTCAAACATGCAATAACATCGAACAGACAACAAAAATAGTGTTGACGTTCTTGAAAACCTGTTTTCAAAAACTTTTAGCATCTCTTTACCTAAGGATGTAATGTGATGTTAACTAATTTTGGCACCCTCACTGAGGCCCGATTATACGTACCTGATTATTTTTTAAAACGGTGACATGAACCATCGTTTGCACCCTTCGTTTAAAAGCAAACGAAGAATTTTCCCCTGAAGATGATAAATGATGCTTCTTAAATGATGTGGCTAGAGTGGAGATTTTGGAAAACTCTGTTTGCATGTAAACTGAGAAAAACTGAGATTTGGGTAACTGACAGCAGATTGTGCACCAGAAACTGGGTTAAATGCGACATTGTTTACAATCTACAGTGATCACGGATGCATGCAGAATGTACAAATACAAATCCCTTTGTATTTGTTTGCATTTGCAAATACAAGTGCTGTACTATATGGAGGAACAAAGACGACTGAGTCCTCAAAGGTCAGCAATGTTGCAGCAACTTCTCCATCCAACACAAAGAGTGCGTCTGCGTCGCCGCCAGCCTCTCTGGTTTTGGGTCTGACCTGAGGGCACTGCTATCTGGTGGGAGAACTTTGAAAATGCAGCTGTTTTGCAAAAGGAGTGGCATGAAAATTTCCGGATGTTGCGGGCATTGCTGCTTTCAGACAGCACATATACACTCACCGGCCACTTTATTAGGTACACCATGCTAGTAACGGGTTGGACCCCCTTTTGCCTTCAGAACTGCCTCAATTCTTCGTGGCATAGATTCAACAAGGTGCTGGAAGCATTCCTCAGAGAGCTTGGTCCATATTGACATGATGGCATCACACAGTTGCCGCAGATTTGTCGGCTGCACATCCATGATGCGAATCTCCCGTTCCACCACATCCCAAAGATGCTCTATCGGATTGAGATCTGGTGACTGTGGAGGCCATTTGAGTACAGTGAACTCATTGTCATGTTCAAGAAACCAGTCTGAGATGATTCCAGCTTTATGACATGGCGCATTATCCTGCTGAAAGTAGCCATCAGAAGTTGGGTACATTGTGGTCATAAAGGGATGGACATGGTCAGCAACAATACTCAGGTAGGCTGTGGCGTTGCAACGATGCTCAATTGGTACCAAGGGGCCCAAAGAGTGCCAAGAAAATATTCCCCACACCATGACACCACCACCACCAGCCTGAACCGTTGATACAAGGCAGGATGGATCCATGCTTTCATGTTGTTGACGCCAAATTCTGACCCTACCATCCGAATGTCGCAGCAGAAATCGAGACTCATCAGACCAGGCAACGTTTTTCCAATCTTCTATTGTCCAATTTCGATGAGCTTGTGCAAATTGTAGCCTCAGTTTCCTGTTCTTAGCTGAAAGGAGTGGCACCCCGCGTGGTCATCTGCTGCTGTAGCCCATCTGCCTCAAAGTTCAACGTACTGTGCATTCAGAGATGCTCTTCTGCCTACCTTGGTTGTAACGGGTGGTTATTTGAGTCACTGTTGCCTTTCTATCAGCTCGAACCAGTCTGGCCATTTTCCTCTGACCTCTGGCATCAACAAGGCATTTCCGCCCACAGAACTGCCGCTCACTGGATATTTTTTCTTTTTCGGACCATTCTCTGTAAACCCTAGAGATGGTTGTGCGTGAAAATCCCAGTAGATCAGCAGTTTCTGAAATACTCAGACCAGCCCTTCTGGCACCAACAACCATGCCACGTTCAAAGTCACTCAAATCACCTTTCTTCCCCATACTGATGCTCGGTTTGAACTGCAGGAGATTGTCTTGACCATGTCTACATGCCTAAATGCACTAAGTTGCCGCCATGTGATTGGCTGATTAGAAATTAAGTGTTAACGAGCAGTTGGACAGGTGTACCTAATAAAGTGGCCAGTGAGTGTACACGGGTAATTGTAAACGAAAAAGTAGTGGTGCGCACACATTTTTTTTTTTTTTGTAAACGGAGAGGGTGAAATGCCCATTTATGAAAATAGTGGGGCACATGTAAACGTAGTCTAAGTTTGGTCAGGGAGTCAGTACAGAGCAGAATCAGGTGTGTGTGAGCCGGATGGGGAGCAGGTGTGGGAGCTTACATATAAACTCTCTGGCTCCAGTTGCCTCTGCTGACTCATTACCCTACTTTTGTGGTTGAGAGTGGATCTCTCTGTGTGTTTTGTTTGTTGGAGTGTCAACCATAAGCGTCACAAGCATATGCCATTCAAGCTCTCTTTGAAAAGAGTTTTATTTCGTGAAAATTCCCAAGTAATTTAGTTTTGTCAGCTTCTTGGTGGCGGTTAAGTCTTCTTGTATACGTTGCAAAATTTGGTCTGGCAAAATTAGGCTACTTCCTCGTAGCCTAACACGTGAGGCCAGGATCCAGACAAAATTTTACATTTACATAAAAACCACAAACTTGTTTGTTGGTCTGGCTGCAAAGAGATTTCTGCAGATCTTCAAACTTTCTCCTCCAGTACTCCTCATTTCTCTTCAGCTCCATGTCTTTCTTGTTGAGCAGGTCCAGGGTGTCGATGTGAGCTCTGGTTCTCTCCCTTCTTTGTTTTACAACTTTATGCTGGAGCTCCACCATAAAGTTGAGTTCTCCCTGGAGCCTGCTCACCTCAGACGTTTTTTGGGCCAGTTGTACTTCATAGGCCTAGCTGATGTCCTTGTCCTTTTTGTCAGCTGTTGCTAGAAGGTCCTTCCTCACTTTCAGCTGCTTTTGGAGCTCAGTTATACTGGCCTCTCTTTAGGCCAGCAGGTCCAGTGTTTTTTCATACTCCTTCACTCTGTCCTGCTCATCTTTACTTGCTCTGATGAGCAGGTCATCCTTTTTGTTTAGCTCTTCTTGGAGCTTTAACATCTCCTTCTGACTTTCGGCCAGCAGGTCCATGGTGTTCTTGTGGGCCTTTGCTCTGTCCTGCTCCATTTCAGCTGCTCTCAAGAGGAGGTAATCTTTTTGCTTCAGTTCTTCCTGAAGCTTGGTTACCTCCCTCTCTTTTAGGGTAAGCAGGTCGAGGGTGTTGGCATGGATCTGGTTAATGTCTTCTTGCCGCTTTGACTCCTAATCGAGACCGAGATCTGCCAAGCTGGGCGTGGTGGTGTGGCAGGGGGAGGTGTCGACAGAATCAGCTGGCGCAGTGACATTTTCGTGCTCGCCAGTGGCGAGTAAAGTGCGCTGAAAGCTCGCCAATTCAAACCTGGTCAGCTTTCAGCGCAGGCGGAGCACAGCTGGTCTAGTAGTATTTTGGTAGACCGGTGTTAGGGAGGGGGGATACTTATGCCGGGCTGCACCACTCACCAAAAAAAAAAAAAAAAACCAAAATGTGCTTGGGAACGCCCTGTTGGCGCGGCGGACCTGACTTACGCTGCGCCTGCGGCACGTCTCCGGCGAGGCACAAAAATAGAGCCCCAGGTGTTTAAGTTCTATGGTTGCGTGTAGCTGCAGCCTACTACTGCACAGTTGTTTGCTACTTGGTTCTAATTCAGCACATACTGTATATAATACAGACATTGGTTAAGAGACCAAAACAAGAGCCCGTGGATTATTTTTTCATCAGAATAACACAACATTCATCATGGAGCACATACTGTATAAAAGTTATTTCTTATGTTTCTCTGTAACTGCGTGACTGTTTGTTAACATTTTTTGCCTTATTTATTTAAAAAGGTCATGGGTCAATTACTTAATGTGAAAGTGTATGCTCAAAGGTTGCCATGCAGGTCTTTCAAAAAGCATGTTTTGAAGCTCAGACTGTGCAGTGATCAACTACTGAAAAGCCTTGATAATTATTCTGAGATGCAATATGTCAAAATGTAAAAGAGTCAAAGGCTTAAAAAAAGGGTACATTTATTACCATAACTGTCTGCTCTCTGGCAAGAGGTCTAGAGACATACTGTACATTAGAAATAAAAAAAGATCAGATAAATATCCCTACTTCTGAAACACATGGATTAAATCTGTGGTCTAGACACTTAGTCATTCATACCTTACTGAAACTACTTTTGCAACACTTTGCAAACAGAAGGACTGATGCATATCTACACAATGTAAATGCTACATCACAACAGGGACAACAGTTGCATTTTCACTATTTTGTGCTTTCCTTCACAACTTTTACATTCACAGGGTTTATGAAAAAAAAGAGACACAACTACAGATTATATCACATTTTTGTATAAAATACATTTCATATATCTACCAAATCAAAGTGGTTATTTATACTAACATAAAAGTGCTTTTACAGTATCATTCAAGCTGTACAAATTCTGTATATATTTACAGGTCTTGTACTTTAGAGTGGTGGGGTGTAGTGGTTGGTGCTCTCAGGATTCAGTCATCTTTCCTCTCACGTAAGTGTCACATATGAGGCTGTGGTCAATCCAAGGGGGTTAAGAGCTCGGGCTACACACCTCACATGGCCCCCTACAGCTTCACTTCTCCAAGGTCACAACATTTCCTCCTCTGAGTCACATTTAAAATCTCTCTCTTTCTCTCTCTGTCTGTCTGAACGCTGAGGTATGAGGTTTAACTTCACAGGAAATTATTTCATATACTTCAAATCTCCTGTCGTTCCAAACCAGACAAGGAGCAGGTGGATGTTGTCAGCCCATGTAGGTGTGGTGGTCAGAGGTCTAGCAGACAGTGTGGTGGGGGGACAGGGGACTGTCTGGGGTCTCAGTTGGAGACAGATCCGAACTTGGGCTTTTAAACATGGATGAGATGTGGAAGGCCTGGGATACACACAAACACATGAACCAACCTTTAAATGTTGACATTTTGACATGAAATAATGCAAGCAGATCAATAATAATGACCTATCATCTTTTTCACGTACCCTGACATGTTTCGGCGGAAACTTCCGCCTTCATCAGAAGTGTCACTTGGCAGTATGTGTAATGCGTCATATCAGCTAGTGATATGGAGGCGTGACCCTCCTGTCAATTTTTTTGACAAGAGTGACCATCCTGTTAAAAAATATGATGTGTCAAAAAAAAAAAAAAGAGGGACATTTAAGAGAAAAACAAAAACAAAGAGTTATAGCTATATGTATATTTATGTTTATGCATATATATTTTTTTTTTCTTTGTTACTATTATTTATTTAGTTTTTGCTTTGTCCCTTTGTTCTGTTGCATCATTCTTTTTAATTTTATTAGTTAGTTTTTTTTATTTTCAAATGTCATCTGTTTTATATATCTCCCTAAAACAAGCACTCATACATAGGCATACACACACACACACACACACACACACACACACACACACAAAAAGTTTAACTGTTATCCTAGCTTGTGTCTGTCTTGTCTTGTCTCCCCCAGTTGTTTCTTAATTTGTTGTCCTTCATCTGTCATGTTCTGTTTTGCATCACTTATGACGCGTCACACCGACAACGAACTAACACTTCCGAGGAAGGCAGAAGTTTCCGCTGAAACATGCCAAGTGCGTGAAAAAGATTATATGTCTTATAATACTGACCATCCAGTAAGCAGTGAGTGCCCCCTGTATGTAGCCTGTGATCACATCAGACGGGTGGTGCCTGTAGTCTGATATGCGTGTCAGACCTGTGTAGACTGCCAGAAGAATCAGGAAGAACTGCAGCGCTGGCCTCAGCAGCCGAGCCCCTCTCCATGTAAACCGCGCCTGCAGGTAAAACTACAGGAAAAATAATAGTTGTTATTTTTTACCCCAAAGTGTTTCCACTTTATATTTTCACAAACACAAGCTCATGTTTACAGTCTGACTTCTGCTTTAAATTGCTGTCAAGGCAATCTGTGTTGATGCAAACTCATCACGTGCACCATCTTTGGTTTAAGTTGATGACCAGTACTTTCATTATTACAGAAAGCTGTGCGAGAGTCTTCATTGTGTGTGTGTGTGTGTGTGTGTGTGTGTGTGTGTGTGTTATATCAAGGAGTTTTCTTAGATTTAGTTTCTGGTGACTTCAGTGAACAAAACTAGAAAACCAGGAAAACCCCCTGAGTGCAAAACAAAAAGGCTGAAAGTGAATTCGAAGAGGCCAAAGATTAGAGCAAAACACTATTATCAGTAGCTATAATTTAGACATCCATGATATAATTTCTCTAAGCCAAAATTGTGTACTCCAGGTCAGGGACCCTCTGTGCACCAAGGTCTTGGAGACTCGGGCTGAGTGCTGGGGAGCTACGGGACTGAAAGCTTGAGACTTATTTCGTTTTTTCTGGAAAACAACGGTTTTCATGAATAACTCGGGCAAACACAGAACAGACGAAAAAATGTATGTGTTTGTCTTATTAATCTTAAATTGTGAAGCACTATAAATTGCCTTGTGTATGAACGGTGCTATAAATACTTGCCCTGCCTTACCATTTAATTTTTTTTTAAATTGAAGACATTCACAATGACATCTAGGGTTGTGGAGTAGTGGGGCTAAAATGTATTAATTATCAGTGAAGGTAGCAGTGCAAAAATACAATTTAAATTTTTATGTTGAAATGCTTGGCAGCTGCAAATAATACAACCTTTTCTTTGACTTCATCTACCTGCACTCCAGTTACCAGACTCCAAACAGCTTAGAACTCAGAAGATAATCTTCTGTTGGGCTCTTTTCAGTGACTGGTTGTTTAATTCAAATTTCCTATCTGTGCTCCTGTGATAGCTAACTTTAATTCAAATTTCCTATCTGTGCTCCTGTGATAGCTAGCTACTTTGAAAATAGCTGCCTCCAAATCAACACAAGCTCCAATGACCATGATGCATACCTTTACTTCAATGCAACTTATTGTTCTATTACAAAAGCATTCAACAGGGGTTGCTGCAGCACCAGCATCATTTTTGTTTACACTTTTGATAGGAAATACTTGACAAAAGCAGCAGCACACCGAGAATGCATCATTAGAGCTTTTTTGCCATTGGTACCCATTGTTGTTGAACAGAAGGGAGGTGTGAGCATAGGAGCTTTTCTGACTGCTAGACATCACTAACCAGTCCCATTTTGTTCAAACAACAGATTCAAATCTTAATATTGTTTGCACCAGACCAGTAAGGTGCATTCTATCAAATAAAGCAGAGTATGGTGCCCTCCAATAAAACAAAAATTGCAAAGCTCCTTAATGCTTATTGTTGCAGTGACTGAATGTGCCTTGTTTTTCATCTACCCGTTTACCTCATGCTGAATGTATCACAGCACTTTTGCTCCATGAAACAGGGTGACAGTTGGAGAAAATGAGCGAGCCCACAAGATATCACACACACAAGATGGTGCACACATTAATATTCTGTATGCACACATGTACATATGCTAGCTCCAGCACACATCAGCCTCCATAAACACATTTCAATACAGGGGCGCACGCACACACACACACATGCACACACACACAAAGGGGAGAGCAGTGAGGCGGTGAGGCGAGGTCACACTCCTCCCACAGTGGAACAAAGCTGTCTCTGTTTGTCCCATTTCTACTCCCAGTCCTCCTTCTCTCTCTCTCTCTCTCTCTCTCTCTCTCCTTTTTTCTGTCTCTTTTCTTTCTGCTGCTAACTGGACCGATGATGGCTGCCTGCTTCATTCATTTGCCCTCCCCATTTTCTACAGATATGGTAATTGGATATTAGAGAGATAGTAAATTGTGTTTGCCAGCCTTTGTGTGTGAGAGAGATAGAGAAAGTGTATGAAAAAGGAAGAAAAGTAGTAGCTGAATGGAAATACTCACTGCTAAATAGAGCATTGTGTACATGGCGAAGGAGGCGTGGCCGGAGAAGAAGGACTTCCTAAAATAAATTGAAAAGTATTTAGAATAATATTGAAAAAAATCAATATAAAAGACATGCTGTATTCATTAACTCTTTCAAGATGGATCAAGTAATGAAAAAGGAAAAAGCTAGGCAGCCGTTTGTCATCAGCTTCCATGGTGTTTAGAAAGCTGCTTCGGACAGTTATAATGCAATGACGAATAAAATACAGTAAATCTGTATTGTTTCGCCAGTTACTTTTCCTCTTCTTAATCTATTTCCTGTAATAATTTTAACATCTCACAAACTTTTGACTGTATAAAAGCATGGACAACATGATAGCCGTCTAGAGCTTCCACTTCTTATTCACTGCACTACAGCATGGGTCACACTGACTGCCTCCTCCATGTTGACAAATGGGATGAGAGTCAAAATATGAAAATTAAAATACACATCAATTAAATTTCCTTATATTGAGTATTGCATTAATTGGAGCAAGCCAATAAGTCAAGCTTAGCCCTCAGTTCAAGTGCTGATCCTTGTGCCCACTATTTACCTTTCACGCATCCAGTTTGCTAGACTCAAAACAGACATTCTGTTTGAACGGCTTTCGCTTGCCCACTCTACCTTGCCTCATTCTTTTGCAAATCACTGCACAACCCACCTCTACCTCCTCTTTTTTAAGCTGTGTCTGGTTTTACTTGTGTCATGTGTATTGCCACTGATGTACTCCCTGCCTTGGCTTTTCATGTAAGAAACAGCTATGAGGTGTACTCACCCCACCAGAGGCTTTGGATTTCTACATATGCGTGTGGAAGGGCAGGAAGCTCTCAGAACAAGACCACATCGCCAAATGTAATTTAGAGCGTGAAAATAATTCATTCTCTTTGACAGAAGTGGTCCTTATTGAAATATGGTTGCTGAATCTATTTTCTATCATGGTAGTTTTAGTACAAGTGTTCAGATTTTTGAAAAGGTCAGTTTCAAATTGTTATATAATGCTATAAAATAACATGCAGGGGCATGACTTACAGCTACATTGTTGCAGCAAATTTTGCTGAGTGGGGGAGCAACAGTTCTATCCACATGCAATTTAATTAGCTTAACGGAAAAGACTAGTCGATGGCAAAAATATACAAACTGTCAGCATCCACCAAAAAGGGTATTTTTGGCATCACTTTTGTACATCAGGAGGAGGTAGAGACTTATTGTCCATCTTTATATACAGTCAATGGTATAAACATAGTCTCTCACACACACACCTGGCCTCCTCTTCCAACCGATGATCAGGTTGGCGACAGCTCACTGTTGCAACATAAGTTCCAAGTGTACAGTTAAGTGACTCATATGTGACCCCGCACACAGACAGGAAGTGGGGACGCAGCCGCCCAACGCTCAGCTTGGCCATGTTGGTGAGCGACTGACCAACACAGCAGCCAAACAGGAAGCAGCCCAGCTCCTTGTACAGACACGACACATACAAGTTCCTTACGAAGGCCTTGGAGCTCACACTGCGGAATCGAACTCGGTAACACTCCCCGAGGGCAATCTGTAGGCAAGCACACAGTCAGAACCATCATTTCACATCCCTTTGTACAAAAGAGAGAGTCCAATTAGGATGTCTGTGCTCACAGTGAGGCCAGTGATGATGATGCCACCAGCTATGAGTAACTCATCAGATATGGCTTCTCGGTGCAGGTAAGGGTAGGTGATGCTGGGGTCTCCGCACATGAAGCCCCTCCTATATGGACTCACTGCCTTCAGTTCACACGCAAAAAATGGAATGGAAGCTGCAAGGAGGAGAAAGGAGAGAGGTTCAGTTTCACAACAATGCCCTCTGGGAGTATAAACATTCCTCTATCTGATGAGAAACAGAAGAGTGTGCGTGAGAAATATGAGGAGAAAAGAGAAACGTAGAATGGGGGAACTGACAAACAACAGAAAGACGGTCTGCAACCTTAGAGAATTAATGTTTGTCTTACTATCTCATAGGTCACAAGTAATTCAGTGTTGTCCATGTATGGAAATGGGTGAGGCATTATTGGAAATATTTCAGGGCTGCTTCATAGCTATCTAACAAAAACCCTGACAAAACTTTGTTCAGACTCATCTTTGCGCAAACGTCCAATGTTTTTCTGAAGAATAACATTCAAAGTGTCTGAGTCAGTTGGTCAGCTTAGTTTGAGAGAAAGTACTTAAAATATAGTTGGGAAATTCATGCTGCCAAAGTTTGAAATTTGTTCAACTACAAGTTATTTTTATAGACTACTCCCTTGAAATATCAGAGATGAATCGAGAGGGATGACCTTGGGTGGTATGACCCCCCTGATAACTGACTGGCCAGTTATTGCTTTGTGCCTTTTAGGCAGATTTTGGTTCCCACTTTTGTAAAAGAGGGGACACTCAAAAAAAAATGCCATTGAATAAAATGTAATTAACACGGCTTACATTGTGACAGGGAGTCTGCTGGTAAACACATAGACTGTATATAGAATGGACAGAGTCTGCCTCATAGACTGTATATACTTTGGACAACTTGGTTTATACGGATTTGAAGCCAAATAGCTCTCGGTATTTCCGGAATTTTTCTTCATTTCCTGAAACCAGCGCTGCGCAGTAGCGATGCGCCCATTTGGCCACGCAGTCGCCGAGAGTCGCTGTGATGACGCTCGGCTCAAACAGCGTGTACCCCTGGAGAGCTACGCAATCCCTGAAAGCCCATAGGCTGTATCAGGTATCAATCATAGCAAACATGAACTCCCAAATAACTTTTAAAAACAGAGCTTCACAGAAAAAAAGAGGACTTGAGCACAAACCAGTCATACAATAACTACACGTCAACATCGCAAGCAGGGGGGAGAAAAAATTATGTTCTGTGTAATAAATTTCTAAAGTTTGTCCACAGCCCCATAAGCTTTGCTGGCGGAGGCAGGATTTATGACCTATACTGCAGCCCATCAACAGAGGGTGCTGTTCTCGGAGTGGCTTCACCCAGCGAGGAGGCAGATGGCGTCCATTCTATATACAGTCTATGGTCTGCCTCCTTGGTGGATGAAGCCACTCCGAGAACAGCACCCTCTGTTGACGGGGCTGCAGTATAGGTCATAAATCCTCCGCCAGCAAAGCTTATGGAGCTGTGGACAAACTTTAGAAATTTATTACACAGAACATAATTTTTTCTCCCCCCTGCTTGCGATGTTGACGTGTAGTTATTGTAAGACTGGTTTGTGCTCAAGTCCTCTTTTTTCTGTGAAGCTCTGTTTTTAAAAGTTATTGGGGGGTTCTCATTTCCTATAATTTCAGATCAACCAGACCAACCAGACACAGCCTACATGTCTCAGTTTTTAGATCTAAATACTACAAAATCATGCCTTGCTATGAGTTGGCTTTTGAGCTTGTTTGTATCAGATAGTAGAGCATCGTAGCATCATGGCAGTAAAAAACTGGACGGCATCACGTGGATGAAACAAGATGCAGAATTCTGAGACAATTCCAGCATAATTAACTCAGCAAACTGACTAATGATCCACACTACTTACTTGAGAGGGTGTCCACTTTTTATATGTAGTCCTAAAAAAATTGCAATATTTATTGAATAAATTGGCTGCTTTAGAGGATCCCTAGCTCTAATCAACTACTTATGTTACTACTTGAGGTTATGTTGCAACTGCCAGTGGCTTCTTTGTTTTTCATTGTACCACATTTCCTTTTTTTAGTCAACTTTGTTTTACCTTTTACATCGACAATGCAACTAGTCAAACAAGTCATTCATGTGTGTTTGTGTGCAAACATTAAGTACTTTTTCACTGTTTTCATAACAGCACTGATTCACTGATATCCCATACACAACACCAGTATGAATGGGATGCTCATGACTGTCATCTACAAAGAGACACACAGTAAGCCCTACATTTTGCAGATGAAAGTCTGGTTAGAAACTGAAAATACAGAGGGTTCTCAAAATGAGACAGTCACAGTGAAAGAGGGATACTGGAGGAATGAGACAAGTCACACTGGGAATAGTTTTACAGGAAAACAAGGATGGGAACCCTGACTTTTTCTCTGGAGATCATCATCAGTCAGACAGCGATTAGGAATGTGGGGGTCTGTAAATAGAAAAGAGAAGGAGCCAGAGCTCATCAGAGACCTAGATTGGGCTGTGCATTTGTGTGCATGTGTGCATGTGTGTGTGAATGTGCACTTCAGTTTATGAGAAGAGAAAGGGGAGTTGTTTGTGACTTCAGTTCAACTCTTCCCCTAGAACACAAAGAGCGAATGCCGCAGCAAAGCAGAGCCAGAGCCAGCCACACACTGTCTCTGTTTGTCTCTCCATGTCCACCTCCCCACCACAGCACCCCTCTGTGCACACACCTCTCCTTCTCCTTCTCCTCCTCGGTCTTGCATTCATGCATTCACACAGCACAGAGAGGGAGACCCTCCCATCTGCACATGCCCAATCTGTTGTTAATACAAACTACCTCTCCATCCACCCAGCTTTTTCCAATTAGTAAGCATTACATAAGCTCCCTCCTGTCACTCACAGGGTCCATGGGAGGAGGGTCACCAATTACACTCATGTGCGCACACGTACATATCTTTCCACACGCGCGCGTACACATTGTGGGTCGTGCATTTATTTATTTATTTATTTATACCACATACAATTCCCCCTCGGCCCGGCACTACCCTGAGAACTAAAGGTTGCCATGGAAACTGTAGAATTCCCTGGGCAATGAACGAGCAGGCTGGCACGGATCGCTCGAGAGCGCGCACGAGCGGAAAACAGAGAGCTAGGGATCTATGCTGATGGAGAAGTCGGAAAACTTTTTGCCTTTTGTTTTTATTTGTTGCTGATATATTTCAGACTCATAATTTGCTGCATTTGTCGACTGAATGGAAATGAATGCAAACAAAGCGGAGCAGAACTAATTTTAGTTTATGTTAGCCCTCATCAGTCTGAGCAGTCACCTTTCAAAGAGGTTCACCCTTTGCCCCCCAGTAAAACTAAAGGGATGGTAAGAATTGAAACAAACCAATTAACTTGATACTGAAAATTTGATTGGAAAGCCCCTTCCTCAATAGTTTTCCAAGTGTTTGGCCTACAAATGCGCAATCAAGTCGTGAGAAATAAATCCAGGTTATTTTCCCGCATGCCTAGCAAAGAAGAGGTAACTCTTTTTGGTGCAGCAGTTTCAAAAAGACCGAAGATGTTCACGAATAAAAGAAAATTGGGCTGCTTTGTTATTGAAAGTGGCTGTGTTCCGGGTGGAACAAACCATGCGCAAAATCAAACATGCCTTTTCTTTTCTTTTCCAAAAGACTTGTGTCAGTACTTCTTAAACACACAAAACAATCTCAAACTACATGCTGAAATAACACTGTTACACACAAGCTTTGCAAGTAACTTAATCAAATGCACAGTATGTGTAGTAGTTTTTGCACTAATATTTACCAAGAAAGAGACAGAGGAGGTCCAAGCCCACCAGAAGTTTCCTCTTGGATAAAGCTGGTCCAGTAATCTCTATGAGTTTCTTCCCAGTTCCACTCTCCATCCCCATCCCTGCTGTGACCAGCCCGCTCTTGTTGTCCGTCAGCTTAAGCTGCAGGTCTGCACTGGAGACCGGAACACCGGCGCTGTGTGAGCCAAATTTATGCAACATGACGACCGGCTGCGCGTGAAAGTTTGGCAGATAAAACTTGATAGCATCAAAAAGTTGGGAACGTCTTCGACTTACTCTTATCAGAGCTGTGGGGTGACTGTAAGGGAATCCACAGGTTGCCACAATAGTCAATATGCCCGCTGACAAAGTACGTTTGCATTTTTACGCATTGTTAATGTCATCATAAAGTGTGCAGGATTCGCCCTGACTCGTTGCAGGGCGCTTGTCACCTTCCAGATATGCAGCCAAGTGCAGCGGAAAACTCCAGACTGGTTGCGAAACGCATCCACAGATTCGTCCCTCTCTCTCTCTCTCTCTCCCTCTCCCTCTCTCTCTCTCTCTCTCTCTCTCTCTCCATAGTTTGTGACACAGGACTGTCTGGAAATTTAGCTGCAGGGAAGAGCAGATAAGCATCATGATGACGATGATGGGTGATATAGTTATCTATTATAACAGTTATCTACCTCTCTTTTTTACATTATTCATACAAGTTATCCAACGATGGAAAAATAGAAAATCTATTCTGAGCTCTTTTATTTCTATGGAAGATGAAAACGGCCATGGATTTTTTTTTTATGTACTATTATCTCGTTATAACAACTTATCTCAATATCTTGATAAAACAAAGTTTGTTATTTCATGATAACAAATTATCGCTTTTTATCCCAACATAAAAAAGACTGTCTTCGTGATAAGGGATATAGCGTTTTAGCCGACCTATGAGAACTTTCCAAAACGCCATCCAGAGTGGGATATTTCTGATTTTCTGAATATTTCTGCTGGTGGAAATAAATACAGCACAGTAATAGTCGATTCACAAAATTCAACAAATAGTTATTTGAAATCTTGTGAAAAGTAATCCCCGAGCCCTGTTCTCGACGGTAGAGCAGGAATACGCTGCCCAGTGCTCTGGCATCTTGTTCCTTCTACTTGCAGCAAATCACAGAGCGTCTGTGGTAGAATGACTGGTTCAAAATGGCAGCTGCATTTCTAACGCCCCAGCAGCCGAAGCTGTGTCTACTCTTTATTATGTCCATGAGGCAGTAGCTCTTAGCAGGATAGCTTAAGATTTACCTTAACTTTAGAGACTGGATGCATGTTTTATATGGACTATGCTAATCAAAAACATAAAGCACATAAACAATTTGTTTTTAAATTACAAAATTACATCACAGGTGATATAAATGTAAACAATGAGCGTGGTCTAGACCTGCTGTTCTTTTTGGAAAGCATCTTGGGATAACAACTGTTGTGATTTGGCGCTATGTAAATGAAATTTGATTGATTGATATTTGTTGTAATACTTATATAAAATATAATTCTTTTTAAGAAGACTAATGTGCAATTGTTCATTTTTTAAGAGAAGTTTATTTTGTTATTAGTTATTTGATGTTAAAAAGGATAGATGTGTCTATGGTGCACAGCAGGACATGACGTCATGAAGATTACATTTCAAAAGAATGACGCATAAGGCATACTGGAGGACATAGCAATAGAGCTAGCTATTCGGTGAAACTGATTTTGCTCTGATATCCATGCTGCTAAAAAATGATTCTCACGTATCAACAGGGGTTAGGCTGGCACTGCCCTCTTTAAAAATAATAAACAAATAGACACATGAAGCTGAAGACTGTATGATACTTGAATATTTTTAAGGCAGATAATGAGGACAAAGGGGGAAAATGTTAGAATTCTGTATCCACAAACATATGCTGACTACTCCTGCCTATGTGAGGGCTAGGGTTGGAACACCCCTCTGAAAAATTCAAGACATCCCCTTGTTCCCAAAGTGAAAATTACAGCTGCTTGCAATTAAACATCAACCCCCAAAACTTTGCAAACTTTAATGCATGTGTGAATTCATATCCACATGAACACTGAATGAGTCACTTTACTGTGACAACTCAATCAATGTGTCAGCACCACAAAAAAGTAAAATGAGGCAGAAGTATTACACCTTACTTTTTGAGGGGTGGAAGAAGGAAGGATGTGGCTGATTTGAGAAGTACATGTGTAACCCTAAACAGAGTGAGAGATGAATCGTAGAAAATGTTAGCATCATATCTGAACAAGCTTCTTTATTTAAAATGTTGTGGAACATTTATTTACAACATAAAGAGTAAAGACAATTTTTGTCATTTTACTTAATGAGGAAGTGTGTTCATGATGAGCATTAATACTCAGAATTCATTCATTCCATTTCTATTTTATCATATTTGTGACTCTTTAATTTAAAGACCCATGCCGAAGAAAATCCTTTCTTTCTTGTTGTCTACATGTTCATATGGCATTTTTCTGATACTAGAGGACATATGAGAAAAATAAGTGCGAAATTGCATTTCTCAGTATTTCTTCATTCAAATCACTGTGAATCTCTGGCAGACCCAAACAACAGGTTCAGACACAGTGGCATTTCCTACACCACAACTCCAAGCTCCGCCCCAGAGAAGTAGAGAGGACAACTACGCAACAAGCGTGTGCGTTAGCGGATTGCAATGCTCGTAAGAAAGCTAATTATGATATTAATTTTATCATGTCCCCAGAGCATTAGTGTCAAAGAGCTGAATACCTCCCATGTTACCTGCTTCTGCTGCTACTACACCAGCAACATTAGGCTACAAGCTAGCGTGAAGAGGAGTGAGCAGAGTAGCGCTGTCTCCACCCACGACTCAGAGGTGAATTGCTAATGAGCTACTGGAGCTCTGAAGAAGAAAAGCCCTTAAAAATGAGACAGGTAATGCAATTTTGGCTACTTCATGATTACAATTGAAAGACCACTGAGAACACAAAAAAAAAATCAATTGGAGTGGGACTTTAAACATTATCAACGATGAGGCTGAATGCTAATCATAGCTGGAGTTTGATGTTGGCTACCAGGCTATCAAATATGTTTTTTAACTTAAAATGTGGCCCAGTGTCTCTTTAGATTTGCAGTTCCAAACACTGTCCTACCTTTGTGAGAAACTGTTTTTAACATTTGAATGACCTATCACATGGAAAGCAGAACAACATGTTAATCACACCGAGCTTCCTGTATGCCTTTCTCTGGATGGCCTTGGGGAGATATCCTGCTGGGCAACAGTGTGATTTCTCAAATGTTTTAGATTTAGAAATAGATTTGGATTTAACACCTATTATTAAAACTTAACATTTGCTTTGACATGTAGCATTGAGATTTTGTTTAGCACCCCAATGTATCTTATTAAATTTCGATTTTTTTTATTAAACATTAAGATTTAAGAGTTAAAGTTGAGGTTTATATTTAACATTTGACTTATATGCAACACTACATTTCACTCTTAATATTTGGATTTACATTTGGATTTGTATTAAAATAAATGCAGCACTAAATGTGAAAAAAATGAGTTAGTTTGAACAAGAGAAAGGAAGCTGTTTTTGTCATTGTGAGGACCCTAGCAGTGGGCAGGGAAACACTACCTGGGAAGTTTTTTAAACCTTCTTTAGATGATAGTGGGTGATTTCGATTTTCTTTCATGATGTAGAGAAAAGGAGACAGAACAAACTTCTGCAAAATGTGAAGTGAGAATAGAGACAGTGACTTCCCTTTAAGAAAACCCAGTGCATCACGATGCAGTTTTTTTCTATTTATTTTTTTTTATTTCAACCAATACGTAATCCTGACCACAGAAAATCCAGCTGCGTGTGGGTATGTGGGTGTGTGTGCGTGGGTGCGTGTGTTTGTGTGTGTGTGTGCTTGTGTAGAGAGAGCGAGCGTGTTGTGTTGTCTAAGTTGTGATAGAGATTTTTGCTTCTCTCTTGTATTTCGTCATTTTCAGTAAGGAGAGTCTGTTCATAGAGTGATTACACTCACATCATGTTACAACACGTGTGACTGTCACTTCCTGGGATGAAACTGGAAAAGATGAAGTCCTGAGAAAACTCTAGCAAAGAAACTACAGCAGCAGTTAAATACACACACAAGGATTTCTTACTGATAGACCAAATCACAATAATTAAACGGTAACACCATTAAACACTATGAATGAAAATTTTCTGTGTGTTCAGCTGGTTTTGGGCAATAATAAAACTTCTGAACCACTGTTGGAAATGTTTGAGGAATATATGTGTGTAGGTGTTTGTAGGTGTTTTTAGTTTCAAAAGGGAACAGAGGACATGTTTGGTTTTGGTTTTTTGTTCCAACTCTGCATGAGCACATGACCCTCTGCTAACTGTAATGCTGCATTTCTAATTTTCCACCGCGTGGTTGACTTCCTTGACAGTGTCCCATGCAGAAACAGTCCCCTCTCAATTCCAATCACTGTCTTTGCTCAGTGGTCATGCCTCATGCTGACTCACTGAAGGTCAGACTGTGTTAGGTGGGGGAACTCAATGTGCTGGGAGTGGTTAGAGTAACCTTTCTAGTACAGTCCAGCTGATTAATAACTCATTAGGGATTTAAGGCCTAAAACAATGAAGCTCTTGAAACAGCTAGCTCCCGAAGACTGTGATTAAAAACTCCCCAGAACACCCCAGGATAAAGGGTAAAACATGGGAAAGACCTCAGACAAGGACATTTTAAATACCTCATCTTGCAAAAGGAGCTTAAAGCTCCAGTGAGGAACTCACAGTTTGGGTCAATTTTGGTGCCCCCTGTGGACAAGGCAGACTTTGCTTATCTTTCCTCTGCATGCTTCAGCAGTGATTCTTGACTAGGGTGATCATATCCTGAATCCCTAAAAAGAGGACACCATTATGCGGGCTGGAGTAGTGCACGCACAAGCAAAAATTTGAAGGTTTTTGGATCGGGCTGAGTGTTTTTTACGCGCTTCTAACTCAGTTAAATGCATATTCTTAATTCTCAAAAAGATACTTAACCAGGCCTCTTGGAGATACTGAAAAATACTCACACAAATTTGCATTTATAAACAATATATTCATTTATCTAGAGCATTTCTCCTCAACAAAATTATCAGTCACATACAAATATTTCTCTCTTTTCTTTCACTCACCGACAGACAGCGCATGTGTGCGTCTGGTCAGTGGCTTTGCTTAGAACTGAACGGAGGAGCAGAGAAGCAGATGTGCTGCACTATTTTATAATGAATAAAAACACATTCAGAGTGTGTTTCCAAATGAACCATTGAACAAGTATGGTGAATACAATGGTCTGTGATGTGAAGATTAAGTAGACACTACACAAACTCAAAACTGAGCCCATTTCTGCTAGTAAAAAAAAACAAAAACGGCTTCCATATAAAACCCTGGATATTTGAAGGATTTTACAAACTCCCCTCTCGACAGGCCGGACAGCCCCCTAAAAGAGGAAATGTCTGGGTAAAAATGGACATATGGTCACCCTATTTTTGACCAAAAATGCCATCCTGTTGACTTTTAATAGTCAAATGAATTCTTCACAATGAATATTTTCAGTAAAACTTGTAAAGTTAGGTCTGTTTCTTTGGCTGAAAGCTGATAGCTACCTGCTCATTCCTGGGGTACCTGTTACAGGTATTTAAAATTTGGGTATACAAACCTTAAGTTTTGTTGCTTATGGTCTTCTTTGAATTTGGATATCATGAAAAGACATCAGTGTAAATTTTAGTCTATTCTTAAAACTTAAAAAAAACTCCTCATAGAAGCTTTAAAGGGATATTCCGGCGTAAAATTATGCTAGGGTCAAACACCGTAACATTGAGTTAGACACCCTCTTGAGAGATGAATGTTGCCGACCACTTGCTTCTCTAGTTATACCTTTAGTAACGACCGCAGAGAGCAATATACAGTGGTCTCACAAGCCAAACACAAACTTCAACCAAAACGCTACTCTTTAGCCACAAATAATGCTCAAAACAGCAGCTAACTTCATCAACAGTATATAGGGCCATAGCCATAGTACTAGCCATCAGACATCTTTTTAACTTTGCCTTATTTCTTTAGCAAAGAGAAACAAACACCACTCACCTACTCTCTTTCAGCAGTTGCTGGTTTGTAGGGAGACCTTGACCAGTCCATCATCAACAGCTCAAGGAAGAACATTTATGATCATTTCTTGATGGAAATGCAATTAGACCGAGACGCTTAGGCAGAAGAACTACCGCATCTGCAGTGCAAAATGATAAATATGGGAATTATTACTTCAAGGAAATGATAAAGTAATGATCATAAATGTTCCTCCTTGAGCTATTGATCGGCAACATTTATCTCTTGAGGGGGTGTTCAGCACGGTGTGTTTGACCCTAAATTAATTTTACGCCAGAATATCCCTTTAAGGGAATAAAATATAACAAATTAAACAAAAGGAGCAAAACATTGCCCTGAATGACAAGATTTGCCATAAAAATGGTATTTGGCAAAGCATAACTAAGCATGAGGAATTTTTGTATTACAGATGGGATAGGCAGGAATCCGTTAAAGAAGCATCTTTTTTGTGGTGTATATACAAAAAAGCTGGCACTTCCTCAGATCCTGCCTCCCCCACCTTTAAATTGTTGGAAAATTACTGTTTTCTACTTATTTATTTGTATGTCATGTTTTTTTAATGTTTTATTGATGTGTCAGTACAATAGTCTAATGCACTTTAGTTGCTTGTTTTTTTTTTAAAAGTTAATTACAATGTGACCTGCTCGCAGGACAGCATCTACGATAATCAACCTCTGATGATGATACACAAAAACACAATTAGAGTCTTACAGTGGAACCTGTGCAAAATTGTTGTCCTATCATTATGTCCTAAAGGTAAATTTGAATTCAGCATAAATGTTTGAACAATCAGGCTCCTCAGGCACTCAGTGACTTTAAGCTAAATTGAATTGTCGTGTATGATATCATTATCCTTTTAAAGTTTTTACAGTAGCCAACACTTTTCTGTCTGTTAAGTGTTGAGTTCGTTTCATACTCTTTTTTGCCTTTGTTGTTGATTTGCATGTATGCTTGCCCATAAGACAAGCATTACTAAGCTCAGCCGTGTTGGTTATGTAGCTAGATCATAGACTGTATAGTTGCTGTGATAACGCTCGGCTCAAACGGGAGAGCTACGCAGTCCCTGAACGCCCATAGGCTGTATCAGGTGTCAAACATAAAAACATGAACCCCCTAATAACTTTTAAAAATGGAGCCGTACAGAAAAAAAAGGACTTGAGCACAAAACAGTCTTACTGTAACTACATGTCAACATCACAAGAAGGGGGGAAAAAAATTTATGTTCTGTGTAATAAATTTCTAAAGTTTGTCCACAGCTCCATAAGCTTTTATGGAGGGATTTATGACCTATACTGCAGCCCATCAACAGAGGGTGCTGTTCTCGGAGTGGCTTCACCCAGCGAGGAGGCAGACGGCGTCCATTCTATATACAGTCTATGAGCTAGACTGGAAGAGGTCATTCAAAATAACCTTAAAAATATTTTTGCGCACTTGATTGAGAGATGTGCTGGTTGACTAGCTTGAAGGCTGTGACTAATAACCATAAGATGCATGATTTAGATTTCTGCATAACAACAAAAACTTACAGTTACTTTTTCTTTAGATATGAACCACCAATTCAAAGACTAAATTTGTTCATGCAGTGTTGACCATATCCATGTAGCAACCATTTTCTCCTTACATCATATTCAGAGTTGGAAGTTTCACCTTGATGTGAGCCAGCCCTTTCCATCAGCATGATGTGTTACTGCCCTCAACAGCCCTGTATACTTTTGTATACAGCACACAATAAGTGCAGCTGTTTGACTCACTGGCTATCAGAAGAGACATCACATTCACAAATTACTACACAAATATGCCACTCATGATGGAGAGAGACTGCAGGAGACCCTTATGACCCAGAGTACAGAAAGGAATAAACTTTGCAGATGAAACTAGCCCAAGGACAAGGGGAAACTTCAGTAGTTGTGTGGGTTGTTGTGTCAGTCCTTTATCAACGAAGTATCGGCTTGGTACAGCTGACCTATTTAAGGTTTAGTTAGGTTACCAGGTGTTTGTTTTGCATGGTCCTGTTTAAAAAGATGGAGACAAGATGCTGGAACATTCTTGGAGGCTTGGTGTGGAGCTTTCAGTGGAGCTTACTAAAGATTTCAAGTGTCTGTCATTAAATCAAAGAAAGGAAACTAATGGGGTGTTGCATTTAATACTACTTGCTCAGTGAAGCCCAACTTTAAAGTGCAACATAATTTATTTATTTACTGTTTTTATTTATTTTTTCAGAAAGGAAAAACATAATTAGATCAATAGCATGCTGCAGAAACACTTTTTTTTAGGTTTTAACAGCAAAGATCCTCACTGACAGGTACAATACATATGACTTCAGCCAGATGGGTTTCTTCTTGAAGCTGAAAAACCTCTATACACATGTAGAAAACAAACTGCAAAAATAAGCACCACTTCGTCCTCAGGGGGAGCCAAAACCAACAAAACTGAAAGTTTAGCACTGCTTTGACCTTTCTCTTTATATATGGATTCAACTACGTAAATGCATTTTCTGCTTCGAGTGTGTTTTGTGAATTTTCACAGGGAGCTACAGATGTGCTTGTCTGAAAGGTGCTGATGTTTTACTGTGCCTGCTTTGACACAGAGAATTGACAGCTTTGATACATCAGTGAATATTTGAAAGAGGTGACTTCCTGCCTTGTGCCTCTCTTTAAATAAACATCAACTTCCCCTTCTCACAACCACAAACATTCCCCTGACTTTTATTTCAGTTAAAACCCTGTGGATCTTATCAGCTGATTGTCTTTTTCACTATTGTGTGTTACTAGAAATCCTTATTTAAACCTATCTGTAAGAGTTTAGGACTTTACAAATTACTGACTGATAGAGAAGGAAGCCACAGGGAGGAAATATCATACCCTAAGAAGTGGTCAATTCACAACTTACCAAACCCTGGTTAATTCATATCTTGTGTTAGCTTTCTGTAAAGAAAAAAGAACAAGTACTCAGGAACCAGACTCACCTCAAACAAAAATTTAGACCAAGCTATATTCATATTTACTATATTTTTTTAATCTGGTGTTGACTTCTTCAACCTATCATCTGTCTTCATAACTACTGTATATTCTGCCTGCAGGAAAAACAAAGAAATGAGATAAACATAGGGAAGAGCAGTCTGCAGAGGTTAAAAAAAAAACAATGTAGGCTGTGAGAGACAAATCCAAAGAAATTATATACAGCTTTGAAATTCCTATCTAATGATCTTGACTTTGAGGTTTGTTATTCAAATGCTGCACTAGGACATCCCCTAAATCAAAGTCATCCACAATGTTGACCAACCTGTAGTGAGTTACCTCCTATCTAGCAAGTGCTGTGGCTAGCTTCTTTAATTTCATCCACAGGTCTGAGACGATTTTCACACTGCAAAATGCTCTTGTCACACTGATTAGCTTCACCTGAATGCTTAGCTTGTGCATAATAGCTTAAACTTCGAGACTTTTGGTGATGTTTAATGGACGCACATTAATACCAAGTGGGAGATGCCTCCATGTTGCTGACCCATATCTGTAAAAGGGTTTGTATTCCCCATATATCAAATTTCCGGTTGTGGAGACAATCTGCTTTGGCTGACACACCCTGGACAACTTGTAGATCCTAACAGACTCTAAAAAACATGGGAGACAACACACAGAGATGGATCTACCCAGTGTTTAACATTACAAGCCATGTTTTTTTTTCAAAACACTGGTAGGCCACAGATTTAATATTTGTATTGCCAATTTCACAGTGGCGATTCCACAGACAGGACATGTCACAGAAACTAGTGTGATCTGTTTTGCAGCAAAAAACTAAAAAAGAAAAAGAGGGAACAGTTACAGTTTATACACCTTATAGTATGTTTGCTATAAAAAAATAAAAAAAAAACGCTTCAGCCGGTTGGTGAGAATACCAGTCTTCCAAATTCCTAGACAGCTTTTGTCCTTGGTTCTTCTGTATTAGATAGAATCAATCCTGTAAGTGTATAGGGTTGCAGATCAGGCCTTGAAATCAGGCCTAAAATCATACTTTGAATTCTGCCTGTTACACTACATTATTTGTTCATAAATGGCCCATACAAAGCACTCTATGAATGAAAATGCAAACGAGGCACAGATCAAAGACTATAATGAGACACTGTAGTGTCTGTGTGCACAGTGACCTTTAATAAAACTTAATACAACACTGGATGACACTGCACATCGTTTGAAGATATTGATAGAGTTACTGCCACTTTGCTGAGCTATTTTAACATCTCTGGATGATACTTTGTATTAAACGCTTTATGGAAACTGCCTGGTTTTCTCTTTTGTGTTTTGAAGGAATGTGAAGGTGAGCCAAAGCTGGTCAAATACATGATGAACTCTACAAGATATTGCTTTTGTCTTTTCAAGAGATACATGAGAAGAGTGGTTCAGGCATGCCTTTTGCTTGATTTTAAAACCCACTTCTCAGTCCTGTACGTCGAGTGCAAAATTAAATTTAGCATAACTGGTAAGTTGCAGAACTTTGTAGTTTGTGACTGCCAAATGTCAGTTTGCTGAATGGCCCACACATTGTTGATTACTAAACATGCTGCCATGTGCATGAAACAAAACAAACACCACATTTTCCTTGAATGCACCACTTATATCTTACATGGGGCCCCACATCAGGAAGGCACTGACTTGGTTTGGGGTGGTAGTACCATCAAATTAAATACTAGTGGATTCTTTGTACAAATGAATGGTCCCTACAAACTAGGGGCTGATTTAAAAGGATATTCCGGGGTAAAATTTATTCAGGGTCAAACACACCGTAACACTGAGTTAGACACCCCCTCGAGAGATGAATGTTGCCGACCACTTGCTTCTCTTGTTATACCAAGTTAAGAAACAACCGCTCGATAGCAATACACAGCGGTCTGAAGAGCCATAAACAAACCTCAACCAACAAGCCACTCTGTAGCCACAAATCATGCTCAGAACAGCACCTAACTTTATCAACGGAACATAAAGGGTCCCAGCCATAGTACTAGCCATCAGACATCTTTTTAGCTTTGCCTGGTTTCTTTAGCAAAGAGAAACAAGCACGACTCATCTACTCTCTTTCAGCAGCCGCTTGTTTGTAGCAACCTCGACCAGTCCATCATTGGCTGAGGTGGGGGGGTGCAGCTCAAGAAAGAACATTTATGATCATTTCTTCATGGAAATGCAGTCAAACTGAGACGCCAAAGCAGAAGAACTATCGCGTCTGCTGTGCAAAAGTATTAATATGTTGATTATTACTTTAAGGAAATGATAAAGAAATGATCACAAATTACTGTCGTTACTTAAGTTCTCGGTGTTACGTTGTGTTTGACCCTAAATCAATTTTATGCCAGAATAAACCTTTAAGGCCTAAATCATTGTGTGTGGCTGGCCTTACAAAGTTGAACAAAAATCAATGGAGGAAATACAAATATGACAAGTACAACTGGGATCATGGTATTTATAAGATTCTCCCGCCTTCTTTCTTTCTCATTCACCCCCTCCACCCACAAGACAAGGAAACTTCCATACATCTTACTTCATGCTTTAAACTGTGCCAGGTTAAAATCGGATACTGACTGGCCTTACAGTCGAAACTGCTTTTCACATACACAAACGCACACAGGAGGTAGCTTGTTTCTCCGTGCACAGCTGCCGAGTCACTTTCTGATTTGACAGTCAACACGTTGTTGTGCCAGAATTGCATCAGATATACCCTAACGCGCTGACGCGGTAAGTTTCTATTGATAATATCTGATGATGAAATTCAGTACAAAGCCCCACCGCACCTTCACCTGTCTCCCCCAGTAGAATGGCGCGCAAACAAACATTTGTTTCTTTTTCTCGACAGAAACTTGCTAAATAGAACTTTCCAATAAGGCAGTGGAGTGCGGATACACATCTCAATCTTGCCTTTAGCCAGCACCGAGAGGACAGTCTGAGGCAGAGTTCAGTCTTTGTTTGACTGTCTCGGAATGTGTAGCTGACAGCAGCGGGTATTCCTCTCCCTTTCGGTTACCGCCACTTTCACAGTCTGTCGACTTACGCAACAGCAGAGAGGAGAGAGCTGCGGAATGTCTGCGCTTCTTTTTTTTCTCACTTCGGGGAGCGAAGGAGGGGGGGCGCGTGTGAGGAGGCGAGAGGGAAACCCATGACTTCCTTGTTTTTCCTCGGTTTCTGATACTAAGTGCAGGGACTTAAGACTATAAAAGCCACAATGGTTCTCACTGCAGACAGTCGCCACTTTCACCCCGAGACCTGGACTAAGCTTTGGCCCGACAAAAGGACTTTCTTTTGGAGAAAAACTGACAAACACCCGGAGCTATACAACTTCCACAGGTGACATTTACACCCTGAGCGTTTTAGTCGCAGAACTTAAAACCTGAGGTTGCAGAGTCTCTCCCCGAGGTTCAGACAGCGAACTGCCGATTACCGGGACAACGGGAGACAGATATGGACACCGAGTCTCTTCAGTCGAGTGACCGTCGGCGTGGACGCTGCTTGGACATTTTCCTCGTAGTTTCCAACATTTTTCTGTTCGTGGCTCTGATAGCCGTGGCCGCCGGCGGAGTGATGTGTGTGATAGAACTGCGGTCCAAAATAGAAACATCCCGTCCACCTGTCCTTGGCAACCCATCAAAGTCAAAAGGAGACCCATTATACCAAACATACAAGGTAATCAAAAAGTCTTATTTAATTATTTATTATAGATTATTTAAAATGAGCTTATTAATTTAATGTATGTCTTTTGCACGTTTTAATCCTCCTAATCCTTTTCTCTACAGATGAACAACTTTGCCTACCTGGAAACCAGATCAGGTAAATCCACTTGTATTTACTAAAAGCTGTAATATCTCTGATGTTAGGAGAAGTATCTCCAAACTTAAGTAGATCCATATGAGTTGGCAGGCGGTAAACTGCCCCAATGTAATGGTATTCCCTCTGTTGTGACAAAGTGTTTGTATTAAGTTTTAAACATGTAAAGAAGCCTTATTCAGATCTTAGAGTGACATTTCTATTCATTTAGCTTTCAGTGCTCATTAATCCATCCAGACGTGTGCCATTAATTGTCTGTAGCCTACTTCACGTATTTATTTGTTATTGTATTTATGTAGCATATTCGCTGCTCCATACAAATTGTCTCTGGAGGGATGAAGACAGTCGTTTGAATATGAATTTAATAAAAGGAGTGAATGTAACAGATTTTGGTAATAAGCCTGTTGGTGTACAGTGTTAACATCCTCCTAATTTTATGTGTTTGTCTCCTCCTGCAGATTCACTGCGGACTGGACCCATGTTCTTTAAGTCTGTCCCGTACGGCGAAGGGACATCTGTTGGAAGTAACTTTGTGTTTGACGGAGAGCGAAGTTTACTGGCGTCCAAGCAAGGGACCTACTTCATATATATTGAGCTCAACATCATCTGCAGTCACATCTGCAGTGCAGGTGTCCTCAGCGTGAGTGTGGGGGATAAGCTCACCTGTAAGGTAGAGCTTCCAGAAAGGCTTACAGAAGGTCCCACACCTGTGAGCAAGAGATGCTGGACAGTGACGCAATTAAGCAATGATAAGCTGTCCACTCGGATGACAGTATCAGACACTGGATTGAAGAACTGGACAATGGAACCAAAAGGCTCAGGACTTGGGATGTTCCTTGTGGACTGAAGAGGACACTGTGGTGCATGTTTTGTCTGCATAGCACAGATTTTTTTTTTTTTTAACTGGATTGTTCACAGAAGAAGAAATCTGTTTGTGCCTGCATGAAGCTAAGCAGGTGTAATGTTGCAGGTGCTTATGCTGTTTTCGAAGCTAAGAAGAGCCGTATTGCAAACCAAGTAATGGAGGACACAATGTTGCATTACTGATAATGCAAACAGCAAACGAAAAGACTGCTCCAAGGAAATATGTACATATCATTTTTTATACAATATATTTATTTTGTCGTTATGAAGCTATTTATGTACCTATATTTATGATAGTGCTCTTTTAAAATAGATTTATTTGAATGTAGATATCACTACATCAGTGTGGATGCGCAATACACTGCATTTTATCCACCCTTTAGTGGAATGAATTGAGTCTTTTTTCTCTGTTGTCATTTTATAAATGGCTAGGACATAAAATTGAGGTTTATGAAAAATATTTTGTGACTGTAGATCTGGACAAAATCCAAACAAGCTCTGCATATTTATATTTTATGTGTAAAGAAAATATGTCAGTAATTACTTTAAGAAAACTTGTGGATTAAACCAAAACAAGAATAACTAAAAATTATTTTGTAGACTCATGCCTCTTGGAAGATGTTTTGTTTTTTTTGTTTTTTTCTGAAAACATGTAGTCTTATGCACAAACTCTACATTATTGAATGTATTTACTTGTTTTCCACATTAAAAATGGATACAATGAATAGTGGGATCATGATGAGGTCAAATGTAGAAAATGATTACGGTAGTAGTTTGATAAACCCTGAAGTGGAATGTATAAAAGGTGTAAAGGCAGGGGAAAGTTCCCTGCTGCTACGCAGTCTGTAACGGGAACTGGATGAACGCCACATCCTGTTTATTTACCATACACTGGTTTAGAAAAGAAAATTTTATGGGTCATCAGTAAAAACCATTGCAGTGCTAGTGTTGCATAAACTTGAAGTGAAAAAGACTTTGTGATTATACAATTCTTACAATTTGCAGGCAATCACATGAAACAGGAAGCCTGTTCAAAGATTTGTAAAAAAAAAAAAAAATGCTGACGGTAAAAGGATCATCAAATCCTACATAGATTTGCTTTTCCAAACAAGTATTTTAGTATTTGCCCAGGAAATTTTGTGTTTGGTTTTTGCCTTTAAGTTTCTTTCAGTGACAGCTCTCTTCAAAAATATTGATCCAAGTAAAAAATTATCTTACATAGCTACACTACAGTGGCACATTATTTAAGTTCTTAAGGTTTTTTGCACTGTCATTTAAAGGAGCTGTAATTATGAGCTTTACATAAATGTCAAATAGGAAAAAAAATTCTTTACACCACCTGCTCAGCACCAAGTAGGGCACTGACACAGTTGGTGTTCAGCTGGTGAACACAGTAGTGTTATAAACTATAAGAGAGCAGTTCAAGATTCTCACTTTTTTACAGATCAACAGGCTGTGGCAACATGACGCACAGTAATGCATCACAAACTGACTGCAGATCCAAGTTAAAGCACTTTAAAGTCAGGAAAATTCAGTCTATGAAGCGAATAATAATCACAAAATCTGTTTTCTTGGCAGTACCAATGTAAAGATATATGAAGACTGTTCTATGTCTATTTAAAAAATGGACTTGCAAAGATTGAGGTGTGTAAAAATTTTGAAAACATCTTCTCTCTATAGCTGTATATATAGTGCAGAGGATTCTGTTTACTGTCTTAAAACACAAATAGGGGACTCACTTGTTTGTAACAGCAGTTTTATTCATTTATTTATTTTTCATCAAATTTCCCATTGGGGATCAATAAAGTTCTTGTTATTTTATCTCATATTTTAATTCATGTCACTAAGCCTCAGGTTAGGCACTCTGGTGCCTCAAGTAACCACACTATGGCCACAGCAGTGGTGTACTCAATAGAGGGGTACATTAGGTGCCCTCAAGACTGAAAAAGGATTGTGAAAGTGCTTTCACAATCCTTAAGTAAATAAAATACTATGAAGGCCTTCTATGGTGCCCTTTCTACAAAAACAAAACAAAAACAAAAAACAGAAAATTGCAGTAGTTGCAGCTCTTACATTGAATGAAACGTCAAAATACAATGTGGATGCCCTTCCATTTTATCAAATGTAAAAGGTACCCTAGTTGCTTTCTACTACAGAAGAAATGGGGGGGTCGTCTGGATGCCTTCTAATACAAAACATTAAAAAAAGTGTTTTCTGGATCCCCTTCCAAAGGAAAAATAACTTATAAATAACTAAATAAATAACTTATTCTGTGGAAATTGGAGGTTTGAAAAACTATTTCAGATCTGTACCCCTCAGAATACAGTCCAGGGTTGCTGGCATAAAACTTACTTGCCCACTGTTTATTTTGACAGGCTGAAACAGGTTCTGTTTTACACCTACCCATATGATTATAGAAAAGTATGGATGTATATGTTCTTTACATTTAAACCTATTCTTGCTAACAATAGTCATCCACTACGGACCATTAGGACAAGTGCAGTTCCAAAGCACTTTACTTACTTTTAAACCCACTTCCTTATCTTCCTCTTTGTCATTTTAGACACTGCCTTTGAGACAACAATCTCCAACAAAAGAGTGATATTTTAAGACAAACAAAACAGCCCACTAGCCCAGTCTTGTTGGATAAACCCTTCACCATCATTGGTAACAGCCTGATAAGTGATGTTTATTTTTGTTCGTTGGTGCGACAGGGTAACTAAAACTAGAGCAAAGCAAAATTTCTTTTTTAATGAACACATAGCTCAATTTAAATGATAACTACAGATGGAAAAATCAACACAGGGTCCTAAAGAAGGAACAATGTTTGGCTCAGTGATGTGAGGGAGTAGAAATATAGTCAGGAAACACAGAAAATTGAACTTGGGTGCAACACTTGAGCAAATAAAATGAAGAAATCTGAGCTGCAGGCAGCAAGACACACTAACAAGTGGTGTTGTGCAAAGCATTCATGCTGAGCCTGCAGGAGAAGTATCTTGTTGTTTTAGTTTCACTTAGACACACAGATTCCTATCTGTGTTTGAGAGAAGGAAACGATACAAATGCACGAATCGCGTCTGGGGTCAGTTTCACTCATCTATCTGTATCATGGTTTCTGTCTACCTGTCTGCATAGCTTCCTGTGCTACCACACATACCTCTGGATCTTCAATGTTTGCTTTGCTTTGTATTTCACCCTCCTATGAAAATGCTCTCTCACTGGTTCATTTTCCTCACATCTCTGTACCCCCAGATGTCTTCTTTTCCATTTGAAACTGCATCAACGTCTGTGAAACTTTCCCCCTGTGCTCTGTGAGAAGGGCTGAGTCAGCTGCACCAACCTCAGCATCCTCCTCTCGGTGCATCTTCACTCTGCCACATCCTGCATTCACACACTCACACACAAAATGTCTTGCAGGTGTTTGTGTGTGTTGAGAATCTTGAAATCAGCAGCTGTGTGATGTGTTGGGCTCGGTTATGGTTTGTTACGAAACAAGTTCCAAACACTTTACATGTTTTTTTTTTTATATATATATATAAACAAGAAACCACACAGCTTATCATCAAAAAGGATCACATAACCTGAATATCAGATACATTTACATCACAACATTTGTTGCTTTTCAGTGATTCAAATACATTAATTGACAAAAAAATAATTTAGGTTATCTATTGACAGAAGTTTAAAATTCACATATGCTGTATATAACCAGAGACAGAATCTGTTCACTGTGTGGGGCGGGGGTGTTTCTCTGATATCATAAAGCCCCCAAGCAGGTTGTCAGCAGGATCTGGTAGCCTCTTCTCTTTACTGTCCAGTTTCACATAAATCCCATCCCCTTTATTCAGCTCAAATATCCCTGCCAGAAAACTGTTCCAGTAATCGTCTACAGCCGAAGGATTTCGGTTTGCGGGTCTGTCAGTCAAGCAGCGTGGTCTAGAAAAAAACATAAAAAACAGGAAACTGAGTAAACACAGCGCTTATCTCTGTTAAAGTTAAGATGAATTAAATTAAGTGAAGTTTAGTTTGATAAAGACAAGTTCACTAAGGTCCAGACCAGAAGACTGACAGCACACTATTGACTACTTTCAGGTACATGTCTACGATGACACCACTCACTACAGAGGACAGCTGAAGTAGCATGTTGATATTATGCAGCAATGCATTTAAGAATAAGAATAAGAATAACTGTAATAATAATTTTAAGGAATTATTGCATTCAATGAGTATTTGGGGGCCATGAAAGTAAAAAAGTAAAAGAATAAGCATACTTAAAACAAGTGTCAGTGACTGTCATATCAGGTGACTCACCTTGAGGGCATGAACAAACAGATGTACGCAGAGAAACTTGAAAAAAACCTTTGTTATTCACCTTACTTATAAGGGCCTGCTGGTTCATACACTAAATGGTTCCCATCGTCAAATGGATGTTGTGTTTACCTGATGGTATGTGCTGTTATCTACTTTAGCCGAAAGGTTCATTAGACACACTTGAGAGATAGACTCTAACTCCAGTGTATAAACAATATCCCACCACACAACAGATGATAATCATGATTTGATAGGTAGATTACAGTGAGTAATATGGCCCTCTTCCCATCCAGGCTGAAGTAAGTGTAAACTGTGATATCATATACAAACAATCTGATAAAACAGCTTTTCTTTGTACTCTAAATTGCCAATATCCACAACGGGTGGATACCAACTACCTTACTGCAGCTTTAAAACAGACTGGAGTAAGTTCAGTTTAGTTTACCTCGATTCAATTAAGTGTATTTAAGTGAAGGTGAATCAGTTTTACTTTAGCTTATTTAGTTTTAGATGAGTTTACTCTGCAACTATTTTTAAAGATTATTTCAATTTTGTTGACTTTGGTTTTAATTTATTTATTATCAGCTTTGTTAAGTTAAGTTTAGTAGACATTAATTGCATCAAATCCAGTTTAGCTTACTTTGGTTAAGTTTGGTTTGTTTTTGTTTGGTTTACCTTAGCTTAGCTTAGTTTGGTTAAGGCGGGGGTGTTTTCCCTTTTTTTTTCAGATTCTATATTTCCTCTCTTACACCTGTTGAATAGCTTTGGTGTATTAGAATACCATGATTTCTGCCTCCATCTGAAACACTTTTTTCACTTTGGTTTGATGGCGCATTGGAACACAGAAAAAAACACGTCAAACATAAAAGCCCACGTGGGTGTGGTAGAAAAAATGGAAATGTTGACATGAAAATAACGTGCTCAAAAGATCTGTCAGAAGTTTCAGAAACACTATATTCTGTTAAATAAGCATTAATTTTTGTCTTAATGAGGGTCAAGTTGCAGAATATACATCAAAATAAAAAGGAATGTAAATGACCGAAATAGTTATCGCCTCACTCTTTGTTAGTAGCCTACCAACAATTGAAATACAGAGGCAAAGCTACAAACAGGACTTTAAGCACCAGTATAACAAAAGGAACTCTGTCAAACCTTTTTGATTTCAGAAGTTGTATAGGCTTCCCGTAAGCTGTGGTGTCTCTCCAGACCTCATGCTGAAAATACAAACACTCCTCTTCAGCATCTAAGGATACTTTGGAGTAGATGTAATAGTAACCTTCCTTCTCCACTAACAGTCGGCCATTTCTGTAGCCCATGTTGTAAGTGATGCTGTCCCCACTATTGTTAAGCCACTGCACCACATTGTCCTTGTCCACAGTTCGGTTGGATCCTGGCAGGAATAGGAGAAAATGAGACAGAAAATTAGCTCAGATTACATGTCAAGTTTGTGCACAATATGCAGGTTTAATGGCAAACAAAGTTCTTACCCATCAGGTGAGCAAAAGGTCTCTCCTGATCCACTGTTTGTGGTCTTATCATGGTAATCTCATTGGTCGCTGCTCAAAAAGAAAATCAGTAAACAAGTGAATACAGGAATATAAGAGGTCATAGTGAGAGTTAGATTTTAAATTGCTGAAGTTTTTTGAGCTCTTAAGTTCTCAAAAATAACCTGTCTCCCTTAGTGATTTTAATTTATTGTGTTTGCCTTGTAAATTTTTTTTTTTTTTTTTTTTTTTTTGTGGGGGGGGGGGGGGGGTCATGATCAAGATACGGGATTAACTCACGCAAGTTCCACCTTTATAAAACAAATAGCAAAATAATCTATAAGAGAAGAGAGTTACTTACTACCTTTGGGTCTGTCTTGACTCTGCATTTTGTCCCCCTGAAACAGACACACACAAAAAGAGCAAATTCTTCAAACTGCATTAAACATCACGCTATGTAACAACAAAGGTCTTAGTTTGGTACCCCAACACTCTTGTTCTCTCATTCTTACTTGTAGGCTGGATGATATGGGACCAGATAGGTTTTGGCTAGTAAGGTGAGACAATCTGTGGGAGAATGTCTGCAAGGAGAAAAAGAACAAGGAGAAAGGGAAATAGAAAACGATTGAGTAACAAAATCTCTGTGCGTAAGACATCACAAGTTAGAATTTGTAAGTACGGGAAGTGTCATGCCTCTTTAAAGAAAAACAAAAAAAACTGAGATTTCCAGAAAGAGGACAACAAATGTGATGTAAATCCACGATTCAACATTCATACAAGCACATTTTAGCTAAAACCAACCAAAATGATGATATCGCTGAAGAATAATCAGTGAAACAAAAATCCTGTTGGCTGGCATAAATAAGGTATTTGTGGTCTAATGAATACGTGCTCAGTAAGGGAACCCATCCCATTATATCCTTAGTCCTACATTTATTATTTACTGATCTGTTTCATAAAATCCCACATGGCCCTAAATATCCATCAACACTTATGGAGATAGGGATTGATAGGTAGCTTGAGCCAGTACATCATCAATGTAATCAAGTGGGCACCCCCTTCACCAGTGTTTTGGCTGTGTTAGGCACCTTAAGGAGGCTGAGTTCTCACTATCCTACATACCCATACACAAGGAGTGTAAGAGAGAGAAAACAAGAAGAGTCTGTAGAGATATGAAAAAGACAGGAAAGGCAGAGCCAGGGTGAGAGGCCTCTTGAGGCTGGAGGAAACCTCAATCGGGTTAGGCTGTATGCTCCATATGCTTTTACATGGCATGCTTAAATTACTGCTATGAAGTGCACTACATGTAAATCTCATATAACCACCACCAAGAAAACCATACAATTTTGACATGTAAGATTAAACCAAGAGTTCAAACCAGGCAGCAACCTTGAATCTTGAGGAATGAAGCCAGTGCAAAGTGTAGCCAGTGCTGTTCCTCAAGTGTCCACTTGAGGCTGCCTACAAAAGCCCCGGAAGCCACATACACACCTTTTCTAGCCTATATTTACAGCAGAAGCAAACATGTTTACAACTTGGCACTCAAAATCTATTTTTGGTCTAAATAGAGCATTTCTCTACTTGTACACACTGCACAGGGGCCGGGTTTTTGTATGACCCATTAGTTTAAGGATTGGCACTTGATACAGCCTATGGCGTATGAGGATCAAGTAGCTCATCCAGGGGGATACACTGTTTGAGCCAAGCGTCATCATAGTGACTCTCCCACTGAATGCGTACAATGCTACTGCGCAAGTGGTGGTACCAAGAAGTGGAGAAAATCCAATTAAGCTTCAAATTAGTATAATGACAGGAGGCGGAGCCAAGTTGTCCATAGTATATACAGTCTATCGTTGAAAAAAGCACATATATTCTATCATTTTAGTTATTTGAAAACAAAATTCCCCTTAAGACAATTTGAAAAAAAAAATCAAACCAGAGGCTAGAATCAGCCTTCAGGGGTAAATCTTTTCAGATCTCAAGAAAAGCAGTAGGGGTCATTGTATTTTCATAGTTTCCTAAATGAACCCTTTTTTAAGATAACTCTATTTTTCAAGCCAGGTTTAAAATTTGAACTGAGAAATTAACTGTTAATCTGTGACAGTTAGAGTACAGATTCTTCAGAGTTGACTGAAAGTTTAAAATGGAGGGGGATAAGGTAATGAAAATGATTATTTGAAAATTTTACAGGAACAACATTCAAAGGAGAGGTCAAGGGGTTATTAATCATTATTGATTGAGTAAGTTAGGGAGGAAGACAAGATATTGACACATAGTGCAGGGTATAACATAAAGGAATCAAGTGTGTAAATAAATAGCGCTGTGAAACTCAAAAAAGTGAAGCTGTGTTGCGGTTTCTCGCTTAAGAGAGGACAGAAGGAAGTAAAACTAGAGTGGACGAGTCCATTTGACACATTCGGCATTAATGACCCGTAATTTAAAGGGCAAAAAACAACACATGCCCTTACATGTAAAGGTTTCTGCTCCTGTCATGTCTGCATATGACGTGGAGCAAGAGTGGGGAATTCTCAGCTACAGGAATTTCCATTTTGCTCAGAATCCTGAGGTTTCTCTGTACACACATTCACACACATACACACTCTCACTTGGATATCAGCCTTACCTCCATCTTTTTGTTGAGGCTGTGGATTAGATATCCCTGCACAACAAGCCCAAACACGACCAGTACCAAAGTCAGTAGGAGAAAGTTTTTGCTTGCTCTCTCCCACCTCTGTTTCCTTCCCATAGGCACAGAAACAGGGCATGCTTGGCTGTCTACCACAAATACCTGTGGGGGTGGGCCATTGCAGGCCTCTGCCATCACACCTGACTGCGCTCCACCTGAGATGGAGGGGCCAAATATCAATGGGTGAAGAAGAGGTGCTGAAAGAGACAGAGAGGAGATTAGAAAAAAACAAGAGACAAGATATGACATCAAGATATGAAACAGTAGATTTGTGGCAACAGGTACATGCATACAAAAAACTTCTGAGAATAATAATAATAGTAATTTCAACATACCCTGAACACCACAAAAAAAGGTTTGAACATTTCAACAGTTCAAAAAAAAAAAAGAAAAAAAAAGAGAGAGACTTAAGCCAAAGTCTTACATTGTGTTTCTTGTATTTCACAAAGATTACCTTTGTCTGAAGCTCTTCCAAAAGTCAGTCAGCAACTTCTCACAAAACCTTGATGCTCCTTTGGGCTACAGAAAGCAAAAATATCTTCAATTTAATTTTATCGATAATAAAAAGAAAATTAGTATAAAATGTTTTCTCTTAGTAATGTCCTTTGTATAAATCTCACCTTTAAAAAAGAAGAAAATCCTCTGATTTCTGTCCTTCCTTACCCTCACCTCTCACATCTCTACTCGCCTACTGTCAACTCTTACTGATATTGCTTTACAAACTGAGCAAGCTCGTGTAAGGAGGAAATGAAGATGACACAGGGGAGAGACAGAGAAGAGACAGAATCGTAGAGTGAGTGAGTAGCATGTGAGTTGGTGCGCGTATTGGACACTCCCTACCCCTACTAAACACAGTTATCGTCTCTCAGCTGACACTTCCTTTTCTCTTTCTTTCTCTCTCTCTCTCTTCCATCTCTCGTCACTTGTGTTTGCATTTGTTTTTTTTCACTGTTTTCTAAGAAACTTCTGCAAGTGGAGCCATGCATTTGACACGTTTTTAGCCTTGCTGAAACCTGCAGTGTGGTGTCAAACAGATTAAATGGAGTGGATGTCTTGGTTGAGACTGAGTTCAGGATCAAGCTGCTATTTTTTCACTCTCACTTACCTCTACTCGCGGCTTTGCACTGTCACCCACAGACTCACATTTGTGTGTAGCACACTGTTGCTATCAACACTGAGTGTTTCAAAAGTCTCTTTCAAGTCTACTTTGGAGCTTGGAGCTTGTTTAAAACTATAAAATTATCACCTGCAGTGATTAAAGTTGTCAAAAGTGCAATTGTAGACCACCTGCTGCTGAGGACCTGCTTGATGACTATGAATATCAGTCTTCATTTTATTGTTATCATTATAACTTGTCAGTGTACATCTTTGGCTTGTTTGACGGTAACTGCTACTGTCTCTATTGAATAATCATTAGTATACTTAGTAATGGTGATTTTTTTTTTACACCTGTTGACTTAACAAAAGAAAACTAAAATGCCACAATCACCAGAAACAGTTGAGTTTCTGCCTGGACTTTTTATTTTTATTTTTATTTTTTAGTTGTTTTAGTTTTCTTTTCGCAGAGATTGGGCTTTCCCCACGGCTCTGACTCGCCCTGCACTTCCACACTCAAGTCTCATCACTTCAATCACCACCCACTCTTAAACTCTGTTTAGATACCTCTTCTGTGCCAGATTATCCCCACATCTCATGTGATACATCAGCTGACTGGAGTCCTTTAAGTTTCCTTTTTGTTGAACATTGCCAATTTTGTGTGCTTCTTCCAGTGCCTCCACCCCCGTGCAATCTGACCAATCTCTACCACCCTGCCACACTCTTTTGGATTCACTCACCCACAGCAGCCACAAGCCCTCCCGCCTCCAACCCTTACCACTCTTTGGATTCCCTCCTTACACGGACTCTGGATCCCTTTCCTCCTCCTTCCCCTAATCAATAAATTCACTTTAATGCTGTATCTGCCTCCGGTTCTACTCTTAGGTTCACCCCTGTTTCCATCCAAGAGGTCAGTGTGGACACTGTGGAGAACTACAGGTACCTGGGGGTGTACTTGGATAACAAAGTGGACTGTCTGAGGTTGTCTACAAGAAAGGCCTCAGCCGCCTCAAGAGGCTGAATGCCTTCAACATCTGCAGGACAACGCTGAAGATGTTCTATGAGTCTGTGGTGGCCAGTGTTATCCTGTTCACTGTTCTGTGCTGGGGCAGCAGACTGAGTGTGGCAGACGCCAACAGACTTGACAAACTCATTTGCACGGCCAGTGACATTGTTGGCCTAGGGCTGGTGGTGTTGAAAGATAGAAGGATAAAGTTACAGGTAATCTTGGACAACATCTCCCACCTACTCCATAACGTGCTGGTCAGTACCAGACTCAATTCCCTCAAATGCACCACAGAGTGTAAGTGGAAGCCATTCTTTCCTGTGGCCATCAAACTTTATAACTCCTCCATCTGAGTGTCAAACCTGATAACTGTCTCTGGACTTATTCTTAAGCTGTACACTTCTTCGCTTCATATAATTACATTTAACTCTGCAAACTGTTTGTAGAATGGTCAAACTTCAAGAATCTTAAGAGTGCAAGACTAATAATACATTGTTTATTACGCTACATTGTGCAATACTCTATTATACTGCACTCTGTTAAACTGTACTCTGTGCAGTATCCTTCAGCTTGCTGTTGTGCTCCGCTTTTTCTCTGACAAGACCGGATCAGATGACCCTCTTCTCCAAAACAAAAACATATCATGGTCTTATACATGAAAAAAAAAGTATTCAAAACCAAAGACACTGAATGAAAAACCCGCCAACGTTTGCCCCCAGCTTTTCTTTACCTCAGCCCATGTGGGCCGCGTTGGCTCCTTGCCAGTGGCCACCCCAGGCCTGTGGGCTTTGGCGGCTGCAACGCTGTTATCTGGTTTGATATAGGCAACATGACATCTTACTCTCTGTGCTTGTACATAGCCTATTTGTTAAACATTGCGCTTTGTAACTAGCTTTATTTCCAATATTCTACACTTTTTACTCACCGGTGGAATTTCTTATTAATTCAAAGATTGAATAAATCGTATACTTTTATGGAACAACCTGCCTTGGTCCTTTCAACCTTTGCTGTCAATTCCTTCTCATGGTGGATTGATATCAGGTCTCTGTTAATAAGGAGTATGGTGTAAACCCACTGTTTTTGCAAACTTTTCAGAGAAAACTGTTTTTGAGGTTGTGGGCTATATGCAAATGAAAAAAAAAAAAAAGAGTCAGCTTTAGGGCAAGGCCCTGATGTGGTGACACTTTCCTTTTCTGAAACATTTTCTGCACATGTTTACAGTCTCTGCTTGGTTGAGTTGCACCACCTTATGTGCACTTGCCCTCTTCCTTTTTCCTCTCACACAGCCTGTATTTTTTTTTTTTTTTTTTTTGCTTTTAGGTAAAATGTGTTTTTGCTTCATTTGTCTTGTTTACAACATATTTACAGTGTAAATTCACCATATGTGAGGTTATCTATGTTGGTTGCAGATTTTTTTGTTTGTTTTTCTGTTAATTGTTGTCTTTACTCTGAGTAGAGTCTTCTAAGCAACTCTTTCATTTTCCTCCCTTTATTGGGGCCAAATTATACCTTGTGTAAGAATATTGAATCTTTTCTTCTTCCTTTCCTTTCAGGTACAGTGCTCAATGAGGAAAGGCCAAGAAAATGTGTTAAGAAAAGAAATGATTCACACTTGGTTCATTATGGAACTCTGAGAAATTCTGAGCCAAGGGGGTAGTTTCGCATGACACACTCTTTATGTTGAAACTGCTAAATACACTTATTTAGCAGCCACCCCCACACAGAAACAGAGACACACACACAAGCACACACTTAAATATTGTGAAGAGTTGAGATAAAGTATCAGGGAGGACAGGCGGAAATATGGACTTGTGGTGGCTGGTGTAAAATTTTCTTGCAAAATGTGTGGTGAGAAAAAGAGACAAGCCAGGACATGTTTTTAGAGGAGGCTGTAATTTTAACACTGATTTCATAAATGAAGCTTCATTATTGGTTAAAAGAAATGAAATGTATGGAAATGTAAGTTTAAAAACTGAACCCCCTTGCCCATCACATTTGCTTGAAATATTCTCTTTACTGTAATCGTATGGGTCTGTCACAATACTTTTTAAATTTCATCATATTTCCTGTCTGGTTATTCAAAAAGTAGTGACACTCATATGTGTTGAGGAAAAACAATGTTTATCCTCTGAGTTTCTCAGAAGGTTGGCAAATGTAACTGGAAGTGCTGTATGTAAATAGGTCAGGGGTCATAGATCTCAGCGCTTTGGCCTGGTCTGAATCTGCAGTGATTAGGCTCAGTGTCAAACTGTCCTGGCTCACTTATAAATAAAACAGTCAGATTCATGTCATTTTGTAACACCAAGTTTACCACTTATGCTGGATAAGGTCAGGTTAGAGTTCACTATTATGTAATAGAGAATAAGGGGACAAAAAAGGGGGATCTGATACAGCTAGTTGCATCTTTGTGAGCCCAAATATAGACGTAGATACACTGGGGGATCTTTGGTTTCTCATAGATGTCATCATACTGATGACACCTGCAAGCCTGACATCGAACCAGCTGACCTAAGTCACCCTGTAAATACTCTTGGAAAAATACTGGTTGAAAAAAAAAAGTCTTAATCAAGAACAGTAATTTCATAACTACAACTTGGCACGTTCCATAGTGTTTGATTTTCTAAAATTACCACATACCAATTACATCACAGCATTTTAAGAAAATCCCTGAGGCTTTGTTGTAAGTTATAAAACTAAAACTGGGGGGAAAAAAAAATAAATACAGACACAAAAAAAAATCTTATTTATTGAACAATAAACACGTTATATACAAACGTTACAGGCATGCACTCAAAAGTTCCATACAGAAAATTCAGAGGCAAAAGTAAAAAAATAAATATGATTAAATATATAGATAAATAAACAAATAGACAGATAAATACATAAAAATAGGGAAATTGTGACATTGCAAAATTGGATGCATTTAGATGTTCAAATATTATTCATCTCCAACATACACTCAGAAAATATAACACTTCCATTACTTTTCTCCCCTTTTTGACTGTTAATTAACTGAAGATCAAATAAAAAGCCAGGGAAGAGAGTGCATTTTTCATGTCACACATGGATATAAAATTTCCCAGGTAAGATCATTAATCTTACAATGAATTCCATGTTATATTTGGTGTTTTTAACGTATATAATAACACTTTTACATTTTATTAAGTTTTACGTAGCAATGGACAACGCTGTAGCGGCGTTTGCAATCGACCAGCGTACAATGTACCTCCGTACACCGGAAACCAGCTGAACTAGGCCAAGCATGCTGCACAATAACTGGCAGCCAAACTGCATTAACGCAGTAAACAGTATACATCATACAGTATGGGAGTATATTGTAGGCAGTTTCGAACACAGCCTTGGTCACACACACACACACACACACACACACACACACACACACACACACACACACACACACACACACACACACACACACACACACACACACACACACACACACACAGCTTTAACAGCTCCCACCTCAGCCCTGCCGTCATTGGTTGAACTCTGCTACTCTTCCTTCTCTGATTGGTCCGCTGCATCGTAGTCGTTCTCGGGCCTCCGTCCAATCGCTTCGTTGCAAAGTTCTGCTGCGGAAGAGGGGATGCAAAGGAGATGGCTGAACTTAGATAGCCCTGTGTTTATGAATATCTTCACCATGGATCTTCTCCAGAGAAAAGATAGGTGCAGAGAGCGTCTACTTGTCCTCACATTAATATTCGGCTGGTGTTTAGGGTCTGTAAGATGTTTTGGACAGAGCCTGGACAGCGAGTTGACGTTTCTGCTACCAGCTGGAAGATCCGAGTGTTTCTATCAAACAGCGTTAAAGAATGGCTCGATGGAGGTCGAATATCAGGTAACTATGCCTGTGATTAGCAGTCAAAATAACTACAGAAATCAATCTTTATTTAGATGCTCAAGGGACTTTTGACTAACAAACGGAACACGACCCGGATGGCTCACCGTTATCCCTTGGCTATCTGACATACAGGAAACTGTGGAGTTATTTTCATCAGACTCTCCTCTCCACAGGTTTTCATCTGCCTGCATGAAGCTGCAGCTGTGAGATTATAGCAGCTCATAAATCCTCTCTAGCTTCCCATTTTTAAAGTTAACTGGGCACATCTCATATTAAAAGCCCCTGCTGTTGTTGTACTTCATCAGAAAACCCAATATATTCAGTAAAAACTCCATAACCTTTAATCTTAACTAAATTTCATTCTTGTTTTTCTCTGAAGACGAAGTATTGCCTCAGAAGAAGTATTGCCTGACTCAGGATGGGAATTGCAGGGTAACCCAAGATACAACACGATATATGATGCAAAGAAAAGCAGTGCTCATGATAATGATCACAATACTCAAAATCTATCATGAGTATGAAAGAGCCAGATGGTGGTATGATTGACAATGTTGAGTTAATCAAAAAATAAACTCCATCAACAGTTAATCCTTTACCAAAGACATAAACTTCCAAATTTCAATCCAAACACATTATACCCATAAAGATCCATAGACTACTTCAGATCTACATAGGCCACATGCTCTTTCTTATGCTGTCAGCATCCACATTACCGATTATGTAAGGCCAGGGTTTGGATCCGTCTTCATTCTCAGATCAATGAAACGACCCCTTGAACCTTGCATACCTTCACTGTTAAACTGAACTTTGTAATGCAAGTCAGTTAGTGGCACACTCACTGGTGCCAAGTTGTGGCAAGAATTTTTAGCATCTTTACAAGTTCTCTCCTGTGAAGTAAAGTCATTGCTGGTTGGCAGAGGTGAGGTCAGGTTTTGATAATAGCTTTTTCAAATGAATGTCCTCAAAAGTTAATAAAAATAGTCGGCATGTGATCAATAAATCAACAGACATGTGCCCAGCTCCACACATTGTACAGTATCCTATGATTTATTGGAAAAAGCAAAATGCTGCGTAAAGGTTAAGGGCTGGATCATTGTTATTATGAAGCGAGTGAAGCCCTGCATTGATTTTAAACTAACCATGAATACCTGGCACTAGATACAGGTTTTGAACTTATTTTGCTGAGGTGATGTCCATGTCTCAGGCCTTGTCCCAGTCCTTGTCTATGGAGTCAAAAGGAGGACAGGATGCATTGTGAATGCAAGTACTATAAACAAAAACAAAAACAAAAAAAAAAAAAAGGGGGGGGGGGGGGGGGTGTAACTATAAGTAAAGTATTGTCAACATAAAAACACATGGATGATAACTTAATTATTAAAAATGTTGTATTTTTTGCATTTACAAAACTTTTTGGCTTTTAAAAAACTTCTTTTTGCATTTACAAAACATTCTGGCCTTTATTTAACATGAGGGCGGGTTAGATGAGTGATGAGTCAAGAGAGGAAAATGTCACCAAATGTAGCCAACTAGGGTGCATCATGGTGAGATGACAAATGATAATTTATTAACTGTACAAACATGGGATCCTGCACTTGAAGCACTGGGCCTCGAACCACCACTGCCCTAGTCCGCCATCTGTTTTGTAAACACAGAAAAATTTTGTAAAAGCAAAAAATCTTTGTTAATGCAAAAACACAAAATTTTAGTGATCATTTAAATAGTTTTTGTATACAATATGTAACTTGTGTTTACAATGCTCCCCAGCCTCCTTTGGACTCCATACTTGTCCTAGTCCATTCATTTGCTGTTCAAAGGCCAAGAGACATGCACACTGATACACCATGTTCATGTCCAGGAACCCAAGGCCATGTCTTCATATATTTTTTGACAAGGACAGTTAAGACTCTGGCGATATTCAATTGACTAGAAAAGCAATCCAGAAGAAATATTTACTTTACAAGTACAAGCACATGCATGGGGTGCCTTAAGGGCTCACTTAGAACAACATCCCATAATAACCCAAAGCTGAAACACTGGCCGTTTTTGCTCATCACCTCTTGCCTCATCTTTTAATTCCCTTTCTCTCTCTCTCCTTTTTGTCAGATGAATCAAAACTACGCAGCACCACACTCGTGTAATAAGTAGACTATTACCACCAGCACTGTGTTTGTTAAGTGGGAGAGTCTCATTTTATGACACGACAGTTTGCTGTCTTAAGAAAATGTTTGGCATATGGTGTCCTGTTGTCCATATAACTGTAACCTGCCTGGTACAAATGCCAACGGTCCACTGATAAAGAGAAATTGCCTGTAAAGTGACGAAGCGAAAGAAAGAAAATGGTTGACTGACTCTTGAGTAAAATGTGTGATCCTCTTCCTGAGTGTGTATGTGTTTGTTTTTGTGTGTTGACATCCAGGTGATAGCAGGCGCAGGTATGGATGTTGACTTCATCATTTTTACTCCAGAAAATATAGCAGTTGTCATTGAGTCACGGCGCTCTGACGGAGTCCATGTGTAAGTGCTCCCTCACTCCAGCCTCACTCTTTGATTATATTTCTTGATGCAGACCTCCCAATGTTTAACATAACTGTGTATCTTTGGCCCTTTTTTTATGTTATTTAAGGGTGGAGCCGACAGAGGCGGGGGACTATCAGATCTGTTTTGACAATGGCTTCAGTCGCTTCTCAGAGAAAACAGTGTTCTTTGAGATCATCATCGAGGGCCAAGGAGGAGACGTGGGTGGAGATGATGAGTGGACAGGACTAGAAGAGCCTGATGGAAGCCTTCTGGAGTACAAGCTGGATGACATCCGGGTGAGATGATTAGAGAAAAAAGCAGATCTAATGTTCTCCACAGCTGACCCTCTGTTAGACTCTTGGAGTGGGCTGCACCAGCTGGTTGTCATTCTTGTCTCTTATATGGGACTCATTGAATCTAACATTTAGGGCTGCAACTAACGATTATTTTGATAATCGATTAATCTGCCGACTATTTTAATAACTAATCGATTAATCGGATAAACAGGCTAAATTCATCAATGCAGCTGTTAATAGCAATAGCATAGGGCTTTAGTTTATCATATGAGTTTATATGCCATGAGGTGTTGAGGTCTCTGCATGTGTAGGTTACTGACTTACTGTAATCATCGGGTCTTTCTCGTCCTTATAAAAACCTGCTCTATTTGAGTGTCTGTCTTCTTCTGTAGTCAAACCGCAAGATATCAAAATCTACCCGGATACAGCAATGCTGCTTTTTTATTGGCTGTTCAGTAGATATACTTTATTTGATTGGCTTGTGCGTGGCACGCAGCTTCTGAACTCTCGGAGAAACTCAGTTGATTCCTACCTGTTCCATAGTTAAAGAAGTGCAACTTGGTGGACATCACCATGTTCATTTAAATGCGTGAGAAACACAATGTGTGGTGTGTGAGCGTGTGAACGAGTGGGAATGCGTGTGTCATACGCTGAATGAGAGTCCTGTGCTCACGCATCATCGATGTACTCCCGTGCCATGCAAAACGGGCTTTGCAAATGTTGCACTGAACGCCTTCCTTTTCAGTCTTGGTAAAGTTTTCCCGCACCATGGGTTGTGTCCATGTTTTTCTCAGCCGCTGCCTTGACCATGGCTGTTTCTTTTTTGTGCGTCCTGCTGATGTTTACACGCCAGTGTCCATGGACATATATAAAGACCTGACGAATCGATTACAGAATTAGTTGGCAACGAATTTTTTCGTCACGACAAATCGACTTAATCGATTCGTTGTTGCAGCCTTACTAACATTGACCCGTTAGAGGACATCCTGCCATTACCTCCTTTTTAGTTTAGTCTTGACTTTTACTTTGTCTGTTGTTAGTAAGTCAGTCTGACTTTCTTAATAAACATCTACTCTGACCTCGGCCTAAGGTGTAATAAACACAGGGCCCAGGCATACGGCATAAGGATCTGGAACGTCTGCGCTCCGGCTCTGCTGCAGATCAGATACGTAAGGCTTCTATTAATCCTGTTAATTTGCAAAATAAAATAAGTCAATACTTAAACTGTTCTACAGTTGATAACAGGAGAGGCCAGGGTTGTTCAATGTCTCACGGTGAAACATGCGAGATCTCGTCCAGTCTCGCGATAAATATTGGTAATATCATGAGCGCCTCTCCTCCACTTGCTGCAGCTGATTGGATCAGGTGGGCGCTGTATGCTTGCTTATTTGATCCACCCGCCGGTCTGGAGCGGAGAGGAGACATTCTGGATTCTGTGGAATCCCCGGGTTAAAAGGGAGAAAAGGACGTAACTTTTGGTTGGCCTTTACCTTTAAGCTTCAAGGTTACATAGGCATACACCCAAACTGCTGCACTCGGCCACTGTTTCTGGGATGAGAGTTTCCTTCTACTTACTTTTGTGTTTTTTCCTTTACAGTAATATGCGTTAAGAAAGGTACAACATTAATGACATTTGCAGTGGTGGCCAAATTATGAAAACACTTAACAGATCTGAAAATATTGACCTTTTTTTTGCCTCCACAACAAGATTTAATTACACAGTGTTTATGAAACAAGCAGATGGTTGCTAAGAACAGCAAATAAGATGAAGTGAAACTTCTGTTTTTATCCACTTTAATTTTGATAATTAGTATGTCCATCTTTTGCTGCAATTACAGCAGCACATTTCTCTGGTATAGTGTCAGTGTATGCCTTGAGAACTTCACCACTACTGTTATCCTAGGCCTTCTACAACTGAAGCCAAAGACTTTCCCTTGAATGCTCAAAAGATCTATACAGTTTCTTTTCCAGTTTGCCCAAAATCTGCTCAATGGGTTTGAAGTCTGGACTTTGAGGGGACCAGTCCATCATTTTTATTGTTCCAACAGATTCTTTCTGTCACAGGTAGTTTTTGCAATAGTCAGAGGGATGTTTAGGGTCACTGTCCTCATGGAAAAAGATCCAACCCCAGTAGGGCGACTCCCAAATATTACTGCAGCCTCACCAGAATGTTGCAATATATTTTCTTTTGTATGATGCCATAAATTTTCACTAAGTCATCTATTCCTGAGGCTGAAATGCCATCCCACACAGTAATACTACTGTAATAAATAAATATATAAATAAATGTAATAAAACTGTTGACAAGAGACACTCTTATCTTTCCCCCTCCCTTCCTCAAACTTACACTCTTTGCTTGATGCCAAACGGTTCAAACTTTGACTCATCAGTCCACAGCCAACACATCCTTCTTCTCCCAGTTTGTAATGCACAGTTCTTGAAAACACTGTTGCACCATTCATCACTGTGATGTTGATCTCGTCAAGCAGTTCTTGTTAGGTCTTTCTTCAGTCATTACAAGGATATTCCAGCGTTAATGTAAGTTAGTCAAACACACCATAACACTGATTAGACACCCCCTCAAGAGATGAATGTTGCCGACCGCTTGCTTCTCTAGTTGTACCAACTTTGGTAACGACCGCAGGATAGCAATCCACAGGGGTCTATGTCTCCACACGTAAACCTCAACCAAAAAGCCACTCTATAGCCACAAATAATGCTCAGAACAGCACCTTACTTCATCAACAGTACATGTACGTAGGGTCCCAGCCATAGCACTAGCCACCAAACATCCTTTAAGCTTTGCCTGGTTTCTTTAGCAGAGACCAAACACAACTTTCTCACTCTCCTCCAGCAGCTGCTTGTTTGTGGGGGGGAGCCCTGACGAGTCGATCACCGAGTGCAGCGGATCATTTCCTTGTTGTAATAATCGTCATAATAATCATTTTGCATCGCAGAAGTGGTAGTTCTTCTGCCTTAGCGTCTCAGTTTGAGTGCATTTTCATGAAGTAATAATCATAAATGTTCTTAATTGAGCTGCGAAACTCCGCTGCACTCGGTGATTGACTCGTCAGGGCTCCCCCCACAAAAAAGCGGTTGCTGGAGGAGAGTGGGTGAGTTGTGTTTGGTCTCTTTGCTGAAGAAACCAGGCAAAGCTTAAAAGATGTTTGATGGCTTGTTCTGTGGTTGAGGCCCTATATGTACTGTTGATGAAGTTAGGTGCTGTTCTGAGCATTATTTGTGGCTATAGAGTGGCTTTTTGGTTGAGGTTTGCGTGTGGAGACATAGACTGCTGTGTACTTCTATCATGTGGTCGTTACTAAAGTTGGTATAACTAGAGAAGCAAGCGGTCGGCAACATTCATCTCTGGAGGGGGTGTCTTACTCAGTGTTACGGTGTGTTTCACTATAACTTAAATTTACGCCGAAATATCCCTTTAAGTGACAAAAGGTGTAATTTGAAAAAAACTATGTTATGCTTTTTAATTGTGGTTAGCCAGCAATAACAGTTTTCCAGTGGCTGATGCTAATACCAATTATAAGATAGCAGTTCAGCTGATAGCCAAGATTTGATGCCGATAGTACAAAGTGTTTTTTTCTTCTTTGTTTGTTTATTTGTCGCATTTGACAAAATACAGCAATTAAATAAATTTAATAGTACTGACAAATGAAAAAAAAAATGCTGGACTAGGGTAAATGTATAAATGTAGTTTGACAAATATCTGGCTTAGTAAAATATCACCGCAAGGGACTTTTAAATTTCTGTTCAGTCATCTGAAATTTAAGAAACAAAAATAATAAGGGTTGAAATTAACAAATGAAAGACATGTACAAAATAGTTATTCTATATACATTGAAATCTAATATACATGGTTGTCTTAGTCACAGATATTGCACTATGCTTCAGATTGCTAAACATGACTGACATGGCTCTTAAAATTAAATATTACTTTACAGTATTATAACACCAGTCAATGAATGCTTTGGATTTGATATGCTGTTAACGGGTGATGAGAAAGATGTATTATCATTTAGAAAACATGATAGGGAAGGCCGACATGTGCCGATTATGTCAACATGCTGATCCGATTAATCATCTGTCCCCACCAATTTACCAAAAATTACAGATCACCTTTTTCTCTCTTTTCTTCAAGAACTTGGTTCCTCACTGACCTTTTTTTTTTGTAACGTCAGTAGGAACAAACTGAGCTTGAGGTTGAGTGCCACGGACAGGATGGGGAAGTAGGAAAGTATTGAAAGACGCAGTGACGCACTTATGGTTTTGGTATTTTTGTAGGATTTGCTGACAATAAGGAAAATGTCGAAAAATGTAAGCCTCAACGTTTAGACATGCCTTTACATGCTGAAAAGTCTCTGATTCAATATCACTAAACTCAAATCAGAACTTCATTTTGATGAAACAGCCTGAAGGTTGAAGCTCTCAGCTGCTGTCAGAAAATAAAACAGGATCCCGATTTTAACTTTTGCATACTTTTCAGACTATCTTGTATCTTGTATTTCCTCTCAGTCCTATTTCTCTAAAAAAAAATATATATATATATATACATATATAGAGCCACCAGTTTGTCTAAAAAACCCTCAAATTTCCTCATTCTCTCCTCAGGAGTCCATGGATTCCCTGTACAGACGCTTGGAGCGCAGCCGTCAGATGCAGACTGTGCTGCGGGCTTTTGAGGCACGAGACCGAAACCTTCTGGAAGACAACCTGTGGAGGGTCTCGTTCTGGTCTTGTGCCAGTGTGCTGGTGATGCTTTGTGTTGCCCTCACTCAGGTACCACAAAACTAAGAATCTCACCTCTTGGTCATTAATGATGAATGATGGAATTGCATCATTTTTGAGTCTTTTGGTTGAGTCATGAGTCATGCCATGAACAGCAGCTTTCTGTTTCCTCTCTCTTTTCAGGTCTACACTGTGCGTAAGCTGTTTGATGATAAGCGGAGGGTTTGCTCATAAACACGCACACACACACACACACACACACACACACACACACACACACACACACACAGGGGGACAACCCAGAAATGACCACACTCCATCACAAAATGGTAACCCGCTCAAATCAAGGTCTGTCACCTCTCATTCTGTCAACAACCGCGCACACCAGCTGTTTGTGAGCAATAATGAACCGTTATCACAACAGGAAGGGTGAACAGATGAGTTAAAGGAAGTTAAGTTTGGTTGAGTCATGTCATTTGGTGCCTTTAATGTCAAACCTCCCAGCAAACCCACAAGGAAATCCTCCTGAAGGCACAGCTGACTACAAATGTTATAACTTACCTGCCATCTGACACCTGGAAACTGATGAGAAGTTTTGAGAATTTTTGCTAAAGGTGAAACATTTCTTGTTAAAGGTTACAGACTTGCTGTTTGACAAAACTGAGAGGTGATCTGCAGAAATCATAGTTTTCCAGTTCCCAGGGCATTGCAGTGTGCAATAGTGTTGTTGGCGTATTAGTTCTGACAGTTTAGGATCACTCCTTTATATTTATGGGTTTACCTTTTCAAGGGGGTTCTGAATCGATTGTGGTTGGTGTTTTTTGAAAAGTTACTGATGATTTCTTTTTATGTGCCAACAGATTATTTGCTGACGTAGAAGAATGTAGAATAACAAACTGGGAGGATTTCAAGTTTGATTTATGCCAATAATGAACTCATGAATCAGAGCTTATTCTGATTCCTGTGTAGTACATACAGGTCTGTCAGTAACAAATGTGTTTTCAGGGTCAGTCAGTTTGTTTGAAGCTTCTAGATGATCAAACTTGCTGTGTTTCTTTTTAAGTGCACAAGTGAATGTGAGATTTGCTTTTGCTCAGACAGCCACTGAGCATTTTGTTTGTTTGTTTTTTTTTTTATAATGAGAAGGAGTTTCATTTCATTTTTTATTGTACGAATAATAGCAGGTTTTCATGGGTGTCATTAATATTAATAAATGCAGTTTTTCAACACAATGACCTTTGGATCACGTCTTGTCTTTGAAAACGCACAACCTACAACACACAGAACTGACTACTTCATGATCTTTTTAAATGTGTTTTCTGATGACTCACAAATTCATTGAAATTCTTGTTTGAGCCTGTTGTAAATATTTCCAGCGGTATCTAATAAGAATATAAAGTTAATACTTTCTCTTTTGGAATATGCCCATACATGTTAATCCTGATAAAACTTATTGACGTTTTCACAAGAGCAATGATGTAATGCTGCGCAGCTTTAGTTCCTAAGAAACTGCATTGATGCTTTTCTTTTTTTACCTTTAGATCAGTCTTACATAACTCTGTCTATCAAATCACAGTATTTTTTACAGCGCTGCTGACAAGAAAGAAAGGAGTCTGTGACCAACATGAGCACACACTTTATTTATGGTGATGCAGCTCCCCCTAAAGTTTGACACGACTTATGAAACGTCTCCAGAAACCACTCTTGACATTAACCGATGTTAAAGGTACAGTGCATAGACATGGGAATATTGAGCGATATTCAGCAGCCAGATTTTGGATGGAAACACTCCCTTGCTTACTCCCCCACGTTTGTTACGCAACAGTGGCCTTTAAGGTTAAGAAGCTTAGTAGGCAAGTATGAGCCTCCATTTGTCAAATTTTTTTACCATCAAAAACATCTACCATTACAAATTGTTTTTTGCACAACAATCGCTCTCTCCGTTTTCGAACCCCTGTATTTTGTGTGGTCTCTCACTCCATACATAAATACTAGGTAAGCTGCTGGATTGTCCTTTCGGTACTACAGCAGAAACAAGATCGAGTCGCCGTTAAGGCTGCACCCACTGGTAAGCCTCTCTCTAAAAATCGTGATGGGGCTGAAATGAACAATTTGTTCAATGATTATTTCTGCTTTATCATACAGTACAATTTGACAAATGGGGCCTCCAAAAAAGAGATAATTGAAATATAAAATAATGTTCTAAACATGCACATTTTACAGTATTTCATTCTTTTTTCTGCCTTAACATGAAATGTAAAAAAAAAAAAAAAAAAAGTGCTGTGGTGTATTACGGAGTGAACTCAGACAAGCTTTGATTCCACACGAAGTTACCAGATTTCACTTCCTCTCACATCCAGGTCTGATGGCAGTTCAACGAGGCAAATATTTCTGTAGTTCTCATATACAAAGAAAAAGACCGATAATCATTTTGTGCAGCATGATCACCTCTTTTTGGAGTTAAAAAAAAGTGAAACAAACATACTGTTGGATGTCTAAACACGAGACCATGTGTACATTGACTTGATATTTACCAATTAATCCCACACCTTGTACTCCCTTGAAGTCCTGAAAATAAACATTTGGGGGAAAAACAGAGCACTGACAGCTTCAGTACACAGAAAATAGCTGAACTCTTGAATGTCTGCTGCCAGGTGCACCAGGCAGAGCATCAAGAGGAAGTTGGAGAGCTCGACTTGATTCACCACTGGTTTGGGCGTGAAGGGACATGTGGAGGTCGCCTGTGTGAGAGCACCATGAAAAGAAGACATATATGAGATATCTGAGCAGTGTCTGATCAACTTACGGACCAGGTAACACACAGCCGACAGACACTGAAGAGGAGGAAACGTGGAAAAGCAGTCTGATTGCATACTTTTATTCATTCCAGCATGGCAATGAGAAATACTATCTGTACTCTGTGTTGCCACTGGCAACCACTGTTACTATGGTTACCCACGGCTCCATCATACAGTAAGGATTGGAGGTCATGCAGAGCTGCACAGTGAAAAATGAAACATTTCTGTTCTGCACGGCTGTCTTCGTCTGACTCATGAAAGTCAAGAGGTCTGGACTCTGGTGTGTCGAAGTGACAGCACGTACATGTTGTACATGTTTACTCTGAGTGCATGGAGCAGCAGATCCCGCAACAGATGTGACAGATGAAGACCAAAAACAGAAACAACCCAACACGAAGAAAGACTTACTGCTGCTCCTGCATTAGGGTATGAGGAAAGGAAAGGAGCAAATATTGTTGGACAGAAAGAAAAAGCAGCAGCCACCACACCTTCAACTTTTTACTTCTTTATTCAGTCAAACACCCTCTGAAAGAAACCCTTCTTCTTTGATTAAGTATGGCTTTGTACATAGAAACAAAATCATTTTCCAAAGGCACATGGATCAGAATTCCACTGAGGATGATCTGTGGTGGGAGCGAACTGTCACAGTTATCTTAACCAGAGTTTACTAATCAGAAGTACATCAGAGGACCATTTCTACCTACAGCATTCTCTCTTGTATAGAAGCCTATTGCTGCCACCCAGAAAAATGAATTAGCCTAATTTTATAATAAAGCAAAAACCTCCTGTGTGGAAAAAAACAGTGTAGAAATGCAAAAACTGCAGTTCTCCACATGTCCACTTGGACGCTGACTCCATAAGGGATGGGTTAGGATTCAGACTGAAAGTTTGTTGGAGATGTCATTTACTATATGCCCCTTCAGAAACAGTACTTGACTTTACTGAGATTACATCAATTCTTCATGCAGTCAATGGTCAAAATGTTAAAGTAAGCTGCTCTAACGAAGACTTTTTTTCACAATAAGATATTATATTTCATTCTACTTCAAGATATTTTCACATTTCTACTGAATAAACTTATTAAATCAGTGTTAAAAGTATCATTTTATAACTTGGTAAATCAGGAAACATAACTTACAAAAATGTTACCTCTGGAAAGTTAGGCTATTTTTACCAAAAATTAAAATGTGTGGACTCACTTTTGGTTTTACAATGTGGGTTCAAGTGACTTTTGTGCAACAAAGCACGTTTTCAAATGACATTTTTGAAGTTGTGGATGTGGCAAATCACTCATTTTAAGTCACGCCCACTTACTTATATTAACAGATATAAGTAGAAGATTATATTACTAGATATTTAATGTGTAACTCTCCACTGGGCTCCTGTGTACTGAATTTGATGACTTTACAAGAAATCTAAGCCCTTTAAAATAATACTTCCTGTTAGATGGGGAATGATGTAATTAAAACTTTTATAAGGAATCTGTGTGCACAGAAAAGATACCACACCTCAATGATATCATTTGATTTGGTACTAAAATCCGTTTCACTTTACACATCAATAGATTTTGTCAAAACAGCAGTTTGTTTGTTGTAAATGTCTTGAAATATTGTGAAAACTGTTTTATTTAAAGATAATTAAAGTTTGTTAGAAAAAGTGCCAATAAAATGACAAATTCATTTTTCACTTTGGTGGCAGCACTTAACTCCATATCCTTTTAATAAGGTGATAAATCTAAATATTGAGGCAGAAATATTCCACCTGTCAGTCTAATTTTCATGAACTCATCTGGGGAATATCGTGGAAAGTCTGTGGACAATGACAATCGTATAGGACTTCATTACAAAAAGTGCTGCTTCCTTCATGAGGTGCTTAGTGTGTAAGATAACTGACAAATTGTTAGCAAGTGTACAGCTCAGAAAAATTTAAGAAGTTTTCTTAGTAATATAAAAAAGTTAAAATCATATTTTGTTTTAAGACACTTTCATTTGAAATGAAACAAGAAAAATTCAAGATGACTTGCTGGTTTATAACCTTAAAGTCAATAAAATCATAAAAAGTAAGTTTCCCTTTATCGTAATACTGAATGCAGAATATTTCATTATGTATATTTTGTTAAAAAAAGCTACCTGCATAAAAGTCAAAATTACATACATAATCTTTCTGAAATGCACAGACTAAAACAGCATCAGATTACCAGTTACAGTAGGACAAAATTTTATAGTTAAATCGATACACATGAAAATAAAGGAACTTTTCAGCTCAGGAGAAATATAAAAGTGTAAACTGAGAGAACGTTTTCTGTTCTAGTCAAGCAGGGAGGGCTCTGAAGGACGAATGACAGTGGGTCGGTTGGGAGCAGCTGGAGGTCTTCTGTTGCAGGAAGGGGGGGTCGGGGAAGGAAGAAACATGCAAGGCAAAATATCATCAGAAAGACATGCAACAGGAATCCCAAACCACCAAAAGTTCACCCCTTCACCAGCAGACCCATCCCAAAACTTAGACCAATACCAAAGCCATAAAGAGCAGATGTTTTGTTTGAGTTTGTGTGTGTGCGATGTTACCTGGGGATTCCGGGGGGCAGACCGGGAGGGACTCGGGCTGGCCTGGAGGGGATAAGAGGAACAGCACCAGCGTTTGGATCTCCCGGGCCGGGTCGAGACGGGACCGGTGGAACCCCAAATGCAGGTGAAGGGTTGAGAGGAGCTGGAGGACCCGGGGTCGGGCCTCGTACCCCTGGGGGTCGGCCTGCAGGGGGTCCTGTGGCTGCAGCAGCACGGGGTCCTGGAGGTGGACTGGGGTAAGGAGACAGGATGTTAAGTTACAAACATAATTCATTTTTAATCAGCTCATTGTTAGCTTAATTAAAAACATTGATATCTATATCATATTTGTTTGCAGTAATTCCTCAATTTTTTCCCACTTGATAAAAATCCTTTTATTTATTTTTTGATATTTAAAATTGTGCACTCCCACACAGTGCATTATAAAGTAAAAAAATAAATCATTAAATAAATCAATGTGTAAGTGCCATCTAGTGGTCAAACTTTGTCACAAGTCCAATCTCCTAATGTTTTGGTTATTTTCAGTCCATGTACACCAGGCAAACATGTAAACGATAATTAAAATAATGACCATAAAGCTAATATCAGCAAATGTAAATGCTTTTGTTCATGTTAGCTACCTCGGATCCTTTGCAATCCAGGTGTCGTCCACAGGTGGAGGCACTGGGGTAGAGATAGTGGAGGTGCTGATGTCTCCTATGAGGACCAGGGCTTCTTTCAGAGCATGATACATCCTTAGCATCTCATCCCTCCTCTGAGCCTGCTCTGCTGATTCCTCCATCATGCTGCTTTGGTCCCCTGCAGAGTACAGGTAGGCCACCAGCTCAGCATGGATGAAGTCCTTCGCCTGCAGGATAGAGATGCAAAAACAACTGAGTGAAGGCTTCAAGTTGAGTTAACTCCTGGAAAAGGGGACAATAAAACCGCAAACATACGCTGTTGATCATGAGGTGCATGATGGTTTTGGGCATGAGGTCTCTGATTGACTTGTTGACAATGCCGATGTATGAGTCCACGAGGTTGCGGATGGTCTCCACCTGTCTCTCCAGCTGAGGGTCCATGGACACGGTGTCGCTGGAACTCAAGGCCTCTTCATTGTCTGGCTGGAGGAGGAGAGACAGGCAGAAAGGACAATGAAGAGGGAGCAGAACAGAGATGGACTGACTATGATCTGTTGAAGTCTGAAAATGTACTTCATGATGTTATTAGACTGTTACGATTCATGATGTTCCCCTGAAAGATCACACGCTTTACTGCCAAAATAATAAAAGTTTTATAATAGAAGTTATAGTTTTAAACTTGGTAAAAAAAAACCTTCTGTTACCCAGATAACCGTGATATAGTAACAAAACTCTCCAGTGGTCAATGTGAGCTGTTTCTTGCAGTCGTAAGGATAAATGCAGAAACTCTTTGGTAGATATTATTTTAAACCGCAAACATTGTTTGAAATGTAAACACACTCCCAGTACCTGGTCTTTCTCCGGGTAAACACCAGCTCTGAGGAAGGAAGCCTTCCAGCTGTCCACATCCTCCTGAGTGTCGCATGCCAGCTCGATCTGACGCAGGTCTTTGTACACATTCCTGTGAGACACACACAGGTATTGACCAAAGGTTTAACACGACAAAGATTAAAATAAGTGATTTTACAGACGATTGTGGCATCCATACCTCTGTTCAGTATTGAAGATGGCAAAGACATGTTTGCTGGACATAAAGCCCTTTTCCACATCTCTCAGCTTCAGGTTATCAAGAGGCAGCATGAACTTCTTTTCTTTCTCCTGATAGAATCACAAAGAGGTTTGTAATAAAGGATTGTTTGAGCCATCAATCATCTGTCAATACACTGACTAACAGATTAGCTTAAAGGTACAAAAAGGCACGCTGCAGTATTTTTACCATACTGGTACATTTAACTCACTCATGACTTGAACAGGGGCTGGGACTCTAACACTTGAAAGTCCACTTCCCTGATTACCCACAGAGCAAAGAAGAGTTAACTACATATTTCCTGCTCCATAAGCACCCTTACCTCCTCATCTTTAAACCAGGAGAGCGACTCAGCAGTCAGGACAAACCAGTAGTCCTTAGATCCTCCCTTCATGATACTGATGTTGATCGTGAGCCAACCACGGCGGATCACCTGTGTACAAGAGGTCAGAGGTCACCTGTGTGGCTGAAAGAAAAAGATTCAGCACCCAAAAAACCTTACACCCAACAACTGTGCTTATCACCAGTGCTGTTGTAAGTCATCGTCCAGCTGGGAGGTTGCTTTGGACATAACTGACTTGTCTGCAGGCTAATTCTACATTTACACTAGTAGATCAGAGAAATGACTTCTGCTCCATCACATCCAACATGTTAAATCTGCAAATAAAACTGTAAACCTGCATGATATCAGCCTGCATCGTTCAGTAAATACAATATTAAACATACAATTAAGGGTAGAGCATGTAAATGTAGCAGAATAGTCTTGATAGAAATAGAGTATGATTTTTAGAAGTATGATATGAGAACTAGTGTTTAGTGTGAGTTTGTTGTTTAAAAAAATGTATGTATCTATAGACACTTTTAATAGTATAAATTAGGCTAGTGGAGGATCACTGGAGAATGGAGGATGCATCATAGGAGCTTCATGTCCCTGTTGCTTCACCAGAAGAAAGGGTAAACTAAGGAGCATTTTAATCTGATTGCAAGCATATTCCTATTTAGACGAACCGCACTTTTAATCCACAAAATCTGTTGTGATTTAAACCCTGAAAACACTCTAAAACTTGAGATATATACGATAAAGTTCTTTTAAATATCATAGTCAAGGTGTGAGCTTCAAAACTAAATGTTACTTTCTGAGTGACAGCTCTCAAAAACACCCGCCTGAGCCCCACTAAACACTAACATGCTGTTGTGTTATCAAACCTGTGGGAAGTAAGCTGTCTAAATAGAATAATCATGTGTATACATGAGCAGTCCTATGTACATTTTTTCCACAGCTGTATTGAGGTAAAAACTTGAAATATTGTCCTTTATTGAGTCCTTATCAGGAGAAGAACCTGGGGAAATACTGAACATAACAGGGTTAAAAGCCCTTGTAAAAGTAGTATTCATAAGAAGGATACAGTAAGTGAAGTGATGGTTTTAGTCCCACAAGAAGCTGGCTGAGTTTAAACTTCATTTTGATGTATAAAATCTCATAACTATTATTATTTCCATAGATTTCTGACCAAGAGCTTACAGATCTTTATATGAAAAGGTTACGTAAAATGTTTCAAAAGGTGTCTGAAACTACAGACTATATGGGATTAAAACATAATTATTCTTGTACAGTGATTCTTTTTACTATTTTGATTTATTTGTGAAACTCTCTCACAGTCCATAACGATTTTTGTGTAGGTCAATAGAGACACTGCTGAGTGTTGGGCAGACTCAACATTAGAAATAGTTTCAAAATAACCTTTTCAGACTATTTTAAGGAAACTTAATGTGTATCCCCGCTATCTTAACACTCTTCATGGTTTCTTGTTTTCACAGAATATGCATGAATACTTCTTTCACTTCCCTCTTCTTAATCAAGAATTACAAATATCAGTTTCCCAGCATGGTCCGAATGACTGTCTACTCCCTCCCCCCACCCAATCGGTAAGTAACAGGAGGTATTGACAAGAATCTCTCCCTGAGTCATAAACAGGAGAAAGAGGAAAAGGAAATGAGGGAAGACAAGATGGACACAGACATGAATCAGCAAAGACAGGAGAGGTGTGCTGAGACAATAACAGAAAGTGAAGGAAATCAAACAACAGCCAGAGAGAGAGAGAGAGGCTGCTGAAATGAGTGAACCTGTTTAAACAGGTGAGTTACCTGGTTGGGCATGACTCTCTTTTTGGTGGCATTAGCAGCTGACCTCTGCTGGGCACTGCAGCACAAAAATTTAAAAACATGAAATCCAGTAATGACCTACTTCATACTACATCCAACACAGCTACTGTGAGAAATTTTTTGTCCGTGTTGATTCAGGCACCTCTTGTAGACAATGTGTGAAACCTTACAACTTACTAATTGTGTCTAGTCCTTGTGAAGGGGTGGTAGACAAAAAATATGCATCTGTTTTCTTTTCACAAAGAAGTTTGTCATTCACTGAGAGTATGTTTGGTGGAAAAAAGTACCAAAGGCTGTTTCATCTCAACCTACCCTCTCACTACTATATGATAGGCATTAAAACTTAAACTATAGAGAATGCCACTCTTCTCCTCAATGGTCTCCTTTTCTTCTGTACATCACAGAGACACATCTCTGCTCATCTCAGTCTATTTCATAACTTATCAAATTCCCTTCAGGAGCTTTTAATTATTAGTACATGTGACCAGAAAGAGCATAAAATCTATATTTCGGAGTATAAAAACAACCACTTTTTTACTCAAAAAGTAAATAATGACCAATAGAATATCCTAACAATATCATTTCAGCTCCACAAATAAAAAAGTATCCCCTATCTCTTCTACACGAAACCCTAAAATAGAGTTTTTTCCTTACTTGGCAAATCCAATGAAGTCTTCATGGTTAGTGTTGATGTAGGAGAGCTCAATGTCAATCAACAGCAGCACCTGAGAGAAAAAAATGTCAACAGTATGTGAAAAAAAGAAGTGACTGCATAAAAGTATACCGTGTACACAATCTGTATCTACATCCTTCTTCCTCTGTATAATACAGACGCACACACACACACACATACACACACACACAAGCACACACACACACACACACACACACACACACACACACACACACACACACATACACACACACACAAGCACACACACCTGGTCCTTGGTCTTCCCCTCTCTCTCCCTGATGTAGGTGGTGACGATCCTTTCAGTCTCTTCTTTCAGTCGTGGATATGATCCCAGCTGTAGCACCACACAGACAACAAAGACACACACATACTGCTGCAGGAACAGTGATTACTGGACACATACACGCATGTGGGTCACACAAACACTGCAAACACTGTCTGCCCTCATACACAGTTTTACCCAAATGTGTATGTGTGTAAATACAGACACAAATATGAGGAACAACATCTAACACATGAAGACAAAGGAGGCATGCACTAATGGACACTATATCAGCTTGAGATTTCTTTCAAGTAAAGGATGATGTAAGGTCAGCAGGCGGTCATAGCAGATGGTTACATGGCAGTGTTAAATACTTGATTCTGATTGGTCAAACCTCAATACTTCTAGGACAGAAGCAGGAAAGTGTATCCTTCCAGGGTGAGAGAAGACTCTGTTGTTTGAGTCGGGGTCTTTCTGGCCCTAACAGGATTCTTATTTGCATGACCAGCCTTTCACTGCACATTAACCTGCCTACTTATTACAAGGCTGTATGGTCACTACATAGAGACATTTCATTGCAAAAGTCTGTTATTTCTCAATAGCAGACTGATATCATGAAAGTATCAAAGTGCACACTGTACACAGATATCTTCAAGAAATTTGCATGATGCCATGAACAGACCAATCACAATCAAGTATTTGTCCCACCTGTTTAATGAGCTGTGAATATCTCAATATAAGTTAAGCTGCTTAACAATCAATGCCTCCAATTTCGTACAAATATTATCCAAAGCTCAAAGTGTAGATCGTACTTTTGATTGTACTTGTAATGAAATGAAAATCAGCAGCACCACCAAATTACCTCAAGCTGATAGAGTCTTTAGAAATCAGAAAATAAGGAGAAAAGATCAGATAAGAGTCGGGAAGAGATGAAATTTGGATCTTGTTGGGGTTGTCTTATTGTTGCTAGAGGTGCAGACAGGGTGGATCTCAATTAAAATACACAAAAACTTCCCTTTACAAACAGGGTAAAATATGCGACATGCCCCAGCAGGAAAATTTTTAAGTGTGAGAGGGGGATTTGATTTGAGGAGTGAGGCATGGTGAGGGTTTTGTGTGGGTCAGTGGGAAAGTGGGGTCCAGGATCACCACAGCGAGGAAGAGGGGTGGGATGTGTGCTGAGCAAAGCCTTAACCAGCGGTGAGGGGAAAGTTATCAACACCAGACAGCAACAAGTTAGTTTATAAAACAATATCTCCACCACCTTAATTATGCTTGAATTCTTCCCTTCAGTATCTCCTCTATCTCTCTGTTTTCATCTTTTTTAAAGTCTACCTCTCTGCTGCTCCTTGTTACCTTTTCAGAGCACTTCCTGATCAGGGCGATAAGCTCGGTGACGACCAGGTCGATACATTTCAGACACGGGTCTTTCAGCTTAACGATCTGCTTTTTCACTATGGCCTCAAACGCCAGGTCTGGAGTGAACAGCCCTGTCCTGTGGTGGGGCAAGGCATCATGGGAGTTGGAGGTTTAATGCCAGGAAAAGGATGAGGAGGAGAAGGAGGAGGAGGAGGAAAAGGAGGAGGAGGAGGAGGAGGCGGTGGCGTTGCATGAGCCAGGATGATAGGAAAAGGATCAGTTATAGAAAAAGAAAAGTTGGATGTAGAGTTTGGGACAAAGAAAGAGTTTGGAAAAGAGAAAGAATGATAAAGATTGGGGTTTGTGAAAAAGAAAAAAAATAGCATTGAGTTAGTTCTTCTTCATGTCAAAGCCTCAAACAGGCTGCAGGTTCATGTTCAGATTCAGGCTGTAGCTGTTGAGTCGCATGTTGACTTTGAGATAAAAATTGTACTTTATATGTCCCAAAAGTTAAATGTTCACCACTTGAGTGATCAATTTAGGCATTTCTATTGAAACTATTTAGTTAAAATGAAAATATGTCAAGCATTGAACCCATAATGGACTCTGTGTTCAGTTATGTCATTAAGAAACTGTGAGCATGCTAATATGCTTAACAGAGTCAGCGCAGCTGAATGTTCTGTACACGATAGCATTGTAAGTATTTTTATCAGTGTCTTGTTGACACTGAGTATGATTCTGGCCTATTAGAGCTTCTAGCATGACTAAAGACTCTAGTTTTAAGCATTAGCTTAAAACTTAAAACCTGCAGCTTGCTTTGTAATGAACCTGTAGAGAAACAGTGACATGCCTTCTGTTTGTGACCACATAGCCTCTCAGAGACACCACTTCAGTGCACCACAGTACAGCCAGGTTGGTTGAAAATATCTACTAACATTCATACAAACAGATGGAAACCTGATCTCTTACTTTGAATTCATCCGCTTTATTTTTTACTAATAAAGCCTTGGCTAAAGATATCTGCTAAATATCTGCTAAACTGTTGCACCAAAATGTCTCCTGGCAGCTCTTAGGTCGGCTGGTCTCTGTGGTGTGTATGTGCAGACACGGCAGCCAGGCAGGAGACCATGCAGTGATACCTTATTTGTGCACTGTCTGACTGTGTTGATGAGCTCCTGGATGACCAGGTCGATGCATTTCAGACACGGCTCTTTCAGCTTAATGATCTGCTTTTTCACTATGGCCTCAAACGCCAAGTCTGGGGTGAACAGGCCTGTCCTGAAGGACATACAGACAAGACACACATGGAGACATGGAGCAGGAGAAGGGCCACAGATGAAGGCAGACACAAGCAGACAGTCTCAAAGGATGACTAAAAGAAGAGCAGCAGGGTCAAAACTGCAACAAGTGAAGAAAAAGACGGCCTTGAGGCAAACAAGCAGCTTGAAACCAAATAAAAACTAGTTATAGATGTAAAAAATACTGAAGCACACTCAAGGGACACAAACAAGCAGGAACACTAGCAGAGAGGAGAGCACACGGGAGGACAGTGAGGCCAAATGTGCCACAGGTGATGGACTGTTTAAAGTGTTTCAACTTGCCTGACACCATGGATGTTCTTGATGGCATAACTGATCTCTTTCCTCAGCTCCTTTTCATCAAACTCCATCTAAGACACAATGTCAACAAAATTAATTAAGGCTATAATTGTTGATATTTGTCCTACTCAAATAGGATGTGGGCCAATTCTTTCTAGTGGAGCACATCTCATTAAACTAGACAAACATGCCCCTGGCTGCGGGGAGGAGTCCGTGGGTTTATTTGTATTTTCTACATTTCAGACTGTTGAAAGCTGAAACAACAAAACTGCTGCATTACATCAATGTTCATTAAGGAGGGAATATAATGAAGGGAAAAAGGGCTTTTGAGATATAATTAATATTATTACAGGAATATAACCATTTCAAGAATAGCTGCACAAGGAGTTAAGTTCTATATTTACAAAAAAAAAAGTAATAATATACACAAAAATGCGGCCATATAAAGTCATATAACATGTCATATGAGAAGATCAGAGTGAGACCTGCCCTAAAATGAGGAATGTCTCATTCATGATATAGCCCTGACACTTTTAGCAACGTGATGCCAAACTGTTGATTATTAGGGGTGGGAATCACTAGTTGCCCAGTGATACGATATTATCATGATACTTGGGCCTCGATACGATATCATTGCGATTTTTAACATTTTGTGATACAGTGAGTATTGCAATACCATATATTGGGATTTATACAATTTTTTCAACTGTTAAGCCGATTTAGCATTTGTCTTTTCTTTATGTTTGCCTTATTGACGCAAAATTTTACATTCATGTCGCACATCTTGCAAACCTTATGTGTCATGTCCATCTCATTTGTGCCCTGCTTTCATTCCTAATGTCCTCAGGTGCTGTTTGTTGTACTAACTTTCTCCTGCTCTAAGATGTCACCTCTGCCAACCTCAGTGGACAAACAACTGATGTTATTTTTCCATTTCCATAGACTTGAGTTCATATTCACAATTAATTTGAATAACTCGATACTTGGTGGATGAGACAATATGATAAATCACCAGACAAATAACATTGCAATACTATGTTGCATCGATTTTTTCTACCACCACTATTGTTTAGTGAAAACTACTTAAGTATAAAGGCACATGTTATTACCATTGGCAGAGCTATCTGGCTGTTCTTATGATACTAATCCTTCAAAAAATATGAAGGTAGATAAAGAATTAGAATTACACTCATGCTGTTTTGAGATTTCAACTGTATTCTTGTAAAGTTTTGCCTTGATCGTTTTTTTTTTTTTTTTTTTAATCTCACATTTTTGTCTTTCATACTACTTTGAAACAGCTTAATACTATGTTGCACTATTTCTTTTATCTAAGACAATGTGTCGTTTTCCTCAGTATAAAAGCAAGAGTGCCACTAAGATCAAAAGACAACATATGACTCGAATTAGCCGTGGAAACTTTTATCTTTGTTTTGATGTTTCTGCCTGTGGAAATTGAGCTTGTGAGGATATTTATCTGGATATGCTCTAATAGGAATAAAGCCTGTGCAGAAAAAATGTCAGTTTCCAGCAAGTTAATACAGCAACAACAGCTAATTGATTTGTTTGCTCTGAAATAGTCTATTTAAAAAGACTAAGTTATTTACATTTTCCAGAGATGGTTAGCATTTTTTCTTGATAACAAGAACAAAGCTACAAATAAACCGGGAGACGGACGTGTTTGTATGTACCAACAGCCATGAACACATTTAAACACCTCTATAAATCGGATCTGTTTCTCAAATAAGCTAAACTCTAGACTCCTTCAGTGTCCAAAATAACCTTTTTCTTTTATCTAATTCTTTCTTTTTTCTACCTTTTTTGTTAAATCTGTACATGTCTGTAGTACTCATTTGACACAAAAAACTGCTCCTGTTTCTCTTCTCTCCTAGCAAACAAAGTTCCTTGTAAAGGCGAATTCACAAATATAAAAACTCAAAATAAAGTATCAACCAATTTACAGGTTATAATAAAAACTTTTCGTAGTCAGTCTTCTATCTGTCAGGTTTGCTCCCGTAAAGGCTCATTTAATGCTCAATGTTACATATGGATCAAAAATATGGACGGAGCTCTCTGTCTGTGCTTTGCGCTCTTTTTGTCCATATTTCGGCACATATCTTTGAAACTTATGGATACAGGCCAGACGGAGCAGTACCACGGGAAACCGTGGGGGCAGTTTTGCTGCTGTCACTACCCAATACACAACTCTAAAGAGAAAAGAAGAAGACTATGGCGGGGCTTTCTGAGTATCATTGTCAATTTCTCTCATCTTCTACAGAAAAGAATTCTCCGTCCTCCAGCCACGAGGCATTTAGTAGCCTGACCGACCACCGCCTCCTCCAACACTGCCTCCATTTCTGTCTCCTATGCAAAATATACATTATCACTAGCTCCTCCACAGTCGCCTTTTTTCTTTTTTGTTTGTTGTTGTCAGACACTTTTGGCTCTGGCCTGCCTCCTGGTGGATGTAATGGTTAACATCCATGCCAACGTAAAGGACGCATGGAAGTATGTGGGCAGTGATGGAACCATCGTTTGAAATGTAGAAGTACATTTTTTATACGTATGGCGAGCATAAATGAGCCCTAAGCTTCACAGAGGCCTTTGCATACAAATGAACCTGTTACAAGTAACTTTAATAATAATGGTATTCATTGTGCAAATAGACATCAAAACTTTGCTAACCTTCACCAGCTCAAAAGGAAACCTCTCATGAAAGATGCGGTTAATCTTTGCTCCACCGGACAGGTTAGAAGTGTCGACCTGATCTCCAGATCCTTCAATGCACTTTTCGAAGTCCACACTGAACTGCTGCACATTCCTGCAGATTATTCACATCACACCATTAGTGTCTCCTGATCTGCAGTAAAGTGGTGTTTATTTGTGCGCTGGTATGAGTGTTTCTGTACTGACTGGAGTAAAGCCTTGGTTTTGCGTGCAGGGTCATCAGGGCGGAAGTTTTTGTACTCTTCCACCTCCTTCTCCAGCGATAACAGCTGGCTTTGCAGCTTACTGCGCAACCCTGGCAACGTGTCTCGGATGTGGTTCGTGAGTTGCTGGAAAAAAGGGCAAAGATTTCACATTAGTGTGATTATGTCTAAAGCAGCAGATCCCCACACTAGAGACAATATATCAGGATCCAAAGAGAGCACTATCGAAATATTTACAGACCTAAAAATCGGTCACATAACTAAACCTGTGCTAACAAAGCCTGTGTCTGATCAGATGTGTGTCTCACCTGATTGAGGGTCTTCTGCAGATGTGGTGTGCCCATACGCTCTGCTATGTGCCGGTATGCTGGGTGGGACAGGAAAAACTTCCTCTCAGCAGCCAGAGCGACTTGGATGTCTTTCTTCCCATCAATGTCCTTCTGGCTGCGGTTCACTACCCCAATGTAACCTGAAGAAATAAACAAATGAGGCATCCGGGAATTTTAGTCTGATTGTTTCTGACAGCAAAACATATTTTAAAAGTGATTTAGATGCCAAAGACTTGACTGAAGGTAAAAAGAAGACACAATGTCTGATACTAAACTGGATTTCTTATATTGAGAAATAAACAACTTTACTTCAATTTGCTCCATTCAAAAAATGTGAAAAGCAAGTGTGCAAAGGGCTGCAGTTCCCCCTCTACAACTCTGTTTATCTCAACTATAGCTGAGAGTTTTGTTTCATGTCAAACAAATAGTTTCAAATCCAGTGCAGAGAAACACAATCATCACTCTAAAGCTTCCTCACTAAATCTTTAGTTGTCCATGTGCGTGTCAGTGTAGAGGTAAGTGTCATCTTACCTCTACGAAGTGGCAGCAGTTTGTTTTCCAGGATGTCTCGAGCATCTGTCCCCTCGTCCATCAGGTCCAGCTTTGTGATCACACCAATGGTCCGCAGCCCTAAATATGAGGATGTCATCTTCACATTATTAAATTGATACATTAAACAGGGATTATTGAGTTGATAGAGAAACTTTGATTGGCTGATTTTTTTTTTTTAAACTGTGTATTCCCTTTTTTTCTGTAAACTTCAACATCTGAACTAGCTGTTCTCAATGGTCCTCCTGTTATCTTTTAGTCTTCTGCCTAAAAGTAAAAAGACCTTGAGAGGTCTGACTGCAGCTACTGACAATTACACAGCTATAAATTTACAAATACATCCACTGCCAGAGTTCGAGGGTGAAAACATTAACAAAGAGAAAAACAAACACAGTTGAATTCATGGAAAAAAGGAGCTGTAATCTTGTTTTCATTGCAAAACCTTACACTGTGACTAGCACAGTGTCTATTTAATGTTATTATAATAATTGATGGGACAACGTACACAATAGAGTAACGGTAATAGAGATTGCTAATGCCACCAAGATACAGCAAAGTGTGATCAGTCTTGTTCATGACTTCAGCAGGAAAAGGTCTCAGTAAGACAAATAAAAGATAAGATAGGTTAATGCTATCCTACACCCAAAACCATGGTTAAAATAAAATTAAAAAACTACCTCAGAGTCCACTTACCCTGCGGATCCACCTCCTTGGCAATCTTGAGGGCATCAGAGTTGGCGAGGTCGGTGTTAGCAGGGGTGACAGCGAGGACCAGACAGCTCTCCTTGGTGATGAACTGCATTAGCATGTCTCTGATCTGGAACTCGATGTCATGAGGCTGGTCTCCCACGGCAACTTTGGTCATACCTGGCAGGTCGATCAGCGTCAGGTTCAGCACTGGGAAAGGATGGAGGAGAGGAATTAAAATAAGCACAGTCCAAAGTCCAAAAATCTGCTGTAATGGGTCTGTTTTTGTGGGTGTGTGTTACCATGAGGGGAGTAGACACGCAGGTTGATGGGGATAGGGGAGATGCCCTTGTTGGATCCTGTGAGCCGATCAGTCTCTGCCTCTATCTCCTGACGGACCTCGTCAAAGTCCACAAACTTACGGCCCTTGCAATGCAGGAACTCAGCATATTCTGCAGGAGATAGAGACAGTTCAAACAGGCAGAGGGGTTATAGAGTGGTGAGAGATAAATATACACTGTAAATAAAAAGACAAAGCATTAGGCAAATGGGCAACATTTCTTGATCCGATTAAAAATTTGAGGGATCTGATAATCTGAATCCACTGTTAATATGGGTGCAAAATCAAATAATCTGATCATGACGTGTGCACAGAGTTGTCTGATTACGCTAAAACAACCGCAGAAGAAGAGTTGTATTTACATCTGTATTACACTGTATGTACGCCTTGTTATCTTATCGGAGAAGCAGACACGGCTCCCACAGTTGTGTTTTATGCCATAGTGTTAATAATGGAATCTCCTGTACTGACCTCAATAAAAAAGCCAAAGACTAAAGAGTGAAGATCGAGTCAGGTTAGAGAGTCAGGATCGGAATAAGTGTTTACACGGACACGTTTTGGAGTAACAATCGGCATAAACCACCCCACTCTATTGGAATACAATTTCTTTCCAATTGAGCTAAATTGGATCTGAATCTTCCGATCAACATGTTTACATGATGCACTTTTATTCAGACTATTTGTGCCCATGTAAACACAGCAAGTGATAGAAAAGAAATGACAGCCACAAGGTCTACATTTGTTTTGTGTCTTTCAGCTGCACAAAAATTAAATTCTACATGTACTGACGGTCCTGCAGATAAAACTGGTCTGAATATTTACTGAAAAGGTTTTGTGGACGTGAAGAAATTCAGTGTATTGGAGATAAAGCTATTAATCAGTGGCTGATCTTCTCTGTAATCATCAGAATCCTATCAGCCACTGAAAAAGTGATATTGGTCGATACTTTAGTTTATTGCTTTAAAAACAAAAAACAAAACAAAAATAACAATTAAAGGATTCATATCAGCCAGGCTTCTTAGTTTCTAACTATTCCCTATGCCTTGTTTTTACATTTGCAGCATGTACTTCCTACATTTAAAATAAATCCAAAAGGCATTTTTGCAAAAACAAGCTGACAGCTAACCCAAGCTCCACGAGACTGTGTCAATCCCACCTAGGTCTCATCTAATGAATATGTGGAACTAAAATCAATCAAAAGAGCATTGCTTGTTTACACCACCATATCTGACAAACACAAAATGCTTTTACTGCAAATACCTAAACGGCAACAACAATGAAACTGTGATTTGATAATAATAATAATAATATCTTACATTTGTATAGCGCCTTTCAAGATACCCAAAGCGCTTAACAACACACTACAAAAAACCTAACTAAATACCAAAAGCCTGAATAAACAAGTGTCGCTTCAGAGCAGACTTGAAAGAGTCAAGAGTCTGTGATAAGGAGTGCCATTCTCAACAGACTGTAAGTTCTCTGTCAGATGATACTATCAGCTTTGGCTTTCAATACCAGATCCTATGCTTGAAAAGTTTGGATTTGAGAATGCAATAGCTGTCCTCCTCACTTTGTGTAAAGTAAAATACAACTTGCCTGCTTTATTGTTCACTAGCTGTAGGATGAGAGGGCGCCGGGTGACGATGCCAGATCCTCTTGGCAAGAAGTCCCTGAAAAAGAGACAGAAGTTAAACACACACACCCAACTCAGGAACAAGGATACTGAAAGTAAATAGGATAACAGACATGTGTCATAACCATAGACCGAGGATGGCACACCAGCTTCCAGCAAGTGCAGTCAAATATTTAGTGCACTCCCTGGTAACTGGCTGCAGCATAGATCATACAGCCTAGCTCCTCTATAATCACAAACAATCAAACTAAAAAGTTGAAGGTCGGATTTTTCTCCAACATGGTGTCCTTCATTTATTTTTAGAAAAGTTCAGTTTTGATTAATAAAAATGAGAAAGAAAATGTGACCAACCCTGACACAAGAGTGACTGAACTTTCTTTTCATATTAGGCTAATTGCTTTGAACAGACACAATAATCTTTTCTAATGCGGGTTGAAGTGTTCTGGGGGATCTTTGATGCACTATTAGTAAGTAAACTGTGAGCTTTGGCTGCGGGAAAGGTGTGACCTCAATCCTGCAGCTATACTGGCCAGATTACTGCAGTATTCGGCTTCATTCTTTAATTAGGGGAGGAGGTGGATGCATATTGTATATATTTTTGTCTTGGGTCAATAGATTTGAACATAAGAGCAGTATGTTTGCTCCTTCCAAATTAACAGCTCCAGAGAGAGGCTCTAACTTTGAACTCTGCAAATGCACATGTGCATTATTGATGTAAAACAGAGATTGTCTTACAGCATTTGTTATAAATCTTGCAGGGACAGAAACATGTCTAATTTCACACAACATGCTCATCAGAATGGAAACTCCCGTTCAATACAACCGTGATCATGTCCAGGTCACTGACTACACATCTCTCCAGGCCACCAATAGGTCTCCCTGCCCGCCTGCCTGCCAGTTTGTTTTTGTGCCTGACTCCCCGCAGTAAAGCCTTAGTAAGGTTATAGAATAGGTAATTGGGTAATTAGGCCATACAAACAGAGAAAAACACACACATATGAACACACACACCCTGAATCTGTTGTCCAGTGCTGACAGAGCAGGCAGGAAGTTACACAACAGTGAATCCTGCTCTCCTTCCTCATCTCTTCCTGTCACTTATGAAAGCAGAACATGAATAGTACTATCCTAAATGAGTCTGTAATCAGCTCAATCACAGAGGCATGTATCCAGAACACATTTCCTGCATTCTAGGATGCGTATACCTCTTTGTTTGTTTTTGTGTATGTGCACTTCATCTCAATGACTTTAGTTTGAGTTCGGGTAATGTGCAGTGGAGCCCGTCTTGTTATTTTTCTTTACACCTCATTGGATTAATTTCACAAGCTGATTAGTTACAGATATTTCATCTTTGAGAAATCTGACAATACGTTTAATATTTCAGACTTTAAAATGAAGTTATGACCTAAACTGAAACCTATGGTGGCAAATGTTTTTCTGCTTCTTTTTTTTCTTTCCATTTGTCTAAATAAACCTGAAACCCTTTAGCTCAGTGGAACAGCCTCAGGAATGGATACCACTAGACTCAGATGAAAACTACTAGTAGATGAGCCAATACCCCAAATCCTACTCTAATTCAATTAAACTGAATAAACTTATTTGATAAGCCAGTGTATGATCTCTGCTTTTCCATAATCTAATTAACAAAACAGGAAAACAGCAAAACTCCCCTCTGTGGGTATCTGGTACCCAGTGTGTGTCATATACACATGACAGTGCAGCTGGTGACATCACTGATGACCCCAGCACAAACACATCAATGCCCCTACTGTCTCCTCGGCCACTGCTTGGGTCTTAGAGACAAAAGGCAGCAGGAAAAAAAGAGGAGACATGGCTGCCTAATCTACATTCCCAATCTCATGGACAACAAGTGAAATCTTTCTGTCATGTATCAGAGTAAAGTGATCCCTTTTCTGGTACCTTCACTCAAAGCTGCTCAAATATCTTCAGCAGCTGAGGCCTAAGCTTTGACTTCTTTCCTTTTCTTGTCCCCATGAAGATGTTCTCTCCAATAACCTTTTTTTCTCTATGCTTTGTTGCAAACAAAAAGGAGAACCTTCAAACCTTTTCAAAAGGAATGATTCTACTGTGGCTTCAGTGTTTGGGGGAATTTGTAGCTCTTAGTCATCACAAGAGGGTCAACAAGTTCTCATTCAATTTCCTTCTAACTCATTCATCACAAACATCACAAAGAAGTAGAGCAGATTTCTCCTGAATTGATTATATTCTCAGACTTACTCTGCTTTTATTCTCCAGTCTCATGATGACCTTATTAACCAAGTCATCATATCGCCACCTCACCCTTAGAAGTAAAACATTTACCTGACCTTTGTAATATGAGGCATATAAAAGTGTATTGACAACCCTGAGAAGGAAGCCTGGAGGAGAAACGGCCTTTGTAAATGATTTATAGACTGGCCTAATATGGAGACATGATTTGTGAGTTCAGGTAACACTTTCGATAGGATAGTAACAAATTTTTCATATATAAGTTTGAGACCTAATGTTTCTTGAACATCTTTTCAACATTTTTCACCACAGTGCTTTCATTTAACCAACAGCTGTTTACTTGCGTAAAACGCGTAAAAATGGGTGGTGAATAGCTTGGCTCCAAAATGGAAAAATCCGTTGGAAAAGAAACGTTTGAAACTGGGAGGCACCGAGACACACAGCGCGTAACTATGTGCTTAGTTGGCGACTTTTACGCAAAAGCCCAGCGTCGTTTGTCTAAACAGAGCAGAAAGACTAAGAAAGCACAGAGAAAAAAAGTGATAAAAAGTCACATGAATCCAAAAATAGATAAAAAGGTACAACCTCCCGACGAAATTCTCCAGCACCGAACTCTTCCCTGCGCTCTGGCCACCGACCACCGCTATCTGCGGCAGGTCCAAGTTGCAGGTCTGTCCGATGGAGCTGAACGCGTCCTGGAGCTTGTTGATCAGGGGAATTAGGTCTTCCATTCCCCGGTTTCCCATCGCGGCACCTCGGTCAGCCCAGCGGGCTCTTTTCTGCTCTCCAACCTGGGCAAATTAGAGCCAGAGGGTCGCACTTCCAGCAGACAGAAAGTTCCCAGATGGCACAGGGATCTGTTAGACAGTTTTTTTAATTTATGACATAGAAACCAAGACCAGCCTGGATCCAATAGTTCCTCTAGCGGTCAGAGTCCCGGTGAAGTCACAAACTGGAAGACTGCATGATAAAAATCGCCGCATTAAACCGCAAACTTCTGTCATCATCCGGTCAGGCGACACCCAGCCTCCGCTGTAGATTTGAGCTCCGCCCTCAACTTCATTTTCGTATTTCATTGGTCTTCTGGGACGCCTGTCAAAGTACCTAAACGTCACCACTTTTAGTCCATGGACTTAAACTTTGACAACGAGGTGGACAGAGAAGCGTTTGTACACGGGACTAAAGGAATAAACAATCAAATCTGCAGACTAAAATGCTTTTTGTCCCCAGTGAGGAGTTTCCTTGAAATTAAAATCAGATTCACACAACTAAAGAAAAAAATAGCAATTTCCCCAATCTCACGCACTGACCTGTGGCACTTAACAGATAGGAAAACAACAATAACTAAAAAATGGGTAAAAGGTTGCATGGTAATTCCTGTCAAGTCAGGTCATTTTAGTAAATGTTCTAAATAATTCATTATACATATTTTTCAAACGCAATCATTGATACAGATATGTAAAATTACAATCTAACCAAAGCTGTGGTGAGAGGAGGGTCTTGTTTACTTTGAATCGTAATAGAAATGTGGTTTTAAAAGAAAAGAAGAAGCAGTAAAAGTTGAACAACCACAAATGTTTGCTATGTATAGTCTTTAAAGTGCTTTGGTACATGCCCATTTAAAAAAAAAAAAAAAAAAAACAGCTTTCATCTGAACAGACAGAAACCATTAATTATCCATCCAAACACTATTTTCTTTCTTACTGACTGTGACATACTTTACTGGGATAGCTTTGAGAAATTGAGATAGACGAAATAAATGCACCAATGAAAAGAGCAGATGAAAGGACAATGATGAAAAATGTTTTACTAATTTGTCTAAACACTGTCAGACTCATCAACAGCTCTATATCACAAAACCAACCTTAGAAACTTCTGCCACTTTTAATTTCAAACCATCTTGACATCTACTTGTGCGTTTTTTTAAAGGGCTCATAATCTTCCAAGCAGACCTTTTAGTTTAACATTTGAAGTCAACAGAGAGCAGATAAGACCACATCTGATATCCGTTTACAAACCAGTTAACCCTACAATAACGTCAGCCTGTAATGTGCATGGCGTGTACTGAACAGACAGCTGGGACTGGCGAGTAGACATACCCTCCAATCACCAGGTGAGGGCGCTGCAGAGCTAAAAATGGACAGAGAACATTGTAATGTTGTTTTATACTGGGTGTTGATGTTGCAACCATATTTCAACACAAGCCGTGTTTGTCATGTTATTATTCAGATATTCTGTGATGAAGGCAGAGAATAGGTTGGCAAACTTATCAGGTATAAGGCATCAAATTATTGCTTGACTTTAAGATATTTTTATTGTTTAATCAAACATTGAGGTATGACCAAATGGGACACTTCATAATAAGTAAAAGAAGTTTCTATGGAGGCATTTGTAGTTCCTCAGAAGGTAGAAGTAGTTTTTTTCTATGACAGATAATAACAGATAATGACGAGTAAGAACATGCCGAATCATTTTATTCCAGTCATTCCAAATTTCCCTGCTTTTCTATATTTCTCACCTGGTCCTGTACATTGCTCAGGTTTGAGAGTTTAAGCACCAGTGATGGTTTTACAATGACAGTCTCAACAACGTTTATATGGTTTTATGTACAGAACAGAAGAGCATCCACTGACCTTGGCAAATAAGTGTAGGTAAATACTCAATGAAAAACCACACTAAAACATATAATAATCACATCAAAGCCTATTCGTGTTTATTTTTGCACTGCATTGATTAAATATGTTGAGCATCTGCATTTATGTTAGCCACAAACTACACAATATAAACAATAGAGTCCACTTTTATGCAGCTTTGTGGATATCGACAAAAGAGATCAAAAGCAAGTCTTGAACAGCATGTAGTCCTTTAACATTTGTAATAAAATTATAAAATATATAAAATTATGTCACACCCTATCAGGTACATATCGTAATGTTTCATACTGCATCAAATCCCACATACAGTGTATCATATTGTATTATATAATATTAAATCATACAGTATCATGTCTTATTATCTTGTCCTATCAGTCATTTATCACATCATGTCACATTGTATTTCATCACTACAGATTCAGTCCTATGGTATCAAGTTTGCTGGGATCAGATTATGACTATGACAGCTGACATCAACAGCTTTGAGTCTTTTTATCTCATTGTTCCCCAGGCATTGAGACTGTGGAGTACACAATCTGATCTACTGCTGGGGAATAAATCACAACCGGTGAGGTTTGCCGAGCAGCCATTTTATTTGTGTCAGGGAGTGTAGCCTCATCTGTGGAGTCACTAACACGGTCCTTGTGGGCGCTGATGGTGGTATAATGGAGCTGGTCTGTAGGGAGGTCGACAGTGGTGTAAACAGCCTGCGCTGTATCTCCTAAGCTCGTTTTCTGCTCCTGTATTTCCTCATATTGAGGCTCCTCATGATTTCCCTGCAGGTAGAGAAGTGGAAATGTGTGATAGATGCAGTCATGTTTCTGATATGCAAACTCGTGGGTACAGACACCACATATATACACACTTGCACACACACACACACATATACCTCTGAGTTTTGTCCAGTGTTTCTTATCTGCTCTGATGGTCCACTTGCTCCACAACAAACTGTCAAAGAAAAAAAAAACACCTCCGTAACTGGTTGTATCTTTATTTATCTGCATTTAAAGCTACACATTGCAGTTAAAATTATACTGCAAGTAAATATGTTTATTTCAATATGAAAAAGTTGTTTCCAAGACTGTGTTCAAGATTGGGATAATACACGATCAAAGACAAAAGCTTATTCTTTCCTCTGGTTTTGTAAAATCCAAGTAATTTTTACAACGTTGACAGTCACTCTTTGCTGGTCTTTGGAAATAAACCAGGTAAAAGGTACTTCCCTTTTAAAGGTTCACTTTTGAATGGTGAACAGTTTCAGAGCCCATCAGAATTTCTTGTTAATAATTGCCCAGTGATGCTACGTGATGTGTTTCTGCGGCAACCAATACCATTATTTTCATTTAACTGAAGTTTCTTTCAGCCAAGACTTCCTCTTCTGTGTCAGTAACATAAGCACCATCATTTTAGGCCGATTCGACTCTAAGACTGGATGAACAATCTGTTTTAACAGGTCTTAGTTCAAAAGTCCATTATACTGTATAGAGACTCCACTCTGGCCAACTTTGGTGGTTTGAGCCCTCCCCTAAAAGTCTATTTTCTTGTCATTTACTTAAGTTGAACAGGTTTTAATTTTACTGAGATAAAACATCATGTTGCAGATTTGTAAAAATATGCAAACTTTGTTGGGTCAGTCCTACAAAACTGGACCCATGAAGTTGATTGTTAAGTTCTTTGGAGGTCAGACTAATTCTTTAAAATGTGTCTTGTTACTCATGAAATCTGAGCTGAGACTTGGCTTTATTTACACTTTTCAGGCTTTGTTTTACTCTCATATGTTCCACCCTCACCTTGTGTCCGGGGGATCTTGTTTCTGAACAGTACAATTACAACCACAAGTATCAGTGACAACACCAGAAACCCAGCAATGCCGCCAATCAAACCTGTGAGAAGACACCACAGGACTGAAACATTCAGTACATGCTCTATTTTCATAGATTTAAGTTGTGCAGTACAACCATTTGTGTACACAGGGAGGCATGAAAAACAGATGTAGCCTGTCAACAGAAACAAAAAAAAAAATTTACTTTACCTTCGAGTGAAGACTTGACTTCTGGTTGGATGGGTTGTTGATCTTCTTGGGTAGCATCTCTTGGCAGGCCTGATTTGATGTGTTTTCCTTTTGAGCCAAGGTGAAGAGTTAAAAGTGAGTAAGGGTGAAATCACTGCGTTCAAGAAACACATGCTCATACATGTTGTATGCTGGAAGCTTGCCCCATCACCTCTCTCACCTGTGGGTTTTACAGGTTCAAAACTTTATCACTATCATTATACTGAGATCCTGATCTCAGTGGGACTTATCTTGTGGAGTAAAGATTAAATAAGATAAATAAATAAAATACTTTTACAGATGTGTTAAGAAAATGAGAAACAATTTGAATATTTCCTTGCTCATATTGGCGGTGAACTATCAAATAGTCACTGCCAGTCAGAAACCTTGTATTTCCATATTCACCTGTATCTCCACTTCCTGGGCCCAACAAAAATTCTGCAAATAGAAAGTATAAAAAAGATGGATATTTGGAAAAACACATGTTTTTTAATTTCCTGGATAGCAGTGATTTTGGAGATATGAAGTTCAGGTCAGATAGTAACAAATCCTAGTGTCTTAAAAAGTCTTAAATAGTCTCAAAAGTGGTTAAAGTAGCAGTCAGGCTTCTGTCACATAAATGCAAAACATCACATTATTTCACATCTGTGTGGAGTACCTGAGTAACCAAGAGGTAAACAGCAATTTCTTACAGAGATGAGAAATTATATCAACACCCAAACTGACATTGTAACCTCACACAAAATGTGATATGGGGATGTCTGAGAAGTGTTAAGGAAAAAGTGTCTCAGACTCAGGACAGCAAAGATGCAGAGGAACTCGATCAGGTGCAATGCTAATTCATGTGGTCCTGTTTACCAGCTCTCACTATGAAGTTGTGTTTGAAAAGAGGACTGTATAGGAAGAAATGGGGTAAGAAACTCATTCATGATTGTCAGCAGAAGTATTGAAATGTTTTGAATAAATTACTGATATTTGTGAGGCAAATATGCTTGTCGGTGGCACTTAGCTGCTCCATGTACTTACCAGGGGAAAGGAGGAATTTGTTAAATTCAGTCTGTTGCCATGTGGGGTCAGAACCGCACCAGTACACCCCAGAGTCCGCAGAACTGAGATTTCTGATATACACATAGAAGTAATTCTGCCTGCTGCTGTCTCTTATTTTAAACCTGCCGTTTTCCACATATCTGTCCTCTTCTGTGGTTTGTATCAGCTTGTCACAGCTGAAAGGATTCTGCCCTTTGCACAGGAATTTGTTGTTGTTTGCATGGGTCTCTGGATAGGGACAGTCGATTTTGACATTTTTTCCAGAGTCACTTGACGGTGTCTTTGTTGGGATGTCATCCCAGTCTGAAATAAAAGTTAACTCAGGTCAGTAAAGCTGCTTTTCTGCTAACCAAATTTCTCATTTGTAACTTTGTGTTGGTTTATTGGTGAGATTTAATGTCGGTTAATTATAGTCGGATAAATACTCACTTATAACCTGCAGATTGATCTCTGTTAAATACACAGTAGTGCTATCTTTCTGCACCTCACAGCGGTATCTCCCAGCATCCTCCAGGGCCACCTGGCTAATAGTCACATTGAAGACTCCATGCTGTTTGTCATATGTCAGAGAGTATCTCTCTTTCTCTGTGATTGGTGCATTGTGAGTTGATATCAGCTCTAAGCAATCCAACTTTACATCTTCTTTGCAGAAGCGTTGTATGCTGCTTCCTTCAGCTTTTGGATATTTGCAGTGGATAGTAACAAGGCCTCCCTGATACGCTGTCAGGTTCAGTGGTGTATTGTCACCTGTGAAAGAGCTGAACTGTGACTATGAACTTTAAAGTTTACTGTGAAACATAGTTTTCCTTCAGATACAGCAAATCGGTCTGTTAATCTAGTTCTCCCACATTTTAGTACCACATTTTTCCACTCGAAGTGAAGGTCATGTGTTCAAAGCCCACTGTTAGAGTAATCAAAAATAAACAAATACATGAGTAAAGAAACTAATACTCATTTCCCCATCTAATATTGTGCTTTTGGATTCAGCAAACCTCTTACAAACTGATGCCGAGACCATGAGAACTTCTATGAGCTGAATATGTCCTACTTGGCATCGTTCAGATAAATAAAAAAAAGATCCACAGCACTGTTAATGTATATGACAAACTCTGGCGAATTATGACAAGACAAAACAGTTGGTTCTGTTCAGGTGGACATCTAGTCAAATCACTGTTTGTTTTCATTTTTAAACCAATTTATCTGCAACAAGAGTGCCAGTATAAATTCTCACTGCCTCTGTTCATCTCCTTCATTGCCATTGGATTTTTTTTTTTTTCCACCTGGTGCATGTCAGGTGCACTGAAGGACTCTGTTTACAATCTCTGGCAGGACGCCAAAGAGCTAGCAGTTAGCAATCCTGTTAGCAAAAAAAAAAAAAAAAAAGTGCCTTATAGCAACCTGCTATTAAAACGAAATGCTGTGTGGACACAAGAAGGGCAGAAAAACCCTTCTCTTCTTGAAGCACATTGTCTGCACAGCTAATATAAGGATGTTTGATGATCAGCTGACACAACTAAAACATAACTCTCCAAGTATAATAACAACAAAAGTCAGATTTCTCGAGGAATCAGGTCTCTATTGACTGCACTAGCAGTCTTTGACAAGGCAGCAAGACTTAGGATAACACCTGCTGATGGTTAGCATAACACAGCCAAGCTACACTATGGCACACGTCTACTTCTACTAAAACATGATCAATGATTTATTCAGGCTCATATTCAGACCCAGTGTGATTCAGCAAACAGTAACAGAGTTCAGTTAAATGTTCCTCCATGTAGTGAAGAGGGAGTGTGTGTTTCTGAAATGTGACAACGTCCTTTTCAGATCATGTTTTAGGCATCCCTGTGATACAAAGAGATACAAGTTATAGGGGCCATATAGTGGCTTTGCTGATCGGTTCTCCTGTTTTCAATTTCACTGGGTTTCGGGTCATGTTGGCACTGTGTTTGACTGCCGGTAGGTTGTATAAGGGACTGTCTTACCTGCACTAGGGTGGAGAGGTGAGCCTAGGCAGCCGTAATTTTTGTTGACCGCATTTTATTTGTACTTCGTTTGCAATAATACACATTGCAAAGTGTACACATACAACATCTGATGTGCGCGTGTAAATCATTGGCCACTGTAAAAGTGTTTTTTGTGTTATTAAATTTCCAAACCCTCGCTGAACTGTGGGTGCTTCTTTGGAACAGCAGAGGCTATAACACAAATATATGGGAGCTGTTCTCTGCCTCAAGCATCTTTTTAAGGTACTGGGAAATCCGCAATACACATATTTAGCCAAGACGACAAGATATATTGAGGTCCAAGAAAAATGAACATAAACCAGAAGGTTGGAATTGCTGTAACAAAAATAATGTTTGGGAGCTCAAATAATAGTAAGTTGGCTTCAACTCTGGAGAAGGAATTTACCGTCCATGTCTCATACAGTCTATAGACAACACATTACTTTTAATAATTTCTTATCTCTTGTTGCTCTGCTTCATCGGAGCAGAACAAGTGTGGTTATATAAGATTTTACTGACATTCTGGTCTCCAACCATTTCAAACCATCAAGAGGAAAACAGAGACAAACACTACCAGATGACTCTCTTTTGTACAAATAAAACAGACAACTACCCTTTGAAAAACCTGAGGGTGAGATACCAAACAATGAAGTCATTGTGGAGGGAGGGACTTCTTTGGGCGTTTTTTAAAAACACTGGTAAGAAAAGTTATGATGTAGTAGTTTGTAATGAGGAACCCAATTTCAAGCTCAGTACTGTTGGATAATCATTCTTTATTTGTCATCATATCCCCTTAACTGATCACAGTGCTTTTTGTATTTTTATGTTAGCTCATAAGGTACATTTGGTGTGAGATCAAAAGTTAAATGACATGTAGCAAAGGTGTAACATTGACCACTCAGCTCTAGAAAAGAGTAAAGGAAAAACTTCCCATGAATGGTCATTACTGTATTTATTGCTTACAAGCCATTTTCTTTTCCTATCAATCAAGCTTCATGCCTTTATAAAAAATATTTTGTATTGGGTTTTATGTGTCTGATCTACATACATGTGTTGACAGTACCTTTGTTCCCTGAAGCACACTGAAGACTCAAACTACCTGTCAGAGAAAATAGTAGATCAATCATTCAAACACGCCTGTGCACACAAAAATAATGATAAATGCTGCTTCCTGTGAGAGAAAAGGGTCAGAAAAAAGTGGTAAAAATGTCCCTACCTGTCAGTAAGCAGATGACGACTGTAAGTGATATTCCCATCCTTATTCCAGCGTATAAGAGTTTAAATCTATCAAATATTGAATGAAATTTCTCCTCTCCTCTATGTCTTTATTACTGTGATGCCTCTTTCTAGTCTCCTCTGTCGCACGTCTCCCTCCTTCTCTCTATACAAATGTGTGTGATCAGTTCTCCTTTCTGGCACAAAACTTAAGAGATTTGCATTTAGAAAAGAGGATGTTGTGTTTTTTTACAGTGCATGAAAGTGTGAAGAGACAGGAAGAAAAGTGAAATAGAGAGAAACAGAGAGTGAAAGGGTAAATTATTTTAAGGGTAGGTCTCCATCTGCGGCGTCTCATGATCACTTCATCTGTTTCGATGTCACTGTTTTTTTCCACGCAGAGGGATCACAGCAGGCCTTTATCTGTTAAAACTGGTGAAACTGTACCTAAAAAAGTAGTTGTTAGACAACTAGTAACGAATATTCTTGAATGTTTTGTGGATTATCAGGCGCGTTCAGGAGCTTTTCAAAAATTTCTAAGCCAATAAAGGACTTGGATTTTATTGTCAAAACAGGGACTTTTTAATTGATAAACGTGAAGTTAAACTAAAATGTGTCCTATTAAAGAATTAGTTTCTCCTCCAGACACCCTACAGATAGTCATTCCTCCCTCACCCCCATGTGAGTGTTCAGTGAGGCATATCCCACCAAAAGGCGATCAGAAAGTTGAATTCATGACTACAGGATTATTTTTGGAAATACCAAAACCAACATAAGAGCCGGTTACAAAAAATAGGACAAAATGCTATGGAGGGAAACACTAGTTTACTCATATTAAGGGGTAAAAACAGCAGAACTGAACCCCCCAAAAAATCTTACACACAAACAAATTTCTCACAGATCTGCTGCATGTGTTGACAAGTGAACTCAGTGGATACCTCTGTCACTGTCCACATAAACTGGACACGGATGACCTGTGATAAGTTTAGCAGTCTTAAGCAGCATTTAGAGCAGTGGTGGGCAATCATGTGCCATGGAGGGCCCAGAGGCTGCAGGTTTTCTGGATGTTTCCCTGCTCCAACACCTGATTCAAATGATCAGCTCGTTATCAAGCTCTGTAATGGCTTAATAACGAGCTAATCATTTGAATCAGGTGTGTTGGAGCAGGGAAACATCCAAAATATGCAGGACAGGGGGGGCTCGAGGACTGGACTTAAGAACCACTGGCATAGACTATAGAATGGACGCCACTTGCCTCCTCACTTGGTGAAGTCACCCCAAGAACAGCACCCTCTGGTGATGGGCTGCAGTATAGGTCATAAATCCCCCTTCCTCCAGCAAAATGAATGGAGCTGTTTATATGTGTATATTCAAATAATATATATATTTTTTCTCCCCCTGGATGCGGTGTTGACATATGGTTACTATAAGACTGGTTTGTGCTCAAGTCCTTTTTTTCTGTACTCTGTTATTAGGGGGTTCATGTTTTCTATGATTGACACTTGATACCAGTAGCGGTTCTAGGCACGGGCGAACAGGGCAGCCGCCCGGGGCGGCATTTGTGTCGTGACTCATGGGGGGCGGCACGAGCACTTCCAAAAAATAAAATGAAAGATAATAATAATAAATCTTAACCGCAAAGCGGTTTTGTATTAACTCTTGTTGTCAAATTGGCGCCCCCCCCCCCCCCCCCCCCCCCCCCGCTGCTGTAGGCGCCCCTGCTTGCTCCGAAGGTGCTGCACAGAGGCTGACAGACTGTGTGAGACGAGGCGGGGAGAGAGTCGCGGGGGCACAGCTCTGCTCTGTGTACGCATGTCAGCATATCAGCGGGAGCGCGGATACGTCATTTTGTAGTTTTTTAATCATTTCTGGAGTCGCGGTGAATGAAATCACCGTACCCGTCTGCCTTTGATAGGCGAATAAAGCGCTCGGGTTCATGCTCGGATCTTGCTACGTGCTTGATGAGCTTCATGAGTGAAGTAAACAATGACTGAGGCAGAGAGCAGCTTCAGAGGAGAAACATCCAGCAGTGTGAACAACCTCTTCATATGGAGTGCTTTGGCTCACACTATCAGCGTTTTCTGTTGTGTGAGTGTTGCGTGACTTTGGGTGAGAACAGAGATGAACACACTGTCAGCCACGTATTTATTTATTCATTTTTTAGTTTTTAGTTCTGCTTTTGTACTGGCACTATACTGGGGCAGCTGTATACCCTTTCAACACCTTATTTTCTATATTTACATTTGTATTGAATGGACACTTTATCATGACTGCCACTTGTTTTACAGAAAGCAAATTATTTGTCATTCTCCAGTGCAGAGCCTTTACTTTATTTATACAGCCGCTTTATTTCATTTAAGTATGTTTGTTCAAGGTTTTCAAAAATGTGATGAAGGTTCGCAAAACTAAAAGAGAGCTTTCTTGAAAGCCACATGTTTAAGCTCTCAAATACTTTTTGAATTTTGTTTCTATCTACTACAGAGGCCGAGATAGCAGCTTTTTTGTAAACCTCAACACTTCAGAAAACCTCAGGATCTGGGGGCCCTTCCCAAAATGGCCCTCAGGATTGTGTTTTTTTCTATTGAAGGATTTCTGCAATTGAGAAATATTTTATTTTTGTTGTTATAATAGTAATAATACTACATAGTAATACAAAACTATCTGTTCAAAATTCTATCTCTTTTTGTGTTTGTGTGTGTGTGTGTGTGTGTGTGTGTGTGTGTGTGGGGGGGGGGGGGGGGGGAGCACTTGGGAGGGATGCTCGCCCGGGGAGTAATTTGGTCTAGAACCGCCACTGCTTGATACAGCCTATGGGCGTACGAAAATTGCGTAGCTAACCCAGGGGATATGCTGTTTTAGCCGAGTGTCATCACAGCGACTCTCCCGCAGAATACAGTCTATGGTCCAATGCTACTGCGCAAGTGGTAGTTCCAGGAAGTGGAGAAAATACCGCAAATACAGAGAGCTTTTCTGCTTCAAATTCGTATAATGACGGAAGGCAGAACCAAGTTGTCCATAGTATATACAGTCTATGATCATAGGCCAGACTGATTACTTTACAGAGATCGTGGATTTCAGGGCCTGAAAAACAAAACCACAGAAAGACTCAGGGGAAGCCTCAGATAGGCATAATTCCTCTCATCCCAGGAGTGGTGACACATGCAAAAGAAAACACCACATTATCACATCACATACACTTTAAAAAGAACATCTTTATTTTCTTAATTAATGGTTATCCTTACCTAATGTCAGAACAAATGGAAGCCCCTGTTGTATAAATTGTTATGACAATTGACCACTAGAGGGTGCCATCACTAAGATTTCTAGTGTTGAAAATATTGTTCCTTTTTTAATGGGTGCTGAAAGAGTGAAAAAGACAACAAATGTAAGAAAATGTTTGTTGTTTTTCCCCCTCGGAGATAGAGTATGTGATACTCCAATATACAACGTTAACATGTACTGTACAAACACACAACATCATCATCAGGAAATCTTAGATGCATCAAGACCAAAATTAACACTGACAATGTCTTTACATGGAAAGAGTCTGATACTCTGTTTGAGTAATAAATGAGTCCAGCAAAGACAGGCCTTCCTAAACACAATTTCTGTCACATGGCCCTAATAAACCTTTGTCTCCTGCTGGGTCTTCTCATGGTTTGAACTGAAAGAGAGAAAAGGGGTTCAAGAAAAAGAGTCAAATGATCTTGTGTAAGACAAGATGGATAGAGTTGGATCCTTTTCCGACTTTATTTAATTAAATGAAACACAAAGACAAGATATTTAATGTTCAAACTGGTAAATTTTATCATGATTTTCTCTGTGTTACTTTGCCTTTCCTCTGAACAACACCCAATAAGCATTTGTGATCTGAGAACATTAACTTTTGAGCCTTGGAGGTGAATTCTTTCCCATTTTCACTTGATGGACCACTTCAGGTGCTCAACAGTCCAGATTCCCATGCATGGTGTGACTTTAAGAAATATCCACATCAACTACCCAGGGGTCAGTCAGTCTCCATCAGTAAACACTTGTTCTCTTTATAGCCTTTATGAAAATACTTATTCAGGATATTTGTTTAGAGTCCCATTCTGATTGTTGTTGTTGTTGTTTTTTTACTACTTAAAGTATTCTCAGTGGTCTTTAAGTTGTGATTATGAAGTTTTTAGCCAAAATCACATTACCTGTCATTTTTAAGGGCTTTTCTTCTGCAGAGCTCCAGTAGCTCATTAAAAATTCACTTCTGAGTTGTGGGCGGAGACAACACTGTTCTGCACAATGCTCTGCACGCTAGCTTGTGGCCTAACAAGCCTAACATTGCTGGTGTAGTAGAAGTGACATTTAACATAGAAGCTATTCAGCTCTCGGATACTAATGTACTTGGGGGCATAAAGAAAAGTTATTTCATAATTAGCTTTCTTACGAGCATTGCAATCTGCTAACGCACACGCTTGGGGTGGAGCTTGGATTTGCTACATAGGAAATCTCACTGAACCTGAGTCTGCCGTTTGGGTCTGCCAGAGATTCACAGCAATTTGAATGCAGAAATACTCAGAAGTTAAATTTTGCACTTAGCTTTCTCATGATATGTCCTGTAGCGTCAGAAAAATGCCATATGAACATGTAGACAACAAGACAAACATGATTTTCATCAGAGTGGGTCTTCAACGGAGAACTCTAATGGGCAGTCTTCTCAGTTTACAAATCCTGTTTCTGTATGTAGTTTTTGTTTGTAGTTTGAGTGGAATTGTTCATTTACTCCACCTACTCCATTCGGAGGGGCATGCTGGAATATTAGTTGAGTGCTTTGAAGACTGGGTCCAGGGGTAGTCCATCTATTCAGAGTAGGCTCTCAGTGTATTTGGGTGTCAGTGGGCTGTAGGTTTTAAATTATTAACTGTACTTTCAAGGTTCACATAAAGTAAAAAATATATATCCTCACTGAATGGAGATTATTTTATTATGTGTAAAAAACTTATTAAACAACAGCCAGACATTGGAAGAAAATGTTTGTCTGCATTTATTTGGGACCTTTAGTAAATCCTTTTCAACCTTTTGACTTCCAGACACAATTCTCTTCCCAAAAATACAAAGACAATTAACAATGAACAATGAAGTCAAAAGGTCTTACAGCTAATCATAATCTGGTCAGTAAAGTCAAAAAAGTACGTGTGAAGTTTGTTCACTGAAACCTCTTCCCCTGCTCATATCAGTTTTTCAGTTTCTACATCAATCCAATCTGTGTGTGTGTGTGTGTGTGTGTGTGTGTGTGTGTGTGTGTGTGTGTGTGTGTGTGTGTGTGTGTGTGTGTGTGTGTGTGTGGTGCATGTGTTTTACTGATGTTAGTGTGACACTGCATTCCACTTCTCTTTAAAAGTTGACAAGAAACAGAAAATGAAAAATCACTGTACTCAAATTGTTTCTATAATAAACTTTTATTCGCTTCACATGTTTTACACACAAGATCTTAACAAATTGAGTTAAAAACACACATAAATTAAGAAGATTTGGAAATAATTAAAAACAACAACCTATGAATACAGTCTTATATAATCACTGGTTTAGGAGCATCATCTGCAGGTTCAGATGTTGGAATAAACTGGTGCTGTATCTTCAGGTTTGCGTTCGACGGCAGAGTATGTGACTTCAGCAGTGCACGGTGTCACAGTGCTGCAGTCAGTGTGTTTGTTGAAGCTGACAGTGGAGTAAAACAGACTGTCTGGTTGGACCTGAGGCTCAGATGAGATGGAGACGTTGGTGTAAATATTCTTTGTGGGATCTTTGCTGGTATCTGCTGTTCCTGGGTTGGTGGCTGAGAAAGTAGTGACTTCTCCAGACATTGTTGCATAGACTGTCTCTTGCACCTTCCCTGTATAAAGAGTGATTGCACAGAAAAAGTAAATCCCCCAAGAAATGAAAACCGAACTTAAACTTTCACTTCCTGAAAACAATCAGCATTGGTGGAGCCAAAGTGCTGCATTGAAAGGAATATAAATACAGGAAATATAAATGAAATTTCGGTATCTTTATTCTGTTATTATTTTATCTCTTCAGAAAATTCCTCTAGAAAAAGTTAAGTGCAAGTGCAACTTAAAATATTCATTTTTTTTTTCATATTTCATCACCAAATCACTGTGTTGACTGAGGTGCCTTTACAGCTTTTGTGATTTCTCAGTCAGATAAAACCCTTTTTTAGTGATTGATATCAGGAAAATAAGCAGGGACACAGAGGACAAAAAAATGAAGGCCAATCACAAGAAACTTTAGCAAGATCTCATGAAAGAATTTCACTCAGGGTACTCCTACATTTGATCTGGCACATCAACAACAACAACAAAACCTGTGGGAGATTTGTTGAATTTAATTTGGAGATGGGCCGTTTATATATAAAGATAATGAATCAGTGTTCGCCAGTCAGAACAGATTTCAATCCAGCGACAGATATGGAAAAAAAAGCCTCTGTTGGAGATGTAGTGTATCCATAACCAGCCACCACTGGCAATGAGTTGCAGACATTTTCACAGATTTAGTCTTGTTTAATAACTTATCCGCTGATTAATACTTTGATAAAATTGACACCCCCTTTTCAATCATTCATAGACCGATGGATCCATAACCTTGTTTTCATGAGTACAAGCCATCCTGCAGCTGGATAACTTTCATTTGCCTTAATGTTCTATCAATCTGAGCCTGTCGGTGGTAAAATAAAGCACCTGTGGTAGACACAGTTTGATGACGCGCTGTTGCCCCGACAAACTATGTTTTAGTTTGTTTCGCAGCTGCCGGCTGCTCCACCCTCCCTTTATACTGGACCAATTTCAGAGACTGTTCTTCCCATCAGTCAAACACACACAAAAACATTGAAAAATAGGGCCCAGGTTGACAAATACTAAAGTTTCCCCTTAAGTTGACTCAGCACATTAATTAGGTTTGTAGGAAATGCTGCTGTTACTCATCTTTTTTGCGCGTGTCGTTTAATGACAGTGTGGTTGATTGGTGCTTGTTATAGTGTTAATCCAGAGGTCAGTGCCGGGTTCATCAATTAAATCTTTGTGTTATCGCTTTTTTTTTCTTTTCACATTCTCTCTTTTATTTTAGCTATCATGTTTTTTTTAAAATGACAGTCTGTTACCAGAGGATGCTCTGATGTTTCTGTTTCGATGTCTGAAGAATATGAGAAGAACAACTGCCAGAGCCAGCACAACAACGCCAAGACCCGCGCCGATATAAATCAGCTTCCCTGAGAAAAGAAAATGAATTAAGTATTAACAATAATGTATCTCTCAGCTCTTGTGCTCTTAATAGATGAACAACACAATTAGACAAATGCTCACTTGAAGATGTTGTCTCTGTGTCGGCTATCTCATCTGATGATTGTGGCATACTGTCGTCTACATTGTTTTCCTCCCCTGATAATGAAACAAAACAAAGAGTTAGGTTTATTCTATTTTGCCACATTTTAATTATTCTAACAATGCCCCTCTTCTTTCCTGGAATGACTGTGTTGTGAAAGAGAGAAGACATGGTTGTGAAACTTAGGTCACATTTTAGAAAAAAGAAATGGAGCAAAGGTCTCTATCATGCATGCAATGAACAACAGCAATGTCATAGGAGTTTCTCAAACAGAGCTGACTCAACTTACCTCTTACAACTGTGAGGACTACTTTATTGTATGTGTCCAGACCTTTTCTCTCTATTCCACACCAGTAAGTTCCCGAGTCATCCTCTTTCAGATTAAATATGGTCACGTAGAATGTGTTTCCCTCATCTCTGATACTGTATTTTTTATTTGAGTCTTGAATCTTGCTGTTTCTGCTACTTATGAGGACGTCTTTATCGTGACAAGCTCCCTTACAGAAATATTTGATGTTTGAAGATGCGTAGGAATGGGAGCATGTTATAGTGGTCTTCTTTCCTGCCACTGCTGTTACTTGTTGAGCTGAAGTCTCCCATAAACCTGAATAAAACACAGACAGATCAACAAATATCACAGCTTCTCTGTCAAAACACTGAGAATTTTCACAAAAATTGGCTTTTTTTTTTTTCTTTTTGTGTACAAGAAGAAACTGTAATACTTCATCAGGTTTAAACTGCTGCTGACTAATAAAACCAGTTTTTATAACTGGTCTCTCTAACACCTTCAAAGTTTATCACATCATCCAATCCTATTTGAGTGTAAAAAGGTAGACAAAGTTAAACATGTTGGGGGGCAAATCATTAGGAATAACTTGAGGCTCCCTAGGCATCCAACAAAACCGAAAGAGCGAATAAAAAAAGAAGTGGATCTGAAGAAACCCACAAACATCTGCAGAAAGATGCAAACAAACCTGCACTAAAATAGATAAAGACACCTTCAAGTAATTTTGTAAATAACAAACTCACCTCCCAAAAGGAAGATCACAATGAGAGAAGTCTTTCCCATGCTGCTTTTAGGGTGTGTAACCCCTTTTTGGAGTATTTTTTTTCTACACAGCTGTCAAATGATCAAAATGAATAGCTCTGCATCTGGTGTAAGTTCCTCTTTTTTGTGGCACTTCCTACGTACAGCCTGCTTCCTCTGTCTACATCTCCCTGTAACACAATTAGGCCAATGAGTATACATAAGGAAATCTAATAATGTTTCCAGTGCTTAATAAAATTGAGAGTATAGCTCTTTTCTCAGCTCTTAAAACTTGGATTGATTGTCCTGCTTGTAGTATCTGTTCTTCTTTTGTTTGTTATGCCCCAAATGAGACTTTCCTCTTGATATACCAAAGTAAGGCATGATTAGAAAAAATCCCATATCAGGCCAGAGTAGCTAACTTTTCTCAGTTAAAGAGTAAAGAATAACTCTACTTTATCAAAACACTCAGTTACAGTTTTCAACTTTGATACAGACAAATTTAAACTCAAAGCAGAATTTAAAAAGGATTTATCTACACAGACAAAGACTGAATCTACACTCACCGGCCACTTTATTAGGTACACCATGCTAGTAACGGGTTGGACCCCCTTTTGCCTTCAGAACTGCCTCAATTCTTCGTGGCATAGATTCAACAAGGTGCTGGAAGCATTCCTCAGAGAGCTTGGTCCATATTGACACGATGGCATCACACAGTTGCCGCAGATTTGTCGGCTGCACATCCATGATGCAAATCTCCTGTTCCACCACATCCCAAAGATGCTCTATTGGATTGAGATCTGGTGACTGTGGAGGCCATTTGAGTACAGTGAACTCATTGTCATGTTCAAGAAACCAGTCTGAGATGATTCCAGCTTTATGACATGGCGCATTATCCTGCTGAAAGTAGCCATCAGAAGTTGGGTACATTGTGGTCATAAAGGGATGGACATGGTCAGCAACAATACTCAGGTAGGCTGTGGCGTTGCAACGATGCTCAATTGGTACCAAGGGGCCCAAAGAGTGCCAAGAAAATATTCCCCACACCATGACACCACCACCACCAGCCTGAACCGTTGATTCAAGGCAGGATGGATCCATGCTTTCATGTTGTTGATGCCAAATTCTGACCCTACCATCCAAATGTCGCAGCAGAAATCGAGACTCATCAGACCAGGCAACGTTTTTCCAATCTTCTATTGTCCAATTTCGATGAGCTTGTGCCAATTGTAGCCTCAGTTTCCTGTTCTTAGCTGAAAGGAGTGGCACCCGGCGTGGTCTTCTGCTGCTGTAGCCCATCTGCCTCAAAGTTCGACGTACTGTGCGTTCAGAGATGCTCTTCTGCCTACCTTGGTTGTAACGGGTGGTTATTTGAGTCACTGTTGCCTTTCTATCAGCTCGAACCAGTCTGGCCATTCTCCTCTGACCTCTGGCATCAACAAGGCATTTCCGCCCACAGAACTGCCGCTCACTGGATATTTTTTCTTTTTCGGACCATTCTCTGTAAACCCTAGAGATGGTTGTGCGTGAAAATCCCAGTAGATCAGCAGTTTCTGAAATACTCAGACCAGCCCTTCTGGCACCAACAACCATGCCACGTTCAAAGTCACTCAAATCACCTTTCTTCCCCATACTGATGCTCGGTTTGAACTGCAGGAGATTGTCTTGACCATGTCTACATGCCTAAATGCACTAAGTTGCCGCCATGTGATTGGCTGATTAGAAATTAAGTGTTAACGAGCAGTTGGACAGGTGTACCTAATAAAGACTGAATCTATAGTCAGTGACACCTAATAGCCTCCAGCCTCTTTGTGAGACAAACTGACACAAAACTTAGCATCTTAATTTATGGTCAAACTAAAACAGTTGCCTGCTCAGCTGTTAGCTGAACATTTTGGTTACATCACACAAGGTGAGGGAGGTTTAGGCAGGAATATTTATGTTGACATTACTGTCCTCATTTAGCTCTCTTTGTTTAGGTAAATGTCATAACTACTAACAGTGTTTTATTGTCATTACTGCTTCTTGAGATGCACTCATCAGCTCTGCTACCTATTCCTGGACTGCAGGACAGGATCTTACTCCACTTTCTTAACCAGAGATAGTTGAGGCCCAGTAGCTCCTCAGGCTGCTCTCTCATCTATGATTTGGAAGTGTCATTATTTCCCAGATCAGCCCAAGATAGAAACTCATGTTTTTGCCACAGTGTAAACAGGCAACACACGCTAGACTCCTTATTTGATATGACCCTCATTTATCAAGCTTGCGTATGGCAGAAAACTTGCGTACACCTTGCGTATGACAATTTTGACGTGAGGATCGGCATTTATCAATCTGCATGTGAGCATACGCTATGACCAAATCTCACGACAGGTCTGACATCGTGTATGCAAGTTTGAGTCAGTGTGGATCTACGGTGCAGCAAATGTCTGTCTCAAAATAATTGATATACAAACCTCAAACCTGTCATTAAGCACAATCAGCCAGATTTCATTAAAGATTAAGACGTAAATGAAATAAAATAAATTTGTTTTGTCCTTGGTGAATAGGCCTATTCGATAACTCTGCCCAGAAACACTGCCACAGAGCAGGAGGAAGTGCCGTTTCAACATTGTGCACACGCACCACTGTGGAGCGCTGCGTTTGACTCCTAAAAGGCAAGTGTCTCTGTGTTGGCCTAGCAGCGGGGACGTTGTTGTACACTCCTGAAAGGGTGTGGGACATCATTTGGGCCAGTTCAGTTTTGCACAATGTTGCACTGGTGAATGGAGTGCCGTTAGCTGTGCCGGTGCAACATGAGGACCCGATGCCCGGAGAACAATAACGAGGAGAGACTCCACAAAGGTGCTGTACAGAGGAGACAGTACCTTATCCATGGATTCTGACATGTAAAGTGTATGTTTAGAAAGTGCTCTTGCTATTTAATCGGTGATAAAAATCCAATAGAAATCCATAAAAATGTGCCTCAGGGGCAGCAACACACCGTTTGGTGATGTCAATAATTATTTTTGTTCAGCCTCTGTCAGACTCTCCAGTCTGCTCTACATTACAAAGACGCAACAAGTTAAAACTAAATACTTTCAATAATAGGAGCAACGTACCGTATGTCATGGCAATAAAAAATATGAGGCATGTATGAGATATTCATTTATCATCATGAGCAACTTATTGACTAATGATTGATTCAAACTTCAGCCACTATCCACTATTCCGCAGCAGCGCTGTTCAGCGCCTCCATAATCCTGCTCCAGACAGGAGTTTTCTGGACTGCTTTTATACCAGTTTTGATGCTTCCAAAGAGAAAATCCTTGTTAGTTTCCACCACAAACGCGAGGATATCCACTTTCAGCTCGGAAAGTTTCGCATCTTTGTAATATTTCTCCTCTTTCATGTTTGACCTCAGTGGGCGAGGCTTCTGAACCACGAATATTTAAGGGTGTAAACATGTTAATGACGATCGAATTCAGCCGCCGCATTTATCAAGAGCCGATCATACGTACGCTGGGATTGGTCAGATACGAACGTGTGTCCTATCATGAGATGAATCCTGCGCTCAGATCTGCGCAAGATTGATAAATGAGGGCCGTTGTGATTAGACAGCTCTGGTGAATACATATTGCTGATAGGTTGATCATGGCATTTTAGAGTACTGTAATTGAGTGGTGTTTCCTCTTCTACTATTTATCCACAACAGACTCTTGTCAGTGTTGGGGTAGTTACTCATTAAAAGTAATTTGTTACTAGTAACTAGTTCTATAAATTTTAATAAGATTACTTAAATAGTTTAATAGTTGAAAAGTAACTTCACTACCTATTACTTTACCTCTCGTTTATTAATTCACTGTGTAGAGGTACATGGACAAACATCATAGCCCAATCATCACTGAGCATAGTCCATCGTTTTGTTTGTTGTATAAATGTCACCTGGGCATTAAGTGCATTTCAAACGAATATTTTTATACTCTTAACTAATATAGCGAAAGCAATGCGAGTATCACCACTTGCCAAAAACCCGTGTTGTTCGCCTCTGTCTCTGTCTCCATTTCCAAATGTCTTTCGCATCAGTAGCTACTTCACTCAAATTGATCTCTCCATAGGACTTTCAGAGGTCACATGATTGCACAATGCGTCTTCGCAGGCAACTTTTCATTTACATTGGACAGGGAGGCTGCAAGATAGCGACACAGTGAGGAAAAAACACCCAAGAAAAATGAATCCTACAAAAGAAAAGACGGTCAGAGCATATGGAGACAAGCTGGACAATGGTCCAAAGGCTCGTTATCAAGAAAAAATAAAAAGATGACTGATCCTTATGAATACCTAACCCCTGCCTATTGTCACAGACACACAAGCAGCACACATGCACGGACCACTTCAACAGATCAGAACTTTGCACACAGGGAAACAGCTGATGTAATGCAGAAAGGCTCATTCCTATTGTTTAGTAAAGTACCGATTTTTTTTGTGTAGTGCGTTACTTTGTTACCCCAAAAAAGTAATATTGTTTCTGTAATCCGTTTCTTTGTAGTGCGTTACCCCCAACACTGAGTGTTGCTATGGAGAACAGACCATTGCTTTAGATGCACATCTTATCACAGACTCCAGAGACTTTTATTTGATCATATAGATCAATAAAACAATTAGACAATCCAATATTGGTCAATTTACTGTATGGAAAAAAAAGAGGAAAACAGCCAAGGTCAACAAAGTAAATGAAATACCAAGGACTGTAGCCAAAGGCTACAATACAGACAAGTTCCACTACATAGAACACAGTTTGGGATAAAGCAGTGAAATGTAACAGACCTGGACAGGTATGAGGAGTTATTACAGCTCAGTCATCTATTTGACCCTGAGAATGCTACACATTTTTTCATTGCCTTGGAAACAGTTTTAATCACGGAAACTAAACGTCCATTTGTTAAGTGAAGAGACTTATCCATCATCAGGTATTTTTTTTTTTTCTGTTGTAGGTAACTGTGTTAAGAGAACAATCACGTACACTGAACACATTCAGGGTTTCATCCTACTAAAACAGCCCTCTCACTTAAGATTACCCCTTACATATTATATCAACAACTTCTTTTGTGACAGCTGGGAAGAGCTACATCAGATTTTGCATTAAAACCACCATACTCCTGTGTCCAAGAAAAAACTTACATAGTTCAAAAAAAATAATAAAATAAAATAAAGTTATGATAGTATGTAAGAGAGACAGAGACATCATCACAGAGTTGTAACCCATGTAGATTTTTTCTGTAACAGTATCAATTGATCCACTCTTTGACTCCTCCAGGCCCATCTTTAACACTGTTATCTTTATTCAGACAGTGATAGACGTGCTGCTCTAACTGTCCTGGATCCAGATGTTGGTAAAGGCAGATGTGCCCCGACACATCCACATCCACATATTCACTAGTAACGCTGGACTGCTTTGATGTGAAGTGGGACCAGAGATCAGGGGGTGGTGGTGGTAGAGCTGGAAGACCAGTGCAGTCTGGGTCGGAGCAGCTGCAGTAGAGCTGAGGTTCAGTAGTAACACCTGGCACCATTGTCTCGTAGTCAGCTGATGTCTATGGGATGAACAGAAATCTGTTAACTCTGAACTGCCTCTTGCAACAGAGGTCATGTGATGTACTTGCTTGAGTTAAATGCTCCATACATATGCTAATATTCTTACAATGCCAACTCTAAATTGTATTTGCTCAAAAATTAGACATTCCCTATGCTACAGGTGAAGTCTGGACTTCCTGCATGTATGTGAAGACTGGTCCAATATCGTAAACGTACAACATGACATTTTAATCCGTATTATTTTCTTGTACATACTGTCTTCTTTTAAAATGTCCTATGAAATGCTTTCAGGTGAGGTTCAGCTGCAATTCACCCTCTTGTTGCTGCTCATTTCTTGCAGTAAACTGGCCAATTTAAAAAAAAGAGACTGGCATGCACCAAAGGCTCAGCTAATCATTCAAGAATGATCTCAAAAAGTGCAGTGACATGGATGGAAAAACCCCACTGAGCATGAGTAAAGATGATACAACAAATAATGTTGCCACAGAATTTTGCTTAAATCAGGCCTACAGTTGGTACTGAAAGTGGTTTGTTTAGAATAATGGGACCAAGTTGACCTTTGGACTCATACGACACAATCACAAGCCACCTGATAGGGTTTGCCTATAGACTGTATTTACTATGGAAAACTTGGTCCTGCCTTCCGCCAGTATACAGTTTAGGCCGAAAAGCTCTCAGTAACAATGCATTTTTTCTCCATTTCCTGAAACCAACATTGTGCAGTAGCATTGTACACATTCGGCGGGAGAGTCGCAGAGAGTCGCTGTGATAACACTCGGCTCAAACAGTGTATCCCCCGGGTGAGCTATGCAATCCTTGTATGCCCATAGGCTGTATCAAGTGTTAATCATTGAAAACATGAACCCCCTAATAACTTTTAAAAACAGAGCTACACAGAAAAAAGAGGACTTGAGCACAAACCAGTCTTACAATAACTACATTTCAACATCACAACCAGGGGGGGAGAAAATTCTATATTCTGTGTAATAAATTTCTAAAGTTTGTCCACAGCTCCATAGGGATTGCTGGAGGAGGCGGGATTTATGACCTTTACTGCAGCCCGTCACCAGAGGGTGCTGTTCTTGCAGTGGTTTCACCCACCGAGGAGGCAGATGGCATCCATCGCATATACAGACTATGGGTTTGACTTATTGCCATGAACACTCATCTCAGCAGACAGGCTCTAGGCATCACAAAACAGCCCAGCTGGCAATCTTCTCTCATTACCCCATGGTCTGATGTTTTCAGGCCCTGCTTAGCCTCTTTCAGCAATGCAATGCTGAGCAGCCTCAAAACTGTGATGCACTGTGTGTTTTGACCAGCATGATTTTTTTTTTTTTTGGAGCAGGAATTCATATCGATGCTTTTTTATGATTTCCAAAAACAAACCAGACTATTGGTGAAATGACTGAAGATATTTATATCCTAATTTGTGATGCCTTAAACCAGCGCAAGGGGTTGGGTGTCTACCCAGCAGCCCTCCCCATAGCCCTGTTTTTACACTTTACCCATAAAAAATTCACAATCAATGATATGTTTTACTGTCAGAAGTAAACAGGATGAGATTTTCTTTCAAAGACAGCCATTCAAGTATGGACAAGACAAACACTGACTGAGTTGTCCACAGGGGGCACCATAACTGACCCAAACCAAAAGTTCCTTAAAGGAGCTTTAAAGAGCAAACAGTCTTTTGTGAGTATAATACACAGTGCTGTATGAACATACACAAAATGAGTATTTAGCATTGCGCAACTGATATCAAGAGGTTTAAATTTCATGCTGAACTTGAAAACTTGAAACAACTGAGAGTGCTGTTGAAGTTTTGTGGGTTTACACCACATATAGATGAGTGAAATGTTATTTGTGATGCAAGTATTTAGTTATGAAAAGGAAAACCAAGCAAATTAGACCCTTAAGGCGAATTGTATGTTTGTACCAAACTAAAGCAAATGATCCAGACCTACAGTCATGTTGCCAGTGTGGTTCAGATTCTGTGATAGACAAACCTCTCTGTTGCGCTGTGCGTTGGATCTTTGCTGTTTAACAACCAGCAGGAGACAAAGTGTAAACATACACACACAAAATATCGCTGCCACACACATCACAGCAGTCAGGTAGAGTGGAGCGTGGAGCCCTGCAGGGGAGACAACAAAAAAAAATGACCATGAAAAAGAGTCAGTTCGACATACTGAACACTATGAATTCAGGTCATTATGCTTTATTGTACCTGCTGAAAAGTCTCAGTGTTTTTTAATGCTACGGTCATTTTGTTGTTGATATTTTAGTTTGCATAGCCTGTATTATCAGCTGGTGTGTCTGTTCCTGTCTAGGTTGTTTGTTTCTATCCATTTCTCTTTCGTCCCTCCCATCACTTCCTTTTCTCGTCCTGTCCAGTCAGGGCAGATGGCTGGGTCTGGTTCTGCTCACTATTTCTGCCCGCTCACAGTGATTTTTCCACACCACTCTTGCAAGATGCTTGGATTTACGTATGTCAGGTCTATCACAATAGTAAGATAGAAGTTCCCTGACATAAAGTACCAGGTAGGTATGATTTACTGATGAAGACACTGAGATGGACACGCTGGACTTATCACTTACTGTCGACTGTAGATTCCTTTGGGGAGTCAGTCGGTGGAGATACAGTAGCTGTAAAGTAAACATTAAGAGTATTACACCACACGTAGCTACCTTTCTTATTAGTTTCCTGCTTTAAAATCACATGCTTAAGTTCTTTTATACAAATAGAAAAATCATAGAGAGGAACATGCATGGGGGGAAAAACATTACTCAGTTCTCTTTTAGAGTAAAAGCCTGCTTTTTTTTAAAACACGACCCTCTCAGACAGAAACTGTAAATGACATGTCTTGTAAGCAACCTATTGAGCTGGTATTTTATGCATATGCATGAAAAGTGCCTCATATGTTGATGTTGGTGCTGAATGACACATGGTACCTTGGGAAACATTGAGTTGTATGACAGTGATGCGATCAGGGTATAATTTGATGTCCACTCCACACCAGTACATCCCACTGTCCTTGAAAGTCAGCTTATCCACCGTGACAGTGAAAAAGCCTCCCGTGGTGTTATCAAACATAGAGAATCGTCCCACTCTCACCCGCTGCATTTGAGTTTCTGTCCGTATTAGGGTATTGGCATTGCAGACATTGTTGTCAACAAGGCAGAAGTACTTGGTATTTTTCTCCAGGTTGGCTGGATACTCACATCTGAAGTCAAAGCTATGACCTTCTGTGCCGCCAACTGTGGTTTGGGCACTGATAAGAGCTGTAAGCCAGAACAATCTATTTTAGTGGCAAAACCACACAATCAAGAATCTAGTATCTCGTTCAAGTCCATCATACCAAATGAAAGTTAAAATACAAGACATGCAACCCACCTTGGTTATGAAGTAAAGTGAGGATGACAAAAGTAGTTGCTCCCCAATTTCCTCCCATTCCTCCCAATTTACCTTCTGTCTTCTCACTCTGATCCTCTCCAGTCACACATTAAAACTCACACCAATGTTAGAGAAAGTATAGGTGTGTTCACACTGGTGCTTTCACGTCCATGAGTTTAATCCTCTTCCTCTTTCATGAATGAACCAAAACACTCATATCCTCCACCCTGCGAGAGTGAAAACATAGCTGCTGAAGTGACTCAAAACGTCACCTTTATGCATCCTGGAGTTTATTTTTCCGAGACTCACATTTAGATATCACTTTTTAGTCGAGAAAACGTTTTTGAATCAGTCTAATTCTAACCCTCTTCTCTTATTCTTATTTTTCCCGAAGCCAACACAGTCTCAGTTTGGTCTGTAGCTCCCTGAATCCACAAGAAGAATCCAGGGGAACAAGATTTTGCCTTTCCTTTTTTTTAGTATCTGCGAAAAAAAGGCAGGACCAGATTCAGATTTTTAGTTTGTACCCTCCTTTCTGAGGTTGCCAGTGGATTTTAAACAATGTCAAAAAGTATTTTTTTTTGTTTGTTTTTTTGTTGTTGTAGTTTTTTAAAAAAAAGTAGGTTGCAAAAAGTAGTAGCAAAATAACCAACATGAAAAGAATTAAAGTTAAAGTTAGATGACAAATGAAATTCTACTCATTGACAATCGAAGGGTTGAAATATGATATACTTTTACTTCATTAAGTATCTTGGCTGTGATCTTTCCCCGGATGAACATGCACCATTAGAACAATATTGGCTTTGCAGAGATAACAAGCTCTACAATTTATGTGGCTAGGTCATGATAATGGTTGTCAGATCATATTCGAAAATCATTAAACATTAATGTGTTGCTTTTTTGGCAAAAGATCACAAGCTATTCTCACTTGGCCCAGTTAATGTTTAATGTTGAAGTCAGTCTATGTGTTTCCTCTCCAACCTGTCTTTGAGCAACTTATCCCAGAGTATGTATCCTTATCACTCCCTGATTGAAAATGTATCAGTTGGATGCTGCTTGTGGGACACAACATGATAAATCAATCAATCAATCAACTTTATTTCTATAGCACATTTAAAAGAACCACAAGGGTAGCCAAAGTGCCGAACAATGACACATAAAAACAAATAAAACAATCAAAGAAAAAGATAAAGTGAGCAGAAATACATTCATGCAAAAGAATAAACAAGTATATAAATAAGCAGGCTCACGGCAAGTGCTAAGATGATAAAAAAAATAAAAAATGACACTACAATGTATCAAAAGCCAAGGAGTAAATGTAAGGACATTATGAGCAGAGAGTTTCATTTAGTGAGGTGCATCCATGCTCAGCGTTACAAGTGTTTGTCTCATACTGATATGACCACCAGGAGGCACCAGAATCACCACCTTTGATATACTGCATCAGTCTGTAACTGCTGGTAGCATTTTCACGCTTTAACTGACCAGAAACACAAGATTAAATAACTTAATCCACAAAAAAGTTTGAAACCACACACGCTTATTTTCACCTGATCAACCACATTGTGTAAAAAAAAATGTTGAAAAGACATTTTGATCACATGTGTAAAAAAAATTTTCTCTGGTTGAATACAGTGGACATGAAGACAAGAAACAAGAACATTTTTGTGATATTATTAATGCTAATTCTGTGATAGCTCTAGTAATTAAAAAAAGCAGATCAAGGATCTTTTCTTGATAGAAGACTCAAATGTGATAAAATGCAAATCAATACATGAAAACTGATGAGGCTACGATTTAAGTGTTTAAGATTTCAGCAGCTTTGTCTTAAAAAAAAGAGTCATGCAAAGAAAAAACAGTTCAAGAATGTAATTTAATGGGTGACCAAGAACCATTCCCCTTCCATTTATGGTCAGAAAAAGAAATCACACACTATTTTTCAGAATAACACACTCGTCCTATTCTCCCATCTGGTCCAGGAATACAGCACCAGGAGCATTCGATCCCTGAAACATCTACGCCTTGAATCATCAATTTAAACCACATGTAACCTTACCACCACCAGCATCTATGATCTCCCTTCATCAGATTTTATTAATATCAGCTCAAAAAAAAAACAAAAAAAAAAAAACTCCTCTCCGAAATCTATAGAATAATAAACTCTGACAATGCTCTTTCTTTTCTAACAATAAAATGGGAACATGACCTGCCCATTGCTCCTGATGCCAATTTCAGAAACCCAATCTCCAAAATTATGGGCTGGATGTCAAATAAAGCTAATTTGCAACTAATACAGTACAAGATACTTCAGAGAACGCACCTCACTGGGCAGAAAATGTTTAAAATGGGTTTTACCTCAATAATCTGCATGAATTACACTCAAAATACCCTCGACACTAACAGCCATGCAATCTGGCACTGCACTCCAATTCAACCCTCATGGGCTGCTGCATCCCCCTTTGCCCCATACTCTGTTTCCATGATGACACTTAAACAATTACAGTAAATGGATCAATTAATAAAACTTTACTCATCACCATAACTATTCCCAAGGAAACTATCCTCATGAACTGGGAGATGAAACACAGACAACTATCACTCAATAAGAAACTTTATTACTGGAACACATCTCTATGGAAAAGTCAGGCAGCATGAACTGAAACCCTGCAACAGACGCCCTCTCTGTCTGATCACCTCTCATTCATTTTCTACAAACCTGACCTCATGTATCCACAACCAGCTTTTGGGCCTCCATATTAATTTTAACATAATAATAATAATACTAATAACAATAATACTACTACTACTACTACTACTAATAATAATAATAATAATAATAATAATAATAATAATAATAATAAATATCTTTTATCAATGTTTCCATCTATGCACACACACACACACACACACACACACACACACACACACACACACACCGCACTGGATAGTGGTTGTTGATTATAAATACTAATTGGTAAAACTTTGACATTTTGATGGGAAAGCATAATATTAGTTGTCAAAAGTTCTACACCCACTGTAATGTAGTTAGCTAAAAAATGTCCTTTTATTGTGTCACTGCAGACACACAGACACATCGTGCATGTGAATCAATCCAAAGACATGAAAAAGTACATTCCCGGAAAATCCTTGTTGTTGTGATGTAAGGGGTGGCTAGGACACAACATGAAAGTGGACCCATTTCACTCACCTCTTAAATAACCACATAAAAACTTTCAAGGTTTAAACAATGGAACAACTTTTTTTTACAAAAAAAAAAAGAAAAAAAAAATGATTATAGGACAACAAAGAATGGTCACCTCCTCTGAGTGCAATGAAGATAAGTAACAATAACTGAGAAAACTAACAACTAACCAAAAGCATCTGAGCTCTCCACACGAAGGTGACATGACTGGGACTTTGAGGTCACGGGTTTCCCCCCAAGCCATAGTGACGTCACTTTCCCTCCTTAAATTGATAGTCCAGCTCTGCAGCAGCCCACCACCTGTCCACAGCCAATCAGGAGCATGCAATGGCACGCCTAATTTACATGAAAGATAGGCAACAATGTCGTCACACCCACACCACACACACGCCAGACACAACCAGACCATAGAAAACACAAAGTACAACATACAATCATGGAACATTACGACCCTTGAAGTAACACCTGTATAGAAAACACACATCTATTAGCAATAAAAAAAAAAAAAAGGTTGGTCATACAGTCCAGTCGTCCCCAAATGTCCCAATCAGTCTTTCCACTCCTTTGAGAGTGAGTCAAATTGTTCCTGATAAATCCAAACCAAACCAGAGAGATGTGGGCCTTGTTTCTGAGGAGTCACAAGTTGAGACTTTGCTTTTACAGCTCTTCTTTACAGATTTCTTTGTTTCATTTCTGGTTGCCATAGTTTTATTTGTGTTTCTGTCAAGACAGCCATCATCTGCATTTTCATTGTCTGTGAATGGCAAAAGGTCAATGTAGACCCCAGAGCTGTCGACATGTTCCTCTCCAAAATTCACAGTTGAGTGTGTTGAATCTGCAGCATTTTTGAAGCTGATGTTTTCATAGATATGAAGGGGATCGCTGCACTTTACTGCTGTGAGCTCAGCTGTTGGTGGATCCTGCGCTGGTTTGTGAGTAAAAGAGAGATCAGTGGATACTTTTCTCTTTGATTGTATCGCCTCACTATCACTACGATGCTCACAGTCCATCTGTTAAAAAATAACAAGGAAAAATAATCAGGACATGTACTTCAAACTGATTTTCACCATCTATTTATTCAGCTGAGTAAAGCATTCACACCATTGAATTTGTACAAAGTGACAGATATAAGTCAACATTTAAACAAAAATAGTTAGTGTCTAAATTTGGTTAGTGAAAGTTTGTCAGCACTGATAAAATGATGACATTTCAAACATGCTCAGATTAATTTATGGTCATGATGGAGAATGACGTAGTTGTTGAAATAAGAGTTAATTTAACAAAAAACAAGAAGGGATGGGATTTCTGATACCATTTTGGTCAAAAACAGCAGGGGTCCACAAAGGGGGAGAAACTAGTTATACTCCGTATTTCAAGACACAATTTCCAGGTCAGAAATACAGCTAGTGCTATGACTAGATTGATTTATCAGTTATTTTATATGAAACAACTGATAAAATGTGGAGCACACAAAGCATTAAAAAACAGGCTCTATCATCACTACTACATAGAAGTGGGAGCTGAAGGAAAAAATTTTTAGCCCAGCTACAGTAAGCACTACTGAGAAACACACTATGATTGAGGTTACGGCCTCTGCAGGCACACAAAAAAAAAGGGTTGTGGACACAGGACCTCACTGATTACAGAAAAAAAGAGAAATAACAACTTGTAGAAATCAGGAAGAACCCCATTTATGCGTCTCTGGAACACAGAAAATAAACTTGGATGTTGTCAGCCTGAATAAATCACCATCAAGACGACCCTTCTGTGTCTCTGTGAGATGACTTCCTGGTTTACTGAACCCTGGTTTCTGTCTCATACCTCTCTTTTACTTGCACTGACGAGATCTGTGCTTTCGGTGCAAACTTGTAGTTGTGGTTTTGAGCTGTCTCTGCGTTTCCTGAACCACGCAGCCACGAGGATAATGGTAAAACCAATAACAGCGCCGACTGTAATGTACAGTGTAGTGCCTGATCCAAAACATAAAGATGACTTAATAATTCCACAGTTGTTTTATCTGGTAATTATGCACAAACTCCACACACTTAAACTCACCTATGCTGTTGCTCTGCTCTCTCCCATTGGTGAAGTTTGATGCTACAATATAAAGTAAATGATTACTGTTAGTTTGTTCAAAAATTGTAAGAATAAGAGCATTGTGACATTTGTGTCCATACCTGTTGTGGGCCAGCTGGTTTTAACTTCAGGTGTTTGTTGTGTTACACTGGACATATTCTGATATGTCCATGAAGGGAAAGGTCTAGGTGTGATAAACGCTGTTGCATTGACAATGCCTGTATGATAGGGAGCAGAAGCATAAGATCAGTTCAGATCCACTAGATGTGTAAATTCACCATTAAGCACCCCCCCCCCCCTTTTTTTTTTCTTTTTTTTCTTTTTTCGTCCTACATTTCTGACCAATCCTTTTTGACCTTTAAGCTTCAAATGAATCAACTCAGTCAAACCATAGCTTGCCATGGTTTGTCTTGTTTCACTTACCCTTTTTCATAAGTTACAATCATTATTTATTATTTTATACAAATACTGTCTTTTAGCTTTATGTCTGGTTTACTTCTATAGCTCATAAAGAAGCATCATTATTCATTAAAGTATATTTAGTTTCACATAAAAGTCCTGCAGTGGCATTAAAGTGAATTTAAATACTTGTTTTGCCAAAATATGGTCATAAATAGCATTAGATTGCTAATGCAGATGCGTTAAAGTGCAAGCAGGACTTTTTTGTATTAGAAATTAAAGGTGGGGCTTGTTTTAACTCCTTTTTTTTAGTACAAGTGTAATTGTAGTGCAGGCAGGAAAATAGGATTTATGTGCAGAGAATTACAGGCAGTATGCAATTTATTTTGGTCAAATGACCTTCAAGCAGCTTTGATAGAAAGACAGGTCACTAAAAAATGGGAACAGTGAAGCAGGTTTATAGGTCCGCAGTTCAAGGATGAGAGTAAATGTCATGAAGAAAAGGGAAATGAAAAGTGAGACACTCGCAAGGCAGAAGAGGAACAATTCAGTTTGGTCCAGAGGTTTCCTGTTGTGAGATAAAACTGATGTTTATAGGTATGCTTTTGAGCCAGAGAGGGACAAAATGTCAGTGATACATACATTTGTGCCACTATCTTTAACCTTTATTAACTTGATATTGAGTCTAGCCTTGCCAACCTTTAAATGTTTGAGTAGGTTGATTTTCAAGGGGGAAATCTGTGGAAGTTACAGATTTGTGAAACACATTATAGACATCTTCCCGGTCACTGTTTTTATTTCTTGGACTCAACTCTTGGAGGCCAAATCAACCAGTTTTCCTCAACACACATACATGATAGATCACTGCAGTCAAATTAACCACAACACTGATGGAAACACACTGCTATAGTGACCTCTGCCTCTGAATTCTACTAAAGACCAGCACAAGAACTACACACATGGTTCCTCTTTACACTGATGAAAAAATGTGTTTTGATAAATGAAAGAAAAGAAGTGAGTGGGAGCATAAAATAAACCACCTACCTTCTTTTACAATAAGATGCACCTTAGTAAACGTATCAGCACCAGGCCTATTCACTCCACACCAGTATGTCCCTGAGTCTGTCAGCCGAAGTTGACTGAAGGTCACAGTGAAGACCCCATCACCCCAGTCTTCCAGAGTTATCCTCTCGGACCCCACTCGTTCCCCAGGTTTTACAGTAAGAAGAACGTCTTCATTTCTTGTGCAGGAGTTCTCACAGAGGTATTTATTATTTCTCTGTGCAAATCTGTGTGAACACTGGAACGAGACTTGTCCGGTTTCAAATCCCTCAGCAGTGATATCTGCTCCCACTCTCCATGTAGCTGCCGAAATACATCACCCAACAACACTTATTAAGCATCTTTGAGTTCTGTTAAATGATGTGTAAGTTATTTAAATACTTACCAAATAGGAGGCAGTAAAGTACAAAAACAGTCTTCATGTTGTTGAAGCTCTGGAGTCATAACCTCTTAAGGCTTTGTGAACGGTCTGAACATCATCTTCATCATACTTAACCACACTATTTACTCCCACAAATGAATTAGCATCAAGAGAACTCTTCACTGTCGACCATCTTCCTATGGTTTGAACTATGCCACCATGAGTGGCAGAAATTAACCCGAGAGAAGAGAGACTTCAAAGAGAAATGTGACCTGAGATGACTGAGTTTCATATGCACTCCTACTCACTTTCAGTTCTCACAAGTTCTTGTGTTGGTGCAACCTGTCGGGGAAAACAAGTGACTTTCTAGCCCTTATAATGTAGCTTCTCTGAACATCATCTCTGTACCCATAGCAACTAAACTGAAGCATTTACCTTGGCTGCTGTCGCAGCTGTTAAAGGAAAGATCCACAACAAATTGGACAAAAGCTGAGAACCTGGAAGGAGTTGTTTACGGACATGCTGATGTTTAACAGCTCTGTTCTGCTTTGAAAGAGAAATGTTGCTTACTGTGAAGCTAACCTGCCAACAGCCATGCCATAGGCTACATAATGTTTTTTGATTGAAGGGAATGTTTGTCAGACAGGGTTTTTATTCATTTTTACAGCATTTTGAGGAAAAACCGTTTGTCATATTTAAAAAAAGACTTATTAGCAGACAGGTGGGTAAATACCACATCATGTCTGTCCGGAAAGCATCATTAAGCCGCGTTCAGACCAAACGCGACCGAAAGTGTATGTACAGCCGCGACCTGACGCGACTCGGCGACCGCCGGCTGCCGACGACGCGACGTGAGCGACCTACGCGACCAGGTCGCGCATAATCGCCGAGGTCGCGTCGCCCGAGGTCGCAGGGCGCGAAGTCGCGTTGCGACTTTCCGCGACTCCGTGCCGCGACAGCCAATCAGGGCTCTGCTGATGTCAACAAACCCGCGAAGCAAGGAGGAGAAGAAGAATCACACAATGGAGGAGCAGCTTATAATTGCCGTGAGTCTTCACCCGGTGCTTTACGACGTGGAGTGCAGGTTCTACCTGGACCGCACCTCCGAGGAGGAAGCATGGGTGAAGGTGGCCCATGATGTTGGGCTTTCTGGTAAGTTTGTTTGTTTATTTATTTAAGTGAGCAGACTATTTTCTGAAAACATAGCAAACTGCCCCTGCTTGCTAGGCTACATGTTTCTACGTGTGTGTGTGTGTGTGTGTGTGTGTGTGTGTGTGTGTGTGTGTGTGTGTGTGTGTGTGTGTGTGTGTGTGTGTGTGTGTGTGTGTGTGTTTGCAGTGGATGTGTGCCGCAAGCGCTGGAAGGGGCTGCGGGATGTCTACATGAGGGAGAAGGAAGGAGGGAGAAGCGGGTCAGCGGCCTCCCAGCAGAAGAAGTGGCGTTTCTCTGCGGTGATGTCCTTCCTCGACCCCTTTATTTCCCCGAGGGAGACTACCAGCAACATGTCTCGGGAGGACGAGGAAGATGTCACCGTAGGAAATGCTGCTTCTTCTGCGGGGATGCCTGAAGAGCTGGAGGAAGCAGGCCCCTCAGGAGTGGAGCATGGACTGTTTGACGGTTGGTTGATGAGTGAAAAAGATAGCAAATAAATTTGAGTCCCTTCATGGTTTAAACACACCATTGTAGTTTAATTTAAGATGGACATTTCAAATCATGCACATTTAATGTGTGAAAATTTTTAATTTGAATTATAATGTTGCCTGATTGCAGAGGTTTGATTTCAAACATTTTTGTCACAACTTTAAAGATAAGCCTGCTCCCTCTCCTGCTCCAGCTCCCTCACCTTCTCCTGCCCCCTCGTCTTCTCCTGTTTCCTCACCTGCTCCATCGAGTGATGCCTCGGGCCCCACTGCAGCCAGACCAAAAGGTATTGAAAAGAAATATTAACCATATATTCAATGAAATTGCTCATGGTCAAATTCACATAGAAATTATAAAACAAATTGTAACCGATAAGTTTTTTTTATGACAGGGAGGAAGAGGAGGACGCCTCCCACCTCCAGATTGGAGGACATCGAGGAGCTCCTCTTTCAGGTCCTGCAGAGGCAACTAAATGCACCTCCACCACCACCACCACCCACATGTCGCCCATCAGAGGACGAACTGTTCGCCTTGAGCCTGGTTCCTTCCCTCGCGTGGCTCACACCCCAGGCTAAGGAACATGTCAAATTTAAAATACGCAAATTAATTTATGAGGCGCAAGATTTCACCTTAAATTTGGAAGCAGTGGAACCTTAGCTGGGGTGACAGCCTCGGGGGGGAACGAGCCAGGCTCTGCTGTTGCAGCCAATCCCCCAACCCCCCAACACACACACACATACACACCTTTGTAAATAAATGTTATTATATTTGTAATATCTGCTGTTGCAGCCTTTGTAAAATTTGTTTGATTTTTTTGTTGTTATAAATATTATTTTTATTATATTATTGTTGTTATAAATTTTATAAATATTTGTTGTTCTAAATATTGTTATAAAAAGTTTTCTCAACTTTGCCTTGTTTCATTCTTGAACATGCAGTCATGAAGTAACATAACTAGGTTGCAGTGCTTCGATGTATAAACTTTACTTAACCCTTGTGCACCCCTTAAAATTTAATGATACTTGTTACCCTCGTGTGGGCTAACAAATTAAAAAAAATAATAATAATAATGATCTTGCATGATATGGACTTATTGGGTCTGAAATAAAGTTTGTGAATAGATAGATAGTAATTTCAACATGTAGGTAATCTGTGTTTGAAATATTACCATCTTGATCATGTCATGTTGACAATAGTTTGTTGACACAAAAGAAACGGCAATTGCGTATCACTTTTACCTACACAGGACACTCGTTAGCTTTCTATTAGTACTTTGTTTTTTAATTTTACATTAATTTCCATATTGTATAAAGGACTGGAAAAAAGTCTAGAAAAACCTCAAGGGCATGTCGGTACATCCTCCACTGAGTGGAAAGAATGCAGAGGGCATTTTCAACCATCAGCCGCGCCCTGGACAGCCAGTAGTTGAGAATGCGCTTCTCTCTGAGGAGGATGCGCCCTGGATACGGTCTCATGAGGTTCCTCCGGAGCGGGAAGGCCTCATCTGCAACAAACACATGAGGTTGGGGTCCCCTGTGCTCAGCTTCAGGCAGTGATCGATCTGGAGGGAGCCAGAACCGAGGGCCTGACCAAACACAGAGTTGGCCAGAATCCCCCCGTCACTGGTCCTCCCAAAGCCTCCGACATCGATCACTCGGAAACAATAATTGGCATCTACAACTGCCAAGAGAACAATAGAAAATGTTCCCTTGAAGTTATAGAACTGTGATCCTGAATTTGCAGGAGCCTCACAACCGCATGCTTCCCATCCACAGCACCACAACACAAGGGGAAGTTCCACCACTCCTCAAAACCCTGTGCTATGGATCTCCACTCATCACAGGTGCCATGAAGTCCTCCACCAAGCACTCCCAGATGCAGGACACGGTGGAAACTCCAACTCGCTTGAAGCGCCCATCATCCAGGCGGAGTTACGGGAGCAAGCGGTGAGATTCCCCCAGCTCCGTCCTCCTCCGGATGGTTTCATGCACCCAAACACGCCGGCGGCGTCTACGGCGGATGTAAAGTTATGTGGCAGCACAGAGGACGATGTCGGCCACCTTGAACACTTGTCGCACTGAGCTAGTAACGTCATCGGCGACCAGCCACGTCCTGCGACCTCCGCGACTGCAGCTTTGGACCCGGTGTGAACACACCAGGGCGCGACGCGACGTGAGCGACCAACGCGACTAGGTCGCTTCAAGTCGCGTTTGGTCTGAACGCGGCTTTAGACTGTAAAACAAAAATGGAAAACACAAAGGCAAACCAGAACCTTAAGAGAGGTTACAGCACAGTATATTAGCGCCAATTATGGGGTGTGTTGGCTTCACATTGACATGCTGTTGACATAAACACATAGCCAATATAGGCAGCTTGTTAGCTTAGCTGAGTTTAGCATACAAACTGTTGTTAAGCTGGAAATAGATCCTAATAAAAGTGATCTTTTTGAATTATTTTGTTTTAATTTTACAATACTCTTTTCTTTGCATGGATGGAACAAGTAAATCCAGGAGCTTTAAAGAGGAGGGTGGTTAGCTATTTTTTTCTGGCCAGATAACTTTTTTTTGTTGTTGCTTTTTTTAATTTTTTATAAGCTATGTCCTTATTCAGGGGTTGCATCTTTCAGAGAGCACATTTCAAGATGAAGTTTTAACTCAACCAAATAGAAGGCAATACGAAGAAGAAGAGGATGGTGGGAGTGGTGGTTGTGCAGACAATAATTTTTATTGGTAGGCATTTTTGATTTAAAAAACTTAACAAATCGAAGATCATGGAAATTTCTTGTCCAATAAAGCCACCATTCCTCTAACAATGAGAGGGGTGAACAAGGGAGTGCTAACATGAGAGGCCATCAACAGGTAGGCTTAAATGTTTCCTGATGTTGCTTCACATGCACAACAATAAAAAAAAGATACATTCAGTTGGGTGTGAAAGGTAGAAAAGGACTCTATCACCATAAGATATAGACAGCCTTGAAAAACAACAACCACATGAGAGACGGCAACTGAGTCAACTTTCACAAAGTTTACAGCTAGATGTCTTGAATCAAACCATCAGTAGGTGTGTTCCCCATGTGTGAGTAGAAGTGTTGAAATAAGTGTTAGTAGGAGTGCAGCTTGCAGCATTTTCCTCCTCTTCCTTTTAGCTGACCGACTAACACCCTCACAGGAAAGTCTGCGATGCAACAAGTGACAAACCTAATTCAGCAGAAATGCGTAAATAGACACGTGGATGGATTGCATTTCAATCAATGAGTTTATGTTAAAACCAGGTGTTGTTAGACTTGCGGTAAACAACATATAGTTAATTCTGATTACTATTTCTTTGACCGCATTGACAGGGAACAAATTTTAAAAGAAAAGAAATCACAAAGTATAAGTACTATTATAAAAACGTCCAGTGCTATTTCATATAATATGGACTTCTTTTTCATTTTATATTCATATAAATGTGAAGGCAGAAAAAAGGTGACTTATAAAGCGGAAAAAGTTTCTCATCATGGTGGAGGAGGCTATCAGGTGAGAGGCAAAACTTCATCTGATGAATAGCAACACTTATGTGTACATCCTCTGTAGGTCTACAACAGTAGACGCAGACTTTCAATATGATTTTTAGGTTTCAAATAGAAATATGCTGATTAAAAAACTATGGTAAGATCATGTTATTATTCCATATCATGTACAATGTACAGAAAACATTTACAGACTTGCTAATCTTGTATTATAAAGTGTTGGTTGTGAATATATGTAGCCTCTTACACATCTACTGCATAAAAATGTGTACAATAAATATACTCAATCCCCACCTTAAAGATCCTGTAAGGAGTTTTAAATTGATTACAAAAGTTATTGGAATTAATACTGATGCCTCATTTAATCCTAAAAAAATAAAAAGATAGATAAATAAGAATAAGACCATCAACAATAAGAAGGGGTGTTTCTGTAAATATGTATTTAATGTTCAAAACCACTTGTGGTAGGTAGATGTTAAATCAACAACTGCCACACAGCTGATACACCTTTTTACGGGTTCCCCAGTACAAGTTCTCAATAAGAGATAAATTTGACTGCTTAAAGAGAGCAGTGTCTTTAGCTTTGTTGTTTAATCATAAGTAATAAGGAGGGTCAGATTTCAGCTTGGCCTTTTAAGAGAAAGGCTAAATCCCCTTCAATAAGAAACAATTTCTGGAAAAGTGACGGTTGCACAGCCAGGCTCTTGGCAGATCGCTGTGGGCTCAATTTACGCAACCACCAGGGCCGAACTGCTGTGTCTACAGGAAAGCTGTTACGGTTAATGCTCCAGATTAACCAGCAAAAAAAAAAAAAAATGGATTGCAGTACCAGGATTTCAACCTGTGGAGGGCAGTCACTATGCACCTATCTGACACATAGTGAGGAAATTGAAGATTTTGTTGTCAAATGTGGAGGTTTGAGCCTGAATCAATCAGCACTACTAAAGAGAGACATACTGTATAAACAGTTTTTTTAGCTAGAAAAAGGGGACTGGGGATTTAGTTTCACTTTATAAAAAAAAAAAAAAACATTGAACCATCACATTAAATTTAAATGCATCAATATACTGTATGCCTTCTTAGTTTTGAAAGAAGCAAAAAGTTAGTGAGACATATGACTACATGCACAGGCCAAATCAGCAAAGCAGTAGTGCTCTGCCTGGGAAAGGCACCACTATGAAATGTATAATTATTTCTCCTGTATAGAAAAGATATAACCCTCTTAATCTTGATTTATTGGATCTAGTGCTTGGTGGACTGATGCAAACTGGGAGGCGTCCTGATTGCTGGACTCTGGGTCTGAAGCCTGAAGCCTCACTGAAGTCTGAGTGGAAGAAACCCCTGTTTTTTCCTCAAAACAAACTTCCTGTTGATGAAAAAAAAACTGTAACCTGGATGCTTTAATAGGTGCCAAGTCAGAATTACAACTGGGTGATAACCGGTGGCTCACCTCACTCTTGTTTGCTTCAGGTCTATTCTGGTCATCTGAAACAAGTGGAAAAAAAATAGTGTTTCAATTTACATGAACAAGAGACTTAGATAACACTGTAGGGTTACTAGGGTGTGTTTTTTTGCATGATGTGTCTGTGAGCATGCATCTTCTTACTCGTGTTTGTCCGACAGTATCCGTAGAATACAAAAGGGATAAGGGCACAGACCAGAAGAGCCAAGCTTACAGAAACAATGATGACCACTGTGGTATCTGCAGACAACACAGGCAGACAAACAGTTTGTCTGTGCCTTCATCGTGTCGATTACAACAATAGGTGCTTTACAGTTTGACTCATTTTACAAACTTTTTGAGATCCAAATCACATTTTTTAAATATGAATAAAATAGTCTGTCTTCTGGTGGGTAGCTATGCAATGACATGTCTAGTCACATTTTTAATGCATCCACTTTCTTTCCTCCACTTGCCTTTCACTTGACAATAATAATCTTCCCTTTCAATGCACATTACAGGAGACAGGATTGCGTGAAGGCAGGGTTTATAGTGGACCATTTGAGTACAGTCGCAGTGGCTTGAGCTATGTCCAGGAAGGTCCCACCGTCTGCAACCAAACTGCTGAGAGTTGCGTTGGCCCCCTCTGCTGGATTTCTTGAACTGAAAAGTCTTTTCAGCAGGCCACGATATTTATTGCTAAGCGGTGGGGGAAACCGGGGCTTGTTGTCACACTTTATACACTCTTATATATTTCTTGGAATCAATACATCATATATAAACAAAATGTGTACCAGATGAAAGACCAAAGTCTCAGATATATATTTTGTATTCATGTCATTTTCATATCTTGTGTCAGTGCAGAGTTATAAGCAATTAAATAGAGAGTGTAAACATTTGACATGTTGCCCCACCATAGGGTTAGTTGTCTCACTATATGAGGTAAGATGTCACAGTGGATTTTGCAGCTTATAAAACAAGGACAAAATTATTGTTGTTCTCATTTTTTTATTTGAAAGTGAACATCAAAGTCAGGCACAGAAAATGTTTATCATTGAGCTAGAAAAAGTCATTGAACAAACATTAACATAAAATATCATCAAACATGCTGTATTTCGGCTGGGTTGAATGTTTTTGCAGTGCCGAGCTAAGGTATGGTAGTTGACATTAAAGTCCTTTATTATACTCCAGATTGATTTATTAGCTAGGGTCACCTGCCTAACTGCCCTCAGCATCACGTCAGGTACTGCACTGCCATGTTCTGTTTTTCTTTTGAAATACCTGACCATGGTTTCTCTCTTTCTCCTCTCCTTTAAACCACTCTTTTTTCTGTAATAATAATGAAGTCAAAGTTTCAATATGACAACTGACTCTCCATGTTAATTTTAATCAATTTTAAACATGTGACAACTAACCCCAAATTGACTGAGACATGTTGCCTCAAACTACCATGTTGGCTAATTAAAGCTCTAGCTTAAAGTTAGCTTAAAACAGAACAATGACTGAGCTATGACAGGATGTCTTAATCTCTCCTCTAACAAGTCCACATGTATCACTGCTAAGATTTTTATCTAGAAGAAGCTTATTTTAAACTATATAAAGTTTTAAGTTATAAAGTTTTTTTTACTTTAAGTTGTGCGGAATGGTTAATTGGTGCTCATCTCAGCTCACAATGTGCTCTTCTCTTCTCAGACAGGACACGACCCCTGACCATGTAGAGGAAGAAAACTAGTATTCCACTTTTTAGTTGAGCCCTCTGGTGGCAAAGATAATTGCAGTGTGACAACTTACCCATGTGACAACAAGCCCTGGTCTCCCCTACTCCATCTTTTCTATTACATTCACAATTACAAGATAATGAGGGTGAAAAGCTGTCATAATGTGGTGTTGCTACATGGGTTTCTCCTTTATGCTTTGCCAACAACTTTTGGTGTAACAATAAAATACCCCTCTCTGCATTTAATTCTGCTGTATTGGTTGCACTGTTGCTTAAAATGTATTTTAAGATCACAATAAGGTATTTAAAGTGCCACTAATACATTTCTTCATTTTATTTGTCGAGAAGGTAAAAGCTGAACTCAAGCCAGGCCCTGCAGATGGTTCCAACTCTGATTGGTTAGTTTTAGTTTTATGACCTGGATCCTCTGTGGGTAATAACCTTGTTGGCAAGAACCTCGAACAGCCCCACTTCAATATGGACTATTGAAGTTGTAGTTGTTACAATTATGTTATCAAGCTCTTTGAGAGAGCTTTGAGAGAGCAGCATCCAAACTGTTACCTTTCATTTTAGTTGCTGCGTGCGAGATCGTCTTGGTCTCTGTAGACAGTGTTGAAACTGCTGGTGAGGGTTCAGAGCTGGAAGAAAATCTGCCTTGGGAAGAAGTTTTCACCTCCATCAGGGAGATGATGGAGGGTTTGGGTCCAGGAAGAACAGAGGACGCTTTGAGATGACATGAAAGAGAATGACTGGTAATATGTTATATGTGTTTGAGTGCATGTGTGTGTTTTCATGTGACCTTTGTGGTCTTGATGTTTAAAAAAGTGTTGAGACATCACAAGACATATAGGTCACACTATACTCAAAGAAGTTTTACCAGAACAATGCCAGTCTGTCATCTTCTGGCTGGTTGTTTAATTTCCCATATCTAATACCAGATTTATGAAGATTTTACATTTTTTACTGGCAGGTTTATAACATAACTGTTTCTTCAAAGCAGTGCTCGCAGCAACCTTCACATCTCCTATCTGATATATAGAGAGTTCTTTCTTTGTCAAACTGTAATAACTGATTGGTTTGGCCTTGTTACGGCAGCAAAAATAAGTTTTAAGAAACTCTGTAATCTTACACATTATCATGGAACACTACCCGGGGGAAGAGAGTCACCCTTCTGAAAAGCTCTGATTGCTGTTTGCACTTTGCACCATACAGCAGCTCAGAGAGCAATGCCTCCTAAGAAATCTGTCTGGGAGAGTACTTCGAAAATGGCACAGGGAAACTGACTCCCAATTCAAAACAGTGCAACCGGATGCTATGCTCCAATCAAGGTTTCACATCAATCCGCCTTTCAGGAAAAAATTTACTTCAGGCAGCTAGAAGGATGGCCCCAGCTGATCACTGAGCCTCATACAAGAAGAGCAATGCAGATTTTCCCTTGGTCCTGTGCAGTGGACCAGCTCCTTAGCCTTACATGACTGATTAAATGTGGGGTAGGCAGGATCTGAGTTAGTGCCAGTTTTGGGGGGAAATCTTGGATATAAACACTACCCCTCCCAACCAGTTTTCCCCTCAGCTTCTCCTCTCCCCTCCATCTCTGCTCCAGAAAGCCCCGCCCACAAACAGACACTCCTGCTCGCTCGAATCGTTTCAATTAAATTCAGATATAATGCAGATAAATACTTCAGATAATTACAAATGGGGCTCAGTCAATGTGAAAGTAAAAAGCATTAGTGCTGCTGTAGATGCCAACATATTACCAGCAAACACAATATTTGCAGGAATTCTAAAACTACCATAAAGTGACATACTCCAGGACCTGAGGTAAACAGTTTAGCCGCACTCCAACACATAGCAGGTCTCGTTTGACAAGAAACACTTCTGTTACAGCAGTTTACCCGTCCAGCAGAAAGGTTACAGGGTCACCAAAATCCCAAAGTGTGCCCCATCATTGTTGACCCGGCTTTTTAGCTCTTGACTGGTCTACCTCCTTTCTAAGTGCCTGTTATTCAACCAGAGTCACCAGTATTTACTTTGTTTTCTTGCTTGTGTTGGTGGTCGTGGCCAAAGGAGGATTCAGACAGTTGTCCGTACTTTCTGGTTGGTTTCTACTGTTCGATATTGTAACAAGCTAACTTTGTTTGGGCTCGTGAACGACATGGGGGTGCATCTGCCTCACAACCAATCAGCACTCAGGAGCAGCGTCCACCTCACAACCAATAAGGTTAGGGGAGGCGGAGAACGGCTTTGTTTACAGTCAGAGCAGGCCGCTCAAAAAATGTAAAATGTTGATTACACAGACATAACAAAACACAGCGATATCCTTATATTCCCAAATGTCATCAATAACCAATCGCTATTAACTGATATTGAAAGCTTTTTGTATACACACCACAAAAAAAGATCCTTCTTGAATGGAATCCTGCCTACTCCACCTTTAAGGAGCTTTTGAAGCCAGTATATGTTTAGTGGGCTTGGAGTGGGCTTGCCATGTCTCTTGTGTACCCCCATGGAAAGTGCCCTCAAAATACAACATGAGCCTTTGCCACAAACCATTTATCCATTGAGGACCAAAAGTGAGACCTGTGTCATCATCCTTACTACAAAATCAAACACAGTCCTACTTTGTGTTGGCTTCTGCCAGAGAAGTCCCCCGTCCCTGGCACTGAAACACTGAGTTTCATTAAGATGAACTCAACGGTGGAGGTAGAGGAGCTAGTTTGGGGACCTCCTTTTTTTCTCTCTAGAAATAATGTGGTTAGCTTCATTTAAATCTTTATGTGAGGCTGTTGACATGAAAATCAGCACTACAGAGTATGTAGCCATGGTTTCCTGTCAGGAAACACTGAATGCTCCCTAAAGACAGGGAATCAGTTATCTCATAGGAAGTAGTTTAGGTGGTCAAAATGAACTTAGGCGCCTCAGATGGGTCTGTATTGGCATTGATCATTCTGGATTGTCATATGAAGAGAGAGAAGCCTGGAAAGGCAAAAGAAGTGTATTTATCAATCTGCCTCTCTGTATTTCAACTCTAAACTACTGCTATGAACTGTGGGTAGTTTTATGATCTGTGTCAGGAAATCCTTTTGGAAGTGTTACTGGCACCTCCAACTGGGATAGAACCCTTGAGTGGTCCCGAGCTTGTTGGAATAATTGAATATCTCAATTGGTCAGAGATGTCTCAGCTAGTGGACCAATATTCATTTGAAATCTTGTACTTATGGGTCTGTTTTCTTTTTGTATTTTTGAGGGAAACACTGGCCTAACAGAGGCTAACTCTGTTTCTGTGTGAAGCGGGCCTTGTTTGGCAGGTTTTCAGAGATGTTTCACTGAACCCTTGTCTGTTGTGACTGACCATGACACTCATGAGACTGTGGGAGTGAACCAAAGCTAAAAAGAAAAGATTGAAATAAAGATTGACCAAAAGAAACTGCTGATACGGGAGAAATCAGGCGCTGCAAGTGGCCATGTTTACATTTTTGGATCGTTTCCTTGTTGGAATTTGTCACATTTGTTTTATGTGAATAGGGACAGAGTATTTTTCCCAACACAGCTTGATCTTCGATCAGTCAGGTTTTGGTTTTGCTACTTTTCTTGTACCACTACTCAACTGGGATTTTATGCAAAACGCTAAAACTTAATATTTTTGCTAAGTTTTAATTGAGGCATGCCACTCTCTTATTCCCCCAGTATTCCTGATTTGTGAATTTTATTTTAAGTAGTTGCTGCATCACTTAATAAATGTGCAAAGAGAAGTTTACAGTCCATAATAACTCTTCTTTGTAATTCTAAATATTTCCTGAATTGTTTTTCATTTGAAAGTGAACAGTCAAGAAGAATGACATGCAACAACAACCTCTGGTGCCTCTGGATGGTGCCTAATCAATGCCTTTTCTTGTTAACACTGTGATTTTCTATTGTAAATAAAGTGTTAAAAATGTAATGATTATTGTTACTTTTATTATTATTATCATGATTGCAACTTGTCATTAAATCTATGTCTGATACAATTTCTTAAGCAGTGAGTTGTACACAAATTAGACCCACCATTTGCATTTAACGCTCATAAATTCAACGACAAACTGATAGGAGTGTTTTTACAGCCATACAGCTTTCTAGTCGATATAATCGCCACTTACCTGAGAAGCAGAAAAACATGATGAAATATAAAAACTTCATTCTCCAACTAGGTTCAAAACAAACTGAGTGAGAATTGCTTCCCGTGAGATCAAAATTTCCCAGAAGTCATCATCTTATTTCACAAGCTGAGTTCCTTGAAAAATGTCTAGATTGTGATGTGAGCGAATGGTAGCAGCAGCTTCCTTCAGCTTGTGTGAACAGTGAATGGGCATGATTCTTGTTTGCAATGCTTCTTTGGCTACAGTCTTTTAAACAGAGAGTTCACAGTATCCTGCAGCTCTCCAGCCCCCTTCAGTATTGATGACTGTGATGCAGTGGTCTACAAACTCCTCAGTGTTTGAGTATTCTGTTCAAGTTGTTGTTGCGAGCGTCTACAGTAATGAAGCTTGAGGGCATTAAAATGATCACTGCAGTCTGCTGACCACGTCATGGGAACCAACCTGAGGGATGTGTAGACAGAATGATCAATAAAATGCTTGTTGTTTTTGGCTGATCTTGTGTTCTACAGAAGGTCTGACGATACCTACACATACCAAACTCTTGTTATATCAGGGTTTCTTCCTGTTAAGCGTATTTGTTTCCTGGTCTGAATGTCCCCATTTGCAAACCCCTGGAGTCAATCAAGGCTGAGTCTATTTAGACAGGACTCACTAACCTTCTCACTCTCTCGCTCCACCCGACAGCAGCAGCCCCTCTTGGTTTGTTTAAGGGTTTCGCATCTATTTCTGTTTATTGCTTGAAAAAAACAAACTACAAACTTCAACCTTTTGTGTTGTGTCCCTTAGTATGTAGAGAATTTGAACCAGCCATAACAGTGATTCAAAAACAGCAGGTTGTGACAGCTTGTGATCAGTGTAAACAACAGTCTGCAAAGAGGAACCATCAAACACCTTAGTTTTGAAGAGCCCACAGCAATGCAAGGGCCTCCTTTTCAATAGTACACTACATAGAAACTAGGGCATTAATGTAATGCACGGTTAAGGCGTGCACACTCCATAACCTTTATTGTACAGCCCACAGGCTTGTGATGTGACCCTTAGCCCTCTGTAACAGTCAAGGCTTTAAATGTAAAATAAATGCAGTACCAATCAGAGCCACAAGATGTGTTGTTGTTATGAGGCTTCATGAGATTCCACTATCACGAGTGGGTGCAGGTTATGCCTCTGTTACTGGTGATGTATGATGAGTGGATACAGAGTTGAAATCCTCACCCTGCTGTCTGTAATGCTCTGTTTTTAATCTGCTATCCTGAGTAGATGCTAATGCCAAAGCCTCTGCAATGCTTCAGCCGGACTACATTTTCCTGCAGAGAGTACAGCTAGAAACATACTGTTGATTATGTCCATGTAGATTCTCATTCATCCAGGTCATGGTTTTCTTGAAGACTGTTGATTATGGTTGGCCAACACAACCCAATGAATCATAGAGGTTAATAATCTGCCATAAATGCCTTAAAGTCCCACTCTGATCATCTTTTTATTACCTTACCTGTTATCAGTGGTCTTTAAATATAAAGTTTTTGGCCAAAATCGTGTTACCTGTGTCATTTTTAAGGGCTTTTCTTCTGCAGAGCTCCAGTAGCTCATTAGCAATTTGCCTCGGAGTCGTGGGCAGAGACAGCACTGCTCTGCACACTCCTCTTCATGCTAGCTTGCAGCCTAACGTTGCCAGTGTAGTAGAAGTGGCAGGTAACATAGGAGCTACTCAGCTTTCAGACACTAATGTCTTTAGGGGCATGATAAAAGTTAATATCATAATTAGCTTTCTTACGAGCATTAAAATCCGCTAACACACACGCTTGTTCCGTGATCGTCCTCTCTTCCTCTCTGAGGGGCTCTCGGGGCGGAGCTTGCAGTTGTGATGTAGGAAATCTCACTGTGCCTGAACCTGCCATTTGGGTCTGTCAGAGATTCACAGTGATTTGAATGCAGAAATACACAGAAATTGAATTTTGCACTTACTTTTCTCATGATGTGTCCTGTAGCATCAGAAAAACTGCATATGAACATGTAGACAACAAGAAAAACATGATTTTCATCAGAGTGGGTCTTGAAGAAAAAAATGTCTTATGAATTAAATCAAGTTCTCACAAGTCCTGCAGCTCTAGTTTTTCAAGTCTGTCTGACTCTTTCAGGGGAAACACCTTTTCATGATTAAAATGTTTGGTGAAAAACACTGAGGCCACTAATCAAATCTTACAGCACCATTGTATCTTTACTTAAAATCCAGTCATTCAAACATACACAAAACTTTTTCTTACATCAGAAAGTAAAAGTTTCTCAATACAGAAACATGTGCATCCATCAGCAAACACTTTTTAAAGTGTTTTATCTATGCAAACTTTGGATATGGACCAATACCTCCCACAGTGCAGCATTTCTTTTGATAATAATACAACTATCTGCAAAAAATATAATCTTATAAAGTTCATTATTTACAATAAAGCCTGTAAAATCCTGTAGTAACTCTTGACAAGCATTTTTCAGGGGTGTTTTTATAACATAAAAGATGACAGCATACACTCAGAGCAATCTGTCTCATGAGTCTCTCGTCTGGTGTGTAATCGGGAACTCCACACAAATGTTCATGTGATGATTGCAATGACAGTTTGCAGCTTGAGTGATGCTTAAATCACGTGGTATCCTCTAAGATCTTGGGAGGACCTGAGCAATGGTGTCCCGGGCGCTCTGACTGAGCCTCTCTGGGAACTTCACGTCATACTCCACTATCAGGTCCCCTCGTCGATCGGGCCGTTTGGGGTAGGGAAGACCCTCGCCGCTGATGCGTCTTTTCATCCCTGGCTGCACAATATCTGTTGATGTCACGGTAACTGTTCTTCCCTCCAACGTGGGAGCGTTGATTGTGAAGCCACACAAGGCCTGATGGGAAATATAAAAAAACAAGGGGGAAAAAGACATGAGTCAGAAGTAAAAGGAACTTAATTCTGCATATTTATTTAACTCGATACGTCTATGTTAATCCAGAAGCTTTTCAAATGTACAAGAAATGAAATGTGAACCTACGTCTCTAAGTGAGATCTTTGCGGTGTAAACGATGTCAGAGCCATCGCGTTTGAAAGTTGGATGTGGCTTGTCTTTCAACACAAACACCACGTCAGCAGGAATGTTTGTTGGTGTCTCATCCCCTTCTTTGGGAAATGTAATTTTTGTGCCCTCTTTCCACCCCCTCTTAATCTGCATCTCTAAAATTTTTTCTTCTGTCCTCACTGTCCGCCTGTCAGGGTTTAACCTTTTGCGTGAGATCTTCATCTTTTTGGTGCATCCTGACAAAACTTCCTCCAGGGTCACCCGTAGATCATGAACCAGAGGGGGATCCTGCGGCTTCTTCACAACACTGCTGTGACCACCCATTCCCCCCATATTAGTGCTGAAGGAGCGGGGGAACCCGCCCATTCCACCTGCTCCCATCCCAAAGCGGGAGAAAGGGTCATCAGTGTCCATGTCCTCATCCATGCCTCCATTGCGACCACCAAAGAACTGCCCAAAGGGGTTACGGCCCCCAAAGAACTCTTCAAAGATGGCATGAGGGTCTCCTTGGAAGGTGTAACTGAAAGTACCAGGGCCGCCACCACCACCGCTGGAGGGACCTCCGCCTTTCAGACCTAAGCAGAAGAAACAATTGATTAACATTTCATCCTCTAAAAGGAAAACTTAATCTGTGTTCAAGTGACAACAACCTATAACCATATCAATGTTAAAGCTTCTGTGAGGAACTTTCTGTTTGTGTCAGTTTTGGTGCCTTCACTGTGTCAGCTACAATACCTTTAAAAAGACCCTGAAACAGTGGTTGAAAACAAGCCAGACCTGCTCTCATGGGTAACCTCTTTGTCTTCTCTGCTTTGTGTATGGACTTCCAAATTTTATGTGAATATAGATTGACTTTTTGTGTAAAACCTCTACATGTTTCATCCAGCTGCCATGGTGCATTGTCTGTATGTTGTTTTTAATGATACCTGCCTTAGGACAATGGATGAAATTTAGCAACTGTGCTAACTCCAGCATATTTATTTTGACGCTTTTGCTGATAGGTTGATCAATGTGCATTGTCCAAATCAAAGAAATAAATAAATACAAATAAAATACCTCTTATCTTTTGAATAATCTTTCCATGTGCATGTGAATGATGTTTCAACTATTTGCTAAGGAGAGCTACAAATAAGAGTTTCCCTCACTGTGCTGTAAGTTGCCTTATCTAAAACCTTGCCCCTTGCATGAATGGAGAAATACTGCATAAAAACTGCAGCACCCTTCAGTACTGTTTGCTTTTGTGGGTCATGAAGAGCCTCACTTTTCAGCCTGTTTCATGACTAGGTAAAAAGTGTACACAGGAGCTTTGAGATAAAGTGTTTTTTGTTTTAATCTGTTGTGGAAAAAGGAAATAAATGGTCTTGTGTTGACACTGGTTAAAAAACAAAGAAGACTTAATAGTGTTTAACTTAAGGCCAACCTAGGGTGTGTCAAAGAGATAAGCTAAGAGCTGATATGATATGCACATGTAAAAACTGGTTTTGGCCGGTTATGGCAAACACTATACAAAAAAAGTGACACTATACAACAAGTTGGTTCAGGCTCTTTCAGGTATAGGTGTGGTGTATATTTGCTTTTGACCTTTAAAGTTTCTTACATCTGGACTAAAAGTGAATCATCTACACAATCGGGTCACCTCATGTTTTTTTTTTTTTTTTTTCATTTTATATTACTGACCCTGTATTCAACTTCTCATGTAACTGCCCTATTAATAAAATTCACAACTGACACACAGTGTGTTTATATGTTCTTCCTACTATAATAACTACAGTGTCTCACCTCTAATTGTTCCTTTATTCTTTCTAGTTATAAATTTACCATCTTACAGACATTAAAGCAACACTTTCCGTGTCAGAATCAACACATTAAGCTTAAGCAAGAGAGGCTAAGAAGTAAGAAACATGTTATGTTCCATTAACAACACAAGCAGCAGGAATAAATGCAATGTGCTCGGAAACTACTCTACACAGGCTCTCCTTCTCTTTGGCAGAGGTCATAAGGTCTGAACACATGCATAGTAAATTCTGACCAAACAAAGAAAGAGTACATGATCCAAAAGAAGATCATAAAATAGTTCTCTGATCTTTGTAAAGGAGAAACTTGCTCATGTTCCCTTGCTCTGTTTTAACTGCAGCTTTCAGAGAATGCCTCTCAAGCTCTCAAAACTCCCACTTCACTGTGAACACACACCGACATGGAAATGTCACAAACCTACAAAATACTACAGCAGCAACTGTTGTGGTGGATGTCAAGCTTTTTGCTCAAGTATTTCCAACCAACTAAAAAAAAAAACCTGATAAAGTGAACAATACCCATATGACCTACCCACTAGAATGAATAACTAATAAGACATGGCTCAGTTTAACAAATGCTGAAAATTCAAGTATGTCCAAAAAACCAAGGCTGGAGTACATTTTTTAGTTAGAGCAAGTTTATTTTTTAAGCTAATCTGATTTAAAATGCTTTGAACACTGGTATACATTGCTAAATAAAAAAAGAAATATCCTTGTTTTTCAATCACAAACTGTATATAGTATGGAGTATTCATGGTATGACTTTGAAGCCGAATTGCTCTTGGTATTTCTGGGATTTTCTCTATTTCCTGAAAACAGCATTTGCGCAGTAGCGTCTGGTGGGACAGTCGCTGTGATGACGCTCTGCTCAAACAGCGTATCCTCCAGATGATTTAGGCAGTCTTCGCACACCCATAGGCTGTATCAAGTGTCAACATAGAAAATATGAACCCCCTAATAACTTTTAAAAAATGGAGCTGCACGGAATAAAAAGAGGACTTGAGCACAAACCAGTCTTACAATAACTACACGTCAACATCACAACCGGGGGGAGAAAAATTATATTCCGTGTGATTAATATTTAAAGTTTGTTGACAGCTCCATTCAATTTGCTGGAGGAGATAGGATCTATGACCTATAGTGCAGCCTGTCACCAAGGGGCGTCACACAGAGGTAGAGGAGGTAGATGACGTCCATTTGTAGTTCGATGGTGTAAACATACATTTACGTGTTATTACCACGTTTTAGTTAATTCATATGTACATACACATGGGGTATTAAATGAGGTCACTGCTGCTAACCCCCAGACTGGTAGGACAAATGATGTTGTTACCATGGTAACGCCCCGGGTCACTGTTTAAGAAAAACTTCCCATCTCAATAAGTCAGATGATCGCTGTGCACACATTTATTTCAGTCATCATCCTATCTATTTAATGCATGTATGCCAAATAAAGGGTAAGCATTTCAGAGGAGTGCTTTTGTGACAGCGCCCCACCTGTCATGTTTCCACGCCATAAAATCAACACTGACTTCAGTGACACACCATCCAAACATGCAACACTGTACTCCCATCCCTTCCCCCCTCCGAACATCAAATGTACACCCGTCCAGCTCCCCTGTTAGACTCTTTTGTCCAGATAGGATGAGAATCATTCTACGTGCACGATTGGGAACTTTTGGTATGTTTTCCCTCCCTGCATACATGCCTGCCTGTCCTGTCCTGGCTCAGAAACCAGCCTTACATGAAGGACAGAGCAGAGCAGGGAGCGCCATTACGCTCCATAATATAACCGTGTTTGTTTCGCTCACGCTGGTACGTCATCTTTTCTCATTGACTTATATGGACACAACTACACAGTATTTTCCCAGTGTTTCCCAGTCTCACTCTGTGGCTCTGTAAGAATTCACGGATCAAACCTACCTTCTTCACCAAAGCGGTCGTAGATGTCTTTTTTCTTTGGGTCACTCAAGACGTCGTAGGCTTCAGCGATTTCTTTGAACTTCTCCTCAGCCCCCGGTGATTTGTTTTTGTCTGGATGGTAGCGCAAAGCCTGTTTGCGATACGCTTTCTTTATGTCGTCCTCCGACGCTCCTCTCTTAATTCCCAAAACGTCGTAATAGTCTTTGCCCATTTTCACCATCAAGCGGCCTGTTCATCAGATGCCCGATACAATCTGATACTCAACTTGGACTACACGTCCTCAGGCGTTGCGTGTCTGGTCAGAGGGCAGCCCTCAATAGTTTTCTTTATAAAGAGCGCAGAAACTTCCAGAGTTTTCCACAACGAGCCTGAACAATCTCATCTGACAGCGACTAGACCTGCCTACATGACACGTCATGGTGCCTTCAGGTCCTATCTGGATTTCCCCTACACAAGCATAGACATGTAGTCTTCCAAAAGGGGGAATTTATTATCATTTTAATAAGCTTGTAATACATTCAAAATAGTTTCAAAACACAAAATAAAGATTTTGCACCCACGACAGACCGGACATAGCCATCGCCATCTTTGCTATGGACAGGAAAGCAGACACGAACACAACGACCTAGAAATACTTGTTCAAATAACAAAGGGAAAGAAATGACTTCCTACTAAATTGAACTGTGGGCAAACCACTGGCACAAGCTATTGTTTTACTCGGATGTGGTCCAGATACAACATTTCTAAACCCTCCAACTGTTCCATGCTAATGCTCTGCTGAACCTCTGACTTTATAACAGTGGTTCTCAAACATTTGATCAGGGCATATGTTTGTCAATAAACTGATTCATGCCTGGTAATTGTAAATTGGGACGTACTGACCATTACACAGGGTGGACAAAAAGGTGCCTTCTTTTCCACTCACTGTGAATTGTGAAGCCAAACAACCACATCCATAAGCACTGACATATTTTGCTCGTGCATGTGCAGAAGAGATCTGTTAACTTGTCTCCATTCCTTTTATGCTGCTGTAAGACATCTTTTCCTCAATCAGCTCTTCTTTGCCCCAGTTTGATCAATATAGTGACAGGATACGTTCCTGTCACTATGATTAAACCTCTTAAAAAAAAAAATGATCCAGGCACTTAAGTTAACTATACACCAGTGGCGGCTGCTGGTCTTTCAAGGAGGGGAAGCTCATTTTTCTGGCCTACATCATAATTGTGTTTGTGTATTTATATGCAACAGAACAGAGTCGCCAAACACAACGGCAGTAGTTTTTAAAAAAGACTAAAGTCGCTGAGGATCGGTAAAGTCTCCGGAGCAGTTAAGAACAACAGAATGAATAACTTGGAAAATGCTTTGGTAGATGTTTTATTCTTCAAGATCGCTGATTCGCTTGTGTAGCTGTCAATCAAAAAAGGATTTCACCTCAGACAGCTCATCCAATCATGGATGCAGAAGCTCAGCGTCCGTGAGAAAGTTGGGACCGCCGTCCCGTCACAGAACTCCAGAGACGCTGAGCGTCCGATGGGCGGGACAAAGCCCAGCATTTATCCAATGAGCGTCTAGTTTCGCTGCTGGAACAACCCACTTTGAGCTTCCACATTGAAGTCAGCAGACGCTGAGCGTCCGGCTGTGTGAAGCGCTGAGGCGCTGCGAGGATTGTGTTGAAGTTGTGCCAGTTACCTGTGATTATCAGCTTCTTGTCACAGTGTGATAAGAAGCTGATTCTGAAGAAAAGATGAAGGCTTTCTAGCGCATATTTAGTTAATGAAATGTACACACAGCAGTACGTATTTCACCACCTTTTTCTTTTTTGGGGGGGTGACATTTTAAGGGAAGCTGAGCTTTCCTTGCAGTCTTAGAGCAATAGCCACTGCTATACACCTATACAAAACTACCCTTCTATTTCAAAATTACCTGAGAAAGTCGTAGCAAATCAGCTCTGTAACTTCCTCAGCAGCAACAGTTTTTTAGTCAGTAATTAGAGTCCACCATAGCACTGAAAGTTTTTTTTTTAACATAATGTTTATTGGATTTTTCCATTTTGAAGACAAGCATTTGACAAACAAGACAAGACCCCCCCCCCCCCCCCCCCATCTACAGTAGCAGACTAACATATGCATGTAGCAAAATTGCAACAAAGGACACTGACAGAAAATAAATAAGTACATACTGAAGTAATGTGATAAAATATAAATGACAGAACATATGGAGAAGAGAGAAAAAAAGCTATGTTTGCTGTTTCAGATGTTGAATCAGATTGCCACATATTTCCTCAAATTTACGTGGTTGTTCTGCCTGCTTTCCAGCTGTTACAACTGCACCAACATTTGCACCAATAGCATTAACAGTTTCTCTGTTGCCTGATCTGTACATTGATATTTACGGTATCTGAAACATAAAGCATCAGATCTTGCATTGAGCACTACAGGAATCAGCATGTAAAGCAGACTTTTTAATATATCTCTTTAAATCAAGACACATATCCGCTGAGCATGCTGCAGTTTTGCACCACATCAACCATGTGATCATCCCCAAGCCAGTTTTGGATCCAGACATGGAAATGTAGGTCAAGCACATTTGACTATTGATGATTTTTTTTTTTAATGTTAACACTGCCTGTTCTGAGCTGGAGAAATATTTAATCTTTGATTTTAAATGAGCACTCTGTTACTGTTCCAAAGAATCTTTTCACCCATACTCATGTTTACAGACGCAAGACAGGTCAAACTTTATCCTAAAATATGCTTCAACTACATCTCTCTTAAGCATGATCTCTTTCTTTATAGTCAGCTCTTATCTTACTATTTTTTGTCCCAGTGTCTTTCTGAGGTGTTTACTTTAGTTATTAGATTTCAATCAAGAGACTGGTTGACAGTGCTGGTGAAAAAGCAGGGTCCTACAACTGCGTGCTCTGGACGAATGGGGAAGAGAAGGAACCTGTGTGAGAAAGCATTACTAACACACAAGAGTCCCAGGACTTATCACAGTTGTAAGCGATGATTCTGAATCATCAACACATAAATCTGTTTTACTGTTTGTCGTACAACCTAGAAGGACTTTCAGTGTTTTATTTTTAAGTTTGATGCATGTCTTCATTTTACAAGAATCCCATGATTCTACTTAATGGTTTGGCTGAGGAAACAGTGAAGTTTTGTTCAGGAAGGTTAATGGGTGAAGAATGATCTAGGAATTCATTAGGTTTCACAACTGTTTCCATGATTTCAGTTCTGATTAAGGGATCTAGACCTGGTGGGGGCAAAATATTACTAATTTTGCCTCTAATATTCAAGAATGTATTATTAAAAAAGCTCATGAAATCATCACGACAGAGGGGTAGAGGGATATATGGCTCAGTGGAGCTCTGGCTGTCAGTTAGCCTCGCCCTGGTGCTAAAAGGGTAAGAGGGATTATTTTTACTTTCCTCTATTAGGGAGTGGTGGGCAGTCCTATAGCCTGCCATGGAGCTTTTCTGTAATTACTGACATTATTTTTCCAGATTAAGTTGATTTAATGGGGTGCCATACCCTTTCTTTTGTATTGCGCTGAAGCCCAAAATATGAACAGAAATGAACAGACTGCACTAAAGGCAACACTTCAGACCTCTCCCTGTACTCATAGCTTGTTTAAGCTTGTTTAAGCAGGCTTAAACTCTTCATTGTCAATGTTAGTCAGAGGTTCAGAGATTTATGCCGGTAACAATGCAGTGTGGTTTTGGTCCTTGCACAAGTGATTTTGCTCAACATATCATTCAGAGAATATACTAACATGTGCAACATTTGGGTGCAAAATGTATGATGCTATATTCAAGAAGAATGAACAAGCCTTTGAATGTAGTATGGTGGAGAAGTCCACAGGGTCAACTCAAACCTTGGGCAGAAAAAAAAAAACAGGGTTAATTCTTTAATTAAATGATCTCTTAACTGAGGGGAAAGGCAAAAAACTTATTTGTTCACAATAGGTCTCCTTGTCTGTCAAGTCTTGCAAAACCAGTTTTTCTGGGATGAGAGTGAAGCTGCCAGTCAGAAACCACTGCTTGTGTTAACAGCTCCTCAGACCCACCCATTTCACTGGAGTTTTTTTTTACCGCCTTTTTTGTGCTACAGGTTATCTGTAACGTCTATGGAAAAAGGATTTTATGATCAAACCTGGATAAATCAAAGCTGTCAGTGTTTTGAGGAATGAAGTTGGCAGTCAGACAAAGTTTATGTTTTTTATTGACAGCTAAAAATGTTGACAGACAAGGCAATACAAAAAACTGCTTGGGTATTGTTAAAACCTAAAACCAACAAAGACCTTAAAGATAAAAAAACAAAAACATTAAGGGTTATAGATATTTCTGCTTTCATTACTTTACCAGTCCATCTAATGTTTTAACATTTTATGTGAAATGCTATGGTCTGTTACTCTGTTAAATGATTAAGGTAATAAATTATTTTCAATAGAATCTACAACTAACTGTTTTCTACAATCACTGTTCATAACAGTACCTCTTTTTCACAATCATTCAGAATTTTTATGAAACCGTCAAAAATTAACAGTTTTATAACAAATGAATAAAAGTGGTGAGAGTAGTTTCGGTTTGAATAAATTCCCTGGTCATAAACGCGTCTGAATCTTCAAAGAACCATCAATGTTTAGTTTACATAGCCCGACTAAAAATCCGATTGGTTTATTCCCTGTCGCCAGATGGACCAGTGAGCCTGCGCACAAACGGACAAATCGGATATTTAGAGCCATAACGCTCGCACCATAGATATATCTTAACACTAGATGCCTTAAGACCCTACAAAGAATGCGTCAAGACCGCTGCCATCTTGGAGCGGTACTTGTCAACGGTTTTGCAGTAAAAGTGTTGGAAGCCTGTAGTTTACCCGTCAACAACATTTGTTTAAACTTTACAGTAAACACCATCCTTGCTAGCATTCACTGGTACCACTCCAAGATGGCGGCGGGCTTGACGAATGCACTACTATTGTTTTATATAACTTGTGAGGCATCTAATGTTATTATATCTATAGCTCGCACTGCCGCGACCTCTCCGTTTGCTCGAATCTCATTAGCTGCGAAGCCGATACTATGGGAGTGATGGCGTGAATGCTGCGCGTTTTGATAGGTTGTTCACCCACATAGGGCCCACCTACTGTAGCCTCGGCAGCTCGATATTACCCCTCTGATTGGATGCGCTCCTGTCAGTCATCTTGGATATTTAGGAAGGGGCTGACAATTGCCAAGATGAAGCACTACGAGGTGAGTGGTCTTTGAAACTCTAAACCATCAATGAAACGTCTTAGCAAGCCAAGTTTGAATTAATGGTTCCAGTTCAATAATTTCTTGTTCATACTGTAAAGCTATATTTTACTCGAACAGCCACATGTAGGGCTTTTGGCTTGATCATTGAGAATAGCATGCTGCAGCAGAAGCAGCATCGCCTGTCCGTCGCTGGTTGCTGTGACCGGGGATTTGTGGCCTCCTGTGCGCGGACAGCAGCGGATGTTTTGGCGAATATGGTGCCTGAAGGTGAAGCTGCAGTTGTAAAGAACTATTCTTGCTTTACATATTGTGTTTGATTAAAGCTGAATTTCTGATAAAATAATCTCCAAGACCTCTGTGTGGGACAGTCCTCTGTGTTATCTCTGGCTGAGGCTCGTAGCTCCTCTTATCTCATAATTACCCAATAATGCAGGTGAACTGTCAAGTGCACGATCTTAGTAAGCCTCATGACTTTGAACATGATATTAAGTCAGAGAGAGTTCGTATTTCCTTTTTATTTTCTTGACATAGCCTACCCCTGCGAGCACTGAAAGTCGTGTTAGCCAATACTTTCATAAACCAAAACCCATCAGACAGGATTTGAAGCAGTGTGACAGAAACTAACCCAACCAGTGGCAGCTCTGCTTCCCTTTCTTTCTGTTGTAAAATGTGAGTTTTCAACCTGTGAGAGGGGGAAGACACATGAGTCAAATTAAAAAATGTTTATCAATTCTTAGATAGATCTGAAATTTTATCAGACAAATACTGTAATGTACCCAGAGAGCACATGTCAAATGATAACACACTAACAGCAGTGAAAGCAGTTGCTTTCAGATCCTTTTATTTTCCGTATTCTGCAATGATTTTCTTTTGTTTGTTTGTTAAAAAATGATTTGATATCAGAGATAATTCATCTATTGAAATGAATCATCATCTTACATTGGGCTCACAGTATCTCTTAAACTAGACAGAAAAACATAACAAAACAAGTTTAAGTTTTTTCTTTGAGAATGTTCTCGATTATTTGGAACAGAACTGCAAATGTTTTTCAATTTTTTGATTAGATTGTATGTACATAGTTTCATTGCTTCATTGCATTTACACCAGATAGCACCAGAGAGCTGCATTACTTACAGAGTGATCTGCCTTGCTATCATTATGCAACTGTGTGTAAAAACACCCTCCAAAAAAACATTTCTTGCTTTTCTGTCTATCTATATAAACAGTATGTTTCAAGATTTAAAAGGTGGTCACTTACTTTATAAAGGAGCGCCCAGGAAAACCAGTATCTTGCATTGTCATTGATAGTTATATATATATCAGCTCCCAGACTGCCAAGCGTGCACTACCCAAACAGACAGTCACTGCCAGACAGAGGCTTTATATAGATGAGATGGGGGTGGTACAGGGCAGTGGGTATGCCTGGCACACACAAGACTGCAATGGGGTCTTTCCTTTAAGTGACTATTGCAGTGTCAGGTGTCATGACTGATCACAGCACACGTGTTTCCAGAAACCAGGAGCCCAAGTTTAACTGTTAAAAAGCACTGATTGAAATTTCAGAAAGACTGTCATGTTGGGTGCTGTTTTGTCCCTTTTCAGAACACAGTATAAAAGCTTCTGCATCGTCTTCCTGCTGCCCCTGTTTTGTACTATAAAGACACCAGTGTGCTTTTCATTGACACATTTCACTTTAAAATATTAGGATCCATCCTTCTTAGGTGTAACAGCATTTTTCAATTAATAGAATAAAGGATCTCTTACCTCAGCGTCCTGATTTCAGATCATACTGTAGCAGTGCAGCAGTTTTTTGCATAATAAATGTCAAAGTCAAGACCGTAAAATACATTTCAATGCATTCATTTTATTCCCAATAAAGATACTGGTAAGAATGACTCTACATTGTTTACAGTAAGTTGAAAATGGTCTGGAGTGGTAAAAATGATTTCAAATATGATGAACTATTAAAATGTAGTAGTACACGATTATTTAAGAATAAATAAATTCTTTCTCAGCCGTAATTATTACTGTTTAAAGCTACAGTGATGAGGATCCGATGGCCTAGTGATCATAGTACCCCATGAACAGAGGCTATAGTCTTTGTTGCAGGGGTGCTACTAATTTAATTCCCAGCCTGCTCCCTACTCTCCACATTTCATATCTTTCTTCAGCTGTTGTATAATAGAGGCAAAAAGGCCCCTAAAAATCATGTCTCGTAAGCTGCTATGATAAGTTTTTAAAAGTCAAAAACTAACACAACCCAGAAACTCTTAGAGCAATTTTAAGCTTCTTTTTATATGAAGACGATCATGTCCGTATTTTGGGAAGCAATGAAATTATCAGGCAGTTTTATCAAATGTCGTTATTCCTGACTCTGCAACCAGCACTTAAGGGATATAAGATGTTTTTAAGAATTCTAAGTCCAAACCAAGCTATGAATTAGTATAAATCTTTGACTTGTAATCCTCTTAGACAGTCTCAGAGTAAACTCTGCCAGCCACAGTTCGAGTGTCCTGATTTGTTGTTATGGTTGTCTTAAAGGGAAGGACTTCAACAAGTCATGGATATGACACCGTAAATTTGTGCTTTCAAATTCCAAAGTAGAAGACATGTTTGGCCCGAGTGTCCATGTCTCCACTTGTGACTGTTTGTCTTTCATTCACTGTGGAAACTGTAGCCCATTAGAGTGTGGCGGGGTTGGGCAAGGCTTCCCCAGGGGGAGTTCCCTCACAAATCCCTCATAGTCTGGAGTATTATCACCCCATGGTGGTGGGGGAGGGCAACTCCCCCAGCGAGTGGCAGAGATATGCTGCTGTTGAGTCAAGTTTCAAGGTACAACACGCTGTAAGAGGCAGGTGAGGTGAGTGAATGTGGGCTCAAAGGGCAGGGATGTACAACAGATCTGTAGATAGACTGATGGACGTGTTGCAAAATATGAGCTTGTGACATCACCACACAAGCGTGACTGGATGGGTAGGTGGGGGGTGTCTTTAGGGAGAGGGCTGGTTATGCAAAGTTAGCAGTAGAAGTTTATATTTAGCTGGGGAGAGGAAGAGAGGGGTCAAACTAGGAAGCGGGAGGGTTAATGTTTGTCATTTTACCTCACCTCCATCTTCCCACTTAGCCAGGGGTTGAGAGGTGTCGTGTGGTCATCAGGTGTCCTTTTTAGGGGAGGGGTTCAGTTTCCAAACCAAGTCAGTGCCGCTCTGAAATGTATCCCTGCTCTCTGCTCTAGAAGTTTCCTTCATCGGATACACACAGATGATATACTGTGGGCGGGTGCCAGGGTGATACTGGGCATTCCTGTGTATGCAACTGTGTACACCCCTGTTTCATATGTCCGGACTCCACAGTTTGTCTGGCAGTTAAATAAAGCAGTGAGCAGAAGTGAAGGAATGAGAGAGGAGGGAGGGTGAGAGAATGAGAGAGAGGAGGAAGAGGGAGGGGCAGGGGAGGGGGGACAGACAGATTTATTTCCACAGCTGAGTGCTGCCTGTCTCCTCTGTGGTTTGACGTGGATTTTGAATAAACTATACAGAGGTGAAGAGAGAAGTGAGGGGAAGAAGAAAATAAACTGTGCAGGAGGAGGTCTGCGGACATGGATGCACTAGCACTAGAGGCCACCGGGGGTAAAAAGTTGGTCAACGGGACAGCGGTGGCGACTGCAGCCACCCCTCTCCTGGTTCCCGCCCCGGTCAAACGTAAACCTGCAAAAAAAGCTAAAAAAGCTGTTGTTTTCTTTGAGGTGGAGATACTGGACGCCAAAACCAAGGACAAGCTCTGCTTCCTGGACAAGGTGAGGACTGATTAATTTCTTTGTTTTTATGTAACCGCTTCTAATATGATGAACTTAGAGTCTATTTTTCTTATTCCGTGATTTTTTTTTTTTTTAAAAGACGTCTAAGTTCTGTTTGTGCACTTTCAACTGTCTTTGTTGAGTGTCTATCATTATACACAACAGGTGCATTGACTCTGCTCTTGCATTATGGAAAAACTCTGTGTGCATGCATGTCAGATGTTTTCTCCAACATAGCTGAGCTGATGTAGGGTTTGCTGTCAGTCAGTGAGTGCATAAGTGGCAGTGCAAGTGAATGTAAACACTGTTGGGCTCACTTACCTGGTCAATGATGGCACATGCACTCTCAACCAAACCCAGTCTGTAGTTAGCTTCAGGTTGTACAAACTTAGAGTATGTTTTACTTTTGAAGTTTGAAAAAATGATTATGATTATGCCACGAAACTTTACTTTTCCATGAGTTTAATGAGGATACATCCGGATAAAATCTATAACTTTATTATGGTGCTGACTGCCAGGTGTTGTCTCACTGGCCATTATTTCTCTGTTTTCTGTGCTCACTGCTGTTTCAAATAAGCGCTGCGTAAGAAAAGTCCAAGAACTTATCCCTCTCTCTGCTTCAGTCTGACAAATTTGAGCTATAAAAACTTGATCAAACAATTTCTCCTTTTGGGAATTTTGGGGGATTCTCAAAATATTTGTGGTCACGGCTGGTGGCGGCCAAGCAGGAAAATAACTAGCGTTATAAATGTTTTTGCATGGAAATGAATGATTTTAATGAAAAAAAGTACTGAAATTCTTAAGATTCTTTATTGCCTAATTTCTTTTGCTGAGATCCTCCTGACATTTAGTTATTGATTTATTGCACTTCGTGTTGCTGTCACAGTAATAACAAATGTAGAAAGTGCATATCAGCTTTAACTAGGGGTGGGCGATATAGGCACTTACCAGTTGGCATAGTCAAATACGATACTTAACCAATAGTTTAACTGGTAGGTTAAAGAGAAGACTAGTGGCACCAAACAAGTCTAAAATGTAGAGACACAGTCAACATTTGTTAAAAACTCTTATTGCACAGAGTGAACAGCAGCAGATCTCCTGTCCGGCATACCTGATTGCACTCGATAATTTCCCGCCCATCCCTAGCTTTAACTTCCATCTTCCTGTCTGCTTGCATCACTAAATGTTTTACACAGAACCCTTTATTTGCCCCCCAAAGACAAAATAATAAATTATTAATGTTCTTTGCTGCTAAAGTGGCACTCATTTATCAGAGATGACATAGATTAAGCATAATCTTTCTGCAAATCATAAGTCTAAATGAAAGCCCATTATTCCCAGGTAAGTTTTGCAATTTAACATGTATATTTTTTCCCTGTTTTTGTGATTTAAACATTTGCCATTTTATTGGTCTGTTTCTAATTTAGACTTGTAGTTGTTATCTTAAATCTTTTTGCTGCTTTTTTAAAATTCCTACTATTTTACACCAGAGTTCCTGTTTTTGCTCAATTAACTGGAAGAAAAACTGCTGTTATTACATTTCTCGCTCTTTCTCCCGTAGTCCATGGCGCATTGAACATCACAAGATACTGAACTAAGCGCAATGCCATCTGGTATTTCAAAAAGGTGTTAGGGTTATTAAAAGGTTATTACAGCAACAACAAGTAGTGCAGAAAAACAGCTGATTTAGCAATGAATGAAAAAACAGCTGCAGTAAAAAGGATCACTGTTGTGTAAGGCCCTTTTATTTTGAAAGTTCTTTAATTCTTTAATTGGTGCTTTGACTGTACTCAGTGAAGGGGTAACCTGCTTCAATATGTGAATGTCAGGTCTGTAAGTCAGAGGCTTCGATGTAATGTTGGTGTCAGGCCTGATAGTGTTCGGAGGGGACTTAGCCAAGTGTATGGGGGTGTTAGTCTGCCAGCCGGACAGACTCAGCTTATCGAAGGTTACCCCTCAGGATCACAAAGAGTAAGGTGCTATCCTCATTGGATTATAGCCTGTTGTCGGCTTAGAAGAGTTTCCATGGTGATAGTGTGTTCAATCTTAACACCTGCTGCAAGGGCGGGCAGACGGAGAATTGGATTTGGTCAGAGGGGCAAGATGAGGGGCTGGTTTCTGTACACAGTTGAACCAACAGACAGAGTTAGAAATAAAACTGTATCATGTCTGGTTTAGGCTTCTAGAAAAGCCTTCAGAGAGGGGAGGGGAAGGGGGCTGTTGGGGTCACAGATAGGTGGTTCCTCAATGATGTCACCCTGCTGAAAATGGCATATGGTCCACAAGACGCCGCGAGGAGAAGCCAAGTCTGTTCCAGCAGCAGACCTCTTCACTCTTTCACACATTTACAGTCTGTGAGCAGCTTCAACACACTGTACAAATGAACACACAGTACAAATCTGTCAAAAAGGGAACTTTCTAAAACTTTAAAAATGGAACAGACTTCATTTGATATCTTATATCTAGAGCCACCTCACTGTTTACTCTGAGCAATGCTGGGTATTTAGCCTGGGCTTAAAAAAAGATCCATACCAGCCTTTTATTGTTGATGTGGCAAAACTCTTACACTCTTTGCTTTAGCAGCTGTACACACTTCAAATGGTCATGAGCATTTCACTTTTGAAGTTTGATGGGATTCAAGGCTCAGTGGTCATTTGCATGTCTGAGATATTTTACTTGCTGAATGTGTGCACAAAAGAGCCAAAATTACTCATTGACATAATGATGTTTTCATCCATTTTGAGCCCATGAAGAGATTTTTAGCAGGTTATAAATCAGACCAGAACGTATACTTCTGATGCCACTGTATGACTCACAAGGCTTTGCCTTATTGCCACCATCGTGTGACATTTAACCAGTTAGACAGTGCTGTGGGCAGGACATTCGGTACAGTCTATGGGTAAGACACAACAGTGCAAGGAAAACTGACCCAGGTAGAAAGACACACTGACCGTAAAATTTTGCCCGAAATTGCTGTGGCACAGCAGATGTTGCTTACAGCCCAAAGTGACTCGATAAATTTCTATAAATTTCATAAAGATCACTGGACCTAATGATAAAAAAGTCACTATTTTGGTGATGTTACTGATATCAATTATTGCATTCCTCATAAAATGTGTACAGAAATGTGTGTCACTTTTGTATTGTTCTGGTTTTCAAAAACAGGTCTTTTTTATGACTTGAACTGAGCCATGGAAGTAATTACAGTATCAACAGTATCAACCACTGGTATCACCTGAGCAGTATATTTTCCCCTTTATTGCAGTGGTTAATAGGGGTAGGAGAAAAAATCAATAAAGCATAGTATTGCAATATTTTGTTTGGTGATTCATCTCATCATCTCATTTCATTAACCAATATCAATTTTCAAATTAATTGCTAATATAAAGTCAAATCGATGATAATGGAAAATAAAAATCAACTGTTTGTCCAGTGAGGTTGGCAGAGGTGACATCATAGAGCACAAGAAAGTTAGTACAACAAATATATAAAAGATTTGTAGGATGTGCTACATGAAAATAAAATACAGTGTAAATAAGACAAACATAAAGGAAAGACAAATGCTAAATTAGCTTAACAGTTTTAAAAAAATGTATAAATTGCAATATATTGTATCACAATACTCACTGTATTGCAAAATGTTAAAAATCACAATAATATCGTATCGTGGCCAAAGTATCATGATAAAATTGTATAGTGTGGCCACGAGTAGTTAAATCAAGGATGGTGAAACAAGTTGGTTGTCAAGTTGTCTTTAACAGCAGCCGACTGTCATAGTCAGCAGATTAGCGTCTTTTCAAAGCCAAACCACCTCTCTGTAAGTGAGGATGATATTAGGATGGTTATGATGATGGTGACATTTTGTCGACTGTCTTTTAACTAACTCCAGCCGTGCAGCCAGCTATGTTAGCTTAGTTTGTTTTGACCACTGCATTTTTTTAAGGTGCTTCAACAGTGCAGAAGTCAGTCCCAATGGGCTTGGTTATATTCAGCGAATGTGTGTTGATTCTCAAGATGGATTCAGATGGGTTTTCTTTGCAAAATGTGTGACACTCAAATCTGATGTTTGCGTTATATGTGTGAAAAGCTAAGGACATACTACAGCCGGCCAAACAGAGTATATCATTTTCTGTGTTCAGGAGGTGTTTGGGCTTATATATGTAAAAATGATACAATAAATAAATCAGTGAAATGCAGAGATGGAGATTGTCAACTGGCTGAGTTGTAGCAGTCAGAGTCACTTCATGTAATGGAAAAAGTCAATGCCAAGGTAGTACGTGTGTGTATCCAGACTTTCATATTTCAGTTTTGTTGTCATTGTGTTTATATTTGGGGTTATTTTCCATTGTTGCCCGTCCTCTCACAAGGTCATGTACTGAGCTTGTTCTAATGTTTGTGTGTTGCTTTGTGTTTTAGTGTGTGTGTGTGCTGCTTGGCTGTGTGAAACCCCAATACCAGCTGTTAAATAGCCCACATCCATTGGATGTGTGGGCACAGCCAGGGCTAAATTTATCACTAATCACCATCTCAATAGGAAAAAAAACAGGGTTATTATCTGTTCCTGCTGGTCTGTGTATGTGTGTGTCCCTCTACTTATTAATTGTGGTGTTATTTGTAGGTTGAGCCAAATGCCACCATCGGGGAGATAAAGTCTATGTTCCACAAGAGCCGTAAGTGTGGTTTCTCTCTTCAGTCTCCCTTGAGACTTTGTCAATCTTGAAACTGCTCTGAAAAAATTCTCACTCTGTTACTATTTTTACATCATGTGTTTGTTTCAGATCCTCAGTGGTATCCAGCCAGACAGTCCATCCGCCTCGACCCCAGTAAGTGAGCCAGACTGTGGTTGTCAGTCAGTCAAGCAGTCAAAGCATCAGAGTGCCCTCTGATATTGACTCCTAGTTGACTTTTTATGAGTTTTCTTATTACATGAAGTAAATGTATGTGTTTCAGAGGGGAAATCCCTGAAGGACGAGGATGTTCTGCAGCATCTTCCTGTGGGAACCACAGCAACCTTCTATTTCAGAGACCTTGGAGCTCAGATCAGCTGGGTCACAGTGAGTATAACACACAGCTGACCAGAGAGCAGAGCATAACAGGCAGGTACAGCAGAGTTGAAAGCACTCACACATTAGATCCAAGTGGGCTCAAGTGAAGCTTTACTGAGATTACCTGCTGGGCATAAAGAGAGCGTGTGGAGAAGTTTCCTCTGAAGCTGATATGCTGCAGCAACAAGTCAACAAATAAACATATCAGTAATATGATGCATGGTCACATAGGCAAGAAACAGAGACTGCACAGCCCCTCCCAGCCTACCCATGGGGACTGCATCTCAATACTCTTCACTGTTCTCCTTATTTGCATTGTGAAAATGCTCTTGTTCATGATGGAGTGACATTGTTATAGAACCAGTCCACTATGGAAGATGGACTAATCATAGACTCATCCAGTCCTTTTGTATGTCTTCAGGTCTTCTTGACAGAGTATACTGGTCCGCTGGTCATCTACCTGATGTTCTACTTCAGAGTTCCCTTCATCTATGCGCCGAAATATGACTTCACCACCAGTAAACACTGGGTGGTTCAGTGAGTGTCTCCAACACACTTCCATTTTGTGACTGTCAACCAGTCACAAAAAACACAATAGTAACTTCTGTTAATTCTGATTATCTCAAGCTCCACTTCTTATCAATCATTCCCTCTGAGTCTGTTGTTTCTGGAGAGTACAGAGATCATAGATATTCTACAACCTAATAATGAATCATATGATCATTATTGCTGTTACATATCAGACAGTGGTCACAACAGTAGCCTGTTTACATCATGGAGAACTTCTGACTGACACCATGTGCCTGTATCCTCGTTTGATAACCATGATTGAGCTGACACACGTGTCTGTGCTGTTTGCAGCCTCGCATGCATGTGTCACTCTTTCCACTACGTCAAGAGGCTCCTGGAGACGCTGTTTGTCCATCGCTTCTCTCACGGGACGATGCCGTTACGTAACATCTTTAAGGTAAGCTACCTCGCCCCTTACTCAGACTCATACGTTATACCTGGCTGTGCACAAGGAAGCCTCATGGATCGACTTCTTGTCATTTTCTCATTATCAGAACTGTACCTACTACTGGGGCTTCGCAGCATGGATGGCCTATTATATCAACCACCCGCTGTACACACCGCCAAGTGAGTGATCTTTCATCCAAACACGGATTTATAAAATGTGTCGCCATTATTTTTTTGTCATTCCTTATGTTTACTGTTTTCTTTTGCAGCCTACGGTGAACAACAGATTCGACTGGCCCTCATTGTGTTCTTGGTATGATTTTTTTTATATCTTTGTTCTTAAGTTTCTTAAGTTAGTCATAGTTACTATTTGAAAAAAAAAAGATAAGGACCGTCTATGTTTTTCGGTCAGTTTTTTCTCAATGTCAGAAGTGTATTAGAAGAGTTTTTTTCTTCTTTCAAAAGCAGCTAACTTTGACTCTAACCCCAAATTTCCACCGCATATGAACGGCTCCTCTGCAGAATGGCTGTGATTTTTGCCGTCCGCCAATTCCTGCGTGTGGCTTTTGGACAGCGGGAGTCGTGGAAACTCACAAGAACCCGCAGATTCACATGCAATCGCGCTATAACGAGTTGTCTCTATAAAGACAGCCACATACCCATATAAGCAGTAGATTGTGTCCTTCCAGAGGAGAAAATCCAGTCTGTTCAGACAACAGTGGTACTAATTTGTAACTTATCATCCACTCCCATTACTCCTGCTGTGGAATCCCACGCTATATCAGTTTTATGACTGCCCTTGTTTAAGGGATGAGACGGGTCATAGATTATTCAGTGATTTTGGACCTTCAGAGTCAGTATCTCCTCATTTATGGTGTCAGGTGGGTGAAATGAAGTCTGAAAACCTTTGACTTGTTCATCCCCGCCCATGTTTACATGGTGTGAAATATGATCCAACCGCAACACGTAGAATTTTATTTTGAAAAGAAGACTGGCGTTTTATTTCGTGTCTGTGCCTGTCTTCCTTTCCAGCATTGGCTAATCCATGCTGAATTTATGCTGCATGCTGCAGCATCCAGAAAAAATAAAAATCTGGCAATCACGAAGCCCGCTGAACTGCAGGGGGCCGGAAGGAAGCCCTAGGAAATTGACACATTAACTTGAATGGAAACGATCAATGGCAATTGGTACCGACGGCCTTTTCGTCGCCGTTCCGCATGAGGGGGAAATTGGGGGTTAGTGTATCCTCTTATCTACTCCATTTCATTATCAAGTCACTCTTGTTGCTTTTTCTTCTTCAGTTCTGTCAGATCGGGAACTTTTCCATCCACATTGCTCTCCGCAACCTCCGTCCACCAGGTACATACACCTACAACACACACACGCTTTCAGTTTTCTCCCTTGCAATGTACAGTTTATGTAATGCCTTGTTTAGAAAATTAAAGCTGCTCTTACTGTCAAGATTATTTGTGGTACTTTTTGAGATATGTGTCAAAGTCATCTCCAAATTTAAGGCTAGTGAATCTGAAATACGATGTATCCAGGTATATTTATGTAGCTTTAAATGAAATCTCAAAAAATTACATGAAATCTTCAAGTAATTCTCTGTAAGACTTAATAAGTAAGATGAGACATGGTTTGGGTGAAGTAACATCAAGCTGACTTACTCTTTTGTCTGTTTTACCACCTCTGTTCAGGCTCCAAGACAAGGAAGATTCCTTATCCCACCAAGAATCCCTTCACCTGGATCTTCCTGCTGGTCTCCTGCCCTAACTACACCTATGAGGTAACAGGTTTTATTCAGTAGACGATGGCTGATAAATATCAAAAATTTGTTGGCAGTGTAGGTCATGAACGTAGTCTTAGTTGCAGTTGAAGCTGCTGCCCTCTTGTGGTATTTGTCTGTCTGTAACATCTCTCCTCTTTCTCCTGCAGCTGGGCTCCTGGCTCGGCTTCACCCTGATGACCCAGTGCCTGCCGGTGGCCTTCTTCACCTTGGTGGGTTTCATCCAGATGACAGTGTGGGCCAAGGGGAAGCACCGCAGTTACCTGAAAGAGTTCCGTGACTACCCTCCTCTTCGCTCGCCCATCCTGCCCTTCATCCTGTAGTGGAAGACTCGACTGCTCCCTCACCCGTTCAGCGCTCCCCTTTTTATAGAAGTCAAGTACATCCCTCCCTCTGCTTCCCCTGGCCCTCATTGAGATGGTGTTCATCCCTTTTTCATCCTTGAAATCCACACTGGAACTGATAGACTGACTGAAAAAGCCTGAACCTGTCCCCCTCCTCTATTTTCTGACCTCAGATCCCCCCCTCTGTCTTTGATCCTGTCATGTTGAGGGAAAAATATTTCCAAAAAGGAAACTAACCTTTCTTTTATATCACAACACACTGTAAACTCATTGAGATTGGTTGATTTGTTTTCTCAGTGCAGGCTTGGCTTTCAGACTTCCTGGTGTTTGCTTAAAATGTACTGTACATAAAACAGTGAGACTTGTTAACTCACTCTGGTGTTCTCTAATACTGTTGTTCTTGTGCTGAATCTGCATCTGATGATGTTTGGCAAAACTTAACTCTTCAGCTTTGATATCCATTAATCTAAATTTAAAACATGGCAGCACTGACTTTTGTTGACATCTGAAGTAATTTATTAAAAAAAAAGGTACATCAGTGTCTTGTTGTCTTGCTCTGTCTGGTTACGCTATTCCCTAAAAAAAAAAAAAAAGTTGCACTTTTGTCTGATCACACACAAGCTTTGTATGATGAGAAATTTTGAAGGCTTATTCAGGACAGACCAAACCTGCAGTAATGTGGCAGTCAAGTTTATGAGTGCTTCAAACTCTGAGTAAAGAAATGCAATTTTTTTTTCTTCACAAAAGCAGAAAAGAAAACCTTTTGGTCAAAAGCCAGAGTGGTGTATATTTTTTAAGGGAAATATGTTGCCTCTTGTTTAGATGAAAAGTTGCTCTGGTTTGGGAATGGCAGTTTTAACAGAAAATCAAAGTAATTTCGACAATAGCCACATAAAAAGTAATTAAAGTTTGTCACTCTGGCTGATCATGAACTCAATGATTCCTGGATAATATTTTTTGCTAGATTTCTTTTTTCGTTCTGAAATTAAAATTAAAAAGGCCAGAGGTTGGAGAGCTTGAACTATCTTGTTTATTGTGAACAGCAGCACATATATACAGAGAAGAAGAGAATATCAGAGGATGTCCTGATCATGCAGCTTCAGCCTGAGCCTCGGTTCTCTTCTTCCTCAGCTGGAGCCTCCTCTCTCTCTCATACTCTTTCATACGCATCACATAGCTGGAGATAAAAAAAACAAAAACACATGCAGCATAAATAAATGAGGATGTGCTAATTTGTCACAACTCTTTCTTGAATGACTCAAGTGCTTTCACAAGTTGGACACAAACCAGGTGAGAACAGTGGCAAGCTTTCAAAATAAATCTGGTTTTCTTTACTTTTATCAGGCAATATCATTTTGGTCTGTCTTATAAACCAACATAACAATCCTCACAGGAACTTTAATACTTATTCTGCTGCCACTAGCTGCATAGTGTTATTCTGTACCACGTGTTTATATTCTTTTCATTTATTTCTCCTTCACATTTCTGACCTGCTGTTGCAAAAACAGACCCTCCTGTGAAATATAAATCTAATATCAGTGAGTTTGCTGTCATTAACCTTGTAAAAAAATTGACTCAACCAGCCCTTTTTCAGATCCCCACTCCAACACTTACTCCTGGTGTTGGCAGTAGTCCCAGTCATGTCTCTCATGCTTGCAGGCAAAGATGTTGGGCCAGTTGTCCCTCTTGCACTTCATAAATTTTATTAGGTAGTGAGCACAGTAGTCCCTCTGCCCCACAGGCACCTGGGCCATGTTCATCTGCTCCTGAGTCGCTACCATCTCTGTCAAACAAACACACGTTTTAGTTTTGTCTTTCAATGTACAAAAGGAACTCAGGTTTGAATATGGACAGTGGTGGGTCTGTCAATAAAGGGAGGGGGGAATTCACCCAGAATTAATTACACAACCCAAGAGCTCATTAGTTTACACAGCCTTTACTCATGCTTAGTGGTCGGGTGAAACCATTTATCGAACAATTGTGATTGCCCTTTTTAGATCATAATGACAACAGAAACGACCCAAATGACCCTGATCAAAAGTTTACCTAGCCTAGTTCTTAGTACTTTTTTTTTTAATGAACTTTCTTGAAAAAGGTTGTACATACAATAAGTCAACAAGTTTCATCAGTCAGTCTTCCTGTCGGCGTGAAGTAGTGCTGCAACTAACGATTATTTTTTTGTCGACTAATCTATCGACTAGTCGTCCGATTAATCACGATTAATCACTATCTTCTTTAGTTATAAACACCTATTTCCGGGGTGTCGGCGTTTCAGGTGCTCATGCATCGCCGTGGTGCTGCCATGGTAGGAAAGCTGAGCTTTGATCAACGTGTTTTTTTTTGTTTGTTCTCCGTAAAATGTTCCCAAACTTTTGAAGTTTTGGGTCGGAGTTTTGGAGCGTCTTTTTCAGTTAGTTCTGCCATAATGTGTGCACTCTTCTTCTGTGTTTGCTCGCGGGATGTAATCAGCGAGCGCTACTGCCCCCAGCACATCCTGTAGTGCACTGCAGTTATAGATGAGCATGAGGCGCCGGCATGTGATTCTTAACAACAATAACACGACGCTTAATTTTCGTGTCGATGAATTTGTCGTGTCGACGTCGACTAATCGTTGCAGCCCTAGCGTGAAGAGCAGTAGCCTACAGTATATAGTATACTGTAGATATATACAGTATACATACATATATTTTATATCTTAATATATGTATCTTATATCTTAATTTAACCCCCCCCTTAATAATTGGTATCAGCATCGGCTCCAAAAAATCCAGGGCCCTAGTTGAAACATACAAGTACAACCCCTGTGCAGCTTCTGAGTTGATGAGTGCAATTTTTCCTTCAGTATTTTCAATTTGCACCAAGTTCCCTGTGCCTTTGTAACTCAAGACCCCCAAACATCAGCAATCCACCTCAATGGTCCACAGTTGGAATAGTGTCCCTTTCATCATAGGCCTTGTGGACTCCTCTCCAAATGTAGCGTTTATGGTCTCATTGCTCCCAGTAATGTTGTACCAGAAGATTTGATACTTCGGTGATTCTTCTCTGTTCGGTGAACTGTAAGTGGGCTGCTTTGTGGCATTGGGGTAGTTATGACTTATTGGCTCCCTATTGTGCATCTTGAAAACGCCACACCACTTTTTTCAGTCTTGTATGTCAGCTGAAGTTATTTGTGGGATTTGCTCTGCATCCCGAACAATCTTCCTGTCAGTTGTGGCAGAAATTTCTGTTGATCTACCTGACCATGGTTTGGTTTCAACTGAATCTCTCATTTCCCACTTCCCCTTTATTAGAGTTTGAACTCTACTGATCTTTTGCTTTCCCCAACACTTGAAATCCTGCAAAATCCGTGCAGTTCTCGATCTAACATGCATGAGTCTGTCAGGGGCCCCAAAACTGATTTAACCCTTGATCGTAACAATGATAGTAATGTCAAATAACCAGATTTAAAGCTTCATTCGACCTGCGTATCACTCTTAGCACAGGTATAAAGGTCCTTACACACCGGGGCCGACACGATTATAGAACGCGAAATCACGAAATATTCGGAGGTGAATTTTGTGTCCTCGAGTGAAATCTGAGCTCAAATTGTCTTATATGCAGTTTTGTCAACCCAAACTCTATGAAATACACTCTGATATAGACTGGTGAGCATTTCTCTGGACTAGTAGCTGCAGACTTACCTCTTTCTTTCCTCTCATCAAATCCAAACTCGGGGTCGAACTCGAACTTCTTCCTGGGGTCCGGCTCGGTGTCCGGTTCGGTGATGTACCGTCTAACCAGGTGAGCCCCCATGGCACCGACGACCTTAGTTACCTAAAAGCTAACTTATTTTGTTATGTCTGTTCGGGTTTTATCCGATATTTCTGAAACGCTGTCGCCGTTCACTATTCGGTCACCTCTACAGACCCCACATCTACTTCCGCCTTTCACCGGAAATAAACAGCTGTAGGGTGCATAAGTGAGATACCGTCCGTCTGCCAGATTGAAAAGGTTCCGCTTGTGAACAGTTGTTGCGCCGTTGTGTCCCATAAAATAGTATTTAACCATATGAGGGAAAAAAAGCTTTGTTTAAAGGATCTTTAATCTTCATTTCGTTTATTTTATCTATTCATTTGAAGATGGTCGTCTTTGCTTGGGAAAAAAAAACGCTCCGTTTTTTGTATTTACGAGATAATTATTTCGAAATTAATCTATGAGATATGTTTTGTTGAGAAAATTGCTATTTCATTCAATCATCAATTTTTCAAAAGTTTTTATTATTCTCGGATAGTTATGTCGTAAATACAGAAAAAACGTGGCAGATTTTTTTTTCCTCACAGAAAAGGTATCTCCTAATTCTGAGGTAACTATCTCGTTAATCTAGGTGAATAGCGGGTTTCCCCTCCTAAGTGAATTTAATACGCTCCCCCAAGTAGCAGGCTACATTAGAAAAGAATCTCGGTTCATAATAAAATTTTGAAATAAATCTAGGATGTTTTGGGGAAAATGCATGGCCAAAACTCCTGAAATTTAATAATTTATATTCTATAAATACCTGAAAGGTTTTTATGGAATATATAGATACACTGATACATGTACATGAGAAAATGTAGACTTCAGGGATTTATGCAGACTGATCATTTTGGACTGATGCTCTTGGTGTTTTTGTTTTGTCAATTTATTTTGAAAGCTTTGATTCTTCAGTAAAGAATAAGTGAACAAGTTGCATTATGCTAATTTAACATAGCCCATAATTAGTGTAAGGATGCCTAGCCCATTTTCACACCTTATAAAAATGGAGGGTCCACACGAATGATCATTTTGACAAGCTTTACTGGTTACAGATCTGTGTTACAGCTTCATCATGTCACAAGTGTAACAAAGCTTAACAAAGTGTAACAGAAGCGTAACAAAGATTGGTCTGAGACCGTTCAAGTATGTATAGTCATCCACGTTTCTAAACATACTGCTGACATTTAGTTGACCCTAAGAAAAATCCATGTACGGTAAGAACAAAGGACAACATATTTTAAGGAGCTTTAGGTGAACATATGGAGGGTCCATAGAAGGAAATACCATGACAGAACGTATTTTGGGGACCTGTGTGATGTAAAACATGGGTACAAGGTAGATGTTGAGGATGGTTGTTGGAGGCCCCCCTGCTCCAGCAATCTAACACTGAGGTATCTGAGGTATTTGAGTGACACAGCCCCACCACTCTAAAGGCTGACATGACTGGCTAAAGAAAATCTTCCTAATGATTAGTTATTTCTTTATTCTGTACATTGAAGTCATATTCTCCCATCTAATTACTAACCAGATCTCTCTGAATGTCCCTGAGCCCCCCAGTTTCCTAGGTTCCTCTGGACTGATGCTACAGACGGTTGGCTGCTGCAGACCTGCCTGACTCCAGCTGCATCGTATGATTGTCCGCCTCAGGCTGCAGCATGATTGTCTGCCTCAGGCCCTGAGCTCCTTCTTCTCTTGGGTTCCTCTGGACTGTTGCTGCAGACGTGAACATCAGCCCCACTGACATTAATAACATAAAACTAGAGTTAACTACCATTAGGCCTGCTGACTGTAATCACATTAAATTAATTTAACATAGTACATAATTACTCATATCCTAATCCTGCAAACTGAATTCATATTGTTTCATCATTACTTGCTCTGCAGCCACAACTTTGAGCTGTTGTTGCTGCTGTTTTAATGTTGCTGCTGTCCCCTCTCTCTCTCTCACCCTCGTCCTCTTATCTCTCTCTCTCCCTCTCCCTTACTCGTTCTCTCTCTCCTTCCTTCTCCCTTGTTCTCTTTCTCTCCCCCTGCCCTCTCTCCACTCCTCTCTCTCTCTCTCTCTCTCTCTACCCCTATCTCTCTGTATTCCTCCCCAACCCAGCAGTGGCTTGGTGGCTGTCTAACATGAGTCTGGTGCTTCCCAAGGTTTCTGCCTGTTAAAAGGAAGTTTTCCTTGCCACTGTCACTCATGTTGGATGAGATGGGTCGAATCTCTCCCATCTTAAGGTTGGGTCTTTGTAATACAGCGAACAATAAGTGTGGTCCAGACCTGCTCTTTTTGGAAAGCATCTTGGGATAACTGCTGTGAATTGCTGCTATATAAATAAAATTTGATTGATTGATTGATTGATTGATTGATTGATTGATTGATTGATTGATATATGATGATTGCTGGAGAGCAAAAGGACAATTATTCAAAGACCTCACTTACCTCTTATAACATGATTGTGTAAAAGCATTCAGTGACTCAAGATACGCCTTTTTAAATTGATCATTGAGGATAACAAATACATTTCATTGTCACATTTTAATTTCACACAAACACAACAATCATTTTCATAGTGCAAACAGATTTAAGTGTAAACACAAAACATGGATGTAGGTTTTTTTTCTCTATGCCAATGTCTGAAAAGTGAAATGGACATCTGTAATTGTGTATTTTTTTGATGAATTCCTGCATAGTATATCAAAATGACCTCATGCTTCCTTTTAGTGTCCTGCCCACTGTTACTTCCTTCTGTTTACTCTTCAAGGGAGCTAAGCCCAGTCAAGACACATCACAAGACACTGCGCAGCTGATACTGAAATATGTTTTTGTCACTGATAGAGATCATCTTCTCCTTCGTCTCTAAACAGGTTTGATCCAGAGCCCGGCCCCTGACCCCCAGACCGAGCACCAGTAGCAGAAGGAAACCTGGGTTGGGAGGCAAAAAAAGCAAAATTCTTCAAGACATCCTTGAGAAAGTCAAACTACTTTCTGTCATGACATGCATTGCCTTTATACATGTACCTAAAGTTCCCGAAACCTCGGCTCTGCTGCAGAGTTTGAGCAAACATTTCATATTTTCGAATGTCGTTGTCACTGACTGAGCGTCGAGCAAATCGCATTGCCTCTTCAAAGTGGTCTTTCCTAATCTCTGGGACTGGATCAAAGTCTTCATCCTGAAAACAGGTGAAACAAGAAACTTAGTTTGAACACAATATACTACATGATTACTTGTGTGTATATGTGTGTTTGTGTGTTCCCAGTCCAAAGGCTGAAAGCTACAAAACATACAGCCGCCCTTTAGGGAACATCTTGATCTTCCACTGTCTCCATCAGTACGGAGCACACACAGCCAGGCACTTTTTGAGGAGTGGAGTATCATGTGTATTTAAGTGTTTAGGAGAGAAGAAGTCAGTAATACAGTAAATGATGGTGGAAATAGGTATGAGTGCAGCACAGCAGAAGCTTTCTGACCATAGGGACACCCGGTCTGCTCTGCCTCTGACGCTCAGCCTTGATCTCGGCCTCAATGGCCTCACGGATAGCCAGTTTACAGGCACGCTGGCAGATCTCTGTCAGGTCTGCTCCAGAGAAACCATCTGTAATACCAGAAAGGTACTCCAGGTCCACATCCTACGGGACGAGAAGGTAAGGGCAAAACACATGAAAAGGATAGGATAACTTGCATGGATCACGGCAAGAAAGCAAAGTTTGCCATAAGTAAACAATTATGTAAAAATGTTCAGGTGAAAGCTGTGCAGAGACAAGATCACTTTATGAGTGTGAATCACTGACTCGTGCCACAGGGGACTTGCGTAGGTTGGCGTTGAGAATGGCGGTGCGTGATGGTTTGTCTGGGAGAGGGATATAGATAAGCTGATCCAAACGGCCCGGCCGCAGGATGGCTGCATCAATGATGTCAGGTCTGTGGAATGAAGAAAGTGAGATTAACGGAGGGAAATGTCAGGGTTTCTCCTTGATCCTCTGAAATTTAACTCATATGTTGCTGCACACCTGTTTGTGGCCCCAATAATAAAAACATTCTTTTTGTCAGACATGCCATCCATCTCTGTCAGGATCTGGTTGATGACTCTGTCAGCTGCCCCACCTGCATCCCCAGCTCCGCCCCCCCTGGACTTGGCAATAGAGTCTAACTCGTCAAAGAACAGGATACAGGGGGCTGCCTGTCTGGCCTGTGGACAGTGAAAGAGGTTATAGTATAACAAAAAGGAGGCACATTTTTGAGAAACATAGTCATCTGCTCAGAGATCTGATTGGTGATAGTTTGTCCTCCTTTGCTCTGCTCTCACCTTATCAAACACGTCTCTGACATTGGCCTCTGATTCTCCAAACCACATGGTGAGCATCTCAGGCCCTTTGATGGACACAAAGTTTGCTTGGCACTCATTGGCGATGGCCTTGGCCAGAAGAGTTTTCCCACAGCCTGGAGGGCCGTAAAACAGCACCCCACGAGATGGGGTCATGCCAAACTTCAGGAACTTGTCTGGATATTCAACAGGGTACTATTGGGCAATACACAGAGAGTAGACTGTTTATAGGGTGTGTGTTTGTAGGTAAAGGCAGTGTGTGGCGGTAGGAGTGTGCAAACTTTTATTTCACCTGGACCAGCTCTTGCAGTTCTCTCTTAACCTCATCCAGCCCTCCGATGTCCTCCCAGTTCACCTGAGGAACCTCTGCAACGGTCTCTCTCAGTGCTGAAGGGTTACTCTGACTTAGTGCCCACTGGAGGAGGACATGACAATGTCTTCATTTTGTCTTCTGTAAAGACATCCTCATATCTGACATCTATGCATTCTCACAGGATAGTGTGATAGTTTTTTCTTCCTTATTTTCTGTTCCTAGGTTTGTGTCCTGACAAGTTGTTGGTGGGCAGGGCTCTGCTGCACCTGTTAGCCAGACCCTTGGGTGTATTTAAGATTCGGCAGACGTCCCTTGCTCTCACTTTTTTTCTCTCTATGGCCGACCATATCTTGTCATGCTTTTGTTTAGGTGGCTTTGACCATCTTTGTGGCTTATTTTCACACTCCTTCCACTCAACAGCTGACATGCTATCTCAGGAAAAAAAACACACTTGGGGCTCTATTTTCTTGCCTCACCGGTGGCGTGGCGCAGGCGCGATGTAAGTCAGGTCCGCCCCGCCGACAAGGCGTGCCCAAGCACATTTTGGTATTTTGGTGCGCAGCGCAGCCCGGCGTAAGTATCCCCCCTTCCTAACTCGGGCAATGGTTGGACAGATCAAGAGATGTCTGAAGACAGCAATGCCACACGATGGCGACAGAAGGTAGCCCCTCAACAAGTATCGCTGTAAGCCCTGCAGAGGGCATCCTGCACACTCTCTCATATGAGCACAGATGGATTTGGTGTGTGTAATGTTGGACCCACTGGTAAGACAAACACCCTTTTCCACAAATAAAGACACTCACATCAAGTTGCATATATTTAAACCTAACGTGACAAAAGGTGGGCTGTGCGCACAGATCACATCATAAATTCCAAAAATGGCATTAAAATCTGAACCATCTGTGCGTAATGACGCATCGCGTTCCGTGGCCTGGCTCTTTCTTTCATTGATGTTGGCATATAAAATAAATTTGGCTCACAAAACTGAATATTATCATATCCATATGTAGGTTTAAAGTAAATAACTCATCTGAGCACTGAAACAAATCATCTGTTCAGCCGCCGTGGCAGCAGCAGGATAGGGAGAAGACACGGAGACATGTTGTGGTCGAGCTGCGCAAGAAATAAGGGGAAGAGCAAGATAGAAATGGGGGCAGACGAATTAAATATCTTGGTAAATTCATCGTGTGTCTATATACTAGATATTTAATTTAATTTAATGTGGTTTCAGCTGTGTTAATTCAGACAGGTTGAGTGTCTAAGCGCGTGCCAAAAGTGCTCATCAGATCAGATATAGATCAGAATATATCTATATAGCTCTAAATGTATGTGCTGACTCAGATTAATGGTTGTTGATGATTATTTATTGCACTGAAATGTGCCTGACACTGTGGAAACCTGCCGGTGAGGCATCGGTGACGTATGCCGATACGCTGCCGGTCTACCAAAATACCACTAGACCAGCTGCGCTCCGCCTGCAGTGAAAGCTGACCAGGTTTGAATCGGCGAGCTTTCAGCGCACTTTATACGCCACCGGCGAGCACGAAAATGTCACTGTGCCAGCTGATTCTGTCAACACCTCCCTCTGCCGTGCCACCACACCCAGCTTGGCAGACCTCAATGCGCCTCAGTCTACGAAAACACCAAACTGGCTGTGCACCAGGCTCCGCCAGACAAATATACCACTGCGCGGGGTCCGCCATCCTCCGCCACGCTGCCGGTGGGCACGAAAATACAGCTTTGTCTTTTCTGTAGAGTTCTAGTAAAAGGCCCATTTTAGGAGGGAAAAAAATCTTTTGTTCCATATAGTTGAACCATGTATTTTCTTTCCTTTTCTTCATGTGCTGGTTTAAGCTTGGGCCAACTCTCAGATATGCTGCTATAGGTTTAGACTGATGGGGGAACCGGCACACTGAACTCCTTTCTCTCCTTTTCTATCCTCTATCTGTCTGTATAAATAGAAACATGGACAGAGAGATTCATTAACTTTGAATCACCATGTGCCATTTAAGTCACAAACCAGTCCTTCCTGGGAGTCCCTGAGCTCCCTCATCCTGTAGGTTTCTCTAGACTGTTGCTGCAGATGTTTTGCTGCTCTAGACCTGCCTGCTTTTCAGCTGCTTCAACTACAAGCATTAGTCTTTTTATAACAGTTACAAAGCTAATGTTAATTTATTAGCCTCAGACTCATCATTACTGCCGCTTATTAACAACAGTCTCACCATTTGTATCGCTGTAACAAAGATAAAGTTAATTGAAATACTTTTTGACTTTTCCTGCTTCAATCGTTTTTAATCCCAACCCCTATTACCCACCTTAACTTCATAATTAATACTCTCAATGCTATACTGTTGCTGTAGACCTGTTGACTTGAATTTTCCATAAATAAAACTGAGATCAATCTGTTGTTATTATTGTGATGTTCCTGTAAAAGTATCTCTGGCAATGCAACTTTGAGTTTGTATGTACTCTTTTAGGTGTTGTAATAGTAGCAGTAGTAGTAAGATGTAATGGATCAGTAAAATGGACCAGATCAGCACTTTATGGATAAAGGTTGATTGATTGATGTCCTGAAAGCCAGGTCGTGACACAACAGATGGCAAAAGCCTTTGCAGTGAGTGTATGTTTATGCAGTGTCACCTGGAAGTCATCCATGGTGACAGCCAGCGAGTTGAGCAGGTCAGCATCAATGGATTCATCCTCCAGGTCTATGAGGGTCATCTTCTTGCGGATGGCCTGCAGAGCAGCTTCTGAGCATAGGGCAGCCAAGTCTGCACCCACATGGCCGTGCGTCTCTGTGGAAATCTAAAATATGTGAAATAAAGCAGGAACATTAATGTTGCTATCAGACCACACGTGGGCATACCAAAGTTGGGATGGATGGCATTCAGATTTAAAACTTAAGTTTGTAACAAAACCGAAAAGATGAGAGAGTGTGCAGTTACAGTAAGATAGATAATCTCATTCAAATTTGGAGGTAGACCAGACAAGAGCTAAAAAGCTGGGTCAACATCAATTAAGTATAATTGCTTCGGGGACGCTTTGGGGGATCTTACAGACCCTGTAACCTTTCTGCTGGACAGGTAAACAGCTTTAACAAAGAAGGCCAAGTGTCCGTAACAGAAGTGTTTCTTGTCAAACGGAACCTGCTGCGTGTTGTAGTGCCGCTAAACTGTTGACCTCGGGTTCTGGACAATGTGACTTAATCCTAGTTGTAGAAGTCCTGCAAACATTGTGTTTGCTGGTAGTCTGTTGGCATCTACAGTAGCACCAATGCTTTTTACTTTCACGTTGACTGGGCTCTATTTGTAATTATCTGAAGTATTTATCTGCATTATATCTGAATTTAATTGGAACGATATGAGCGAGCAGTAGCATCTGTTTCTGTTTCGGGGCTTTCAGAAGCAGAGAGGGAGGGGAGAGGAGGAGCTGAGGGGAAAACATAGGCTGTGTCTGAAATGAACCACTCAATCCCTAACCCCTAACTCCCATACAGAGTTTCACTATATAGCTGACTATGTAGTGAGCTCAATCACCGGAGGTTTCGGACACTACATTGCGCACCGTTGTGACATCACTGCTCAGACTGCCGTGTCAGAAGTTGCGGCTCTTGTTTTCACATCTCTTGAATTTTGTGATGTTGTATAGATGTATTTGTTTTTCCAGGATGTTAGTGAAATAAAAATAATAAGAAAAAAACAATTAATTACTAATTTTTTTTAAAAGGCCTTATATTTTCATGCTGAACATTGTTTGCTGTGCCATATTGTGCACAAGACTGTATGACACAGCAAACAATTGTGTTTTCGAAAAATGTACGGATCACTTGCGAGTGAAGTGACGATAAAAAACGTGGGCTGTAAACGGCAAATAGAGCCCAGGTTCTGACTCTTCTTGCTCTCTTTGAATTGCCGCTGGAGACGCAATGCATGACGGGATGCCCACCACCAGTGAGTGACCATGAGACGGTCATTACATTTTGCAATGCTTTATGGGAAATATTGAGTTGCCTATATGGGGAGTTGGAATTGATCACTCAGGTTTCGGACACCCCTCACAATGGCGCTAACCCCAATAGTCACCCATAGAGGGGTTAGGGATTAATTTCGGACACAGCCGTAGACTGTATGTACTATGGACATCTTGATTCCACCTTCCACCAATATACGGTCGCTGTGATGACGCTCGACTCAAACAGTGTATCCCCGGGTGAGCTACGCAATCTTCATACACCCATAGGCTGTATCAAGTGTCAATCATAGAAAACATGAACCCCCTTATAAGTTTTAAAAACGCAGAAAAAAGAGGACTTGAGCACAAACCAGTGTTCTGTGTCATTAATTTCTCAAGTTTGTCCACAGCACCATAAGCTTTGCTGGCAGAGGCAGGATTTATGATCTATACTGCAGCCCGTCACCAGGGTGTGCTGTTCTCGGAGTGGCTTCACCCATCAAGGCGGCAGATGCTGTCCATATATACAGTCTATGAGGAAAAACTGGTTTGGAGGAGTAGTGTTTACATTCAAGATTTCTCTTAAAACCTGGCACTTCCTCAGATCCTGCCTACCCCACCTTCAATAAAGAGGTCAACCAAACCCTTGTGCTCTGACATGAAGATATTCTGAAAACCTTTTTGTTGCATTTTGATTTATGCAGCTAACATTTATGTCCACACTTAGTACTTGTTTTCTGTAGTTCTACAAAAAGTGGAATATGAATAACACATTTTGGCCTTTTGGATAATTAAGAAGCTGATTAACATTTAAATTTGTTGCTGATAAAGTTTTTATTTCATTTGGACAAGCAGAGGGAAAAAAAGACTTTAGAGTTTATTTAGTCCAGGCTGCTGCTTTCTTACCTTCTCCAGGTCAACATCGTCACCCAACTTCATGTTTTTGGTGTGAATCTGCAGGATTTCCAGTCTACCCGTCGTATCCGGTATTCCAATGTCAATCTCCCGGTCAAACCTACCTGAAGAGAGACATCAAATCAATCAGAAAGCTTTCCTGTTTGTGTAATGTGTATGTGTTTGTGCTGCTTTTGGAGCTGTCCTGACCAAAACGTCTCAGAGCAGAGTCCACACTGTTTGGTCGGTTTGTAGCTGCCATGACAACCACATGAGCTCTTTGCTTCAAGCCATCCATCAGGGTCAGGAGCTGGGAGACGATACGTCGTTCAACTTCACCGTGAGTCTAAACACACAAACAAAAACACACTAAAAGTAAGAGTGACCTCACAGTGCAGAGGTAGACTCATTATGCTCTTCTTCTCTGGTGGTTACTTTCTCTCTCTTGGGAGCAATGGCATCCAGTTCATCAATAAAAATGATAGATGGGGCATTTTTTTCTGCCTCCTCAAACGCCTTCCTCAGGTTGCTCTCTGACTCTCCCGCCAGCTTACTCATGATCTCAGGCCCTTCACAGGAGATAACATGTTAAACATACTTCCTCCAACATACTTCCTCCAACACAAATCCATAAACAAGAAAAAATGACAGAGTCGACAAAAGTTTACAACCAGGTTACATTAACTCTGTTCACTTGGTTTTTACAGTCTTGGGTTTGCTACCAAGAGCAGGATTAAAGGCATGGTTGACAATTGGAGAGATTGGTAATTATTATGAACCTCGTTTATATGGCGATCATGGTCCTATGGTGTGATCTCCACAAAGTGAAGAGAAAAAAGAATGGAAAAAATCTGTTCACCCTAATAGGTGCCGGCTGCCAAAACATTGACCAATAGGAGCCATCCATCCCGGACAGCTCCTATTGGTCAATCTCCTGCTCCGACCCCCATCCAATCACCTAACTGTATTCGACACACCCCTCTCCCATGTTTCTGACTCGTCCCCTCCCACTTTCCTGGCCCTCCTTGGAGCTCTAAGTGGCTAAAAGTAGCACAGCAGTTTAGCTACAGGAGCTGTGTTGGAGAAGCACGCAAAAAAAAAAAAAACACTTCTGCTCGCCCCACCCCCTAAAGTGCTAAGAAAACGCAAGCCGACAGAAGAAAGGGGAGAGACAAAGAGGAAATGTGACCAAGCGAGGAATCTAACTTGAATAAATATCGGTCATCCTTCGAGCAGTGGAGAAAGCACTGCCAAGATTTGGGCCTGAAAAAAGACACTGAGAGGCAGAGTTTTTTGTTGAACAGGTAGTTTTTGCCTTTTATTGTGGCAATGTCAACATGGTAGCTGTCCAGGCAGCTGCAGACGGTGCTCGCTGGCAGAGCTGTGTTTACTTTTACTAGTTACTAGCAATCTGACATGGTGAATCCTATTTGAAGCTAGCGTAGGATCTTCTGTCTGCCGGCTTCTTCCTCTGCCAGAGGGGGTGTGTCATGGGGAGGGCGATACAGGTTCAGTTTTTGTCAACTGCTTCTCAGATCGTCAACCATGCCTTGAACTGAATTCTGTCTTTGTGCATCCCTGTGCCTCTGTGCAAATACAAACAACAACCTTACCGTTGATGAGGAAGAAGAAAGCCCCAGTTTCATTGGCTACAGCTCGGGCCACCAGGGTTTTCCCAGTGCCCGCAGGACCGTACAGCAGAATACCTCTAGGGGGCTGAAGGATGGGAGCAAAGCAGCAAGTAGACTCATAAATAGTGAAACACCCAATGTTATATGAGTCTAGAAATGTTAAAGAGTTTGTATGTGTGCATGCTTGACACCTTGACTCCTATGGCCTTAAAGAGACCAGGGTGTCTGAGAGGAAGCTCCACCATCTCTTTGATCTGAGCCAGCTGCTTCCGACAGCCTCCAATGTCATCATAACCGACATCATTGAGGTTCTCCTCCTCATCCTATCACAGAGAAGTATGAAAGAGTCAGAGGTTATGGAGTTTACACAAAGACATCAATTTAAGACAGAAGGGCTATATGAAAACCTCAGCCCAATGGGTCCAAAACATTCACAACTACTTTGTAATGGAGTTAATCTGTGAAGTTACTCTGTACTTTTCTAACCTGGTACCTTCATGAAACAGAAAATGAATTGTAGAAAGTGTTTTTTGCATCATTTTGTTTAGGTGCAATAGTCTTTTCTGTAGTTTTAAAAAAAAGGAAAACCACCAAATGATTACAAGACATCGACACATAACTAATCCTAAAGCCTGGCAAACCTCCAGAGTGACAAAGGAATCTGAAAAAGAGTCAAAACAGTTCAATACGTGTCCACTTAGACTGGCTCCTAATTTAAGGCTATTTTAATCAGGCCCTAGGTGACAAGATATTCCTGCAAGTACAAGAAGTATTTATTGAACCTCCAGCTGAAAAATGTAAGTATTGATTTGGGCAAAAGGCTCATAAACTTCTTACCTCTCTTTTGATTGGCTCTCCTTCACAGTAGATAACAGTGTCTGGGGCAACAATGCAGTGCGGACTGGGGTCTGTCTCCACCACCTTGAACTCCACTGCCCGCATGCTGCCCCTCACCAAGAAAACGTCATCTGAAAATGCAATTAGAGAGCAACATCTTAAAGTCACCTTTTAACAATGACATGAGGTAGAGCTGTATTTTGGTGAACAGTAAACAAGCTGGTGCATGCCAAATATGCAACCACACTTGGAAATAAAGGAATAGTGAACTATACTTTGAGCACCTGTTGTGCACACAAAGAGGAGCACCACTATAAGTTTTTTTTTACAATTCAGTAACAAAAACTGAGACAACAAAAACACTAGTTTGGTTCAGTATAGTATTCTTTAAGTTTTCATTGGCAGCTGGCAACATATGTACTGCAAAACCTAAGAAAAAGCCTCCAAAACAATCCTTTAAGCCACAGAAAACAGTCTAAATTGTGCTAATCAGGGGTCCTGTGGTCTTTCTTTCTGGTTTTATCAGAACCCTGTCTGCAGTTTCACTCTGAAGTGATTGGTCTTAACTGCGTGGTGGAAAAGTTTGTGTTTTAGTTGTAAAAGCAGTGATACATAAAAGCAGGAGAGGCTGCACGTCGCTAGCTCATTAGAGATCTAACCTTCACTATTTTTATAAGTAAATCGATGTTAACATTGCCCCTAACGTTGTTCATGTGGGCCGGTGGGCCAAGCCTTTCATTCCTCATTTGAATTCATCTCATTTACTGAGGTATTACATGCACTGCAGTCCTTGAATCCTGGGAGCTCTGCTGGTAAAGACAACGTGGTTACTTTCTTTCTAAAAATGACTGCTACAGTTATGGCTCTACAATAAGTGCATATGTTTAATCTTTCCTCCTCAACAGGAATATTTCCACAGTATGGAGATCTGCTTATGTATTTTACATAGACAGAACCGGTGTCAGGGATGATTTTAATAAACCATCTTTAATCACTCCGTCCAGCGACAGTCATTGACTTTTTGGGAAATATTTGACTGAAGTTCTTTATTTCAGATTTCTCAAATCCACACCAGACATATCAAAGACCAAATAATAGTACAAGCCATTACATTTGTCAATGTGGACTTTAGACATGAGGCATTATTATGCTGTCCTTTATATGGATCTGTTTCATTTTGGTTGGTCACCACTTACTTAAAGACATTAGGAAGTGTAAGATTGGGTAAAAGTTAATGCATTGGGCCTCAGGAGCATTTATAAAAGGTGGTTAAGATTTGGTTAAGATGAGTCTGAATCTTTTGTTACAGAGTGGAGACATAGGGTTCAATTTTGGGCCCACTGCTTACTACTATTTATATTTTTTACATAGTTTCCACTCTGAATGGCTGTCATGCCCACCTTTACAGTATAGGATAGAGTGACACTGTCCTGTATTGCATTACTGCATTGTATTATTGATGCTCTCTGAGATTTTTTAAAACTGTTTGTTTAGATTAGACTGCTCCATATTGTCAGTAAAGTAAAGCTTGTGCTGTTCTCTCAACAACCAAAGAGATTGTCAAAGTATTTACATATAGTATCTACTTTAAATGGTACAATGAATGTCAAAACTGGTGATAAATATGGCAATTAACAACACTTTAATGTCCAGAGTAAGTAGACATTTGGCTAATTACAGGCTATAAGTGTCATCAAAACTAAAAACAAAAACCTGGATCCATCTTATGAGGAAATTTTTGTCTGATCCTCATTAATCAGTCCTGGAGGATAGATATGTCTTAGTATCATCAGCAAAGCAGCAGAGGTTTATGCCATCCATCATGGTTCCCAGAGGCTGGTTATAGTGTACCCTAGTGCAGTGTGCCAGGACCTGAACATTGATGAGTTTATAAACTAAGACTACAGTCTAGTACTCATGTTATGATCTGCAGAGTCATTTGTGATTTGTGAGCCATTTTCATTGAGGTGAAATGATTAGCGAAGGAGCAGTTGTACCTTTATGCACAGGTCTGTAAGCCTCGAGAAAGTAGGGTTTGAGGAAAACGTCAAAGAGGTTTCCTGTGAGACCCTCGATGGTGTCGTCTAACGGGAGGACATGGATCTTTTTCCCATATTTGATATCAGGGCAAGCCTGAATGCTGTGATGAAACACATCAAAAGCAGTGAATGGATTATTCAGAAGGATTTCATTTGTCGTTCACTCTGCTGAGATTTACCTGACAACATCACCAAGTCGAACACGCAGGTTATTGCGCGTCACTCGGTTCATGCGGATTCGTTCATCCCCACAAGTATTATCAGTCAACACGATACACACAGTTTGGCGACGCTTCCTTCCTCTTAGTACCACTGTGTCCCCCCGGAAGAGCTGCAGCTCCTCTGTCTTATTCTGGTGTAAACACAAACATAAATCCAAAGAGATATACAAACAACACTGGATGTACTCCCTGTACAGACTCACGTACACTAACCTGTGAGAGGCTGACAATACTGCTGTCTTCATTGAGAGCTTCATCCACAATAAGTCTATTAGGTCTGTGCTTCTGTTTCAGGATAGCAGTGGAGAAATCTTCTCCCTTTGGGCTTCAAACAAGAGAAACATCATGACTCTTACATGCAGGCTCTGCACTTGTAGCTCTAATTTCCTCATGTGACACTGAGCTGTATTTAGACTCTCTTTGAGTCTGCACGTAGCAACTAAATGACTCTGTAAACATTTGATAAATTTCTGACTAACCAATCAGGGGTTTTTGACACAATGTAAAAAGTAGTTTTGACAAAGAGCCAGCTTTATGACTCCAGTTATACACTAAAAAATGTATTCATACCCTACACAGTGTATATAGTATGCGTTTGTGAACACTCACACATACACTTGTCCTGTAAACATGCGGTTGTTTCACTCACTCAGTTCCTCCTGTGCCTGGCATGACTGCTCCTCTTTGTCTTCTTGGTAATCCTTAGTTTTTCACACAGTTGTCTGTTCCCCCAGTGTCGTCTGCTTCCCTCAGTGTTGTCTGCTACACTTCACTCAGTTATATTCAGCGGAAGGTCTCATATGATCTAATTTCTTTTGTGTTCAGAGTCGTCCCTTCTGATCTTCCCTGGCTTGATGGCCCAGTAGTTCCCGGTGGAGTCCAATTCCAGGGTTAGTCTTTTCTTTTTCCTCTGCTGCCCTGAACCACCATGTCTGTGGGAGCTGCAGTCTGAATGTGGAGGTATAAATATGCCCCTCTCTTTCCCTGTCACACTTGTAACCCCATCGTTTACACACACACCCACCAACTCTGACACACACACACACACACACACACACACACACACACACACACACACACACACACACACACACACACACACACACACACACACACACACTCACGCTCTTACCTTGGAGAGTGTCCCAGGACAGATATAGCATGATATTTCTTCCTCCTCTTGGATCTAACCAGTAAATACACTGCATGGTTATGGAAACACTTCCTGGCTGACTCCAATGAAAAATTGGATCAAATAAATGCCAAAACTGATTATTTTCTAAAATAATAAACAAATATTGAGTTCTTTATGGATATGCTTTTGCTTAACCACACCATGGTCTCTCCCTGGCTCCTTATTGAGACTGAATGGAGCTGCTGTTCTGACCCGGCTGCTCTTGATACACATAGGACTCCTTCCTTCACACACATGCCAAAACGTGGATCTGTTACACACGCACACTCACACACATGAATACAGAAACATGCACTAACACTAGTTATACCTTTCAATTCATGCAACATGTGTGAAAACATACTCATAATGGACACATTGTGGTGTTTTTATTGAAACTTTTATTACTAAAATTGTCTTTTAACAAACAACTTGAGACAATCAACAAGGGCCTGGATGCACTGTACATCCTTATCCTCTTTTCCCTACAAATTTGACCCATGGAAATGAAAAAAAAAATACAAACAGTGGCAGAATTGAAGAAAAAAAAAAGGGTGGAGAGAGAGTGAAAGGGAAACTTGGTGAGTGCAGGGGCGTGTCCATAGTTTTCTCACAAGGGTGGCCGCACTTGGGCACTGACTTCTGCAGGGGTGGCATTATCTACCCTTTCTATCTCTAACAGTTAACTTTGAAGTATCTATCAGATCAAACTCCTGTACACTGTCTTATGGTCAAAGTTTCGTTCCATTTTAAAGGACTTCATTTATATGCACCTGTCTTTTAAAATAGTTATTCTTCACTGTTTTGGCCTGAATATGAGATGACCTAGTTTGGGAGACAACCCAAGAAATGGAAACCATTTTTTAAATCAAGAAATTAGTTGTTATTGTAAATAACAATAAAAATAAACGAACTGGATGTCTCAAAAATCCTTGTTGCATTTTCATGGAATAAACTATGAATGTGTATGAATGAAGCGCATAGCACACATGAAAGTATTGACATTTAGATACTATAATAATTAAGGGTATTTTCACACCTGTAGCTTGTGTGCGTCTATACACTCTTGCTTTTTCTCTCTGGTCTTTTCAAGTTCATATTGGATTATCATAAAGCAGGTCAAAGCACACACAAATTCACAACATTGAAATGCCAAGAAAACTACTAGCAGCTTGTTGCAATATCCAAATAGTTGATTTTAACTTATTTGAATTGAATTGAATTCATTTATCTAAAACAGGGACAATGCACAGAAAAAGGTTAATCTTGTAAGACAAGAAGAGATGCTTTCAGCCAGGTTATAGCAACAATTGCTAATTTCCACCTGTAGACCCTGGACAGGTTCAATATTAAAATAATTGAAAAATGAGATAAAATGACATGATGCCCATAATATTTTAAAAATAGACATAATACACTCCAAAAAGCAGAGAACAAGACCACCAAATCATGAAGTGCACAGTTTTTCTGTAAAGTTTGTAAAGTTTGTCCAACGTGGGAAACTGCCATAATAGTGTAGGATTTTGGGGTGGTGCCTGCAATCTTTATTAAGATATCAAGGGGTGATATGCCACCCCTGGCTCCCCTCTGGACACGCCACTGAGTGAGAGGTAGTGAAGACTTGAGGACATAAAGAAACACCATTGTGAGCAGAGAGTGGCCCGAAACATTGACAAGATGAAACAAATACATTCTGAAACATACAAATGTGGGTCATTTTAACAAGGCATGCGTGACAAAATGTCAAACCTGGAATGGATTTGTTCTAGTGACCATGGGAATGAGATGAGAGATAGTTTGACAGGTTTGGTTTTTTAAAATACAAACAGTTAAGAAATGCTGGTGGCATGAGATTGATTGACTCAGCTTTAACCTGCAGTTACACCTTTCAGTTAGGTAATTGTTTTTAGATCATTTACATATAAATGCTGATGCGTTTATGGTCTAGTTTTCTCTCTCTTTTTTTTTAAATACATACGTGGCTGAGAGGTGGCTGAAGCAGCATTTCTATTGCTGAATAGTGTAAGCTTTTATTTTGTTTTTATGCTGATTCAAATGCAAATAAGAGGAACTGATTTTACTCAAAAAAAGTGTCCTCCTTGCTCTGTGCAGTCATAAAATGGGATTACAGGCCCAGGTATTAATATATATGTTTCTTAGGTGATTCACATTGTTAGGCACTAACAACCTCATAAACAGTGCCATTGGAGGCTAGATCACATCTCTTAGTAGCTTGATGATATGTGAATCAAATGGCTTTTCAGTAGCATAGCTGGTTTATTGATCAAGTGGAGTGGAAGCTCCAACACATGCCACATTACAAAGCTGAAACACAGTGAAGCATCAGTAGATAACACTGGCAGACACCTGGACATGTATCTGTGTACCTGCCACTTCATCCACACCAACACTTTCAGGCTACAAGCTAGCATGAAGAGGAGTGTGCAGAGCCACGCTGTCTCCACCCACGACTCAGAGGTGAATTGCTAATGAGCTACGTGATCTTGGCTAAAAACTTTATAATCATAATTTAAAGAGCAATGATAGCCCTACAAGTAGTAAAAGAAAAACAATCGGAGTGGGTCTCCAAGTTGCATGTCACTACCAAGTGTCTTCAGGACCTCACCACATCTCATCATAACGTGACATTGAGTGGGCTGTAACAGATTGTGGGTACCAATGTTTAATATTACCACAAAAAGACCATGTCACAGATTTCCTCTAAAACACTGAGCCACAAAATTCAACCACCTGTGAAACTACAGTGTTCAGCCACCTCTAAGACACCTCGGGAATTGATCAAAGCATTGCCATAACCATTCATCATTTTGCACAAGGTCACACCAACCCGACTCTGTGTCAGTGGGAATGTATTCTCAGCCTCTAATTTGCTTCTTCAAACACCAACAAATTCAGCCACACAGTCACACTCAAACAGTGTGGATACCAGAACAAAAGAACATTCTAAACAGAGGGACAAATTTTCATTTTAGCCTCACAGAAAGAACCCTAAATATACTTAAACATATAATAAACATAACCTCTTTCAAAAAGTGCAAAAATTGAGCGAAAGAAGAAACAAAATAAGACACCAACTTGCACTGCTTAATGGAGAAATTGCAAAAAGTGCTTGGCCAGTAAGTAAAAGAGAGTTTGCATGTTTTCCTTTTAATTCTGCACCTTACAACTGTGTCTTTCTCTTTCCTCCCTCCATTGTTTCTGCTCTATTCAGTAGAAAATCCCCGTTGTCCAGGAAAGTCAGTGTGTTGTAGTCAGTGTGTTGTTTCTGGACCAGAGCAGTCAGAGAGGCCAGGGAGCAGAGAAACTGTGTGTGTGTGTGTGTGTGTGTGTGTAAGTGTGTGTGAGCGTGTGCATGTGTGTAAGAGTTGCTTGATATGAGATGAAAAGTTGTTTTTCATGCATATATAGTTATAGGATTATTGAAGCTAAATATAGATACAGAATTCAGGATCTGTGTGTGTGTGTGTGTGTGTGTGTGTGTGTGTGTGTGTGTGTGTGTGTGTGTGTGTGTGTGTTAGCACTCATCATCCTCAAAGTGCGTTCTCTGTAGCACCTTTACATGACGCTCATAGATCTTGAGGGCGGGGCCGAGTCTGATTGACAGCCCAGTCAGAACATCGTTACGCTGCATGAGGAGAAGAGACTTGCCATCGATTTCCTAACGGAGAGAGCAGAGCAGTGTTTGTGGGTAGATGTGGGTCAAAACTGTGAACAGGTGACATGTACATGTTTTGAGCTTTGCTATAGTGACCTCTCGTGGTGATGAAGTAGAGTTACAGCCTCACCTGGGCCTTGAAGGCAGCAGCCTGCTCTGGGAAACCTGCATCTGTGAAATAACTGACAACGTCCGACACTGTCCACTCCACCGGGCTTCCACTGACCCCCTCAGACTTTATTAACCTAGAGAGATGACGAAGAGGGAGGAGGCTTGTTACATACCCAAAGTAAACTTCAAGTTTTATCAGCAATAACAACAACACAATCCTGTTCACACAACTTGTTTTCACTATCACCTGATGGCCAAAAGCAGTTGTTGCATGGTTTCAGAAATAGTGTAACCGTCCTTCCTTAAGCTTCTCTAAGGAGTTTTTAGCGGAATATGAAACAGAGTAAAATCCTTACTAACACTTCTTTATGACCATCAAAGCAAATGAGATTAATCAACACAAGGGCTTATTTCTTAACAGTTATCTCTAAAAATAAATATTGCATACAGTAATTCACTGTACGCTGCAAAAACAGCTTATTTTCCCTTTTTACACACTGAAGATTAAGACTGGCTGATATGTCGGACTGTTCAAAAACAGGAGAAGATTATTTTACTGTTTATAATGTCCATTTATAATTTAACTGTATTTTTGATATCAAGTCATGGATGGCAGGGAACTTTTTAAAGCTCAACTGGGACAAAACTCAGGTTTTAGTCCAGGTTTGATTTATTTTACCAATGTCAGCAGGTTAAAAATCTCATAGTGATTTTTAAATCAGACTTTAGTTTTGAGCCACATATTAGAGAGAAATCCACTAAAGCATTAAATAACCTGAAAAACATTTCCAGACTTTTGCTCTCAAGCCAATGCAGAGACACTTGTTCATGCTTTATCACATGCAGAATTTATTATTGTAGTACTCTTCTTTCTGGTCACCTTTAAAGGAATATCTGCCAACTTTAGCTTCTGCAAAGCTCAGCTCCAAGGATGCTGACAAAGACTAGAAAGAGAGCCCACATTATATCCGTTTTAACATCTCTAAACTAGCTTCGAGTATTTTTTAAAATTGATTTTAAGATTCTTCTATTGGTTTTTAAGTTCTTGATACTTTTATCATATGAGCCTGTGAGAGTCCTCGGGTCCTCAGGTAGTTGTCTCTTATTAGTGCCAAAAGTCAGGACAAAGACCTATGGCGGGGCAGCTTTTTATCATTATGACCCACGTCTGTAGAGCAGCCTACCTGAAGACCTACAGCGGTGTCTCCATATTCTTAAACACAAACTCAAAACCTACCTTCACAGTCTTGCTTTAAAATAAATGTTATTTCTTTTACCTACCATATAATACTTTTCTTATACATTTCTTCAGAAATTTCATTCTGTTTTAATGTTTTTCCACCAAAGTCTTCTTTCACTATTTCATTGTCTTATCTAATACCTCTATTTTGGCTGTTTTTCACCATCTTATATTATATTTACATAATTTATTCTACCTCACTCAGCTCTTGTGATAGACTTTCCTCTCTTTCCTCAGTGTCCTCAGTTTTGCCAGTCTTTATTTGGGCTGTCATTTGTATGGTTTCTTTTCTTATGAGCAACGCTTTGTGTTACATTAATGTTGTAATCGTTTTCTGATTGATGGGGTCTGAAGAGACAGTACCTAAAGTTCACCACGACCTTAAGGTTTGCAGCAATTTTTTCCCCCACCCCTTCACTTTTTTATCTATTTATGGTGATGTGGTGTACTAGACTGCCTCAGCTGCATGTATCCGGACAAGATTTGATACAGATGCATTGAAATTGGTTTGAAACAGGTTGAAAACTAGTCCGAATATCTTTTCACCTTTTTTTTTAACCACAAAAAATGCAGCTATAGTATGAATACATTTCCAAACACAATTTTGTTTTTCAAATTTCATTCAAATTTTAAATTGTTCACTGTAGCATTGAAAGGAGGATGTAACTAACTGGCAACAAATGTTTGGGTCTAAGGCATGCACAGTTTTTCTGTGGCAATACCGTGTTCTTTTGTACAATCGAATTAACTGCTATGAGTGTGAGAGTGATAGATCCTGTGACTAAAGCAGATTTCCTGGTAATATCTTGTTGAAACACAGATATAAAATCAACACTTAAAAACACTTAGAGCCAGTTGTGAACATCTTTTCAGCAATTACCATAAAAGTTTTTCAAAAGTGTGGAAAAACGCTAACTACGAACTCACCATTGTGCGTTACACTCGGATTTTAACTTCACAGCTGAAGCGTTGGCATATCATCATTTACAGTTTTAATCTTGGAAGTTGCTTGTTAGTCCTTCTACAACTCACCGTGCCTTAAGTCTTGACTGAAGTAGAAGATAGCTTTTAGGTTTTCTGACTGTTTCACTCAAAGCTGCAAACTCATCTGAGTGTTAAAAAAATCTCAGTAAAATCTCTTGAATTTAGGCTTTTTATATACAAATGTTTATGTTAAAAATTGTCAGTGTTTTTAAAGTCTTCTATTGTTTGACTGACTATCTGCTCTCTTCACAAAGAGATTTCTGATCTTGATGGGACTACCCCGGCTGTATAAAGGTTTAATTAAAAAAAAAATATTCAAGAGGTTAGATGAACTGCTTTGTTGCCTAAACCAGCATAACCCACAAAGTTCCTCAGAAGAGCTACAGGAACAGTTTTGATGACACACTGTTATGATATGTGGGAATAATACAGCTTCCTATGCTACAACTCGGCCAGGAATGCTGGTTTTGCCAACATCATAAAACACAGACATCAAGCAAGACGCAGGGGAAACAAACAGAGTAGATCTGTGTGGTTTCTTTAGAGTCTCCAGGATCTCTGCTGTACTCACCCTCCACTGTTAACACCTCCGTTTATCCCGCGCTCTTCAGACAGGCCGGGGTCCCTCGGGGAGGCTGTGGGTGTAAGCAGGCAGGACGACACACCGACCTCTGTCTTAGACTCCAGGCCTACGAGGGAAAATGAAGCTCAGTCTGAACACCATGACACACCAATAACTAAAATAATAAACACAAGTGAGAATATTTGTGAGTTGATCTGTGAAGCAGACTCACAGTTAAAGCCCTGGGAGGAGTGGTTGACTTTGTCATTCTGCGTCTGTTTCTTTATTAAGAGAAAAGAGAGGGGTCAAACAGAAATAATACAATAAGCATGAAAAACTCCACTCCCTGAAGTCGCCATAAAAATAAAAAAAAAATCCTATTCAGAGTGTTAGAGTGATGTGACCTCCACCGAAACACAAAGACTGTGAGGCCACATCAACCTGCATCAGAACAAAGCAAAACTATCTGCTAAGAGATTATTTACTGATGTTGTGCGAGGTAGAAAGTGGACTGCTGGGGAAGACAAAGCTGATAAGTCACTTTGAGATCACTTCATTTTTTTCTTGGTGGTTTGTTTGTCTCTTAAGATACTAAAACATGTTCGCTGTTAATGAATTATTCAGTATGTGAATAATATAAGGTAATATGATGAACTGCAGTGATTTGAGAAAGTAAAACAAAGATTTCACAGAACCATAGCACTATGAAAACATGCACAAAATAGAAACAGATCCAAAATAAAAATTAAAATAATTCTCAATAAATATTGAAAAGAAGTCAACAAACATGTTGACTTACTAACAAAAATGCAAGACTCATAGTAGCACAGATGGAGTGTCAAGAGAAGGAGTAAAATAAACTGAAGGCTGATAACATACTCTCATTAACCATAACAGATTGAAGTGAGTGACACTGATTGTCTCTTTACAACAGCATCTGTCAGTGGGTGGGATATGTTGGGAAGCAAGTGAACATTGTATCCTCAATATTTTTGTGTTTGGGGACGAAAAACTAAGAAACAGTAAGACTGTGAGCAACTTTGATGAAGGTAGAATTGTGATGGGCTGATGGTCTTGGGAGCAGAAGGTAATGTTAGGGTTCCACTTCGGTTTAGTTTTGCTTCCTTTCTTTTTTAAGTGATTTCAGACTAGTTCCCTTGAGAGAAATAAAGAATGTATTTCAACTGTATTAAAACCTCATTGGGTTGTCCAACAGCCTCAAATGCAACATTCTTGTAGCACACAGAGAGGAGGTGCTCTGTCCCCTTTATGTGACATCACCAACTCAGGCAAATGGCTGCAACTGAGGGGGTGGGCGCCAACTTGCAGATGCTACTGAACTCTACAGCTCTTCGAAACCAGCCTGGCTCACCGCCAGAGGCGCAAAAAGTGGGTATGCAGTGTATCCTGCACACACACACACACAGATATCCTAGGTAGTAGTAGAACCGGGGGGGGGGGGTCTGTTGCTGCATGCCCCTCCAACAAGGGTAGTTGCGGCCGTGCTCCCTGGCAGAACAGTTTGCAAGTGAGCTTATCCAGGCTTGTGTTTCATGAAAACCAGTCTTGTCCTTTTAATGCCCAACTCTTTTTAGAGTGGTTTAAGAAAGGAAAACTGAGAAACCAACCACAGGGTTATGAGCACTCAGGAAGCAAAGCCCTGCACAGTGGCTGGAGCTCAAATCCTTTGAAGGGTTAAAGCTGGTTTTGACTGAATGAAGTCAAAACATACATAACATCATTAGTTTGTTGTTTATGGGGCTGTGTGGTACGAGACTGGTAAGGGTGCCCTGTCCACCTCTGAAAGCACCAACAATGGGCACCTGAGCATCAGAACTGGACCATAGAGTAATGGAAGAAGGTGGCCTGAGGTAATTGACAACAAGCTTAAGGGATTGGCTTGACAGAGTCTAGTACAGTCCATTTCTCATCAGATCAGGACTGTATGGCCCTTTATCTGACAAGATGAGGACAATGTTGGATGGGAACAACATGAGGCAAGGCACTTTTAAAAAAACATATATATATTTACAAATGATCATGATGTTATGGTCAGCTCCTGTAAGGTAAGGTTAGCATTGTGGTCCTTCACCTGGAAGTACGAAAAAAACTACCATCTATATTCAACAGTGTCATTTTAAAACTACTGTGAGGGCTTTTTAACTGGGCATGGAACAGACTGCATTGACACTTACACCTTTCTAAGTCCCACAAAAGTAAACGAGGCCATCTGAATTTCACTACATCTATCACTAATGCCTACAACCAACGCTAGAGGGTTGATGCCTATGTATACATTTTTCAAGTCAAATGAACTCAGTAGGTGATGTATTTGAACAGTTAAAAAGATAAATACATAAACTGCAGGTAAAAAAATTCCATCAGAAAACAGCTGCTGTGCAAAAATCAACATAAAAAGGAGCCTCTTATATTTGACGTAAGGGACCAAATACCAAATATCTACAGCTCTTATGAGAACAAAGAAGCAGGAATAGAGTCTTATGAAATGACTGTGACTCCATCCATCCATCCATCCATCCATCCATCCATCCATCCACCAACCCAGCTACCTACCCAGCTACCTACCTACCTACCTACCCATCCATCCATCCATCCATCCATCCATCCATCCATCCATCCATCCATCCACCAACCCTCTTATGCTTATCTTGGGTTTGGTCAAGTTGATCCAGGTCTCCCTCTCTTCAGCATCACTTTCCAACTTCCAGGCCAGGTGGGATATGTAATCTCTCCAGCAAGCTCTGGGCCTCTCCCCAGTTGTGCGTGCCCAGAACATCTCCAAAGGGGAGGTATCCAGAAGACATCCTTATCAAATGACCAAACCACCTGAACTGATTCCAGTGGCTCTAATGCAAGCACTCTCCAGATGTTCACACTTCTAACCCAATCTCTGAGGCTGAGCACAGCCAGCCTCATGTTAGTTGTATCCACAATCTCACTTTTTCAGTCTCCACCCATAGTTCATGACCATAGGTGAGGGTTGAAATGTAGATCGACTGGTAAACCAAGACCTTTGCCTTCTTGCTAAGCTATCTCTTCACCACAACGGTCCAGTGCAATGCTCGCAGTACCAGTGACGCTACATCACGCTCTCACCAAAATCCAATTTGCCTTCTCCAGATACTTAAACTCCTTCCCTTGTTTTCTGTAGTTTGTGCCAAATATAACAAGGAAATGTTTTCTCTTAAAAGTTGTGATGATGTGGTGTTATCAAGGTTCCAGCTCCTATTTTATCTGTTTTACCCTGAGGTGCACCTACCACCGAATTCTGTAGCGAAAAACACTCACAGCACAAAAATGAGCTGTGTACTAATGTCATGCCAAAACATGTACCAGTAATTGTCTGAACTCTAACAGGTTATGAATAGTCTTCATCCCCCTCCTCTCTTCTTCTGTATTTATGTTTTTGTAATTTTGGATAACCATTACAGTTTGCACACACCACGATGTGTGTCCTGTCCTACATTGTGGCTAAATGTAACTGCTCAGTTTATGAGTCCCCTGTATTTCAGTCTAGACAACAACTATTGATGTATAAGTGCGGCAGCCCCTTCACAATTAACAAGCCACCGGGGGTTCAGAACACCTCCTCACACCCACACACACACACACACATACACACACACACATAGACACACATATAAAAAGACAGACACACATCGCAATTGTCTCAAATTTTAAAAAAGGTTGCTTCTCATGTAAATACTATAAATAATAGGGAATTTTATGGGGAAGCAGGTTGTCAAGGAGTACTTTGAGCTGTCTTACTGAAACTTAGTTCAAACATTGACAGACCATATTGTGAGTTCATCTAAAAGTGTGGATATGGTTAAAATTCAGACACTGTGTCTTTTTTTTGCTCTCATTACAGACTGATTATGGACACTGCACATGTGCTACTGCAGCTAATGAATTAACCATAATACACTAGGTGGGGTGCTTTCTAGATTGCTTTAAGATTGTGCCTTCTACCCAGATCTTTTTTTCCCCTTGTATTTCTTTGTTTTAATAGTATTGTCATTGGGAATGTTAAAAGGAGAGACTGTTAATTTGTTGTGTAGATGATACCCAATTATTATGGTCAACCAAACCATGTTATTCAAATTTGGATAACTTGCCATCTTCTGCTGTTAAACCAACAAAAAGGAGGCTACTGTACTTCAGCAAAACATACGATCCTTTAGTTTCAGCTCTTTCTGTAGTTTCATCAGTAAGTGAGTTCCAAGTTTCCAGACTTTAAGAATGTAAACACTTGAACATAAATTTGAAGGATAGCCATTTTTCCTCCTACACATTATTTCAAACACTTGACAAATCCAGGCACAAAAAGATGAAAAAAAAAACACAAGTTTATGTATAACTTACTTTCAGGCAGCCTTACTTTAACTCCCTGTCACAAGTCCCTGAAAACTCTCCAGATTCCAGATTCCAACAGTCTCCAAAAGTTGTGCGGGAGGCAGAGTCTTGAGCAATTAAGCTCCTCTTCTGTGGAAGCAGCTCTATGCATAGATTTGTGGGCTAGACATCCTCTTTCCACATTAAGACTGGGTCTAAAACTCTGTTTGTGTTATTGCCTTATAGAAAGGGCTTAAATGGCCCCACACCATCCTTTAGTTATGATGCATCAGGGATGTACTAGTTTGGGTTTTCCTGAGATGAACTAAGCTCTTTTCCCTTCCTCTCTCTCTCTACTTTTTTCTACTTCTCTACATTTGTGGTTTTTTAATCCTATACAATGCACAATTTGTATCCTTCTTTCCCCTGTACTTTTCTTCTGTCTCTCTTCTGACACCTTCTGCAGATATTTCTACTCTGTGGGGTTTAGAGTATGGATCTGTTGTTGCAAGAAGTTACCTGCTTCCTCAATGTAACTCAATTAAACCCTGCTGCTATTATCTTTGGTGCTTATCATAATTTATTATTGTCAGATTAAACAGTCTAATCCTACAATAAATAAAATGACTCCTATCATTTTTTATTGTACATAAAACTTGCATTTCACAACTGCATGCTCCCTTTCACTATCTTTACCCAAATGATTAGGGCAGGCAGTCATCAACCTTGTTTTTAGTCCTGGTCTAGGTTTCTGCTTGTTAAATGGAAGCCTTTCCTTGAAATCATCATCAAGTTTTTGCTAAAACTAAAATGTTTAGGTCACCATAGAAAAAAATCAACACTATAGACCTGCTGCCAAAATGCTCAGAAATCAGTAATTCTGTTTTAATACATCAATAATGATTGGTTGAAGCCTATCCCATCTGTCATCAGGTGAGAGGCAGAGAAACTGAGGACCGGTCGCCAGTCTATCATAGAAACACACCGCCATTCACACACACAGACACACACACACACACACACACACACACACACACACACACACACACACACCTATGGACAATTTAGGGTGATCAGTTAACCTGACAAGCATGTTTTTGGATTGTAGGAGGAAGCTGGGATACCAGGAGGGAACCCAAGCATGCAAGGGGAGAACATGCAAACTCTGCACAGAAAGGCCTCTGTCTGGCCGTGGATTCAAATCAGGAACCTTCTTGTTGTGAAGCAACAGCGTTAATCACTACACCACCCTGCAGCCCTCTTGCACCAATATAAGCTTTAAATACATAACCATTTTTGTACATACCTTTGCATCTGTATGCGGCTGATAAGAGGCCAAGACTCCTTCTTGTGTGTGAAGATTTCCGTGAGATCCCTGAACAGGTGAACACGGTATCCTGCTGAGAGGATCAAGTCCTGACATCCCTGGAAGAGAAGTAAAGATAAAATTTAAAGATTTATATTCTGTGGAATAAATTTCTGAGGTGGGCGGAGGAGGCAGACGGCGTCCATTCTATATACAGTCTATAGTTACTACTAATAGATTTTTAAAAATAATTCAGATTAACATGGTTGTTTGGAGCACTACTAGTAGTTTTAAGATATTTCAGTAAAAAAAAAAAAGTTGTTGGTACTAGTCCATGGTTTAAAAAGGTCATTCCTAAAATTATTAAATTTTACAAAAATTAGGCTGCAAAAACTTAGGATTAAAACAGAGTTTTAACAATCTAGTATATAACATGACAATATATATCACTGGTTTTAACTACATGAACAAAATATATTATATGTTTTGGATGGAAGTTTGATTGAAAACTACATGCAATCCAGACAATTTAAATAGAAAAAATTAAAAGCACAACGTTTGAATGTGGAGGTTGTGTTTACGCTGCTTGTTCATGTGAAAAAAAAAAAAAACAGTGGCACTGAGAACAGCACACACACATGCACACTTTGAGCGCGCGCACACACGCACCTTTGCCCCCGTGCTGCTGTTGGGGGCTCTCATGCTTCGATGCTGTCTGGACCTCAGCATCTTCTCTGCTTTTCTCAATGAGCCCTGGTTCGGTTGTCATGGCTACCGAGGAAAGTCCACCCTCCTCATCAGAACTCCGGGGATCATCCTTCTCCTCCTCTTCCTCATTATCTTCTTTTTCCTCTCCTTCACTGGCTGTTTCCATCGGCTCATTCTCCTGGAGAGAGGGGGCCGGCGGCTGCAACGACATAGTATAAAGTGGTTTCTTTTGAAATTATTCAGTAGGGGGGGGTGGGGGTTGGGGGTGGGAGTGGGGGTATAGGTGAGGAGTGAACGCAGTTCTCACCAGGCTTGGTACCTGGTATGAGCTTTAACTCATCTTAAACTTTGGATCTGATGCGTTGATTCGAGGTGGCGAGCGGAAACTCCCACTTCGAGAGAGAAAAAAAATCTCAGGAATCAGAAATAACATGAGCCGCCTACTGTAGCCTACTGAAGTCTTCACCCACAGAGGGAGGAAGAGAGGGTGGAGAGTTTGCTGTCTAAAAGGATACAAAGGATTTAATGAGGCACGAATCAAGAGTGACACCACATGAACGAAAAAACCTTTACAGTCACAGAAATGATTGAATGTAGGCTCTATGATCGAAACATGATGCGCTGTTGTTTGCGCCGAGTCTTTCGCCGGCCTGCGCGACACGCCAGCGCTCAAGTTTTTAGACAGACACCGCCTACCGCGCAGCAGGCCCAGACACTCCGCGAGCTGCTGCGCACTGCCAAAGTTCCTGAGGGCGAAATAAAACGATTCTGACCCCAGATAACGATGTGGCGACAAAATCAGGACCTGCGAGAGCGCGCGCCATGCAGAGACGCTCTTTTTATGGTGCGCGCGCTCATCCCGGTGGCCGGGGAAGCCGCTCTCTCCAGAGCTGTCTGCTGCTGCTGCTGCTGTGTGTGTGTGTGTGTGTGTGAACCTGCACCTTTTGTGCAGGAAGCAGAGCTACAAATAGAAAAAACACACGCACATTAAGCGAGGCCACAGAGAACAAACAGCAAGGGCACAGTCCCTGTCGGTGACAATCAGAAAAAAACCTTTATCTTTCCGATCGTACAAATTCTCATCGAATAGGCTACTTTTCTTTTCAAAACATCGATATTTAACAGGAAATAACATTTGGTAACAGGGAAGGCGCTGGCGTCCCGTTGCCTTGTGTGCAGGGATCATTACTGTAAAGGCAAACCATTAAAAGCCAGCGCAGATCCGCGCGCTCTCTACAGTCGGGACGTGTAGGAAATATTAAGTTATCAGCGCCCACCTTTTTCTCAGTGTGCCTGTCCTGCAGTGCGCTCTTTACAAGTCTGTCAGCGGACGCATTCTTCGGCTCCTCCAGCACCACCCCTCTCAGAGGAAGAGTAATGTTCCCGCAGCGGGTCCTGCGCAGCCTGCCCCTCGCCACCTCTCTCTCCATCACCACTTTGACTTTGCCTCGGGTCAGCTTCTCCTCCGACAGCCGCTCCTGACTGCTCAGATAGCCCAGTATCTCCTTCAGCCCGAGCGGCTTGATGTGGCCTCTAGTGGTGGCGGCGGAGCCCCCTTTGAGGCTCCTCTCAGACAGGCTGCGAACAGAAGCCACCAGTCTGTCGCCGAGGTCGTAGTTGGCGTGGTTCCCCGCTCCTCCGACTCGAAGTTTGGGCTTAAGGGACAATGTCTGTTTCGGTCTCTGTTGTTGAAAGCTGACGCCCCCAGAGCAAGTTTTGTTTTGGGTGTCAGCCCCGGACAGACCCGGCACTTTCCCCCCGCGAACAGCATCGATTTTACTCGGTGTTGTCCCACTGGCTTCTCCGTCATGTGCGCTTGTCCTGAGGCATTGACCGGGTGACGGGCAGCCCCCCGCTCCCTGCTGTCCTAATCCCTTGTCTCTTGATGCACTTGCTTTCTCCTCTTTACAGCCGCTCCCGACATCGCAGCCCGTTGTTGCGCCACAGCTGAGGCACCCGTTTCCGCTACTCGGACTGGAGGCAAGCTTAAGCTGCTTTCCCGAGCTGCTGGCTGCTGGTTGAGTGTGGGGCTCTGGGTTGGGCTCCGAGTCCTCCTCTCCCTCCTCCTGGTCGGTGAAGCTGTGCGCACTGTCGCCGTTGTTGTTCAGATGGTCGTGTTTGGTCCGCTCCCTCACTGCCTCCGCGCTGCCGCCGCTGCTGCTGCTGCTGCTGCCAGCGCCCGTAAACTCACTCTTCTTTCGGCTTTTCCTCTGCACCTTCGCCGCGTTCCGGTACGATATGGAGCCCTTGTAGCTAACTTTGAGCACCGTCTGCTCTTGAATCAGTTTTTCCAGTTCCGTCCTGGTTCGGTCCGGGTCCGAGCCGTGACGTCTCCGAACCATTCGACAAATCCTCTCCAGATCAGGACGAGCTTTCCTCGAGCGGAGAGAGTCGATTGTTTCGAGGATCCACTCTCGGTACTTACTGGGCTCGGACATCTTTCTTCTGCTGGTGCGGATGTGCTTTGGCCGGAGTGCGTCTTTTTCCCTCCCCTGTTGTTTCAGAAGTGACGCTGCTGTGTCAAAGCTGGGAAGCCGGAGCGCGATCCTCGTCTGGAGAATGAGGACGGAAGCCCGGCTGGTACGCTCGCATTCGTTGGCCACATTGTGCGCTTAAGGTGGACCGAAGATGGCGACTAGGTCTCCAACACCAGACGCAAATGGCATTTAAGGTGGAATTGGTCGCCTTTTAACGCACCCGGGCGATGTTCTTTGTTCGTAGTGTCGTCCTGGATCTGATTTTAGCACAAAGAAAGATTGATGCACAGTGCAGACGGCGCGGAGAGGACGCGGGTGGGTTATTTCACTGTTGTGTTTTTCAGCGAATCACACTGAGCCGGACGGTCAACAGATGGGTGGATGACGGCTCAACTCCGCATCAGGCAGCAGTGATGGATGTCTGACCTCCAGGCGACAACACTGGGACACAGAGACAACTGAAAAATCTCGTGTGAAATTCACTCCTCCTCACAACATGCGGCAGACTCTGAAGAAACACGCACAGACACATCAGCTCAGTAGAATTTTACAAGTAAAACTTTATTGGAATGATACTCATGTTGCAAAATATTACACTTCGTGTTTTTCTATCACTTCTCCCGTGACCTCAGATGCTTCCTTTTGCAGTGTGACTCATTGTGTGCATGTGTGCGTGTATGTGTGTGTCGGGGGGGTTAACATGGTTTTACATTGGGGTCTCATTTCCCTAAAAAGTGCGACAGTATGTACCAGCATTGTGCCTGCATCGAGAGGAAGTTGTATAACTGCAAAAACATCGAGGAGACACAGAATAGTATTGTATTATAACTTCAAACATTTTGTCCATGATGATATCGCCAACATTAAACTTGACATGGAGGAAATACAGCAAATGTGAAGTCTCAACAAGTGGTTTACATCAATGTTGTAATCATAATTATGACAATAATAATAACTCCTTAAATTAGTCCAAAATAAACCAGCTGAGAACTGCAAATATCCGCCTTGAAGCTCTTCTCATCATTTATCTACGGGTCAGATTTTTGACTTGAGATTGATCATTGAAATGATTTCAGATTTCTTCACCATAGAGAGAAAAAAAACTAGAGGCAGAACTTAGTGAAGTTCACGAAAGTGAGGTCATAAGGAGATAAGGAGATACTGCTCCAGGCCCCTCACAAAGCCCCAGGTTCACACGAGAAGAATGTCTGTGATCTGATACCCTTTCATAGTTAGTTTAGTCAGCCTGGACATGAAAAGGAGAGAGCTGTGCTGAGCAGCATCAACGTAAGTGGAATAAGCCGTGTACTGCACACTTGGTCAATTTTCATCCATGCCTCCCCTCCTGAAAGGCGTGTCTCTCTAAAAGTTCAGATAAATTCAACTTTACCTATTTCATTACCACATTGAAGAACCATCTCAAAAGTAAAAGAAAGTCAACATAAATCTGTCCTGTGCCAATATCACAACAGTAACAATATGGACACACAGCAGCAGGATCTCTTGGCCTGTGCTTGAGTGTCTTGAATGTTAATGAAAGTGTATTACTGAGTCACTGGGTGGCTCTTAAAAACCTTCATTAATTCAGCTGTGCTCACATGGTGCACATTCAAAAAATTAATTTGTGTTGAAATCAAATTACCACACAGCAAACCTGGGGCAATGGAATATCTCAGCATAACGATACTGAACATAATGCACAGAAAGTGGAAGGAATGATGGATTCACTGGGGTCCCCCTGGGGCCCTGCAACAGCATGTTGATCAGGCAAACATGACCTAAAAAAGGTCTGAAACAGATCACTTAGCTCATCTTAAAACAGCTGGTCAATTGTAACACCATGACAAATGATTTCCTCACAAAGGTACACATTTAAAATGTGTAATTCTGACACAAAGTTTGTTATATCTAACCATATCTGGACTGCTCTGGGAAGAAGGGACTCAAGTAACCAAAAAATAAATAAATAAATAAAAATCTGGATTTTACATCAGAGGAAAGCCAGTGCCTTCAAAAACCAAACAAGAGGACCTTCATAATGTTGGCATGTTTACATACAGCTATGAAGAAGGCATTTGAATGTATGAAACAAAAGCAAGTGTCACTTGTTGAAATGTCTGAATCGGGCATTGGGTCACTACTCGGCCACTATCATTCAGGAGCTGGAGGAGGCATTGATTACCTGAAGTGCTACGTGTCACATAATTCACACCTGCAGCTTTTGAGCCTTTCTTTAAGATCATGTCTCTCTCTCCTCATTATGACTTGATTCATCTCCAGGTGCTCTTATGAACTCGTTTAGTCGTCTTAACATCTTTACATCAATACCACACAAAGAAAGGTGAATGAAAGAAAACTGTGCATGTAAACAGAGATGGAGAGAGAGTTGCCGTCACATGGAGTGTGGACTAACTTTTCAGGTGATAAGGGGAGGCGGCTAAGAGCTGTGCAGATGAGCAAGAACATGCGTTTCTACTAAAGACCAGATCCAGTCTGCTTTCAGCAGCTGCTGAGTGCTCTGCTGACCGGCAGCTTGGAGCAATGTGAAATAGTCCTCCTCAGATGGTCTCTGTAGATTGGAGGCTTAAATCATCGAATCAGCTTTAAAGGAGCACTAAGCAGTGTTAGGAAGCATTTTTGACACCAAACTGAATCTCTTAGAGGAGGAAATTTAGGGTGTTATTTTCCCTTATGTTCCTCTCATTGGATGGCCAAAGCTCTATCAAAGCAAGTCTTCACCTGCTAGTCTTTCTGCCTCATGTTGATAAAATGTGCATTAAATGATATGTTCGAACCTGAGATACCATTATGTTACTGTGTTCCCTTATAACAACTAAACTGTGATACCACTCTTCCCTTATGAATGTTCCCTAGTTAATTAGCATGACATTATCATCAGAGTCTCATGTTTCTGGTGGTGTTTATAAAACTGAGGGCTGTAGATATGCACAAAGCCTGGATGTGCTAACAATGATATGAAGGACTGATCGAGATCGGCTTGTCGTGTCTTGGAAGGTCATTGGAGCACAGAATTTGTTTGTTTTATTCCGATATCTTTCAGCCAAGTATGCCGGTCTCTTTCCATGTGCAGTATGTGATATGGAAGTTTCAAATGTTGAGAAAAACATTACCAAAAAAAGATAGTTAAGGGCAGATGTGTGTGATTCCTGTGAAGGATAGCTTGTTTTGTTTTCAAAACTTTGTGCAAATTAAGACCTCAGCTTGTACAACTCGGTGTTATAACCAGCAGACTATCTGGCACCTCTTCAATGTGACCTACGTAAGTGATGAATGAAAGAATTGAAGAGCGGGGGGAGATTTTGGGTTCAAATGGCGGTTCCCAACACCTATAAATCTGAAGCACACCTGCATCATAAAGGGATCCATAAATAAGACAAAACAATAAATTAAATACAACAGAAACACAACAGAAAAGGCAACACTGCTGGTTATCAGTCTCCTTGCTGTTTTATCCTTTCTCTATCCCATTTTTCCCTCTATTTGAAGCTGGTGCTGTGATTGGACAGGAGACAGTACTCTCTCCTTCCGTCTCCCACTTGACCAGCCTACCTCGGACCCTCCCTACTTCTTTCTCTTCTCCTCTCTAACTCTAGAACTCTGCAAACTCCTTGGCACATTTCTCGTTGAAGGAGACGCGAATCTCCTCCTCTTCGTAGTCATCAAAGTTGCTGGTGTCACCTGGTCCTTTGAACTTGGGGACGAAGGGAGCTTCCACCTAAAGACAAGCACCAGTTAATATTGAGCTCTTCAGCAGGGGCATGGCACATCAACAGCAAGCGCATGTATGTATTTATGTTTACCTTTTTCTGGTAGATGGCAATCCAGTCAGTGGTTGCAAACCACTTGTGTCCCTTGATGTCGTTGACCCCGTTCTTGAGGTTCCCATAACGTTTTGTAAGGTCCACCTGAGGATGACGGCAATACAGTTTCAATATTTTTACACTCAACCAATCAAAGCCAACAAAAAATTAAACAAAGACAGAGTCACTGAAACCACAACATGGGATTTGATGAGATATTTGCTTTCACCTGTAACAGGTTCCTCAGGAGGTCCTTCAGGTCTGAGCTGAAGTGAGATGGGAAACGCACCTACAACAGAGAACAGACAGACAGATGAAGTGGCAGTTAAGTTTGGAGACCCTTTCATCCATTTCACCCATGTGGACAATGAATCCAACTTGTGTCTGCAAGTGATCGACCGATATCACTTTCTCAACGGCTGATGCCAATAATAAGACGGCAGTTTGGCTGATATAAAATACGAATATGATGTTGTTTTAATTTTTTAATTATTTATTAATATTGGCAATGACAAAAAAAATGTTTAATTTTTAATTAAGCATATTTTATTTAATGCATTTTAAGAGACAATATCCTCAGCTTTGGGTTGTCACAAGGGACTATTGGATTTCTATCTAGCCATTATGATAAAAGACAAACATACAAGTAAAATATTGAGGTTAAATACAAAATTAGTCATGTCAAAATCCATATCTCCATGCACATCAACATCAAATACAGATATTTATCTTAGTTACTGACATGTTTCAAATGGGTGTCTAATGAATGAATGTTACTGTAGATTTCAGAATATGTCTGATAAATATGCATTATTTGATTTACCACAACAGACTTTATATGAAACACTATCCAGTGACTGTTGTAGATTTGATTTGCTAAAGTTGAGAACAATGTGCTTTCCTTTAAAAATTAGAACAGTGATATTAGCCTTGTGAGGACTGACGCCAAAATTATGCCGATCATGTCAAAATGGTCTGATTAATCGGTCTGTTTAATTGGCTGGCCAATTCATCAGTCTTTCTCCAATATTTGCTGAACAGTCAAGAAGTGATTTCCAGTGTTGTGCCTTTGAATGTTGCATTAAACATGGACAGAAAACAGAAGCACATGGCCGGATGCACCAGTGCCCAAGTGGTTGAACTGACCTGACTTCAAAATGAAAACAAAACTGAGTGCAATGCCAGTGAACCATGCAAAGTTCAACAGGCAACAACAAACAAAAGCTTTGTTCAACCTCGAATAAAAATGGAAATGCTTCAAACAGATAACAGTACAAAAAAAAGTGTTTCACAAATTACCTGTGGTTATCAATACAGTTCAAGTCTCATCGCATCAGATTTACATTTTTATAGGCGAAACATCAAATGCCAGTGACTGCATTTACACACTCACTAAAGTCCCACCAATACGAATACAAGAATGTAGACTCAGACTTGCTAGTGGTATTTTCTCTCTTACCGTAAGAGAAAACAAGATGAAATTGTCAGAATTGAAGTTTACACCCCCTATCGGTCTAAAGTCAAGAGATCGGTTTTAAAATATGACAACCAAACTGCACAAACCCTCAGCTACCGAAAGTGGCAAAAACCAAAGAATTAGTTCTCAGCTCCTCCAGCACTCACAGACCAGCACAGAACCCCACCAACAACCTCATCTGCGTCAACAATGAAACCCGGACTCACCACATGGACAATAGATTCTGATCAACACACCAAAAATGACGTCCTGTCAGCAAAGACTGTCTTATTATTCCATTATTAAGCATTATTCCAACATTTCTCCTCTACTGTCCCCAGTACAACATACAAATGGCATAAATAAAATCAAACTTATACATTACCCATACTCATACAGTGCTGCTAAAATTATCGACCTCCCCTCACCACATTTGTCTGACCTTAATGGTGAAGACATCAGAACCAACACCCAAAGCATGCACCTTAACACTTTATCTCAGGAACCCTCTCTAAGCTTTCTTCACACTGATACAGGCCTGGAAAAGAGCACTCTGTCATTACACTCCTGATAAAAAAAAACCCTGATAGCTGGTTGAGCGTATGTGTATGTGAGTTTAAGTATCCGCATGTTTCTATGTTTGCATACTCTGTACAGACTGCAGCAACAGTCGGACAATCAAGGCCTATCTATCTGTCTTTATAGCTCAAGTATGAAATAAACAGAGAGAATACAGAACAAATCAAGGTTACAGGTTTGCCTTACTAAGGGCATGAGGCTTGATTAGCTGTTAGTAAGGAGGAAAAAGGCATGCCTCAACTTCACCTCTTTGCCTCTTGCTCGGTTTACTCAAAGTAAGTTAGAGTCAACGTCTTAAATATGGCCACTGCAGCTTCAAAGGTCAGCTTCAGAAACCAATACGTGATGTCAGTATGTAGGACAAAAGTGTGACAGGGAGACTCATTAGTTTATGTAAAAAAATTAAGCTTTTGGTTGTTTTCTCAGTTATTTCCAGAGTAAGAAAACATCATGTCTTTAAAATCGCTAAAATTAAAATGAACAAGCAGTGATAAAACCTCTTTCCGGCGGTTGATTTCAATTAATAAAAGTAGGGCTGTCCTGATACGATATTGATATCGGTCCAATATAAGCCAAAAAACAAATATTGGATTATACCAGTCTGCATCTAAAACCTCCGATATCAGCACTCTGATACAAGCAGTCCATTCCAGACTCCATGCACAAGTTTGTGCCAATATCAAAGGCTACGATATAGGTATCGTATCAGAAGTAAAAAAGTTGTATCGGGACACCCCTAAATGAAAGTAAAGTCAAACCTCATTTTAAACCCTCTTTGATTTGGAATCTAAACTATGACACCCAAGGGATGAAACAAGTCAGGGACTAAGGACAAGCCTGAGATATAACAAACAGATGGTGAAGCACAAAATAATAACCAGCAAGTCAGACTCACCTTCCCTGATACGATCTTTTCATAGATTTGAATGGGCTGGTCAGCAAAGAAAGGCGGGTACCCTGCTGCCATCTCATAGACAAGAACACCCAGCGCCCACCAGTCCACTGCCTTGTTATACCCCTGGTGGATTTCACAAAGAGGCAAACAAGGAAGAGAAGGGTAGACAGAAAAAAAGACTGTAAGAGACAGTTAATCCAGGCAGATCTTCATTTAGACTTTAGGCTATGTGTGTGTGCTCTCTCTGTTCATTAGAAACTTTAAAAAATCTGTCTCACAACAGGTCAGAAGCAACAACACAACCTTCAACCCTGCCTATCCTTTCTATGACTATCCTGCAAAAAAAGGCAACATATTTTTTTATGGGTTGATATTTTTGGTTTAGGTATGGAAAAAAAAAAAAGTACAGCCAATGGTATATAGAATAAAGAGAGAAACTAGAATGGCTTACCTTGCTAAGAATAATCTCTGGGGCCAGATATTCTGGGGTGCCACACAGTGTCCAGGTCCGGCCCTTTACACGTTTGGCAAAACCAAAATCTGTCACCTTAGCAACAAAAAGAAGAGATTTAGAGAAAGGACACAATGAGAGGGGGACCCTCTCATTGGACAGCTAAATTCAAGCATAAGAAATACATAAAGGAGGATAAAAAGGATGGGCAGAGACCCGAGGCAAGGACTTACAGGAAGCAATAGAACTGTTCCATATCTGCTGCTTCACTATTCACCACTAGAGGGCAACAGACTCTGTGCTTAAAAACAGCCTGAAGAAGCCAGCACTCTGCTCTGCAAATACATCGCTCCACTTTGAGGTAAACATTTAATTTATATTCCATATTATTAGGAATATTTGGTATTTCTTTTTTGGAGACATCCTTTATTTTTCAGAAATTTACCGATCTGTCTCTTAATTTTCACTTTTTGAAATGGTTGGTTTAGTTTTTACCCCCTCTGTCCATCGATCTCACAGATTAAGACAGAACCCAAATTAACAGTTTCCATAAGAAGCAGGGGTGGTTGACATACAGCTAAAATGAAAATCACAATTCAAGCAAAAATATGTAAAACCTTACGTTTATCTAAGCCCAATGGAAATAAAATGACAGAATGGATAACTCACTCACTCTCACATAAAGCTTTAAAGATACATGCAACTTGTTTTAAAATCAGACACAGATTAATTTGTTTACATTGCAAGATTATAACTCCATAATGACTTTCAAAGTAAAACTGAAAAAAATCTACTTCAAGGCTTGTGCTTTTGTAATATTTTATATTTAGTCAGAAAATTCTCAGCAGGTATTTTATTCTAATAGTTCCTTATCTTGATGTAGCTGTGTTGTAATAGTTTTCTACAGCTGTGACTACGTTTCACAAAAATATCTTCTATCTGTTTCAACATTTCACTCCAACCTATATTGACTTCACACTTAACATGCAGAAACTGCAAAGGGAAAAAGATTCAGTTGTGATGAACAGTCTCCATTGGACTTACATTAGCTAAGCAGAGGACTGCTGATGTTTCAAATTTAAAGTTGACATTTTAGGTTTTCATGCCTTTATTTCCAAAGACTACAAAGACCACGAACAGACAACTGCTGCATGTCTGTTGAATGTTGCTGAATATAATGTTGTGGTGAATAAAATCTCATTTTGTTCTGACAACAAGGGTCTTCAGACAGCAAGCCTACATGGATATTTTTTAAATGTTACTTCAAGTTAGATTACTTGGCCAGTTGATTTATAATTGTTAGCTAATGAATGGATTGTAACTTTACCAGGAAAAACCAGTCTGCCTTTGTCTTTTAATCATTTGAGAAGTTTTATTTATTTATTTATTTATTTTTTAAGATAGATGTGTTGGTCACCTCTTTTCATGCATTATTAGCACATTTATAAATCCTTTTAATTCCATCTATAAGGCTTTTTAACAACTCTTATGAGTGATAATAAGCTTTCATAACAGCTTACAGTAATGTTAATGAAGTGTTATAAGCAGTGAGCCTATTACATTATAAATGTATGGTTTATAGTGCATTTAACCAGAATGTTAAAAAAATATATGAATATAGAAATATATTATCCAGATCCTTTCATTTCATTTCCATGAAGTAATTATCATCATGATAATCATTTTGCACTGCAGGCGCCGTAGTTTCTCTGCTAAGTGTCTTGGTCTGATTGCATTTTCATTAAAAAAAATAATCATAAAAGTTCTTCCTTGAGCTGCAAAACTCTGCTGCACTCGTTGATCGACTCATCAGGGCTCCCCTACAAACAAGCAGCTGCTGGAGGTGGGGTTGAGTTGTGTTTGTTCTCATTGCTAAAGAAACCAGGCAAAGCTAAAAAGATGTTTGATGGCTAGTACTATGGCTGGGACCCTATATATACTGATGATGAAGTTAGGTGCTGTTCTGAGCATTATTTGTGGCTACAGAGTGGCTTTTTGGTTGAGATTTCCGTGTGGAGCCATAGACTGCTGTGTATTGCTATCGTGCGGTCGTTACTAAAGTTGGTATAAATAGAGAAGCAAACAGTTGGCAACATTCATCTCTCGAGGGTGTGTCTAACTCAGTGTTACGGTGTGTTTGACCGTAACTTAAATTTACGCCGGAATATCCCCTTAATTTCTCATCTCATTTTTTAATAATCACAAAAAATCGATAACTAAATGATAAATTTTCATGAAAGAAATCACGGTTGCAAAGAGGCCAACAAACACAGCTGAGGTCAAATTTTAGATTTCAAACCTCCCTTCACACTTAAAAGCTGTGTTTAAGGAAGTTGTCTGAGGGTTGAGGATCAGTCCCAGCAAACACACAACTGAACCAGTTTGAACCTTGAAATAAAACCAAAATCCCAACAGACACTCGGACAAAAGGCATGGCTGGAACTGTAAAGAGAACTCCCACTGAGGTGTAATGACTAAATTAGGCCTTCTGCTCTCTGAATAGACCCTCTGAAAACATGCATGATAAGTATCTCATGTTTATGCATCAGGAGTGGTTTACCTGTATGTAGCCTTGTTGGTCTATGAGCAGGTTTTCAGGTTTCAGGTCTCTGTAGATCAGGTCCAGAGCATGAAGGTACTCAAAGGTCAGGACGATCTGAGCTGCGTAGAACCGAGCATGAGGCTCACTACACACAGGTATCGATAAAAGAGAAAAGGCAGAAAGAGTGAAGTCAAGTCTTAACAGAAAAAACAAACAAAAATAAATTAACTAAGAGGGACCAAACCAGACCTAGAAAGAACGGGAATAGAATAGAATAGAACAATAACCAGAAAACAAGGAGACCATCCGTGACTGGACACTCTCGCAAATCAATTTGTACTTCAAACTATTAAACACAGTACTATAGTCTTTGTCAAAGGGTAAAAGATGGTAAGATTCAGTTTGCGGTTTTGAGTTGGTACATGTGGTTAACTTTGGCACTGGCATTTTGTCCCTGCAGGCTGACCCTCTCCCTGAATTCTTCACAAAGTCACTTACGTGGACTATTTGTTGTGATGTCCTAGCCAAATCTTGGTTATATTTCCCCATTCACAGAGAAACAAATAAGCACTACACCAAAGGCTCTTGCCTTCAAGATAACTTTTCAATTGTTTGCTACTTTGTGTAGATAAGTGTTAAGCTGCTTCTCATCCTTGCCCCAGAGCTCTCTAATCCAATAATTCCCAAACATGTATGGTGATGATCGGTAAAATACAAAAGTTAAGAGATGTCACCTTAGGCCACATTATGGGGTCAATCATCCAGTTTGATGGAGACAGACACTCATGTACACCCTTCAACTTGTACTTGTTTGAAATGTTACATCACCCATAGATAATTAGAAAAGTCATAATTAATAGGTTTGCTTGACTAGCCATTTTGTTTGTTATTAGTAATTAATAAATAAATAAAATGTCTTTTTAAAATGCAAAATAGAATAGAATTGAACAGAATAGAATAGATGACAGGTTAGAGATGGTAAATGGAATTTAAAATAGTACATATCTGCCAGTATTTTTTTTTTCCAAACGGGGCTGTAATATGATAGTTTGTACAACCTTAGATTTGAGGAAGAACATGGATGATACTTATGGTACTTATGAATGCATCAGCATTATTTGACATGAGCTGAGTTAGCTGTTACTTTTAAACAGACATAAAGTGAACCATAACCTGTATGCTATTTATTTTTCCAGCCGTGTTTTTCAATCAAACGTGACTGTAAATAAAGTGACGTGAGAATTTTGAGACGTGGATGAGGAGCTGTTATTTTCATGTAGCTCTGCTAGACCCAGAAAACAGAAAGTTTGACTTTTCTAAGCAGGTGCTTTTGTTGCAGTGCTCACTTATAGTCGTATTTAACAAATATGGAGAGTACCATTAATACATCAGTGACTTTGGGAAGAATCTAATCACAGCAGCCGTTGACTGCTATTATGAAGTGTGAATATAATGGTGCTTTTACGCCCCAAACCACAGGGCTTGTGCCTCACTTAGACAAATTTGAGGTTATATCTTTTCTTATTATTATGAAACTTCTGCAGCATTTGATTGGCCCTGTGGACTGTATGAACATGAACACAGTTTCAGTGCTTTTGTTGGTACCAGATATGTTTAGGCTGCCAGATCTGCTCGGGGCCCAGTGCCTTTTGATGACGTCACACTTCGGCAAGTCCACTTGGACAAACTACATTATGTCCATTTAGTAAGTCAAATGTGCTAGGTTAAAAGCCCCTCACAGTTTTCTTTATTTCCATTTGTTCATTCAATTGACCTGGAAATTTTCTCTCCATATAATACAGAGAATTACAACTTACTGTACTGCAATTTTTAGATGGCTTTATTGTATATGTTAACTTTTCTGATGGAAAAAGAAAAAAACATGTACGCATTTCCCCTTTTTCCACAGATAGTTTCGCTTTTATTCCACATTTCCTTTGGCAACCTGAGAGAGGCAGTAGTCTGGCTGATAAGTAGCGAAAGATTGCTTCGTAAACTACGTCCATGTTTTCTACAAAGAACTACAATCCCATGAAACCTAATCCGACGAAAACCGCTTCCATAATCTCCGGACTGTCCACAATCTTCCACGTCATCCGCACCAACTTTAAACCAATCATATAATGTGACGTCATCAGTAGGCACCGGGCCCCAAGCAGATCTAGCAGCCAGAACACATCTGGTGACTACACCGTCATCCATTCTTTTTTTTGTTTTTAAGAAGAGTTTTAAAGGCTATAGATAGCTGTCGCCATTTAACTTAACTTTCCATCTGCCTAGTGAGGCAAAGAGCTGAAGCTTGCCAACAGTGTGCCTCACTTTAACTAATCCTTAACATCATTAAGCAAAACTTGCAACTATCATCAAAAATAAAGAGCGATCAAAAATTTGTCTTCTTCTGCCCAAACTATAGGGGCCATATCATGTTAAGAACCAGGTTTATCTTCTTAGATGGTTGTTTTTTTTAAAGGCTTTCAGACCTATCTAAGCCTGCCTCAAGTGTGTTATTCAGGAACTGCAGTTTTTAACACTTAATGATTGGCTTTACTTTTCACAAACTGAGGTTGCCACTTGATTTTCACCCAAATGGGGCATGGTCACTTTGCAAGCCAAAACTGATGTCTGACTAGAGACTAGAATAGAGTATAATAAAATAGAATACAGCTGTTTATAAAATAATATGATATAATACCACATAATGTGATATAACATTATATAACATAAATGTAGGAGCAAAATATGTTGATGTGATAACCTGAAATGAATTCTAGTTCAATTTGTATCCCTTAGGTGTCGCTGTTCTGTTATCTGGGGCTCAGGAATAAAGGTAGCTAAGTTACTGCTGCGGGCAGGTGATTGACCTGGAATGGCAAAAGGTTTTTGACCGCTGTGGTGCTAAATGCCAGCATTTTTCTTTGTTTATTCAGTGTTGCTCGATGTCAATTGCAAATGGACTTTGATAGTGTTTATCACAATAAATTTTTGTTCTCTGCATCAGAGGAACAGTGTCAGAACTTTTACTGATCCTCAAAGACTCAAGGTAGTGTATGAAACCAGTAGCGCGACGCATCAACCGGGTTACTCTGGGTCAAGCATCTCAGTAGCCTAAAGTATAGACTTAGCTCCTATAATAATATAACATAACATGATATAACATAGTATGATATAATATGATATAATCTAATCTAATATATGATATGATATGATATAATCTAATCTAATCTAATCTGATCTGATCTGATCTGATCTAATATAATATAAAATAATATAATACAACATAATATCACATAATATACAGAGCTGGATAAAAGGGAGTAGAGTACATGAGTAAAGAATAAAATAGAACACCAGAAAGCTGAGAAGTAGACCTGATCTGAACTTAGACAACTAAGACCCACATGAAATAAGTTAAATTAATATTGTATTTAATGTAAACTTAAGTTCTTCCTCCAAACAGACACATACCTAAATCTGCCGATTCTCCTTAGATGGGAGAACATCTCTCCACCTGGTACATACTCCATCACCATGTAGAGGTTAGTGTTGTCCTAGAAACAGAGAAAGACAGAACTGGTAAGGTCCCATTGCTCATGCATACACATGTTCATACTCCAGCCTATTACCTGGCTTTCTAACTAATCACCAAGTTATGTTGAATACTTGTTTCTGATGAGTCAAAACCCCTTAACGACAGGTAATCACTCTGCATGACAAGAGCCACTCCAGATACAACCAGATCACACACATCATATCAAATCAGTCAACTCACAGGAGTTCCAGCACATTGTACTTCTGATTGTTGACACTTAAGGAATGGTTATTCCTTGGTAGCGTGCTTATTACTATGCCAAACACAATGGATATTTTAAAATTGTATCCTGTCCTTGAATCCTGTCAATAGCAGTGGAGCTGGAAAGTTAATGTTAACAGCTAATGTTGTAACTTGACTTTTAAATGAAATGTTAAAAAAAGGGGTGAGATGGGACCCCTCCACTGTGTTGGGGCCAAGTCTCACCCTGTCAGGATTGTGATTTACATGACGACATGTGCCTTGATGATTGATCTCCTTGTTATACAAGTTGTTATCGCAGAACACAGTGAGGAAAAGTGTGACAGCTTGGTTGTAATTCAAATTATTGTGTGCATATCACACGCTCTTGAAAAAGTACTGTATAACACAATCATATTTATAAAAGCGTCTTCTTATCATTATTGGCTTGCTTCTCTGTCAACACCTGTAAACACATTCAAATGTCTGTTGTGCCTTCCTAAACTAAGCAAACATGGGTTTATGGTTGACTCTCTTGTCGGTGTGCAGGGCTCTGCACGTGGACAGGAATACTCTGTTAATAGGTTTATTGGAGGCATCAAGGATATTCAATCCCAGGGCATCCAGGGTGCATCTAAACAGCTTAACCTGAATAAGGCTTTAATTGCAATATGGCAGTCTATGTGGGCACAAACAGCCTCTGAGAGAGCTGCATGGTGAAATGTGGAAGAAGAGAGAGAACGTGACAATTCTCTCTTTATTTGCAGATGGCACACCATATATGGCAATAACCATCAATGATAGTATAAGACGTGACAGGGATGACAACAGGACAGTCAAGGGTTATTGTATCAAGAATCTAAAACTGTAACAAGTCTGAAGAGAGGAAAGTCAGTTTCGCTCAGAACAGTCAGAGAGCCTTGCTGTTAAGTTGTGGTTTATTCTGCTGAAGAGACGGATCAATATAGACTCTTTAGGTGGGGTCACTCCACTGAAACGGCTCTGCGTTTGGTATCTGAATCACTGCGTTTGGCTAAAGCTTCAGGTCGGTCCTCAGTTTTACTACTGCTGGATCTATCTGCTGCGTTTGACACAGTAAACCACCAAATCCTCCTCTTCACACTCCCTGAATTTGGTATCTCTGGGTCTGTCCCCCAGTGGTTTGTGTCCTACCTCAAAGGGAGATCTTTTAGGGTATCATGGAGTGGAAAAGTGTCTGAACCACATTGCTTATCAACAGGGAGTCCTCAAGGGTCAGTGCTCGGTTATATGCTTTTCTTGTTGTGCACAACCTCATTCATTGCAATAATCCAATCTCATGGATCGTCATATCACTGCTATGCAGGTGATATTCAGCTCCTCCTGTCACAGCCCGAATCTCATCATACCTCAGTGATATTTCTAAATGGATGAAGGAACGCCACCTACAGCTCAACATGTCCCTCACTGAGCTTCTTGTCATTCCAGCCAGTCCCTCTCTACAACTACAGATCAAGATCCAACTTGGATCAAACCAACTTATGCCCACTAAGTCTGCTGGAATCTGGGTGCTATGGTTGATGACCAACTGATCTTCTAGGCTCATACCATCTTGGTTGATCTGCCCTCTATAACATGAGGAGGAGAAGACACTACCTGACAGAGAATACAACACAGCTCCTGGTACATTCAGACTCTTGTATAATCACACATTGACTTCTGCAACTCCTTACTAGCAGGCCTCCCTGCATAAATAGTCAACCCTCAATAGATGATCCACAAAGCAGCTGGTTATTCTCCGTTGGCTCCCAGAAGCAGCCCTCATCAAATATAAAGCCCTATTTCTTTCTTCAATACTGCAGCTAAATCAGCTCATGCTTGCCTGCAGTCACTTACGCAGGTCTACACTCCTTCTCACCCTTTACCCTGTGTCAAGGAAAGGCACCTGGTTCTCCCGTCACAGCAAGGCCCTGAGCCTCTTCTCCTCTGACGATGATAATGGTGATAGTAATGATGATGATGGTGCCGAAAACAGCATCATTGTGACTTCATTGGGTTGGTGATTGACTTTGGTTGGTGGATTGTCGGTGGTTATACATTACTTTAGAAAAGGTGCATGCCTTATTTACTACATGACAGCACTCTGCCCAGTAGCACTTAAAGCACTTTTTTTGCTGATGTTATGTCCTTCTGTTGAGATCTTACTTGTGTTGTATTTGTATTGTGTTGCTCTCAAATTTTTGTTGCTTTGGAAAAAAGTATCTGCTAAATAAAACTCTAAAACTGTACTTTATTTTTTGATTTCTTACTTCTAAGAGCTCTCTGTTGAAACAATGTGACTGTCACCTTTTCTTCCATTAAATGTATAATAAAAAAAAATGTATTTGACCCTAAAACCAACTTTGCAAATCTAATTCTGATTCTTTGTTTAGAAGGATAGCAGTGCAAATACTTAACGCTGACATTCATGCAAATATGTAAAATTGTCTTTGGTCATTAGTGACAACTGCAATGAATAAAGATCCAGTTCAGCGCTGTATTGAATGTAATACATTTTTCAATAATTGAATTGTAATAAAGAAACTTGAGAGCTGGTTTGAGAATGGAAGGCAATGTGATGAGCTGATCTTTCCAGGCAGCTGTAGTCAAAACACGACCTCAAACAGGTTAAATCATAGACTGTATATAGAATGGACGTTGTCTGCCTCCTCGCTGGGTGAAGCCACATCGAGAACAGCACCCTCTAGCAACGGGCTGCGGTATAGGTCAGAAATCCCGCCTCCTTCTGCAATCCCTATGGAGCTGTGGACAAACAGCCTTCCCGCCAAATGCGTACGACACTACTGCGCAAGTGATGGTTACAGGAAGTGGAGAAAATCCCAGAAATACAGAGAGCAATTTGGCTTCAAATCCATGACAGAAGGCGGAACCAAGTTGTCCTTAGTGTATACAGTCTATGGGTTAAATACACACCAAACTACTTCCAAAACCATTAAAAACAATACGTACCTTAAATGAGTACTCTAACCGAACCAGAAAAGGAAAGCTGACGGCCTGAAGAATCCTCTTCTCATTCAGAGTGTGTTCTATCTGCTTGAGCTTCACCACCTGAAAAGACAAGAGCAGGAGAAAGACAGAGGGATGATTTATCACTATAGAAGAATAAATATGAGACTTTTTAGACTTTTTATTAATGAGCATTAAACAGACAAACACTGCAACTTTCAAATGCCATAAACACTCTAGAAAGCACTCCTGAAGTTGCCGGCGAGTTGAGTTACAAAAAACAAAAACAACTAAAAGGAGAAAAGAGATGACAAGATAATGTGGAAAGATAATGTCAATATCTTTGATCAAATTAGCCTAAAAAACCATCACTGCCAGGGTTACATAATATTCACATATTTACATACCAAGCTTTTCCATTGTTGATGTGAATAAATGCAAAATCAATATCTGTGTACTCTCTTATGATACTTTGCACCACCATAATCTTCTGTAAAATAATGTAATACTCACTATCCTACCTGTCCTCTTCCGGCAGCTGTTACTTCTCAGTCAACAGCTGCTGGTGCAAAAAAAAAAAAAATCTGCTCATCTTTGTTGTATTGCTTCTTTTTTTTCCCCATGTCATTTTTCCTGCAAGCCGTGACTTAAAAAGGGTACATTTTTAAAGGGTGCCTCAGTAAATTCCTGTTATGGTTAATTTTACAAAGCTGCACTTACTAAACCACTACAGGTGACTTGCACTGACTTTAACAGCTGATGTTAAATCCACTGCTAGGAGTTTTTGCCGGGGTTGAAACAGACAGACAGCAAGATGACAGCATATTTCTGATTGTAATTCTTAAACCCTGAAAGCACTTCCAGGGGGTTAAGTGTCAAACCATACAATCAACAGAAACAGCTGTTATTTTACCTTTTCAGCAGCCAGTATTCACAATTAGTGACACATTTGATTGTTAAAAGAAAGTGTGTGTGTGTGTGTGTGTGTGTGTGGGGGGGGGGGGGGGTATTTAGAGAAAACTAACCAGAGATGTAACGGAAAAAAATCGGCAAAGCTACTACATGTACATCCTTGCCCAAAGGGGTGCCAAACTCAACACAAACCAAAAGTTGCTTACATCATCTTTAAACATGAAGTGAAAACTATAAAGAAAATGACACTCAGTGTGACTCTAGCATTTTACATGGTTCTACTATCAATATGGTGAGTTGTCTCCCTCCAATAATGTTTCAAGCTGTGTGAGTACAGTTTTGCCTCAGTGATGTTTCCATCTTATCTGTGGCCATCCTGCTAGATCCTGTGAGTGTCCTCAAATGACAGACATACTTAACCACCCTCCCCAACCCCTGACCAAGACTGACCTTCTGCTTGTTGAGGATCTTCATGGCATAATGCTGTCCTGTTTCTCTGTGCCTCACCAGCATCACACGGCCAAATGAGCCCGTGCCCAGGGTTTTCAACCTCTCAAACTGCTCCAGGCAAGCAGTGTTCTGCATGCACAGACAACAAACATCGGTTAATTCTGGTGTATTTTGGAGATGTATGATGACAATTCCCACAATTACTTTATACCAAATGCATTACAATTGAGTAGATCAATATGTAAAAAAGCAGGCATTTCTTTGAAAATATGGACACACTTATTTTAACTTGAGTTAAGAAGAGCAAACAAAAAAATAATTCTACATATTTTAGCAGCTGTTTGTGTGGTATTTCAAATCAAATCAAATAAACATTCAATTAAAGCTGTAGCTGGAAGAACATAAAAAAACAAGTTCATACATTACAAACTTTCACACGACTGTGTGTTGGCCCATGAAAACAAGAACAAGGCTTATCAGAAAAGGAAAAAATAGGTGTTTATTCTTCCAAATACTTACCTGTGCAGGATTCTCCCACTTTTTAAGAAAGTCCTCTTTGGCTTTAGCAAGGAACTCCTTGACTGTGGAGAACAAAACCACAAGACAGGCTTCAGCGGTGTATGTGTGTAAAGACTGAAAGAAAACCAGGAAGATCGCTCCTTCTTTTGCTTGAATGAATTATTCAATTATTATGAGTGCTTGCAAGAAATAAAGTTAATTCAGTTCATATTGTATTAAATTTAGAGACTGCTTGTTACTTCTTGACTGCTTTCTTTAGATTATAACCTTAACAGATACACAAAAACAAAAAAGGAAAAGAGGTCAGATCGAAAATAGATATCATGCACCCAAGGTTTGTAGGATGAACTCATTTTTTAAATTTTGTGCCAGGGTATGAACAATTTTACTGCCCCGGTGTATAGTTTGTTTATAAGGGACAGAAGAAAGCAGCTAAATAAGCCTCAATAACAGTCTTGGAACAGCTGCCTGAGGAAACATCTGTGAGGGGCTCTTTGCTGATTCTCAAAATAAGGGCGGGTTTCCCTTCTTGATAAATAGTTCTAAAATGCCATGTATCATTGTTTCACTGCTATTTGCTGTAGTTTTGTTGGTCTGTAAAAATATAACCTCAATGATGTCAACCAGATTTCTAAACCTCTCTCCGCAAGTTATCACTAATGATGCTCTCTGAGGAGAGGGAACACACCAGAAAATAGTCAGCCATAAAACAAGTCCAACTTTGTGCACTTTCAGCAAAATACTAAATCCCAGTTGCTGTTGAGACTTGGCATTGTTAGTTACCAATTACAGCAAAACAGGTGACATCCTGGACTACATCAGCAAGGCATCAAAGTTTCATCCAGAGATGGAGCACATGGGCGTTTGTACCAAGCAGCTCCAAGGTGTGGGTGCTCAGACACACTCAGATCCACTTGACCCATGCTTGCGCACACTATGGCTGCAGCAAATAATAACACAGTGGGAAAAAAAACTGTAGATCATCAGCACAGCCAGCAAAAATGCAAAATGAATTGAGCATGAGATACTCAGATTCATTATTGATGCTCAACTGTAGTTACAAACAAATATATTCTCTCCTGTATTTTGTGCCTTATAGCAGTGGTTCTTAAGTCCAGTCCTCGAGGCCCACTGTCCTGCATGTTTTGGACGTTTCCCTGCTCCAACACACCTGATTCAAATGATCAGCTCGTTATTAAGTCATTACAGAGCTTGATAACGAGCTGATCATTTGAATCAGGTGAGTTGGAGCATGGAAACATCTAAAACATGCAGGAGAGTGGGCCTCGAGGACTGGACTTGAGAACCACTGCCTTATAGTAAAAAAAAAAAAGCCATGGTGAATGATTATTGACCACATCTGTGTTGAACATCCAGAGCAGCAGACACACTCAGACTAGCTCAGCTAAACCTGTAGACATCTGTGCTTTCACTAACCAGAAAAGATTAGATTGAGCTCACCCACACACTACATCAGTGGCATCTCTATCCAAAGGACTGGAGCAACAGGGCTGGAATGTTTGGGAAATATCTCACACATAGGTGGTTGTGATATCCCCAATATTACATGTAACCATGCCAAGACGCTAGCAGCATACAATCATACAATAGCTGCTGGCTGTTCTGAAGGCATGGACACAGCACCACACTCTTCCTCTGCTAACTTATACAATTCATCCACAAATGAATGCCTTATTGTCCCCTACATCTACGCATAGCCCTGCAAGTTTCATTATATCACAATTACATTTTGTTTGCTGCAAAGTCTTAGACGTGGACGTAGGAGTGGACCTTAATGAACTAAAAAGCAAGAAAGGGCCTCTTATCAAGAGTATATGGCATGTTATGTAAAGCTAACATGGCCTTCTGTATCACATCGTCCATGATCATTACATGAGGCTGCTACAGAGCAAGTGCTGCTCACAAGTGATGCATACTTGCGACGGTACCCACCGCTTTCCATCTCGCTGCCCTTCCTAGCCGTGGGCGCGTTGCCCATTGTGACAACCTGTCAACGGGCGATCCGTGGCTTCTTGGCCGCCCTGCAGCCGGTTTCAGCTCGATTCGGTCTGACCGGTAGATTCCAAATCCAGCTGTTACGGTTACCACGCGCTATTTCAACGGTCTCGAGCTTTAGCAGGCCGACAGCTGCTGATGCAGTGCCACGCAAAGACGGGGAAGAGAGGTGGGCTCACTCACTGCACGTTCATCAATAACCGGCAACTGATTTTGCGCTGGAATCCACGGCGAACTATCGCTGTGGCGTGTCGGTGGCTGGGGCTTCACTGTCAGGCCGACCTTAGCGCACTTGGCCTGAGCACGGAGGATCCAGTCTTCTAGTGTCCCTCCTTGCAGCCCCCTCCGAGCGAGGCCCCCCCGGCTCCCCACCTCTTCCCCAGCCCAGAAACGGCGATACCGACGGCGGGGATGGGATACTATCAAGCGAGAGCCCTCCACTTCCCGTCCGCGAAGCCAGTTTTAAAAATTAAACATCGGCGGGGTCCGACTACGGTTGGAATTCACTCAAATCAACATTGCCCCCCTGTATCCTCCGCGCAGACGAGCGAGATGACGGAACTACAGCCGAGAGAACGCCCCGCCTACTCCAGAGAAGCGAGTTGATTGACAACTCAGGCTAAGCCATCGATTGGCCACTTCTTTATATGGCTCTGTCACAGTGCCCTCTGATTGGCCCATTGCAATCCATCAAAAAAAGGGCAGCGCCTTCCCCCCTTGCTCTACAAAACGCGAGCGAGAAAAGCGTCACTGATTATTTTCCTCCTGACGACGAACGCGCCCACTTTTTCCTGTCTCAAACTCTATTGGCTTGGCGCGGTTCAACCGTGGGAATCTCGGCGAATGTGAGAATGTCGATTGGCTGTCAGCACCCGTTGACAGGAATGTCCCCCAACCACGTCCTCCAACTAGGAAAAAAAACACCCCCCCCACCGCCGCCAAGCGACTGATATACGTTTGGCAAAGTGACGTCAACCGTGAGCTATTTTTAGATATGTTGGTCAGAATTTTAACGCACGCGCGGCGCGGTCTAGCTGGCAGGACTTCTAAACGGATCTCAGACAGACGTGCACGGATAGTGGAGTTTATAAGGTGCGAAATGAATCACAAAGTACAATAGATAATCATTTTACGACCGCTGCTTGGTGCAAACGAACAAACAACGACCCTCCAAGTTAGGCTCTCGTAGCTGATTCCCTGACATCCTCTCTGCACACCTGTCCACAGGGCGAGTGCAGCAGATGCTTGAGGCCCCTTAGGATACTCACATGGCGGATTACATTTACAGGTTATTTTGGAAACAAACAACAACTAAAAAAGCTTTAGTTGCCGGAAATAGGAATTTAAAAAGGAACCTAAGCCCACGATTAAAAACAACAACAACAACAACAAAAAAAACGTATGTATAAATAGAAAATGCAGCCCCCTCCTTGATTACATAAATGGGTCCCAAACTACTGACTGCTTCAGTTATGAAGTCCTGCCTGGGTGTGACATTTCAGTAGGTTTTGAAATTTCAAGCAAAGCTTTGAGCAAATAATTTAAGCGCTTGCTTGACCTGAGGTGAGTCACCATCTGATTTAATGTACCTTTTAAAGCTGAGTATGCAGGTGTAAAGGAAACATCCTCCCAAGTTTCTTTGAGGTGCTGCTTTCAAATGGTTTTGCTACCCTGAAAGTTGAAATTAAAATAATAATTAACTCGTTGCAAGGCAACAAATCCCTGTAATGGAAAAGCTGGAACTAGCAAATGATTGGATATTTTGAATGAATCTTTAATCCCAAATATCTGCTATACTTTCTACCTATCATCATTTCATTGTATGGTTTTCAGCTATTTGAAAGGCAGGACAGATGCCACCATTAAATTCTGATGTTTAAGGACTGTGTAGATTTTACATGCCAGCAAGCCTTTCTAAACACTGCAGACATGTGAGGAGCAGACTGAGCTAACAGATGGATGGAGGAGTAAGTCTCTAAAATGGGTGATAGCAGACAATCCCCCTCCCTCTTGTGCTGCAGTTGCCTAGCAACATGAGACTGGAGTGAAAATGGCAGAGTGATACTGCTGAATTTTATGAATGAAAATGGAAAAAAAAGGGAAGGGGAAGAGTGGGCCTATGTGCACACCCACACACAGTCTCGCTGAGCTTTTGCTGTTCCTCCATCCTCCTCACTAGTCAAGGTGGAAAATGTCTGTGTAATGAAAATGAATGAGAGCATCACAAAATCAACAAAGCAAACTTTATTAACCACATCACTGTCATTACAAATAGTGAAGTAGAGAATATAGAGTACGTACAAAAGAATATGTCTTCCAATCGTAACACAAAATAAGCGCTTAGGAAGACATTATTTACATGCTTACATTATCTAAACAAATTGACTGCAGTATGGCATTAATCCCCCCTTTTTATTTTACATGTGTTACAAGTACAGACCCATTTATGATGGAACATTTTAATCAGTCAGGTCCTGTTTACAGAAGTCGACTGGTTGAGTTGTCAGGACGAGCACAACATGCAAGTATAAGGTAGAGCTGGTGATCAGGCTAACAGCCGCTTCTTTTCATAGGAACCTGAACAATGCTCATGTTTCACGAGCTATGGTTAGTTTTTGGAGGTAACCCAAGAACTTTAAGTAAGTGTCAAACCAGACAAACCTTCAGAAGTATCAAATGCTTAACTATTGGCAGCAAGTGTTGAATCTACTCTCACTGGCAGAGCACCACCTGTAGCTTTGATCTATGCTTAAGAGGACAAACTGAACTGCTGTACCCACAGCAGTGAATGATCTGCTGATCCTGATCAAAAACAGAAGAACAGTTAAATAAGGCAAAGTTGGTAGCACAGATCTCTGAATGTTGAAAGAAAGAGTGACACAGAGAGGGTTCATAACAGATCCCTCTCGTCTGAATACTTTGTATAAAAATAAAGTCCCTGTTTTCTGTAAATATCTACATTGACTGGTTACATGGCCTCCTTGTCCAAATGTGTGTTTGTGATGTCTAAAGAGCCTTTTATACAGTTTCTCTATCTGTTGACCCTTACATGCAGTCCATGGAATTGTCTGGCATCAGTCCAAGCACCGGCATCTTTCCTGGTATACAGGCTGGGGGGAGCATACCACTGATGTTGGGGGACGGGTCTACGTTCTCGCTGTCCTCCACCTTGTCTGCTAAACCATCCCAGTTGATATGGAAGCGGGTCACACGGGGGTTGGAGGCCAAGATATTTCTCTGGAGCTGAGGGAAAGACATAAGTGTTAGTGGAAAGCTGAAAAATTATGCAGTGGTGTAGATGTCAATATCATTAGTTAAATGGACCAATTTATTGCACTGAGGGACTTATCCATCAACCTGGCTTATGAAAACAGGGTTTACTTAGAGTTAAGCTATTTGGATTAACCCAGACTTTAGCCCAAGCCCTTGGACTGCTGATAGCTGAGAGAAAAATGTGACTTTGGGACTAAATCACACACAAAAAAATACAATTTAGTTGAATTGATAATGCTGAGGTTGGAATTGGGAAATAGAAATACAAGTAAAATCAAAGGTAGTCACCAAAAAGGGAGCTCAAAAAACTGACTTGTTAATGGCAGCTCAATACATTTTAATCCAAGCTGTGTCTGGGGTAGCATTCTTTGACTGCAGGACAGGACAGTCTAAATTAAAAAGTTCTTTAAACTGAGACTGACCAATGTGTTCTCCCCCTACCTGATCCACCAGAAACAATACGCTCATCTTTTGTGGCCAAACCTATACGAATATTTATTGCGCTTCAAATTACAATGAGATGGTAAACTCCTAAACTGCAGAGTACTACATTTTTAAAAGGTTTACATCTAATTTCAACCAGTAGCTAGCAAACAAACATGTAAAGCCTTGAAACTTGACATTGTCAGCAAGCTAGCTCGCAACTTCTTACTAGGTGACAGGAACAGCGCTCACATGATGCATAAGGAGTGGAAACCGCAGCCCATGCAAACAGTAAATCCTCTATAGACATTTCAGCCTTAGCAGTTTTCAAAGACGAAAAATATAATAAAGCTTACCAAGGACACATCCTTTGTAGGCTGTATACTTTGAAGGATGCAGCCCATAATTTGTGACCCAGATATAGTGCGATTATTGCAATAGCTGTGGAATATTTTTCCACCTTATCATATTGCTTTGTTGGACTTGACATACTTATTTATACTTATTTCAGCTACTTTTGTGTTTAGTGATAACAAGGCATGGGAGTCAGAAATTGAAAAAAAGACCCCATTGGTTAGTTTGAGTTTGCTGTAGGGTAACACCGAGTTAGACCCCCCCAATGCTCAGAACAGGACCCAACTTCATCAACCGTACATATAGGGTCCCAGCCATAGCACTAGCCACCAAACATCTTTTTAGCTTTGCCTGATTTCTTTAAGAAGTGCAAAATGATTAATTAGGGGGTTATTACTTCAAGGAAATGATAAAGGAATGATCAAACATGTCCTTGAGCTGCTTCAGTAATGGACTCGTCCGAGTTCTACCTACAAACAAGCCGCTGCTGGAAGAGAGTGGGTGAGTTGTGTTTAGTCTATTTGCTAAAGAAATTAGGCAAAGCTAGAAATATGTTTGGTGCCTAGTGCTGTGGCTGGAACACTATATGTACTGTTGATGAAGTTCGGTGCTGTTCTGAGCATTATTTGTGACTATAAAGTGGCTTTTTGGTTGAGGTTTGCGCGAGGAGACGTAGACTTCTGCGTATTACTATCACGTGGTTGTTACTAAAGTTGGTATAACTAGAGAAGCAAGCAGTCGGCAACATTCATCTCTCAAGGGGGTGTCTCACTTGGTGTTACAGTGTGTTTGACCCGAATTAAATTTTACCCTGGAATATTCCTTTAAGGTCAAATTCAGCATCATACTCCCAGTCTGGATCTTGTGTCCAAACACACCTTTACAAACTTGCCTTTCTTTTTTTGCCAGAGACAACTCTGATCCAGCATTTTTCAAAACAACATGGCCATCAGTGATTAATAAACTTTGAGACTCTCTCTCCTCCCTTAGTCACTAAGCAACATGAATGAGGCAGCGTTTGACAGATGCTTTACAGGTGATCAGAGGGAACAGTGATTATTGACAAGAACATGGTAGTGAGTTTTTACTGACACATTTGCCAGGGGTTGAGGGGGAAACCACAGAGAGGAAGAGGTCAAGTGAACTAAAACACATAGGAGTAACATTAAAGGATCAGTGTTTATGTCTGGAGTCATGATCAGCCGTCTAGCAACCCGTAAGCCCCACCCTCCTCGTCCAAGTGGCCTTCATGTTGAGAGGGTGTATGTGTGAACATCAGTCAGGTCCACTTTGGGGTCAGAGCACATAATATTTTCCATACATTTTCCAGAGTGCACACAGAAAAGCAGCTTAAAGGAACACAAGCTTAACTTTAATGACATGGTTCTTTTCTGAGGCTATGGAGACTGTTGACCATAAACACATTGAACACCAGAGGGCAGTTGAAAACCATACCCATCAATAGAGTCTTCTCTGAAGCTTGACCCACGTGTTGTGCTTTACACAGATTTTTGAGGTATGTTTGAGTTACCTGCGTGTAGTCTGGTTTAAGAGGTGGGTTTTCTCGTAGCTCAGGGTCTGTGTATTCATTGTTGACATAGTAACCAATGCGAATAAACTCCTGCCCACGGTAGGTGCATGTTATAAGGACCACAGTCACTCCTACAGCATCACTCTCTGGAATCAGTCCTGTGTGAGGAGCATCAGCCTGAGCCAGAGACACAAAGAGTGAGAAATGAAACTACAGTTAACCACATTATCTATTCTGTTGGTGCAGCACAAAGCAAGATGTACAAGGTAATTAAAATACATATAAATTTGGTTCCTTGAGCATTAACCCTAGTGTTGATCTGTATTCTAGTGGTATTTCAAAAGAGGGTGACAGGTAGCACGTGACCAAAGCTTACTTACCTGAAACACAAACATGTGTCTGCCTGCTGGCACTGGGCCGACAAGGACAGAATCCAGCACCTGGTCGTACTCTTCACTCTCAGCTGAACCTACATAAATGATCTTCCACTCAAGATCTGGATTCACACACATGCACACACACAGGAGTGAGAGTTAGAGAGTATAATCCTGTCTATAAAGCTAACAAACACACGAGGAAAAATCTTGGCAAAATGACACATCTGTGAATTCAGTTCACACTAGGGGTGTCCTTCAGTGTTGAGTATAAAATCATGACTTACCCTGCAATTTTACCCCTATCATTTTCACAGATGATAGATCAAGGTAAGACTGACACATTTTGTATTTTCTCATCTTGATATCATCATCACATATTAGCCAGCAGAAATGTGGGGAATACTCCCAGTAGTACGATTCAATGCTGAATTTTATACAATTAATTAACTTAAGTATGATATTGTTTAATCAGTCTGCACCTCTACATTTTCGTTAACCTCTGCATGTCTGTGACTGCCTCCCGTGGACTGTACGCTTCCCTTTTGTCTTTCCCTTCAGTTCGCGGCAACTCATTGAGTTGTCGGTTGCTACAGTAACAAAGCCTTAAGAACCAATCAACTCCTCAGGAAAGCCACCTCGAACCAATCACTACACAGAGGAGGCGGGGCGCTGAACACGAACGCGCCAGCGCCAATTTTTAACTCCATGTCTAGGGAAATATTTCACAAGTAAAGCATAATAATAGCACAATTGAACCCACTTAAGTTTAAAAGGGTAAGATTGCCTTAACATATGAACATACAAGTTATAAGTTATTGCTGTTGACGCAGAAAGGACCAGAAGGAAAGCAAGTATTCGACAGCAAAAATACTGCAAATATGCACGACAGCTGTCACATTACCTACCTTCAGGCAAGTCCTCCATGCACTCAAATGTGATTTCGAACTGAAAAGGATTTCCAAACGGGCTCGGGTTGTCCAACACAGCGACGTTTAACACCTGAACTTTAGCCATGGTTGTATATTTGTATTTTCAGAAGCTCCTCGACCTGAGAAAAAGTTGTTAGCTTAACTCTTAAATGCACTGAGTTTTCGACTGCGTCCCCTGTGAGAATAATCTCTTTGGCTGGCTTGTCAGAAACGATGTCGTCTGTTAGGATTGTTGGTTGTCGTCTGTCTTCTTCATAGTCCAAGAACACCAACATGAAACACCGGCGCCTGGATCACAGGAAGTGCGTCACTGTCTTCTTCGACGTTTTTATGTTCTGCAGACCACACGCGGTCTCTTAGTGCGCTACTGCCCCCTATGTTTATTTGTGAAACAGGTTTAAACTCTACAGACTATATTGAATGGACAGCGTCTGCCTCCTTGCTGGGTGAAGCCACTCCGAGAACAGCACCCTCTGTTGATGGGCTGCAGTATAGGTCATAAATCCTGCCTCCGCCACCAAAGCTTATAGGGCTGTGGACAAACTTTAGAAATTTATTTCACAGAACATAAATTTTTCTCCCCCCTGCTTGCAATGTTGACATGTAGTTATTGTAAGACTGGTTTGTGCTCAAGTCCTCTTTTTTTCTGTGAAGCTCCGTTTTTAAAAGTTATTAGGGGGTTCATATTTTCTATGATTGACACCTGATACAGCCTATTGTTGTTCAGGGATTGCGTAGCTCACCCGGGGGATACGCTGTTTGAGCCGAGCGTCATCACGGCGACTCTCGGCGAAGGCGCGCAACGTTACTGCGCAGCGCTGGTTTCAGGAATGAAGAAAAATCCCGGAAACACAGGGAGCTTTTTGGCTTTAAGGTATACAGGCGGGAGGCGGAACCAAGTTGTCCATAGTATATACAGTCTGTGGTTTAAAATCACGATAACTTTTACTCGAATTCACAATTTACTCATTAATTTATCAGTAAAACTAATCTCTTTCATGAATCATGGCTAAGCTCTGACCGTGGAGTATGCCATTTATCGTAAAATGTATGCTCATCATTTTTTCTAAGGCCACTATTACAGAATCCAAATAAGAGAAGGACTGAGGTATGAAACATTTTGTTGAAAGGCCTCTGCACTATCCACAGTTATTTAGTCCTTGAGCCAAGAACCAAAATTTCCCATATCGGTACCACCTGGGTGGGCAAATTCTAGTTGTGATTTTTTTGTTGCTATACATCCCTACAATAAGTTTTTATATGATAGACCTTGGTAACTGGTAGCTTTATTGTAGTTATCACTCATTGAAGTAATAGAGTGCAGCTGTTCAAAAATGAAAAATCGCCTTCCTTCAAAATTAACTTTCTTTCATTTTAACCTCTCATTTAGGTGTGTTTGAACTATTGGCTAGCCAAGGAGACTTGTAATAACCCCCTAAGTAGTATTTCAAGTAATTTATCTAATACAAGTGTGTATATATAAGCTTCAATTAGCCAATTGTCAGGTCTAAATCGAGGTCTAAATTAAGGATATTTTTTTACTTAGAAGTAGAAGTAAAGTAAATGCAGACTAATAGCATTATAATAACACAACTTTAATATGACACTGACATATTTTCAATGTAGGAATTCAATATACAATCATCCTGGCTGGTGCAGGGCAAGAAGACATTAGCAACAAAATAAGATCTACTGATGTATACACTCTATACAATCATCTGAGAAAAACTCAAATTCCTATTCAAAGTCCTATTCTTTCCATAAGAAACAGTGACAGCAAATATGACTGTCAAGTTTTGGCTTAGTACATAATACTGTCACTGAATCACAGTGGGTCTGTTAACATAGCTCCTTTTGGTCATCATTTATTAATCAACACCAGTAATCGACATCAGTATCTGTATCTTCTTCTACATCTGAGTCTGCCAGGTGTGCAAGGGGCTCTTCCTCACTGTATTGGTTGGCACAAGTTTGTAATTTGCACTGGTTTGTGCACCTCAGCCCATTGCTGAGACAGGTGCAGTCTGGTGGTTTGCATGTCCTCACACACTTGCAGGATAGCAACTGCAAGACCGCATCTGGTGCTGGGGAACCACGCATCCACTGTATTTCCAGCTGCCCTTCATCATTTATGGTCCACCCATGGTCCTTGGGGCTTGGTACAGATGGCTTGGTATGAAGAGACCGTCTCCAGATAGCAGCCTGGTAGTTGGCACGAATCGGTTGCATTAATACGCAATCCTGACATGGTGGAAGCTGGCCGGACTCAACTTTAGCCAAGGTCCTGGATGAAGGTGGTGATAGTGAAAAGATTGATGTTGTCTTTGACGTTTACAAGGACATGTCAATCAAAAATTCAGAAAGACTTAACAGAGGTGCAGACATGGGGATCCAGTTCAGAAACATTGTTTCTGTCCACAATATTCAGCAGTGGAGGAAGCTTCTCTGCAGCCCTGCCAACAAAGCCAGTCTCATCAAGTTCTTGGTGGAGGAATGGAGTTTTTCTCAGATGATTGTATAGAGTAAATACATCAGTAGATCTTATTTTGTTGCTAATGTCTTCTTGCCCTGCACCAGCCAGGATGATTGTATGAGTGCCTGCATTTAAAATATGTCAGTGTCAAATTAAAGTTGTGTTATTATAATGCTATTAGTCTGCATTTATTTTACTTCTACTTCTAAGTAAAAAAATATCCTTAATTTAGACCTTGATTTAGACCTGACAATTGGCTAATTGAAGCTTATATATACACACCTGTATTAGATAAATTACTTGAAATACTACTTAGGGGGTTATTACAAGTCTCTATGGCTAGTCAATAGTTCAAACACACCTAAATGAGAGGTTAAAATGAAAGAAAGTTAATTTTGAAGGAAGGCGATTTTTCGTTTTTGAACAGCTGCACTCTATTACTTCAATGAGTGATAACTACAATAAAGCTACCAGTTACCAAGGTCTATCATATAAAAACTTATTGTAGGGATGTATAGCAACAAAAAAATCGCAACTAGAATTTGCCCACCCAGGTGGTACTGATATGTGAAATTTTGTTTCTTGGCTCAAGTGCTATGATACCTGAAAGAACTGCTCCACCATCAAATTGGGCCACTCCCACTTCATCAACTAATTTAATTAGACACAGGTTTGATTCATTTATAGAAAAGAGCAGTGTGACCCAAATAGAGTATGACTTTTAATGTGCTTTTGACTTTCTGTGTTGCTTTTGGAGTTAACAAAAATTCGCCTATTGAGGAAAATAACAAAATGAGAAAAAATATAAAAAGCTACCCCTATGAAAAGTCTATCATATTTTAATTTACTTATATTGACCCTAAAAACAATTTAGTATATGTAAGGTTTTGCCCACCCAAGTGGTACCGACATCTGGTCCGGCTCAAGGACTAATTTAAGTTCTAAACTTTATTTAAAATGTTAACAGGGCTCTCAAGGTTGAACTAAGCTTAGAGTGAGATTTCCTTGGGGGGGGGGGTGATTGAAGATAATTATTAGTGTAATTATCTCTTAAATACAACGGAGTATAAGGGGCACAATTAGAAAAAAAACAGAATAAAGTCATTAATATCAGTATTAAGTCGTAAAGTTACCTGTTGTGAAGGAGAGTTGTTAAAATCAGCACTGTGGAGCATTTAGATGAATTGTACTTTAGTATAGGTTTCACAAACATGGAGATACTTAATCCTTTGGTACATGAGCTGTCATGAGTATCAGAACTTATATTTGAGATATATGAGAAATGCTGCTTTTGTGGAGGGGGAAATGGCTGGAAATGGCTGTACAGAGGCTAAATCCGTCAATACAGCTGTTAATAGCAATAGCATAGGGCTTTAGTTTATGTTGTGTCTGGGCTGTCCTCGATGTGTAGATGCAGAAGGAGGCTTCGTGACACTGGCTTGCTTGTATAAGAGGAGTTTATTATAAAGACAAAATCAGTATCAGAACAGCACTGCAGTTGCTGGGAGAGGACTGCCAATGATGTCCAGCTCTCCCTGACCACAGTTTGTAATCCTGTTATATAGGGTCATCCTCTCTTTGTTCCCCAGCTATCTTTTCGTTATCATCTGTTTGTTTGTTGTTTATCTAGTCTGGAATCGTGAACTGTGACCTGTGCTCTACAAGCACTCAACAGCCAGGTGACCCAGTGTCTACAATCCACACTTTGATTAGTTCATGTAACTTTGGGAAATACCTCGGCCTGGTATGTTGATGCCGTACTCCAGATACCACATATTTCCCCCCTTCGAGACTCCACAGAGTCTCGAAAAAGGAAAAGACATAATTACAATTTCAATTTATGCAGTTTCTATTTATTGCTAAAATTTTGGAGTGTGAGGGCGAAAACCTGTCAGGCAGCTGTCTTTCCATTATTATCCATCAAACACTCTAGACAGGAAAAAGTCACTCACGGTCCCTCTGCCCTAGGCGACCACCTATTGTACTCCAATCCAATTGAAAGGTAAGGGTTAGACTTTATGTGGAAATCATGTTTGGCGCAAATATTCTTGGAAATCTTAGAAACAAATTTAAAATTATCCACAGTCAAGCTGGTCATCCCATCGAACTTCCAGTGGACCTATCCCTGCCCAACACCACTGATCCTACAACGAGAAAACAAAGAAAACACCTGAGATCCCAATACATTCACTTTACAACTTATGCTATGAATCACCAAACCCCCTTTCATAGTTTTCATTCTTCCTATGCTGTTTGGTGTTGACATGAACATTAAAATACAACACAGAAAGATAAATTGACATTCATAGCACAGATTATACATTAACAAACTCTATGATTAAAAAGAATAATATACATATATATATATATATATATATATATATATATATATATATATATATATATATATATATATATATATATATATATATATATATATAATTTTTTTTTTTTTTTTTTTTCTTAACATCTTTGGCTGCTTGTGTAGTGTTCTTGTCCATGGGTGTTCTCTGTTTGGGTATCCAATGCAATGTTCTTGTTCACATCTTCTGTCAGGTTTCAGTTGTGTTTACATTGTCCATGTTTGATTGTCTTGTTGGGAGGTGTGGGTCCATTAAGGCTGTTTAGATCTCTGGAGAACCACCTTTCTTTCGCTGGTCTCCCCAACTGCTGTCCTGAGAATGAAAAAATTAAGCAGTATCTTGCCAAAAACATACATTTTTGTTTGTTTGACATGTTTATCCTATTTCCCCCTACGTAATACTCCCCCTTCATGACATCAAAATGTAAACCTGTACTGGCCAATCTTACCCAGCGGGTTTTTCATCACCCCATTCATTTTTTCACAGATACCTTGGCTTTGCGGATGGTACACAGCTCCCAAACATTGTTCAGTTCTTAGTTTTTTCAAATCAGTTTCACTGTTTTATCCACACACTCTTCTCCATTATCTTAGAATATTTACTCTGAAAGTCCCCATCTGCTTATGACCTCCCTACACAAGAACTTGGCAACATACTGAGCATGTTTCCACTTGGTTGAACAAGCTTCAACTGTTACACCTTTGAACATTATTTTTTAGACACATTGTACATCTACTTATGATAAATCAATTTGCTCACGCAAATGTGGTGTCCAGAAACCTACTCCTTTATGATGTTTCTTTTAACTTCCCCCCTTGCAACATGTGCTAACCCATGTGCCTCTTGAATCAATAATCCAAGTAGGTCTGGAGGTGCCACCATCAGCCCTTCATGATTCCTCCACAATCCTGTGGTATCCTGTGTTGCACCTCGGTCACGCCATAACTGTTTGTCTATTTCAGAGGCCGCTTCTTGCATTGAGACTATGGGCTCTATTTTCGTTCGCGCCGGTGAGGCGGCGGAGGGCGGCGAGCCCCGCGCAGTTGTATTTTCGTCTGGCGGAGCCCAGCGTAAGGCCAATTTGGTATTTTCGTGGCATGAGCCGCACGGAGGCGAGCCGAGATCCGCCAAGCTGGGCGTGGTGGTGTGGCAGGGGGAGGTGTTGACAGAATCAGCTGGCGCAGTGACATTTTTGTGCTCGCCAACGGCGTGTAAAGTGCGCTGAAAGCTCGCCGATTCAAACCTGGTCAGCTTTCAGCGCAAGGCGGAACGCAGCTGGTCTTGTAGTATTTTGGTAGACCGGCGGCGTATCGACATACGTCACTGATGCCTCGCCGGCAGGTTTCCACAGTGTCAGGCACATTTCAGTGCAATAAGTAATCATCATCAACTATTAATCTGAGTCAGCACATATATTTAGATCTATATAGATATATTCTGATCTATATCTGATCTGATGAGCGCGTTTGGCACGCGTTTGGACACACAACCTGACCGAATCAACACAGCTGAAACCGCATCAAATTAAATTAAATATCTAGTAAATAAACACACATGATGAAGTTAACAAGATATGTAATTCGTCTCCCTCCTTTTCTTTCTTCCTCTTCCTCTTATTTCTCGCGCAGCTCGACCTGGACACGTCTCCGTGTACTCTGTCCGTCTTGCTGCTGCTGCGACTGAACAGATGATTTGTTTCAGTGCTCAGATGCGTGATCTACTTTAAGCCGACATACGGATATTATAATATTCAGTTTTGTGAGCCAAATTTATTTTATATGCCAACATCTATGAAAGAAAGAGCCAGGCCACGGAGCGCGATACGTCATTTACGCACAGATGGTTCCAATTTTAATGCCATTTTTGGAATTTATGGTGTGATCTGTGCGCACAACTCATCTTTGTCATATGGGATTTAAATATATGCAGCACATACATTTAGATCTACAGTACATTTTGATGTATATCTATAGGAGCGCGTTTGGCACACCTAATTGCCACTCCACCTGACCGACTAACACAGCTGAAACTCTGATGCAAACTAACTACTTCACGTCTCTCTACCAACCACAAACAGCTTCGTCATCACAGAGAGAGTATATATTTGGCATGTCATCTCAGAACACTGAGAAAAGAATCAACGCACACTGAAGCAAAGTAAGTTATGACCGTTGTTCTCAAGATTTACATGCAGCATGTGATCTCACAGCTACAAATTTAATAATTTCCATGCTTAACATTATCTACAAAGATGGAGTACATAATTGCAAGGAGGTGGAGGAGGAGGAGGAGAAATTACAGAGAGAGGGTGATTCATCACAGGGCATCATATTTAACCTTAACAGAGCAGGAATGCAGGTGGGCCACATGGATAACGCCTCCAATACCGTGTTCAATACAACTGCCTTTTAACAATCTACTATTTTCCTTGACACAGGACCAAATTACACCTGCCTCGTGAGGTGGTCCACGCGATCACACGGATTGTGGCCTCAGATGCGGACCCCGGTGGCCCATGCGCTCTCCCAGTTGCTGTGAGGGTGACAGCGGCTCTGACTTTCTTCGCCACCGGGTCTTTCCAGCATACCGTGGCTTCGGTGGTAGGGATAAGTCAGGCCGCTGTCAGTTTGGCCATACATGCAGTGTCCACCAGTCTAGTCCGACACGCAAATGAGCACATCATTTTCCCATCATCACCTGCAAGCCAGCTGGAAACGAAGCGAGGGTTCTTGTTGAAATATGGATTCCCTGGGGTCCTTGGAGCAATTGACTGCACACATGTGCAGTTGCGCGCACCAGAGACCCAAGCCCTCATTTATGTGAATCGTAAGGGAGTCCACTCCATTAATATCCAGGTGATTTGTGACTCAAATTGCCTGGTGACAAACGTGTACGCTAATTACCCCGGGTCTGCACATGATTCATTCATCCTGGCGAATTCTATCATCCCTACAGTCTTTCAGGGGGACACCCCTCTGGATGGGTGGCTGCTAGGTGATAACGGCTATCCACTGAAAACGTGGTTGATGACGCCATACATTACACCTTCAACAAGACAGCAATGTGTTTTTAACAGTGTCTTCAGCAGTGCTAGGTCAGTCATTGAACGTACTTTTGGAATCCTCAAAATGCGTTTCAGATGTCTGGACCGGTCAGGTGGTTCATTAACATACAGCCCGCAGAGTGTCGGTGCATTCTTTGTGGCATGTTGTGTTTTACACAACATAGCTATACGCCATGGATGCCACTACGACCTCGCCGAGGACACATTACTGGACTTTAGACAGAGAGAGGCCGAATTGCATGTGCCATGTCAGCAGGGAGAGCAGCAGAGCGCGCAGGTGAGGAGGGACCGCCTCGCAGCACAGCTCTGCCCTTAAGTGTGAGTATTTGCTTTCATTCATTTATACACTTTTTGTAATTATCCACATTAAAACATCCAATAAATAGTCAAACATGATTGCATTAACAAGTGTTTTTATTGTGTTTCTCCCCTCCCAACCCCCCTTCTTCTTCTTCCTCCTCCTCCTCCTCCTCTTGGGTCTGGACGCTGCAGTCGGTCAGTCAACCCAGGGGGCCGCCCCCTCTTGTGCGCGGCCTCAGCGGCCACCTGGGACAGGCGGGGGCGGATGATTCTGCTGGTGGCAGCAGCCTTTCGGCTACCTGGACCAGCCGCTGCAGTGTCGCAACGCCAGCGGCTAAGGGGAGCAGGCTGGCCTGGAGGACCTCCTGGAGAGCCTTTACCTGGGCCTCCAGCGACCCAAGCCGCGTCCCCATCGACCCCAGCTCCCTCTCCAACATCAGAAAACCAGCCCGCTGGGTGTCCAGGAAGGGCTGGTCCTCCCGCTGAACGCGGTTTCGTCTCCGACCCCGTGTTGCCGGCTCGTCTCCACGTCCTGTCCCCTCCCGCGTCTCCGGCACCGGCTCCGGCTCCGGCTCCCCCTGGTCCTCCTCCTCGCGGTCGTCTTCGTCCTCTCCCTCCTTCTCCTCCCCCCCGACCACCTGCTGCTGCTGTTCTTCCTCCTCCTCCTCCTCCTCCTCCCTTACTCTTGACATGTCCCCTTTATGTGCTGCACACTTAGCTATTGCTATTTCTTTCGGCTTCATCATTGCATGCAGCAATTTAGTTATCTGGGCATGATGCTGTATAGGAGACCCATCTGTTTTCTTAAATCCCCGATTTTTCCACAGTGCTCCGAACAAGTGACAAACATTATGTGTATAGGCAGAGTTTGTGTAAATTGTCACTCGTTTGTCTTCTGCCAAAAGACATGCTTTGGTTAGTCCTACAAGTTCAGCCAGCTGTGCAGATGCTGGTTGTTGCACTGTTTTTGCCTTTTCGACAACAAATCCATCTCCTTCAGCTTTTACAACTGCATAGCCAGCGCTCAATTTGTCTCCAATCCGATAACACGACCCATCAGTCCAATACTCTACATCTGCTTTCTGAAGTGGAAGGGCTTGCAAGTCTGACCGTAGTTTTGAATATCTCTCTGATTCCTTCACACAATCATGTGGCTCCCCATCTTCTGGAGTTGGCAGATTCTCAGCTGGATTTATTGTGTTACACTTCACCAAGGTGACATCCTCTTGCTCTACCAGTCTATGATAACTTCTGAGTCTAGGCATAGTCAATGTAAATTTACCATAATTCAGAAGATTTCTGAGACTATGATGTGTAAGAATTGTCACTGGGTAACCCATTGTCACAGATGATGCCTTGTCATACATGAGATGAACTCCCACCATTGCTCTATAACATAAAGGCATCCCTAACTCTACTTCTGAAAATGCAGTCGAATAATAAGAAATGGGTTGAGGGCTTGTTCCTGTTCCTGTTGGCTGACAAAGAACTGCACAGGCATATTTACCCCCAGTTGAGGTAGATACAACAGAAAATTCTTGGAGTAGTCTGGGAGTGCTAGTGCTGGGGCTTCTTGTAGTCTTTGTTTGATAGTTTCAAAGGCTATTAGACCCTCCTGTGTCCACATGAGATTACAATGAAGTTGTGCACTTCCTGTCTCTTTAATCATAGCTCTCAGTGGCCCTGTCAGACTGGCATAGTCCTCTATCCATGCTGATGAATACCCAGCAATCCCTAGAAATGTCATCATTTCTCTGACTGTTCTTGGCTTGGGAGTCTTTCGAATGGCTTCTAAATGACTGTCCGAAATGCTTCTGTATCCTTTAGTTATTGTCTGACCCAGGTACACTACCTTATCCCGACAATATTGCAACTTCTTCTGCGATGCCTTGTGTCCTTTTTCAGCCAAAATTTGCAGTAATTTTATTGAATCTTTGTGACATGTTTCTTTATCCGGTGAACAGATAATAATGTCATCAACATACTGCACCACAGTGCTGTTCAACATTTGTTCCAATCCTTTCAAATCCTCTTTCAACACTTTATTGAAAATGTGAGGACTATGTTTGAATCCTTGTGGTAACCTCTTGTACATATAGGACTGCCCTTCATAAGTAAATCCAAATAACTCTCCACTCTCTGTGCTCAAAGGAACACTGAAATATGCTCCACACAGGTCCAACACTGTAAAATGAGTATCATCTGGCGGGATTTGGGCTAATAAAGTGTGGGGGTCTGGTACATCAGCTGGAAAATCTACCACCACGCCATTTACTGCTCTCAAATCATGTACCAGGCGGTATGTGCCATCTGGTTTCTGCAAAGGTAACAGCGGTGTATTGCTTTGAGGGTTCTGAGTTATCCCTAACACACCTGCTTGTACCAATCCTTCAATTTGAGATCCAATACCTTGTATTGCCTCCTTTTTCAATGGATATTGATTCTTCCAAGGAGGCTTGGTGCCTGGTCGAAGTTCAACTTTTACTGGTTGAGCTGATTTTACCAGTCCAATATCAGTGCTATATCGAGACCACAGATGTTCTGGCACGTGTTGTAGCATGTCTTTTTTATAGCGTCTGAGTCAAGTTTAGCACTGCAAATTGACTCATGTGTCATCTGTACAGCTTGTGGCTGACCCTGTCCGTGAGCAGAGATAACAATCCTTATGAACTGCTGATCCTCACTCACCCAAATAGCAGGATTTTCCTTAACTTGTGTAAAAATAGCTTTCTCTGCTTCTACCATCATTGAGCCTATATGCTTCTGTTCATAGGTCTCAGCTACCATCAAAGTCACGTGAGGAATGCTTTCCTCGATGTCATGTTCTTTTTCAAGATATTCATTACTCTCTATCTTCATAGCTGCTCCTTGTGGCCCCAAAATTATTGAACTGGAGCTAAGCTGGACTTGTTTTGGTTGCTGCTTCAACCAGTCTGCTGAGTTGGTCTGTGTAGCATCTTTAAAATACTTCAATGTACAGTGGTATGGATACTCAGGTAATTTCACCTCACTCATATTGGCCACAATAAATTTCTCCCACAGCTTTGCTGGCTCTAGCAACTCCTGGCTAAGGTTCTCAATCCAAAACACTGCAGATGCTTCAGTCTCTGTTTTCATAAATAGTTGTTGCCAACTATCACTTGGTACATCCACCAGACAGCCGTCTGGTGTGCATCGTATTGTGCATTTCAACCTACACAACGCATCTCTGCCCAAAAGTGCAATAGGTGTTTGTTCTGACACTAGTATCGGTATTGTGGTCTTTTGATTTTTATAGCAGAGCTCAATGGGTTCTGTAAGAGGTATCAGCTGTTTCACACCCTCAAAACCTATTGTCCGTACCAATTGGCCAGACATGGGGAGATGTATAGCATCTTTGGGCCTAACACAGGTGAAAGCAGCTCCGCAATCTGCCATAACTGTCAGTGGTTTATCATTAACTTTCACCTCAATGGTTGGCTCTTGTTCTGGCCCTAACATTACCAGCTGACACCCCCCTTTTAGGTCTTCTGGGCACCCCTAAAATCCAGGTTCTGGCCCCCTATCAGGGTTTACAGGTCCTCTGGGTGGGCGCGATTGTCCCCTAGTGCTTCTCATGAAGCCTCCCCTGAGACCTAAAACTTATCAACACCCAAAAAAGATCAATTTGTGTGATTTTACCAAGCAGCAATGACAAATCACATCCACAAGCTTCAGCAAAATTTAGACCTCTTGGAAATGCTCTTTTAATTCAACAATAATCCGGTACTTAATCAGCCCTTTCAACTGGTCAGTCTATTGCCAAGCCTTTCTTTTTACCAACAAAACTACTGCTCTTATTGTCTAGCACTAACAAATGTATACACCCAACTAAATGTGTTCCCACTATAAGTGTGTGTATGTACAACTAAGTAGCAGCAGATGCATAGGAGAAGAGTTTGTAGATAAAACTCTACTGGCCTGTCAAATGGGAGCAGGACCTGGTGAGCCTCTCATCCGCAAGCCCCCTCTTGTTGCAGCACAGCCAATTATCTTCTTATCTGTCTTATGGGCGCTCCAGCGTCAGATGCTTTTCATTCTCCTCTCCCCTCTCATGCATCAGAGTTAGGGACAAAGAACAAATCAAATGTTTAGTACATTACAATCACTTCATTCAATACAATTTAAAACGTTTACTACTACTATTTAAAGATTTCTTCTACTATCTAACTACTAAAATTTATTATACACCATTCCCCTTTACCATGGTATACCATTTAAAATTTTCACACAACTAGGATAGTTAAACTAGATTTTTTAGCTTTCTTTCTGTTCTCAGGCCTGTAAGAAGAGAAAGAAAGGGGGAGGAAAAGCTCCCTGGATTCTCCTAATTTTTAACTAGGACTTCCCTCTAAACATGATCATCAGCAAGTGACCATTCACTTTAAATATTCACACACACACAGAGGAAAACCACACTCATCAGTTAGCAAATCATTCCTTTTTACCCCACTCTCTTACTCTGTTTTTTTCCTGTATCTGTACGAACACAAATGTGCTTGTGTACACTTCTTTAATTGCCATTTTAATTGAGGATGTTTTCACCATCCAAAGTCCTCCTCATCTAATAAGGGGCTCATTTCTTACTATTAGATGTACAAACGTCCTCTTTATCCTGAGAGGCTCATAGCAGTTACTTATTCTATTAACGTCCCTGTACAAAGAAAAACAGGGCTCATATGTTTTTAATACTACAAAGGCAACAGTATCTCTTCCCTTAAATGTTAATTTCTTATATCATATCATTATATATTTAATAAGACATCATTTATCACTTTATCATACGTTAATCACTTATACCTATGCTAGACCATTCCCCAACTTTGTGCACACACCACTTACTACACACAGACTCTTTTACACTCACACTCAGCACCCATACACACACTCCTTTCACACACACACCAGAAGCTTCTCTCACACACTCAAACTTCAGCACACCTCGTCTCACTGAGCTCAATGTTTCCTTACTATAGTATATAGGCCTTTTTTTTTTCTTTAAACTGTCCTTACCGGTTTGTTATGCCCAATCACGACTTCCCTAACATTAAGTTAACTTTTTCTCTTTTTCGGCCATCTCAGCCTAGGCCATCTCAGCCTTTTTCTCTTTTTCACTTTGTCTCTTTAACTTTTTCTCTTCTTTATTCCTGGGCCATTTCAGCCTTTTTCTCTTTTCTTCTTTATCTCTTTTACTCTTTATCTCTTTTCATCATTTATTTGCCAATTACCCTGGGCTCCGGGTTTTACTCCTCACTTTTTCTTTCCACGCCCCGAATTCGACTATCCTTTTTGAGCTAGACGTTCACATTAGTCACTAATTTACACATTGTCTTACCGTTAAGAAGATATGGGCCCTGTCTTCGTTAATCTTGCACGGTTATTTAGCACACTCCCATTACTAGTCTCTGCTATTCTTCTTTACTAGTTTTTGACTAGAGACTCCCAGTAAGAGCAAACGATGATAAAACTTTATTTCATTTAGTGTTTTTACACATTTCCTTTGTCTGACTGATTAATTGATCAGTAAATGTCTTATGTGAAGCCTTTGAATTGTCTTATTCAGTTAAAATAACCACTGAAATGTATCACATAAATATATGTGTCTTGTGACAAAAAGAGTACGAAACACAACACAGTGTAAGTCCAAAATCAAATCCTAAATTTGCAAATCTTTAGATTTTTGCTGGCACTGTCACAGATTTAACTCTGAACTGTCTCAGATTATAATCTGCTGGGAGGTCTCTGTCATGTTTCAAATGTTACACTCTGCATATTAAATGCAAAAGAGGTAAAAGATTGTTTTAGAGACACATTGTTAAACTACTGTTTAATATCACACCCCTATAAATTTGAGTTTGCATTTTACTGTCATCATAAGTTAAACGTGTTTCTTACCTCCTGTTGAAGCTCGAGCACGCAATTCTCGGAGCTTCTCCTTTTACAGTAATGGGTTGACTCTTCTGTGCAGATTTAAAGAAGAAATAAGAAAGCATTGGTTAGTATAAAAGAAACTGTCAAATAAGTTTCAGACTGACGGCTTTAAATAGCCCAGAAGACATAAAAAACCTCTTATAGAGATTTCTCACAATAACATGAGCTTTTCTGCTCTTAAGCACGAAGAGTCTTTGACATGGTGGGCAGGACTTTCATGTGATGTCAATGCATCACTTTTAAGATAACCATCCGAACGTCTAGACTTTTAACTCACTGTTGTGGCCACATTCATTGTGTTCATGAAGGGCAGAGGATTCGTACGATGTTCTTATTTTCATTCTGGGATATAAGGAAATCATGCTATGTGAAGAAGTCCAGAGGCAGCTTCTCATTCAAACAGTAGGTCAGTTAATGCCTTTGATCTCACAGCTGTTTAGGATGCAATCATTAACGAGACACACACACAAACAGTCTGACAATGTGTGTGCGTGTGTGTCTGTGTCTAAAAGACCTGCATGTACACACAATTAATATGTTTCTGCATCACCACCTATCTCCACCCACAAACTTTGAGCTACAGAAACCATTCTGGGCTTCAAAAATTCAGCTCATTGAGGACATTATTGGGTGTACTCAGGATTTTTTTTCTTAAACTTTTCCCCACTTTAAAATTATTCACATTATTCATGCATTATTAAATTCGTCAGACAAATCCAAACTCATTGAAACTGACTCAAACCTTTCTGATACTTCAAAACTGTTTAACACTTTAGGACTTCTAATTATTTAAAATGTTTCCCATTTCAAAATCATTCTCATTATTTATGTATGTTTTAATTCTTCAAACAAAATCCCAGTTCTACCACTACAATTACTACTTATATCACTTTAACTTGTATCTTCACTTCTACCTCCACTGCTCTTGCGTCTCTTAATATTTTTTTTACTTCTACCACGAGCTCTACTGCTTTGACTTCTACTTCTTCTATTCTAAAACTACTTCTACTGCTTACATGACTACTAATATCACTAGTACAACTACCTATTATCATACTTCTTCTAGTACTTCAACTTAAACTTATGCCGCTTCTTACTTTTCTGTGTTTTAAGGTAATTTTCTTCCTTATACAATTTTTTTTTGCAATTTCAGACAGTTTTTCTAGCCTTATTTAGCATGAATGCAATTTTAATTTATGAAGCACATTCATACTATTTGTACTTCAGCAATTTTCACTTTCATCTAACTTCTACTTTTCTTTCTCCAGCTCTTTAACCAATTTTACATTTAAACCTTCCTCCATTTTTTTTTAAAGCAGTTTAGCATTGCTTTTTCAGCTTTCAGCACTCAGCATTTCCACGCATTTTCTGCAAGGAAATGCAATTTTTTCTAGTTTTGATAATGCCTGTCACATTAAAGTCATAAACACTGTAAATATCCATGCATACATTTAATCCTTGTCGATGCATCGCTTAACCATCACGAAAGTCTCGACAGTAACACAAGTTTGTATGCTAATATTGTCATGAAATCTTACGGTCTCCATGTCGTAGATGTTGTCCTCTCTGTTCAGGTGTTGGTTAGAGGTGTTTGTCCGAGTCCTTAGTCGTCTGGTGAGGTTTTATTTACGATGAAGCCGTCAAAAGTTGGAAGGTCGTGAGCCGCTTAAGTTTTTCGTGCTGTTCTCTTCAGATTTGATCTTCAGAAATGACCGCTCTCTTTGGCTTGTAATGATTTAAAGTTTTTACATCGTTACAGGTTACCATGGAGATTTAAAATGCTGTTTACTTTAGAAAAACACTTACACTGGTAGGTTATATCTAAAAGTTTAATAATATCTTTAATTTACTTTAATCTCAATGGAATATAAATATCTCTCGAAGTAAAGTGGAGGTTATTTTTCGTGATTGAAGATAATTATTAGTATAATTATCTCTACAACGGAGGATAAGGGGCACAGTTAGAAAAAAAAACGTTTTTAAATCTTAAAGAATAAAGTTATTATTTCGGAGAATAAAGTCATTAATATCAGTATTAAGTCGTAAAGTTACCTGTTGTGAAGGAGAGTTGTTAAAATCAGCACTGTGGAGCATTTAGATGAATTGTACTTTAGTATAGGTTTCACAAACATGGAGATACTTAATCCTTTGGTACATGAGCATTACACTGTCATGAGTATCAGAACTTATATTTGAGATATATGAGAAATGCTGCTTTTGTGGAGGGGAAAATGGCTGGAAATGGCTGTACAGAGGCTAAATCCGTCAATACAGCTGTTAATAGCAATAGCATAGGGCTTTAGTTTATCATATGAGTTTATCTGCCATGAGGTGTTGAGGTCTCTGCATGTGAAGGTTACTGACTTACTGTAATCATCGGGTCTATCTCGTCCTTATAAAAACCTGCTCTATTACGGCGAGTGTCTGTCTTCTTCTGTAGTCAAACCGCAAGATATCAAAATCTACCCGGATACAGCAATGCTGCTTTTTTATTGGCTGTTCAGTAGATATACTTTATTTGATTGGCTTGCGCGTGGCACGCAGCTTCTGTACTCTCGGAGGAACTCAGTTGATTCCCACCTGTTCCATAGTTAAAGAGTTGCAACTTGGTGGACATCACCATGTTCATTTAAATGCGTGAGAAATACAATGTGTGGCGTGTGAGCGTGTGAACGGGTGGGAATGCGTGTGCCACATGCTGAATGCGTGAGACTTGAGAGCCCTGTGTCAAAGTTACTTGTAAGGACAAAAATCATTTGTTCCTACAAAATTCCATGGTGTCTGTATCAATATATGTCTGAACCTAAAAAGGCTGAGTATACAACTGAGAATCAGGACAACTATTTTTGATAACCTTAGAAAGAATAAAAGCCCAGAAAATAGGGTTAGAAACACCATTCAAACCAAACCATTCCTACCTAAGAACAGCGAATCTCAAGATATACTTTGTTAATTACTTGATAAATTCATGTTTCAGTTCTCAAACAGACTTTCTGAGAAAAAAGCCAAGAAGCTTGTTTTTGCCTCTAAGCTAATTAAAAACTCAAAATAACTATTGATTTTTCCGTTAACAAAAACATCAATGACTAACCCGAACCCTGAGAGAAAAAATGCTTTGTATTCATAACAATAATCGAAATTTTATTTAAGTCAATATTTGAAGTAAAACTCTAACCACATATAACTCAAGATTATACCACAAATTAAATGATTCAAAATAAATAATTTAATTCTTGATTTCTATATTCATTGATGTGTGGTTTGTTTAGCAACTATGCACTGTATCTTTTATACTTTTGATTGATCACATTTAACTGATTTTGTATCTTGTGTCCCACAGAGTTTATCGTCATTTTAAATAAAACTAGTCAATAGCCAGCAGAACATCTTGGAGATCTTTATTCTACTAGTTCTGGACATAAGAGAATTATCTGAATGACACAGTATTCTCTAGAAATCAAATCAGAACATTTCCTTTGCCAATGAAAAAATATCTAATATGGACAAAAATATTACACTTAAAATTAAGTTCTATAAAAGTCTTTACTACATTCATCACATTAATCAGGGCAGACATAAAAGCAACCTTGAATTTGAATGGTTGGCAGAGGCAAACAACTACAAAGGTTTAGTTTTAAGCTGACACGTGAGGAACCTATGGAGGGAAAAGTTGGTTAAGCACTAAAATGATGTAAATTTACCATGTAAATTCATCCCATGTGAATCTTGTGAAAAAGCGTACAACACCTTCAGTTCTCAGGCTTTCATCAGCCAGCAACACACTTCATTCAATCGACACAATGAAGACAACAAACAATACACATAATTTTATTGTCTACAGTTTCATTTACTGCCGACACTTGAAGACTTCATACTGCCGAATCAGCTTCTTCATGCCCAAACATGTGCGTTCGTATCTTTTATGATGACACTCACTGGGCCAGTGCTCGACCCATGTGTTCTCTCCAATTACATACTGAAACCTGCAGAGTGGTACACAACATCAGATATGTTTTGGCTGTTACAACTTTCTTCTTCCGTGAAAATAGAAGTGTATTTATGACTGTCACGGTTCGAAAATGATGTGATCAGTGTAAGTGAGGACGGTAAGTAAGTTAAAACTCAGAAACAAGATTGTGTCACGTAAGACTTGAAGATTTGCTCAAATGCACTGTATGCATTTCAGACAGCAGAGAAGTAAAGCAGTTCACACCAGAAACACTCATGCTTACACACTCATCACTCACACATACCTGGAACCACACACACACACACACACACACACACACACACGCACACACACACACACACACACACACACACACACTGTAGAAGAAAATTAAAAATACCTTCCTGAAAATCTTTGGATGTCAGTAGACGCCCCCATGATAAGGAAGTCATCATCTGGTGTCAGTTGTAAAGCTGCTCTGCATTGTGAAGAGACAATGATTCTTCTTTGTTTACCCAGTGGAGCCACATCAACATCCCCTAATTATGAAGTAGGAGAAGAGACCACAGGTGACCTTCATAAACTCTTTTAGATCAAGGTTGATGAAAGAAAAAAAATCAGTGTTACTATGCTGACACTTAATACCCACCTGCTTTGATGACTTCCACTATCTGTGCTGTTAAATTTTCTCCAACTGTATGATCAAAGTTGATTTTGTAAGCTGAAACAAGACAAATCACAGATTATTGGCTTACTTGTTAGCTTTCTCTTTTGCCTACCATCTCACTCAAAAACAAACATAGTGGACCCTCCAAAACCACCACATACACCACTTCATTATACTACTAGCAGAACAAATCAGTGTCAGGCCATGAGTGAGGCACATGACTTGGCACTTTGGATCCAACAAGGCTCATGATAATGTCGCCTAACAACCTAAGTCCGCAACAGCGGAGCTTACAAGCTTAACTGCATATTTCACACACGGTTATATCATTTTGAAGTCAATCAAACAGACATGAAGTCTAACAATCCAAGAGAACAACAAAAACCTGGCCCCTCATGATAAAACAACACAAATTCAAAGCTAGCACATGTACATCTCACTCAGATTCATCTCTGGGAGAATCAACAAAATATGGATCCAGTTTTTGTTGTTTGGCTTTCCCTTGCTCTTTCTTTTCCTATATTATGCTATTTTTATTTTGGACCAAAGGCTGATGGCGCTAGCTCTGCTGGTGCTTGCTGCACCTGACAAACCATTTTAAAATGTCTAATATGATCAATAAATTGTGTTCAATTATGACTTTTTTTGATTAATTTCATGCTTTAAGGGCTCTAGAGTGGGAATAAAGATTCCTGATCAATCAACAAGGAAATCAGTTTCCCAGGAAAATCCCAATTTAACAGAATAACCTCAATATTAAATTGATCATTAAACTCCTGTAAGTTGGAAAAATATGATTTCTTTTGTATTTATTGTTAGTGATTCATGCAAAAGCTTAAAATACTTATGGGGGAGATTCCAGTTTGAGAAGAAGCCCACTCAATCACATGCCATGAAGAAAAACACACACAGTCTTACCAAAATCTATTCCAGTTATGGTTGTGCGTTCCTCATTGCTGAGTGCTTTACTTCTCTGCATGCTGCAGTTATCTAAAACTGAAGAAAAAAAACAGGTCATAGAGGGTACCCTAATTAATAGGTGCTTCTGTGTCCACAACATCAATGTGTGGTTAAATTATACAAGCTAGTATTTATTAGCAGTGAAAAGGCTTAAAAACAATCAAATATTAGCTCATGCATTATACACTCCTGATCAAAATTGTAAGACCAGTTGAGAAATTGCAAGAATTGACATTTTGCACTGTTGGATTATAAGAGGGTACAAGTAGAGCTTCAAAATGCAAATAGAAGAAAAGTGAGTGAGACAAAGCAAAAAATTGAGTAAGCAATATATTGAAAACAACCATTAAACTGAAATAGGCTGTTTATCTGCTGGTCAAAAGTTTAAGACCACAGCCTTAAAAAGCCCAAATCTTTGCAAAAATGTGGCTTCAATGACATTTTCTGTCAGGTATCCACACTGCCATGACTCCCTGATGGCAAAGGCTGAAAAGCTTTCTCTCTTTGAGACAGTGGATGCCCTCCATGAAACCATCTTCACCACATGGTACAACATTCCCACTTGCCTCCTGGGAACACTGGCATCAAGCACGCCAAAACGAATTTTTGCGGTAATTAACAAGAATGGGACAATACTGAGTCCTTTTTTGAGAACGTTATTTCTATTCTAGGGGTCTTAGATATGGTCTTAAACTTTTGATCAGCTGATGAACAGCCTATTTCAATTTAATGGTTGTTTGCAACAAATTGCTTACTCAAATTTTTTTAGTCTTACTCCTCTCTTATTTTTGCATTTTGAAGCTCTACTTAAAACCTTCTTAAGATCCACATGCAAAATGTAAATTCCTGCAATTTCTCAAATGGTCCTAAAATTTTGATCAGGAGTGTATAACCATGGTGTTAACATACAACTTCCGTCCCTTGATGAATAGTTCCCAGTCATTGTGTTGAAAATTTGCCATATTCAACTTGTTCCAGGCATGTTATAAAAGTGTGAGTTATGGATCCTCTGAAATGCAAAAACTGTCTATGAGAGCCAGTCCTTCTAGCTAATATCAAGAAAATATGGTGTTATTTTTCAATGATAGTGATTTTCACAGATAGCCAATTGCCTATGGCACAATTAGCTATTAGAGTTAGCTACTGAGCTGTATTAGCTCCACATACACAAGCCAGTTCCAAAGCAGCTTGGGGAAAGTTTCATATTACGTCCATTTCAGCAAATTTTGTAGATAAAGAAGTACATGCAGTCTATGCTGTTTTCCTTTCACAGCTTGGTAGGCAGCTCTGTCTGCACACTTACTTTGTCTGCATCAACATCACCTGGAGACAGATGTCAACATGATTGCAGATAATCTTTTTGGTTTTGGTTTGATTTGATTTGGTAAGTTACACATCAGTTCTGAGATATAAACAACTAGAAATGGATCATAGCAGGTTCAAAATACATTTGCTCAGAGAGTTTGGGTTTCCTTGTTTACCTGCAAGACATGTACATTCGCCATCAACACAGTACACTGGTAGCTCTCCATTTTTCCTCTCAGGATGGTAGAACTTGACACAAGACTGCTCCCCTGCTGGCAAAAAAAGGTACTTGAAACATGAGTCTTTGTGGAAACTGATTTCAGGGTCACAGTTTGTGATCGAAATATCTTGCAAAAGCATCCTTAATTTCTCCTTCAGCAACTCTGGTTGACCTTCTCTTGAAGATAGTAGCAACAAACAATAGTGTATGTACTTTTTCAGGGGCCTTTTTTTTTGTAAACTGTCTCTGTAGTTGTACAAAGAATGATCATTCCACAGGTGAACAGGTTCAATAGAAACAGGTGAGTGCACGACTCGGTATAAAAGGAGCATCTCCAAAAGGCTCAGTCCTTCACAAGCAAGGATGGGGGAGAGGGTCACCACCTTGTGAACAACTGTGTGAGCAAATAGTCCAACAGTTTAATGACAATGTTTCTCAACACACAATTGGACGGCATTTAGGGATTTCATCATCTACAGTCCAAAATATCATTAAAAGAATCAAAGAAATCCCTGCACGTAAGCAACAAGGACCAAAACCAACATTCAATGCCTGTGCACTTCAACCCCTCAGGAAACGTTGCATTTCCGTAGTGTATTCAATTGAATAAGTGGAAAAGGATTTGCAAATCATAGTGTTCTGTTTTTTCTTTGACATTTTACACAACATACGAACTTCATGGAATCAGGGTTTGCAAAAGTCTTCATCAATGAATTAATTCAAGTTCTCCTGAGTATGCATGCCGTCAACACTCAAGTCCAAGTAAGAGTCATCAGTGCTCAGTTGTAAGTTGAGTTATGAGTTAACTTAAGTCATATTTAAGTCAAAGTCCTTGACCTCAGGTCTAGAACACTGCTCTATTCTCTTCCTCTGTAACCTCTTGACACCAAATGCACCACTTCCTATAGTATAAAAAACATCTGGCACAACAATCTGTTGAAGAGTAGGTCACAAAAATGTCTGAAAGTTCTAAATTGTTAAGAGTTCATGTGTGAAAGAGGTGTTAAGTGTCTCTGAGACTCACTTTTTCTAAGTCTGTAGACTGAAACAGCAGCTGGTTGTAGGATTTGTGCCTTGAACTTCTCATGGATTCTAAATGTGATCTCCTCTGGTTGACTGTGAGAAACCTGTGATAAGAGAGAGTGAGGGAGGCAAGATGAACTACTCTCACTACATGAATGTGTTTTCTTCAAAAAACTATCTAAAGTGAGGTCAGCTGGTTTTGGGGAGCCATACATCTGCTGAATTTCTAAAATATCATTTCTTAAGCCATGACACAGGATAGAACTGTCCATTAAAAGTAAATGCATCTACTCTTCAATAAGACGATTAGCTACATTTCATTGGTGAGCATTTAAGTAGTGGACATACTCAAGAGAATATCACTGTAGTTTGAGATGAGATGCTGGAATTTCACTTTGTTGTTGCCCCAAATAAAGTTTCTGCAAATGTAGGATAGCACAGGTCTAACAACTGGGAGATAGGCCTGGGACCAGGCTCTACTTGACTTAAACAAACTGGGGAGTACTAAGGCTGACCTAATATTTCCAGGACTGACCTCAGCCTAGAATAAGCCATCAGTATAACTATCTACATTTCAACCACATTGCCAAATCACTATGCCAACTTAATTAGTGTGGCTCACTTGGTCTTGTCCAGGTAACATCCCTGGATATAACAATAATCTCTTGAGGTGGCTAAAATGCTTGGGTAATGCACTATGGCACATTTGAAACTCTCATTTGACATTAAAAACAAAAGAGGCTGCATGGTTAATGCACTGGAGCTTCAGCATCTATTAGGTATGACTAGAGTCTGACATCCAGAACTGGTGCAGAGGTGGCAGTGCATCCCTGAGGGGCCCTGCTGATCAAGATCAGGTTTAAAATTAACAGTAGGAATTTGTATTATATCTTTGTTCTATCATTCTAGAAATAAATGGATGGCAACAACATTAAATTACCTAATACAAGCTCTCCACAAAATCCTGGTGGAGAAGAAACAGTGCATACCTTCAAGTTAAAAATCTTGCAATATAAATTGTGATACACAATCTGAAAAGGTGGGTCGTGGTATGCACCTCGACAGTGTTGAACAAGAGGGATAGAAGTCTTACCTCGTTCAGGTGAATGATAATGAAGTCTGATATGTTGGTGTTCTCAAAATTTTCAACAGTGATGTTTGGTGACCTTGACAGCTACTCATACACAGACAAACACATAGTTCAGGAGTTAGTAAAACTCTTGATTAAGAGGAATTTGACCCCTTATGTTGGTGAATATGTGTGCACATAATTTCTTACTGAGCGCAGGTCATCAGTATTAGCAGTAAAGCCACTTAGCAGACCAATATCCAAGACTGTCTCAGTGTTATCAACTTCCTCGTTCTTATTCCTGCACAGAAAATGGACAGAGTAACAAACAAGTAAGGTGTTAAAAACTAAATTCCTTTATGATATTATGATGCCCACAATGAAAATCAATGAATAAAATTAAATGAGTATGAATGGAAACAAAAAGAGTGAGCAAAATACTGTAAACCTGTAAGAAAACACCAAAACTAGAGTGTGGAGAAACAAAAGTCGAAGTGCTGATAGCTGTATTAAGTAGTATAACTGTAACACTCTTGGCATGATCTTAATTATACTCACAAAAGCTCTATTTTCAGCCTGTATATTTTTCCATCACCAATGCTTATCTCTGCAGGGAAAATAGTAAATGAAAGATGAATAAGAACACTGAAGGTTTTCCTATAAAACGAAAATCTTCTGCAGAAATATCACATACAAAAAAGTGAGAGTAATATTGAAGACAAGCACTAGACAAATATCTGTAGGAGACTGAAGACACAGAATTACCTGGCAGCAGTTGCACAGACAGTTTAAAAATCGGACAGTCCTTTTCCTGAACTCCAGGCAAAGTGTAATAATGTGACACCATCTGTCATTAGAAAAAAGTACATCTTTAAGAAGGGAGAACCTTTATCATGAAGACTATAATCAGTTTGAAATGTGGTTATTTTCAATAAGTATTCCCTCTCTTTGTTAACTTCTGGTGATTCATCAGATTGGTCTATTACTGTGTCATTCATGGTGCCATACATGGGTAATCTTGAACCACCAGGTGGTGCCAAAGTTAAACTTTTAACACATCCCCAGACTGTAGCTACGTCTCAGTTCTCTATACTTAAAGCTGTGCATCCCTCACTTGCACCTTTTCCTTGGGCCTTAGTCCCCTCCACCAGCAATACATGGGGAGATGCAAGGAAATGAGGAAGGAAGAGAGGGAAACGGGAGAAAAGCATGAGACGTCCTTTCCTCTGGACTGGAGCATTATATGAGCTGATGTCTCTTTGTGATGGCGGCATCAACTGATCACCACCTGGTCGGCTGTCAGTCAATTTTGATTCATGTTTGTGTCTCACACATGAGCTCTGTGATAGGCTAGCACTGATAAATTCACACAATAAAAAATTATTCCTCGGTATTTTACCAGTTTAACTGACAGGAACATGAATACAACCTGCAGTCTAGGTATTTTGTGCAAAGCTTAGAGCCACACAGACTTCTTTAACAATAAAATGCATCATTATTAAACAATTTACAGAATATTGGTATTTATATTTTCAAATATTAAACTCTTAACAGATTGCAAGCTCAGTATTTCATTGACTAAGCCTTCTTTCATGACTAAGTTATTCACAAAGTGTCAAGTTTCAGTGAAAATTGACATTATGTAATACTTTTAAACCTGACATGCATTATTGATAAGCCTTTAAACATTCAAAACTTTTAGATATGATGGTAAATGTATAAATGGATAATTGACAGACAAAAAGGGTATATAACTGATTTTACAAAGGAAATATCTCTATTGTCTTTTATCCTCATTATATTCAGACTATGTGACTATTTTTGTCAAGTGGTGAACCAAAACAAGTCAAATAAAATCTGAGATCCTTTATTTCATTGATTTTATGGGAATTATGCTTAATATTTAGTTTCTAATTCATTCAAAACATACACAACCACAACATAATTAAAATTCAACTCTAAAACTTTAAAAAATTAAGTATCCAAAAAGAAATTTGCTAGACTTACTGTCACGGTTAGTTCTCCTGTTCCTCTGGCAATTACACGTGTACCCTTTATTGTGTTAAACTGCACCAAGGAATAATACACACACATATGAACAAACACAGAGACACATACATAAAGGTAAGGGTTAAATGCACATTGAAACAGAAAAATTCAGACTTTAAAAATTGTCATGTCATCTTGTCCTTTCTTGGTATAACATGAATGAAATCCTAAAAATGAAGACTCTCTTTTTCTTTTTTACAGGAAGCTCTACTTGTTTAGCCAAGTACACACTTAAGTTATGGCTCCTTCCAACTCAGTTTGTTCAGCTGATAGACAGTGATTTCAGAGACAAAAGCCACTGTTTAACAATTCTGCAGCAGCAAACAGCTGATAGAAAGTATAATGTAGGCACTAGTTTGTGAGAAACATCATCCTTGTTGAAAGCATATACCACTTTAATCCCAGCTTTGATATCATATGATATCAACATAAATCACTGAGGTTTGATGACAACTACAAACTATGCCACAACAACAGGACTACAACTATTCAAAAATGATTTGAGTAGTCTTCCCACACAAAATGGGTGCTACAGTTCACCAAGCATTGCAAGCATTAAAGGTTGTGTAGCCAAACCAAAATTAAGCTGATAATCACAAGAAAGACCAGCAGTTTCTAGACCTCAAGTCCTTTTTAACTGGCTTGATTAAAGACTCATTAAAGGGTGTCAGCTCCATAGCCTATGTAGACCTCACAGGACAGCTGAATTACTCTGCTCCTTGAGAGCCCACAATCTTGTTAAAATCAAAACGCAACAAATCGCCACTAAGGATATGCTTCATGGATCCTTTGTAGCCCTTTGAAAAATTGTAAGTGGCCTCTTGGAGAGGAACATGTGGTCGTTAGGAAAAGGACATACAGTATTTGTCAGCACATAAAGAAGCCTTTCAAAATGTGACCATCCTCTACACGTCACTGTGATACATTCAATCTCAAAATCCAGGATGTAGCCCCTGCTTTTGGAAACACCTACTGATTTTTAAGATTAAAAAAATACATTTTGATGACAAGATGCCCTTTTTTGCCTTCAGATGTCTGTTTGTGATGTAGTAATGTGATTCACATATTCACAATATTTACAAAACAGTGAAAAAGAACACAACTTTGTTCGTGCAAATATTAAGATATTCTCATTGTCATCGCTGTCATTTGAGAAAAAAAAAGTAGGCGTGTTTCATTCTTTCTGCCTTGTGTTGAAAATATGTTATACTGTCTTCTCATGTCATGGACAAAAAAAAAAAAAAAAGAAAGAAAAAAAAACAGAATGAATGGATCTGTACATGAGTCTAAAGAAATCATAAATGGGATTATAGGAGGCTGTAGGTGTGTAATGTAAAGTAGCTCAGTGATGTTTAAGCCAATGACCGAATGACTAGCATGGCGTACTAAGTTGGGTTTTACTACCTCGGAGCAGACTGCTACCATAGCGCATATCAATAGATGATCCAACAAAGAAATCAGAGTTTTATTGACACTAAATTTGGAGTGTTCCTGTGTATTTGTGTCAGCTGATCATCAAACGTCCTTTTGTACATTTATACATAAAAAAAAAACAAAAAAAAACAAACAAAAAAAAAAAAAAAAACATTTTTTATTTTATTATTTATTAAATAGTAGGTTACATCATTTTTTCATTCATCATGTACTTACATTATTGTCTTGATTTATTTTGTATGTGTCTAGGTTGAAGGATTCAAAACTCAAACGTAGAAATGAGAGCTTCAACATCTAAGGCCTAACAATCAATACAAAACAATAAAAGGCTGATATCTGCAGATTATTAGTGTGTATGTATGTGTGTGTGTGTGTGTGTGTGTGTGTGTGCTCTCACTGCATTTATTCTTCTTGTTGTAAACTGGTTTCTTCTGTCAAAATGGAACCTCATCTCACGTAATCTGCCTGGTAATCGGACATCCACATCCAAATCATACTCTGGTTCATTCACGTTGCTCCAGTACTCGGCTACAGCCTGGTACACTAATAATGTAGCCTGAGGACAGAGTAAGAGTAAGTCTTGTCATATTACTTAGTGGTCAAAAAATTGAAAGCTATATCCAAAAAAAAAAAAAAAGAGAGAAATTACCACTTTACCTCAAGTGATCCGTATCCCCCGCTTTCCCTCTCCTGTTGTTTCAACCATCTAACAACTGGTCTAGCTTCTTTAAATGCCTTAAAAAAGAGGGCAGGAAGGAGTTAAAATGCTCATAGTTCCAAGTTTTATTACTGCCAGTACCTGATACTTCTTAGAGTGAAAAAGAAATAAAGATATTGAAATTTTACACTATCAATTTCTTTTTTTACCCAAAGGGATATTCCAGTGTAAAATTAGGTTAGGGTCAAACATACTGTAACACTGAGTTAGAAACCCTGTTGAGAGATGAATGTTGCCGACTGCTTGCTTCTCTAGTTATACCAACTTTAGTAACAACCGCATGACAGCAATACACAGCGGTCTCAGGAGCCATGCACTCAACCAAAAAGCCACAAATAATGCTCAGAACAGCACCTTACTTCATCAACAGTACATACAGGGTCCCAGCCATAGCACTAGCCACCAAACATCTTTTTAGCTTTGCCTGATTTCTTCAGCAAAGAGACTAAACACAACTCACCAACTCTTTTCCAGCAGCCACTTGTTTGTATGGAGACCTTGGATGAGTCTATCACTGACTGCAGCGGGGTGATGCAGCTCAAGGAAGAACATTTATGATCAATACTTCATGGAAATGCAATCAGACCAAGATAGTAAGGCAGAAGAACTACCATGTCTGCAGTGCAAAATGATTAATATGGGGATTACTGCTTCAAGGAAATGACAAAGTAATGATTTTTAGGTTAGGTGACGTTCTGAGCATTATTTTCGGCTATAGAGTGGCTTTTTGGTTAAGTGTGTGGATCCATAGACTGCTGTGAATTGCTATCGTGCTGTTGTTACAAAAGTTGGTATAACTAGAGAAGCAAGCGGTCAGCAACATTCATCCCTCAACGGGGTGTCTAACTCAGTGTTGCGGTGTGTTTGACTCTAACTTCATTTTACACTGGAATATCCCTTTAAGCTGCTTAAATAGCTGCTTGTTATTTAAAAAACAGACTGACCAGTAATGTACACTGGCTATATCTGTCAGTCAGGGCCATGTTTCGATATTTTTGATTGGGATGGCCTAGTCAGGGCCCTGACTTGAGCAGGGATGGCATAGACTATCTTTATAAACACAAGTGTATGGTATAGGTATAGAACAATATGTTGACATACACTTGGAGTTATAGCTACCTTGGCTTTCACTAGTGCAAGTAGAGCATAAGCTGTGGTCTCCAGTGTCAAAGCAGATCCCTCGGATGTAGGCCAGTGGGTCAAATCTTGGGGGGAAAACACACAAAGCAAGTTGTACAACAGATTCTGGACTAAAGGCTAACAATAACTCAACTGAACATTTGTCAAAAACAGCAACCAGCAATCCCGATTGTAACTGACTGCCAAAATATTCCACTTTGGTAAGACAAGCTCAAAATCAAAGCAGAAATGGTATAGCAACCCCTTCAATGAACAACAGTCTTGAATTTTATATGTGAAAAATTACAAATATATGAAGACAGCAAACCTCGGGAGGCAAACCGGTAGAGCACTTCCTTGTTCAGTCTATCATCATTAGCAAGTGCATATGAAACCATTGCAACAGCGTACGGGTTGGTGAGGCTGGGCAGTTGCGCTTCCAGGTCGCTCACTGCTAAGGATGACCCGTAGAATAGACCCTGGAGTAAAGGAAAAGACAACTGATGAGAGATAATAAACATATTCAAGGGCTAAGTTTGCATTGATAACAAAGCAGGGATAAGATTGATCCCTCATGGGCACAGTATTTGCTGTTACTACTTATTTTTATCTTGCTAAGTCTCTGATCATCTAAGTCATTTTCGTATCCACAAAAGACCAGATCTAGCATGGCAAACTTGTTAGTGAAGCGGTTGTGGAGTTGGAAAGAGGTTTAAGGGATGATGGCGGTGATCAAACCACTTCTTCTGATCCTTCAATGAAAGCTGCTGTTCTTTTACATGACATATACAGTATAACACAACAATATTTCTCTGTCTGAAAACCATTACACTCGGAAAGATTTTTTTCTATTTTGCTGCCTAACATTTTTGTGTTTTCTGCAACACTTTGGCATCCAGTGAAATTTTTTTTTTCTTTTTTTGTGGTTTTGAAATACCTGTGCTTGTGACCTTAAGGGCTGCTGTGTTTTCATAACCAGCTTCTTCCAGGCATCATATGAGGTTTCCTTATGTATGGATCATACAATGAAAAAGGTGCTTGTTTATGTTTGTCGGCATTGCTGTTTGCAGGTTATTTATAATCTTACAAACCACACAACTGAAATTCTCCTTAACGAGTCCGCAGTATACCTGATTTGAAATGCACTGAAAAACAACAGCACTTTAAACAACAGCTTTATGAGGTAATCTTCCTTGTCAATTTTCCACTAATCCAGCCAGTTCTGTAACACTGCTAGAGCCCAAATTGTGGCTGCAGCTTGTGTTTATTTGGTTATTATATCCTATTTTTTATGTGGGCAACATCTCTTGAAGATGAATGAATTGAAAAATGATGATGCAGCCAAGAGAGCAGTGAAATATGTGTCAGTGTGTCCAGGGGCGTTTCTTGGCCTTAAAGGCATTAAGGACAGAGCCTGGACCCCCCGACAAAAATAATAAATTGTCAAAGAAAATGAGCAGAATCCTTAATGGCCACAGAAACAATGTCTAAATTGGTGTAAGATTACAAAGTAGCTCAGTAGATCATCAGGGACAGCACAGTAGAATTGCATTGGTGGGAGAGTCTAAATCAAATCATGCATTCAAGGTGAAAAATCAAGATATTACACAAGTTTAAGTGTTGAGAGTGTAACATTACAGATATAAACCAGAGTACAATCTTGATACAAATATTTGATCAAATGATTTAGTTTGAAAACAGAAAATGTTCAAACAGTAAGAAATAAAATGTAGTGACCTATTATTGACGACAGCTTCACCAATGTAGGGGCCAGTTTTTGCTTTCATTTGACTAAAGCTGGACTAAATATGAATCAAATCAAAGGGCATTTAAGTACAAAGACCAATAGTGAGACTTATAGTCGCTTTCACATATGAAATTCTGGACCATGGTCCTGATCAGAGGGAAAAAAATGATACATTGTTGCAACTAATTTTTGGTCCGGTCTGTTTTCACACTGTCATTTGTCAAGACGTACCTTTTTTGTAAACAAATCACATGCGCTCACACGCCCTCCGCTTCCTATTCTCTTAGCTAGTAACACACATCTGTCTTTCACCCACGAGGCACTGCTGTTTTGGTTTGCTTCCTGTATTTGGTCCTATTAAGTCCGGTTACATTCTCACCTGAAGCAAACCAGACCATGGTTCACTTCGAACCAGACCGAGTCCCAACTTTTTGGGGGGACCATGGTCCGCTTGTTTGGTCTGACCAAACTCCGGACCATGGTCCAGGGTTGAGTTCACACATGAAATTTTGGTTCAAACCGAAAAAGTCCTGAAGTCCGGACCAAACGAGACTAGTGTGAAAGCAACCTTAATCTTAAATAGCTGTCAAAGTCAACACCGGCCATGATCCACAGATCTTAACAAATGTGCTTCCCAAATGAATTCAAAGCAATAATAAAACAGGAAAATGTGCTGCAGCTGATTATACATGACTCTCTTGCTATTCAAAAACAAACATCATCGCTGGCTTTAAGTTTTGACCATATAGAATGAAGCATTAAACACAGCTGGATGATAAGTAAGAAAACTTGACCATCTCTTGCAAAAGGTACAAAAGGTGTAAGCACATGAGTGATTCATCTGTAAAACCCCACACTCACAGAAATATTAAGGCCTCATTGCATTGTAAATTTCCATTCATTTAAATTACTTATTAACATAAACAGGCCAATGAACAAACTCAACTTTTTTTCTTTCTCACAAATTTGTACTTAATAAATCTAAGTTGATCCACAGCTCATCACATTTAAGTTATGTTCATACATTTTAACTGATTAAGTTGAATTGTTTTCCGAATAACAGATTTATGCTGACTTTAAGAGATTTGAATAAATGAATTAAACATATTTAATAATTCAAATAAAATCAAACAGATGTAAATACTTATAACTGACAACAGCACATGACAACTGTATGGTGAAGTTGGATTTGTGTAGTTTTTCTGTCTTTTTACAAATGGATATATAGTCACTGTCATGAACACTTATTTGATTTTTCTTGTTAAAAAATGTCAAATGAAAGGAAAAAACATTCAAGGCTGAGATACTCACAAGGCCATCAAAGTCAACATTGGAAATACATAACTTTGCTGATTCCTGCATGGCAATGAGGCAGAAGGCTGTCGTGGATGCACCACAATCTGTGCATGATGTATCAAATGTATCACTCTATGAATAAACACAAGAACATACACACGCGTGCGTGCCCACGCGCACACACACACACACACACACACACACACACACACACACACACACACACACACACACACACACACACACACACACACACACACACACACACACAGAAATATCTTTGTTATTGTTTTTGTTTGATTGTCTGATTTAATTTATCATATAACTGAACAAACATTTTAGCACATACTCTGAAACTTCCGTCGGGTCGTTGTGCTTGAATTATGAGAAACGTGACAGCATCACAAATGATGTTCACGCTTACTGGAACCAGGTTGTGGGCCATGGTTAACACCTTGATGACATGTGCTGTTAGCCTTGGTGGGAAGATAAATTTTATAAACCCAAAACACTTTAAATAGTTTCACAGTTAAATAAGTTTTAATGATGATGAACACAAATCTAGTTAAAAAAAACTAACAAAAAAAACATGAAGGCTTGGCTGTCTTACCGTGAGTAGGCTTGTTTTGGGAAAAAAAGGAATGGATAGTGAATACCAAAAGACCCATCAGATCGACGGTAGTCAAGCTTGTGTTTGTTATAACCTGAACATTAACAAAGCACAACACTTTTACTAACTGCTATTCCACCTTTCTCAGCCATAGGATTCCAGTTTGAGGAATCCTACTGGGATCTTCAGTTTAACAGTGCTACCTGTTTTGATGTATTCCAGGGCTTCATTGCGTTTCTCAAAGCCCACAGCTTCCCACTGGTTGGTTTTGTCCAAGTATATGGTTGCAATAACAGGCAGGCTCAAAGTATAAATAGTGTCCAGATTATAAGAGTGTGAGGGCTGTCGTATCAAAGCACCCATTGAGTCTCCACTAATGACATTTTCCAGTAATTCTCCTTCTGTCGGCTTTCCTGTGAGGATTTAGAGAAGAACACACCTGTGGTGTTAATCAGTTTTTAAAAAAGGTGATATATCCTGTACAACAAATCATTTAATGTAAAAGGGAAGGTGTTCAAGCATTAAATAATTCCCCTGATCCCACCTGTCAGAAAAATTTCAGTCCATATTGGTGTGTTTGGAGCCAAATATTTCCGGGGAATGTCACTGTTGATAGTTGTCTCATGTATGCCTTCTAAGAAAAGATACAAATAGTAAGTAAAGGGATATGTGTATGAAAAAAAAATGCATATTGCTTATTGTGGCTGCTGGAAGACAAACCTTACCTATTCCTTTCCTAGCAGGATCTAGTGACATGCTCATTACAGATTTGGTAAGAGTACCTTCAGGCTGAAAAAGAGTGGGAAAGGTTTGTTTGATTACTACCTGTCTTTCTTACAAATCACTTGTAAAACTTGATTCTCAAAGGTCAAAACCCAATAACGGTGTTGGTTACTTCTTATTGATAAACCCTGAGAAATCCCTTGAGGGTGAGACAAGGTTAATGGGTTGATAGTTCAGGGAGGTGGGGGTGGGGTGGGGGGGGTGTATCATGCATTTTTTTCAGACTCTATACTTTCTCTCTGAGTCCTCTTTCATATTTTTAATATTTATACCTATGCCATTCACTCGATTGTGGTCAATCAGCTGAGCAGCAGAGCAGCATTACCCCAAATACATCATATACATGATTTGAAGCTTTGCATACATGTAGTATGCACACCAAACTTTGTTACTTTGCAGTTTTTGTTGTAAATGTAGAAAAGCACGATATACCCCTTTTAAAAAAGAGCGAGAAAGAGAAAAAAAAAAAGAAAATTAAGTACCCGCACAAAACAACAGAAAAAAGACGTTCTTCAGAGTTTAGCTCTTGAGCAAAGGCACATGAGCAAAGAGAGGAGTCTATTAGTGTGGTTTTTTTTAGAATTATTATCCACTAGAAAGCAGCAGTGGCAAAATTCCCAAGTGGAATGAGTCTTTGGGTCATGGCTATATTCTGGTGAGGACCGTGTAATGACTTGGAGAGCGGCCCCATTCTCTTCTCTTTTTCCTGAAATCAGTCTCCTTTACTTTAAAGGTGTAAAATATTATTGACTGAGCACTTTTAAGTCAGTTAGGAGACCTCGTCCTGGTGGCCAGATGTGTTTAAGGCCCACTGCAGCAGTGTCATCAACATTTTGAAAGTACATGTGTGCAAGAGTTTGGCATGCAGTCATAAATGCGAAGGGTGTGGACAGCTCACACAAGGTCTGAACATAACTTTTAGGGGCACCAAGTGTCAGGGTCAAAGAGTGATGGGTTCTTATCCTTACAAGCAAGAAACTCTGGAAAGAGCAAAGTCTGTGTGCTGCAATATTAGAGGATGGATGTTTTGTAGTGTTTTTTTACAGTTTTAGATTGTATGTGCCCTGAATTGGTTGGTTACTTTGACAGCCAAATATGTATTCTCAAATTGATAATGTATTTGTAAATGGGGAATGAAATGCGGATTTTCATTCTCATGGTAGTAACTTCATTCTGTTTCACAGGTGGACATTGTTCAGATCTAGTTCCAGCAGGCTGTAGGTAGCACCACACAAAATCCATCAATTAACAGGCCTGAGATAAAGTGTGAATCTTGAATTCAAGCATTTTTTTAAAAAGGGTCTTGATACACAATTATTGAAGGGTGTTCCTCTTACCACCACATGCAATTTTTTAAAAATCCTATCCGCCAGAGAAGTCTCTTTCACAGCTGCTATGACCTCAATGAGGAACTCTCCCTGTTTTGTTGGGAATATGATGAATGGTACGGATCGTGTCGATTCAGCCTCAACTTGGACCTTCTGACGATACTTCTCACGCATAGAAGCTGCACTGCACAGATCTTTGTTCTCAATCAGATCCACACGCACCTTGAATCAGATGGTAAAGATAAAAAAAAAAAAGAGAGATTTAAAGTTACATGTGGCCACTGGCAAATTAACTATATTAAAAAAATAAAGTAAACAAATAAACAATCATCAATGATGGCACAGTTCTGTAACACTGCTAGAGCCCAAATTGTGGGCTCTAATGATGGCAGTTGACAAATCATCAATGACATGGGGGGGGCATCTCCTATGAAAACAGTGTATGTCTATGCAGTAACCACAATCACTGAACAGAACTGAACTGAACAGGCTAAAACTTACAGTGACAGCTTCCTCGATGTAGTTGTGCAGGATAGCCTTAATTTCCAGTTGCTGTCCTTGGACAGCAGAGTGTGGCAGTATGAGATCTATGAAGAACATCTTTCGTGTCACTACATCCAGTGGTTCAGCCACACAAATCCCTTCACAGCAGGAAGAAAATAAATATTAATTACATTTCTTTTCCAAAGGAGGAATGACAATATTTCTACAGTATGCAAACTTCAGTTAACTAGCCTAATCCTCGGTAAGCACATCCTTTTATTGAACCTGAAAACTGGAGCAGGTAAGTGTTACTATTATCTTTTTTTAGCATCATTCAGCTAAAAGTAGGCTGTCCATTTTTTGGCCAAGTTTCTTGCTCGATGCACTGCCCTATCTAAATGATATAAAGTCACAATTTTATGTACAAACAGAAAATGCTCTACATTGAAATGGAAAGGAAAGCCACACTAAAACAACTTGCTGAATCGTAACCTATCCTCTAACTCTTGTCGTTGGATAAAAGCCTATCTACAGAGCCAAAACACAAGACAATAGCACCTTTTATTGCTGGGGCTACTTAATGCATACACATTCTTACTCAACTGTACTATTAATTGACCATACTCCCATGGCGGCTATCTTCCCGTGGTGACACGCTCAGGGTGGGAAATTCATATATAGTTATCATGTATTACTGTGTTTCAGGTAGCAGGACCTACAAACCTTTTTAATCCTGCTAACTGCGATTGTTTCACACCTCACAAATCTACATTTGATAATGATCAGGAAAAAAAATACAAATACAAAACAAATTTAAAAGTGGCTGCAAACAGCAGAAGACAGCTAATAATAGCATTCAGCTATTAGTTAATGACTAGCTTAGCTAATGATTCAGCCTCTTAGTTAATGAAAATACCACAGATATGACCAGAAGGAAAAACATTTCAATAAGCATCATGAGCATTTTATAGATGAGTACTTAAGAAGTGTTAATATTAATACTACTGTCTATTTTTACATCATGCTACTGAACAAACAATACATCAATAAGACTATAATACTACATGTGTGTCTTACTGTTGATATTGAGACTATGAGCCTTAGTCTTGTTGCCTTTTACTTCCTGAAGCACTTTGGTCAACACTGGCTGTTTGTAAAATGTACTGTATAAATAAAAGTTGACTTGACTTGCTGTTTTCTTTTCATGCTTTCTTCTTAATGTTCATTTAATTTATCATTTGATGGTTAATATGAGGAAACTGTAGCAAGTTTTCTCATCCTGCTACCGGACCAAGGTTTTTTAATAGTAAGGCCAACAGTGTTATGGTTTATGGAGTGACCCTTAAGCAACAAGGACATGTGCCTGTACAGTACTTAATATCAAACAGCAACTGTGGAGCAAAAATAGACACCAGAACAACACAACAACATAAATGTCTGTGCTTTCATTGCATTCATTAAGAGATTAATCACTTGGCTTGTGCAAACGTCTTTCTCTGCCGTTGCATCAGGTAATTTTCAACTGTTAAGCAGGAAGTGGCTGTATGCTTAAGTAAGTGGAGTTCTGAACTTGGCTAATGGGCTCCTAAGTTATAAATATGATACAATCTTATCTGATAATGAGACAACAATTGTTAACAGTTCTTTGAGGGAATTAAATGAAGTTTGAGGTACCACTCGAAGACTGGAGTACTAATGTACCAAAGAAACTCTCTTTTGATAAAGTCTTGTTACTGACAGTAGTGGCATAAGGTGGCATGTTTCACAACGGAGTGCTTAGACTCAAATCCAGGATCACTGTGGTAATGTGCTCTAAGAAAACCTTTTAAATCAGCATGAATGTGTGAAGATAAAAAAAGAGTTAAGATAAATAGCTGAAAAACTCTCACCGTGAGTTTTTGACAGAGCAATGGCAGTTACCTGCCAGGTTGCGATTGAGTACGGCAAATTAAAACGTTTCTTATCGGATATGGTGGTGCTGAAATGAAGAAAAGTTTCATCAGTTTTTGGAGCAAAGACCAAAATACATCTTAGCAGAAAATTTTGCATTTATTTCTGTTGACTTACCAGTTTAAGTCATGAAGTGGGCAAGCTGGCAGTTCCCAATCTGACCACATCCAAGTCTCAAATAAATGACTTCGAACAAAGATTTCTTCGCTGTTAAGATACTCATCATCCTCTTCTGCATCTGTGTCATTGAAAAGATTTCCATTTCAAATGCTGTCTTGCTTACATTATGACCATGCAGAATGACCAACAACTATTTCTTTAACCCATCTTAGGTTGCAATAGTGTGGGCACTTGGCCTGATAACTGGAAGGTCAAACATTTAAGTCCCAGAACAGAAAGAAGGAAATCAGAGTTGTTACTTCACCTCCTGGGCACTACCACGGGGCCTTGTAAATTCTTTGCACAATTGAATCACATATAAAGTCAATGTAAGATGTGATTAGATGCAAGTTTTAGTTGGGCAATGCAAATGAGGCAGTGTCAGTAGTGCAGACTGAGCTGATTATATGTGTGAATGGCCTATCTTACTAGGGCTGTAATCAACCAACGAAATTCTTTTGGACTAAAACCCTGAAATTTTCGACCAAAAATTGACTAATCGAGGGGTGGGGCATCCACCCCCCTGCAGTGGTGGACGCTCTTCAATTTTTCTATCTCCAGTCTCCAGTGGGCTGGGTGTAGCCAAAACAGTAAAATATAGTGGGGTGTTCTGAGACAGGCCTTACAACTTACATTGCATTCAACGTGCTACTTGCTTCATTTGCTCATTCCCAAGAGTTAAAAAATCTGGACTGAAGCTGCGATAACCAATCGGCATGGGGTTTTCAGGTGGAAAATGGAGTATAAACTGTAGTGTATTGACAAGATACCATTATAGGACACTGCCCACTTGTGGTTATATAGAGTTATGACGTTCAGTAACGTGTGTATGTTACGTGCTTTTGTCTACATGAGATAAAGTCCCGCTCTCCACGCTCGGTCAAGTCTCAGTCTGAGTTATTTCCCCACAACAATATATTACAGTTTGGCGACGAGGATGGGATGCTAAAAGAAAGAAAAGCATCCCGGAAGACGAGAGACATGAAGTTATAACAGGCAGATCACAAGAAAGGAAGATTGTGGCACCAACGTGAGTGGCTAACAAACGAGCTAACAAGCTAACGTGACTGCTACTGTTATTAACGGCGGACTGCAGCAATGGCTCTCATCGGCAACATGTCGGAATACCGAGAGGGTAAGGAAGATTTTGAATCTTACCTGGAGAGGATGGAACAGTGGATGGCAGCAAATGATGTGGACGATGAAAAGAAAGTCAGCGTTTTTCTGTCGCTAATTGGAGCGGAAGCCTACGGACTTTTGAAAAGTTTACTCCTGCCGGATAAGCCAAGCACGAAAAGTTATGCAGCGCTCACCAAAGCACTTAGTGACCATTACAAGCCCAAACCACTTGTCATTATGGAGAGGTTTCGATTTCAGAAGAGAAATCAACAAGAGAGTGAATCTGTAAGTGACTATATGGTAGCTCTGAAACACCTGTCAACAAACTGTGATTTTGGAGCTCACCTGGACGATGCTCTCCGTGATAGGTTTGTGAGTGGACTGAGATCAGAGGCAATACAGAGAAAATTGCTGGCAGAGAAAAATGTGACGTTTAAAAGTGCATGTGACACAGCACTGTCCATGGAGATGGCTTCACGCAACACTTTGGAATTCTCAGGAAAAATTAAAGAGAATGCAACAGTCAATAAAGTGTTCAACCAGAGTAAAAAAAGAGATGACAAAAGAAAATCAAGTGACACAAGCTACAGCAAGAGTACATCCTGGCACAAGAGCAGCGTGGATGACAAGCAGCAACAGCTACACCAGCCCTGCTACAGATGTGGAGGTAAACACCCACCTGCTGTGTGCAGATTTAAACAGGAAAAATGCCACCACTGCACAAAAGTGGGACACATTGCACGCATGTGCAGGAATAAAAAGACACCACAAAAGACTCATTATGTTGAACAGGAGGCTGAAACAAGCCCAGCGGATGAGGATAATGAACACTTGTTTGGACTGTACGTAGTATACACAACTTCAGATGGTAAAGATGGCTATGTGGTTGACATGGACATTGAAGGCCAGAACATTCAGATGCAGTTGGACACAGGAGCATGTGTGTCTCTTGTATCAGAGATCACTTACAAGACATCGCTCGCTCACTTGCCACTTAGCCCATGTAAAATACCGCTGTCTACTTTCTCTGGAGAACGCATCCCAGTGTTGGGGAAGGTGGAGGTGAATGTGGAATATGAACAACAAGCAGCCAAAGTACCACTGGTTATTGTGAAAGGCGACCGACCAGCACTACTGGGCAGAAATTGGCTCAAGAAATTTAAGCTGAACTGGAAGGAAATATTCCAAGTCAAAGTAGTAGGAGAAGCTATTGACCCAGAAGTGGCAGCAATCCTACAGAGGCACAAGGGAGTGTTTGAGGAAGGGCCTAGCACCATCCGTGAGTTCAAGGCTTCGATCAAGATGAGGCCAGGTGCGCAGCCAATATTTAGAAAAGCCAACCAAGTGCCATATGCTCTAAAAGAGGCTGTGGAAAAAGAACTCGACCGATTAGAGGCTATGGGAATCATATCAAAAACAGACAAAAGTGAATGGGCTGCACCCATAGTGACTGTGCCAAAGGCTGACAAATCAATCCGGATTTGTGGAAATTACAAAGTGAACATAAATCAGTGTGTGGAAGAGGAAACTTATCCTTTGCCCAATACAGAAGATCTTTTTGCAACATTGGCTGGAGGCAAGCTGTTCACTAAACTGGACTTATCACATGCCTATCAGCAGTTGGAGTTGGATAAGGACTCAGAGAAGTACCTTACAGTCAACACACATCGAGGACTGTACACTTACCACCGACTGTCATATGGAGTCTCAAGTGCCCCGTCCATCTTCCAAGCAGTGATGGACCAAATCCTACAGGGAATAGAGCATGTGACCTGTTTCCTGGACGACATCTTAATCACAGCTGGTTCGAGAGAGGAACATCTGCGCAAACTGGAGGAAGTGTTGAGTCGCCTGGCAAAGTATAATGTAAAGGTCAAGCAAGCAAAATGTAAGTTCATGGCAGACAGAGTGGAATATTTGGGACACATGGTTGACAGTGAGGGGCTTCACCCCACAGAAGAGAAGGTGAAATCTATTGTAAACGCACCAAGTCCCACAAATGTCACAGAGCTTCGTTCCTTCCTGGGACTACTGAACTATTATGGCAGGTTTATGCCAAATCTGTCCATGCAGCTTCAACCTTTGCATAACTTACTGAGACGTGAAAGTGTTTGGCAATGGACAGTAGAATGTGAGGCTGCGTTCAACAGTGCAAAAGATCAACTACTGCAGAGCACCCTAGTAGTTCACTATGACACCAGAAAGCCACTGAAACTAGCCTGTGATGCTTCGCCTTATGGTGTCGGCGCTGTTATCTCTCATGTGATGGAGAATGGAGAAGAAAAGCCCATAGCATTTGCATCTCGCACATTGTCAGAGGCAGAAAGCAAATATGCTCAAATAGAGAAGGAAGCCCTCTCTATAATTTTTGGAGTGAAGAAGTTTCACAAATACCTGTATGGGAGGAAATTTACTCTCATTACTGACCATAAACCACTCTTGGCAATCCTTGGCCCAAAGTCAGCTATCCCCACACTAGCCGCTTTGAGAATGCAGCGCTGGGCGCTCATATTGATGGCTTATAACTATGACATAGAGTATCGCCAGTCTGCAGAGCATGCAAATGCAGACGCGCTCTCCCGGTTGCCAAGTAAAGTCAGAGACAGCACTGCTGAGGAAGGAAAGATCTTCTATTTCTCTTTGATGGAGGATTTACCTGTGAAAGCCAGCGACATCGCACAGAGCACAAACAAAGATCCGGTGCTTAGCCGAGTTAGGGAGCTCACTCTAAATGGATGGCCAAGTCATGCAAGGGAGGAGACACTCAACCCATTCTCTATCAGAAGAACTGAACTATCAGTGGAACAAGGATGTGTCCTCTGGGGAATGAGAGTTGTAGTCCCCTCAGCTCTCAGACCAAAGCTGCTGCATGATCTTCACCAGGGTCATCCTGGTATGTGTCGCATGAAAGCCTTAGCAAGGAGCTACATGTGGTGGCCCGGCCTGGATAAAGACATTGAAAAAACTGTGAAAGAGTGCAATGCATGTCAGACAGTGAGACAACTACCAGCAGCGGCTCCACTGCATTGTTGGAAATGGCCAACGCGAGTGTGGCAACGGATACACATAGATTTTTGTGAGAAAGATAAACAGTATTTTTTAGTCCTTGTTGACAGTCATTCAAAATGGTTGGAGGTGGTTCCCATGACAACCACAACATCAGCTAAAACTATTGAAGTTCTGCGCAACATTTTTGCATCTTATGGACTGCCTGAGGAAGTTGTTTCAGACAACGGGCCTCAATTCACATCAAGTGAATTTAAGCAGTTTCTGAGAGGAAATGGCATCAAACAAACCTTGGTCCCAGCGTATCATCCGCTTCTAATGGAGCAGCTGAAAGGTCAGTGCAGACAGTGAAATCTGCATTGATGAAGCAAGTGTTGGAAGATGAGGGTTCTGTTACATTGCAGCATAGACTGGCAAATTTCTTACTGATGTACAGAAGCACACCGCACACTGTAACAGGTGTTTACCAGCTGAGTTGTTTCTTAAACGTCAAGTGAGGACCCGTTTTAGTCTTCTGAAACCATGTCTGGCTGGAACTGTTGAGGAGAAACAACAAAGTCAGAAGAAATACCATGACAAAGGCAGGACCAAGCTGAGAGAGTTGTCGGCGGGTGACCAGGTGTCTGTGAGAAATTTTCGTGAGGGAAAGGAGAAATGGATGAGAGGGACAGTTGTAAAACGACTTGGACCTGTTTCTTACCTGATAAATGATGGTGTGAGAGAACGCACAGTTCACATTGATCACCTGTTACTCTTGCATGAAAAAGCTGTGGATGACAACAGCTCAAGTGATGATGCTTACCGGACACCAGATCTGGATTCACTACACCCAAGAAGCAGCATCCAGGAGGCAGAGCGGAGGATTGCTACTCCAGCACCAGCTCACTCTCTGGTGAAACCTGCAACTCTCCCTGAAAGACTCAGCCCTGCATCCTGTACACACTCTTCAGCCCAGTACAGCAGTACACCAGTGAAACCAGCAGAGCCAGTGGCTGTCTCAGTCACCACCCAACAAACTGAGCGCCGCTATCCAGAGCGTCTGCGGGCTCCACCCAAAAGACTGACTTTTTGAAAAGCTAGGAAACCATATCCTTTTTTGGTTCAAGTGCTTTTGATTATTCTAGTTGTTTCTGAATAGTTAATTATTAGTAAAAGTGAAGTTAACTGTTGCTTATGAGCAGCTGGAGTTTGAAAAAAAAATGAATGAGACAACACCGTTTAATTTACTGAAGAAGACTCTTTAAGTTATACGAAGTAAATTGTCTGTTACCGTATTTCTAAGCTAATTGCAGTATTTGGAGTTTGGGGGTTAAAGTTTAAAGGGGAGGAGTGTAGTGTATTGACAAGATACCATTATAGGACACTGCCCACTTGTGGTTATATAGAGTTATGACGTTCAGTAACGTGTGTATGTTACGTGCTTTTGTCTACATGAGATAAAGTCCCGCTCTCCACGCTCGGTCAAGTCTCAGTCTGAGTTATTTCCCCACAACAATATATTACATAAACCAATTGCGATGGTATGTGACCTCCTAAGTTATAGGATGCAACTTGGTTTTAAAGTGAGTAAACACACATTGATTGTGTGTCCAGATACAACCAATTAAGCAAGTAATTTTCTTTTTATTTGTGCTTGGTGTGAATACAGCATTAGAATGAGACACAGTACCCCCATCCTCTTTTTATGTGCAGCCCCCCGCTCTGAAATACCATCATTAGGGCATGTTTACATGGGCTGTGTCTCAATTGAGGGTCTGCACAATGCCGGGTGCACTGCCTAGTGCACTGTCCTGTATGCACCCTGTGTGTGTGCCTCGCACACCTTGCATAAGGTGGATCAACTTTTGTGAATTGGGACGGTCTACCCTCTGGAAGAATTCTTGGTTGAATTGCCAAATGTCCCCACCCTCAGGCCCACATCACGACTGACTTGAAGAAAAGAGTGCAGCATTTTTTTTAATTGTGTGACCTTGCATACAGACAATACACATACAAAAAAAACAAAAACATAGACAAAGACACAAAACAATACATACTACGTACTACAGCACACAGGAGTTACTATATACAACCAATGACAAGTTGTTGTTTCTTTAGTTTTTTTTTTCTTGGGTGATTTTAGCCTTTTTATTGACAGGACAGGGTGAAATGTGGGGAGAAAGAGAGAGAGGGTGTAGGACATGCAGCACATGGTTGGGGCTGGATTCGAGCCCACGACCATGTGCTACTGGGACCGTGGTCCCCATGGGGCATGCTAACTCACCCGGCCAACTGCACACCCTGTTGTGGTAGCTTTTTTTAAATTTTGTTTGTTCTTATTAATGCTTTTGATTGTGGTAGCATAAAGGATCAGTTCTTTTCTGAAGAGTCTAATGTTTGGTTTGCAGCTGCAGATTTGAGTGAGTAAAGAGCATGAGCTAATGGAGCCTGAGCTGACTGACTGTGTTTTTTGATTTTCTTTCTTTTGTTTGAACAAATGCTGCATCTCCAAGCTAATCTGATGTCTCACCCAAAATGCACACCTTTGCAGTGGCTCGCAAAGAATTCTGGGGATTCCAAGGCCACAAAGTTTGCATAAATGCACGCTTGAAGAAGGGGCGGGGGCAGGGTGGTTTTGGGACTGCATTTTGAGGGCCTTTGGAATCACAAGCAAAATGGGACACCCTTAGCGCTGTGTGATGACATTGCACACACTGCAAATATGCATGCACTGCCCAGTGTGCAGATCCTGAATTGAGACACAGTCATGGTCCTGTGTCTACTTTCTCTTCTTCTCTGTGTGTATGTGTGTGTCAGTGAGTTGGTATTTCAGAGTATGTGTATTTGTATTATTATGAACAAAGTAAAAACAATTCTAGGGCATTAGTAAATAACATATTTTTGATTGGCTATAGATAACTTCTGTACTTTATGCTGTAGTGAACTTTGATAGTTCAGAATAATTTAAATCAAACTTCAATTTCAGTTTAAATTCTGTATTTATGTAGACATTTATACATATTGATAGTCATCTTTTACAGGGTTAAAATCACTTCTCACCGAGTATTCTCTTCTGTCACTCGCTACCTGCCATACATCACCCAAACACACTGAAGAATGTGTCACTGTTAAGCAATTTAGCTTTGATACTTACCCCAGGTCAAGTCCCACACAGTGCTGGCTCGTTTCCACCTGCTGTGGTCAGCACACTTAAGATCTGGAAATGGAGAATATATTTTGTATTACATTGAGTCCATTAGAATAAACTGAGGCTATAGCTGCTGCCACATCACTGATTAGGGTTAGGTTTTGTCGATGGGACAAGTAAAATAAAGAACAATTATTGGAGTTTTTCAAACGTTTATCACTCCAGCATACTTTCACTTAGAGACTGCATTTAAACTTTGAAATGTAGACACAAGTCTTATTTTGATAGGTATTGTAGTTTTTGAACACTCACTCTTTAATGACCATGATCATATTTAGAGAAATGAGAAATTAGGTTATAATGGGCATGTATTGCGTCAGAATAGGTGACATCATGGGCCAGAGTGGGCAAGGTTGCATGAAATTGTCTGAAACTTTTCTCTCTCCACACTCCTACCAGCCACAAATAACACTTTCTTTTGTCCACAGTTGTAGACACACTTGTTCTGTCTATAATGATGTGATCGTCTAAGCAGGGAGGCTTACAGAATTTAAATACTGAGCCTCTAAGTCTCTGCTCCTCATTGACGCTAATACAAAGACTTTCAGTGAAAAACAGAAGGGACCCCTGTTTACAACTTGCAAAAATTTCCAAACAATTTATTGCAGAAACACCAAAATCATATTAAAGCATTCAGGTACTCCTTATGATGACCCCTGTCTGCTTTGTTTTCTGACAGGAAATACCGTTTTTATAGTTTTAAATATGCCAGCTGTAAGTGTGTTCGTTGTTTTTGAGGGGTCACCTTGGCATTGTGAAAGTAAAGCAGCTAATAACATGCACCATGCATTTATACATATATGTATATCTACAGTTGAAACAAGAAGTTTACATAAATTAAAAAGGCACATAACCCTTTTTCTCACCATCTAACATTAAATCAGATTCAACTTTTTCTATTTTTGGTCAATTAGGATTACCTAAATTATTTTTATTTGCTAAATACCAGAATAATAAGAGAAGGAAATTTTTTTTACATTTTTTATTACTTTCTCATGAGTAAAAGTTTACATACATTTCATTAGTATTTTGTAGCACTGCCTTTAAACTGTATGACTTGGGTCAAATGTTTTGGATATGCTTCCACAAGCTTCTCACAATAGTTTGCAGGAACTTTGGCCCATTTCTCCTGACAGAAATGGTGTAACTGAGCCAAGTTTCTAGGCCGCCTTGCTTGCACATACCTTTTCAGTTCGACCCATAAATTTTCATTAGGACTGAGATCATGGCTTTGTGATGGCCACTTCAAAACATTGTCTTTGTTATCCCTACGCCACTTTGTAACAAGTTTGGCAGTATGCTTGGGGTCATCTTCCATTTGGAAAACCCATTTTCGCTCAAGCTTTAACTTCCTGGCTGATGTCTTGAGATATTGCTTCAGTATTTCCACATAATGTTCTTTCCTCATGATGCCAGTATACCAGTCCCTCCTGCAGCAAAAGAACCCCACAACATGATGCTGCCACTCCCATATTTCAAAGTTGGGATGGTGTTTTCAGGCTACCAAGCTTCCCCTTGGCTTTTTATGGGTTTTTTTTGGAGTCATGGCTTCTTCCTGGAAGAGTGGCCTTTCAGCCCATATCAGTACAGGACTCCTTTCACCGCTGATAATGACATACTCTTACAAGCTTCAGCCAGCATCTTTGCAAGGTCTTTTGCTGTTGTTCTTGGATTGATATTCACATTTCGGACCAAAGCATGTTCATCTCTGGGACACAGAACCTGTCTCCTTCCTGAGTGGTATGATGGCTGGACATGCCCATGGTGTTTATACTTGCGTACAATTGTTTGAACGGATGAAGGTGGCACCTTCAGGCATCTGGAAATTGCACCCAAGGATGAACCAGACTTGTGTAGGTTCACAATTCTTTTTCTGATATCTTGGATGATTTCTTTTGATTTTTCCCACAATGTTATACAAAGAAACAGTATGTTTCAAGTGTGCCTTAAAATACATCCACAGGTTTCCCTTATAGTAAACTCAAATGTTGTCAATTAACCTATCAGAGGCTTCCAAAGACATGACACTATCATCTGGGCTTTCCCAGATTGTTTAAAAGCATAGTCATCTTAGTGTATGTAAACTTTTGACTCCCAAGAAAGTAATAAAAAAAATGTCTAAAAGATTCTCTCTCTCACTATTCTGGCATTTAGCAAACAAAAGTAATTTTGATAATCCTAATTGACCAAAAACAGGAAAAGTCTATTATGATTTCAAAAAATAGATGGTGAGAACAAAATATACAGTGTTTGTAAACTTCTGGTTTCAACTACTATATATATATATATATACACTCACCGGCCACTTTATTAGGTACACCTGTCCAACTGCTCGTTAACACTTCATTTCTAATCAGCCAATCACATGGCGGCAACTTAGTGCATTTAGGCATGTAGACATGGTCAAGACAATCTCCTGCAGTTCAAACCGAGCATCAGTATGGGGAAGAAAGGTGATTTGAGTGACTTTGAACGTGGCATGGTTGTTGGTGCCAGAAGGGCTGGTCTGAGTATTTCAGAAACTGCTGATCTACTGGGATTTTCACGCACAACCATCTCTAGGGTTTACAGAGAATGGTCCGAAAAAGAAAAAATATCCAGTGAGCGGCAGTTCTGTGGGCGGAAATGCCTTGTTGATGCCAGAGGTCAGAGGAGAATGGCCAGACTGGTTCGAGCTGATAGAAAGGCAACAGTGACTCAAATAACCACCCGTTACAACCAAGGTAGGCAGAAGAGCATCTCAGAACGCACAGTACGTCGAACTTTGAGGCAGATGGGCTACAGCAGCAGAAGACCACGCCGGGTGCCACTCCTTTCAGCTAAGAACAGGAAACTGAGGCTACAATTTGCAGAAGCTCATCGAAATTGGACAATAGAAGATTGGAAAAACGTTGCCTGGTCTGATGAGTCTCGATTTCTGCTGCGACATTCGGATGGTAGGGTCAGAATTTGGCGTCAACAACATGAAAGCATGGATCCATCCTGCCTTGTATCAACGGTTCAGGCTGGTGGTGGTGGTGTCATGGTGTGGGGAATATTTTCTTGGCACTCTTTGGGCCCCTTGGTACCAATTGAGCATCGTTGCAACGCCACAGCCTACCTGAGTATTGTTGCTGACCATGTCCATCCCTTTATGACCACAATGTACCCAACTTCTGATGGCTACTTTCAGCAGGATAATGCGCCATGTCATAAAGCTGTAATCATCTCAGACTGGTTTCTTGAACATGACAATGAGTTCACTGTACTCAAATGGCCTCCACAGTCACCAGATCTCAATCCAATAGAGCATCTTTGGGATGTGGTGGAACGGGAGATTCGCATCATGGATGTGCAGCCGACAAATCTGCGGCAACTGTGTGATGCCATCATGTCAATATGGACCAAGCTCTCTGAGGAATGCTTCCAGCACCTTGTTGAATCTATGCCACGAAGAATTGAGGCAGTTCTGAAGGCAAAAGGGGGTCCAACCCGTTACTAGCATGGTGTACCTAATAAAGTGGCCGGTGAGTGTATATGTGTGTGTGTGTGTGTCTATATATATATATATATATATATATATATATATATATATATATATATATATATATATATATGGCTGAAAAAAAAAGAAAATGAAGACTTTGGAGTGGCCTAATCAGAGTCCTGACCTGAATCCTATTGAAATGCCGTATCATGACCTTAAAAAGGGGGTTCATGCTTGAAAACCCTCCAATGTGGCTGAATTACAATAATTCTGCAAAGATGAGTGGGCCAAAATCCCTCCACAGCGCTGTAAGAGAGTTGTTGCAAATTATCACAAACGCTTGATTGCAGTTGTTGCTGCTAAGGATGGCCCCACCAGTTGTTAGGTTATTAGGGGGCAATCACCTTTTCACACAGGGCCGCGCAGGTGTGTAATTTTTTCTCCTGTAATAATAAAAACCTTATTTAAAAACTGCATTTTGGATCTGAAACATTTAAGTGTGGCAAATATGCAAAAACAAATATTTTTTCACACCATTGTGGGTGTGTCTGTGTGTGTGTGTGTGTGTGTCTGTGTGTGTGTGTGCGCGTGTGTGTCATTATTGTTTTATTATTACTTTTAGTAGTTCTGTTTTAATCTCTGGAAAGCACTTTGAAATGCTTTTGGCTTTTATAAAAAGTGCTTTATTGATGAAGTGTGATTGATTGATTGATTGCTGCTAAGCCTAATAATGAGACGTAAAAGTCAGAAAATACTTGTACAAAATGAGAGCAGTAAGGGAAGAAAGAGTCAGGGTGAAGGATTTATCACCTAGTCTGTGAGGAGTCCCAGAGGTACTAGATTCGAACAACAGTCCAGCATCATAGAACACCCCCATACTGTCTTTTCCTCCACCTGGTGTGCAGCCTGTGTCAAACTTTTCTACAGTGTCCCACAACTGAGGAGGGTGAAAATTAGTCAAAGTTGTAAAACCAAATAATACACATTTGTGAAGTTAAATTCACAGGAATGACAGTAATAAATGGCATTTTTCTATTTTACCCAGGTATTCTTTTGACTTCTTATGCCACATGAAGAAACAAACCAATATGGGTGACCTTACCCCTCACTGCAGTGTCAGACTAAAAATATCAGCTTAAAAAACAGTCAAGGTCCTTACACACCAGCGAATTTGTGAGGGAAGCGAAAAAGCGAGACGAAAATGCGGAAATATCAGCCGGTCCGAAAAATCGCTTTCGCTGTTACACACTGGGTGACCACTCTGTGGTACACACTCTTCCCCCAGTGGTGGTGTGTGTCGTGTGAACTGCAGCCACATGGGTCTGTGGCGTCATCAACAACATGACTTTTGATTGGCCAGAGGTCTAGCAGGTCCAGATATTCGCCTGCGAATCTCAGAAAAATTCGACACAAGAGTGAAAAAATAAAAGAGGCTTTTCGCCCTGTGGAAAAATCGCAGCCGGTGTGGAAGCTTGCATTGACTTTATGCTGTTTTAAAAAAAGGCGAATAAAGGCGAATTATTCGCCTGGCGAATTCGCGCCTGGTGTGTAAGGACATTCACTCTTGCACCAAACTATCCAGCTGTTCTCTCTTATCTTCACCAACAAGGTATTTGAAGGTGCAAGGGTGAATGTTACACAGATAGACTACTGCAAAGTGTATGTGTAAATGCTGGAGGAGTGATATGATTTCAGATATAAATTACTCTCCTCCTGACATCATTAACCCCCCCATGAAAGCTACACTTTTCCAATAGGCTGCAAAGGCTTTTTTTGCTTCTGCATTCTCAAGGTTCCATTAATATATACATGAAGGAAAATGTGTTTTTTCATTGAAGGAGACCTTTAAAACTATGAAATGTTATATCTCTGTAAAGTATTTTGGGAGGAAATAAGACTAACATGAGGCAAACTCACAACGAAAGAGAACATATATTCTACTTACAAAAGTTTGCTCTTGGACTGACAGGCTTTAATAGTACTGGGGCTTTTTCAAACAACTTCAAGAAAAATAATGCACAAAGAAATTACCTTTTTCTGGGTGAGATGGAGCTTGTTGTTCAGGAAGGAGAACCTTTTGTCAGCTGCCACAACTGCCACTCTTACCCCTGGGTTTCCTGTAATCCTCAGATCAAATCCATATCCAGGAGTATAAAGCCGCTCACCAGTTGTTCTTTCTAGATTAAACTTGAGAAGAAGAAAGACCAGCTCTGAATTTGTTATAGCAGCAGAGTACATTTTGCGTGTATTTATGCTTGCATTTAACTATGGTATTTTGTGGTTAGATAGTTTTTTTTATCAATTTCAAAAGTAAGATATTGTTACTTTAAGGTTGCATGCCTCACCGGGTATTTACAGTTGTCCTTGACATCTACCCAAACAGAGTCTGATACCACTTCATTATTGTCTGTGTGATAATAGGCTATAATGCGGAATGATGGCAGCATGTCTTCGGTGATGGAAATCATCTTTGAAATAAGGAGGCTTCTAGGAAATGGTATACGGTCATAACGAATCAGCTGACCTCTGCTCAAGATCTGTGGACAGATTTACTCTTCAGTATTTTGCCAAAACAACACAAATATGTGAGCAAATATGTACACAAACACTGCAAAACACCTCTAACCAGGTATGTGATTTCAAACTTTGGTGCACTGGCGACCAGAGATATCCTTAGGCTCTCACCTAACTCAACCACATTTCTGCTCACACCTGTAGTAAGCACATTCCTTCATCAGAACCAAATACTTAAGGAGGCCTTGTTCATGGTAGTAGAGCTCTGCTATCAACACTTTAACTGCTGACTTGAATCACTGAATGCTGTGTGTTTCTCACCTATGTCCATGTAATTGTTGCTTCTGGTTCTATATGGAAGAGCTACCATTGCCTGTGTAGCCTGTCTTCCTCTTTCAATACGATGATCCATTGTTCTTACCTACAATTAAAAGTGAAAAGGTAAAACAGTATGTAAGCTGTTGTAAGAGATAAATCTCAGAGATAAAATGAGCTCAGCATTGCATTTTAAAACACAAGAAGTACCTCAAGTAGTTAATGTTTTGCTTATGCACATGTTTTCATGAGCAACTTAATGCTGATTAATAAGTTTTTGACAAAAAACATACTGTGACGGTTAATGGTTCAGGATTTTTTGGCGTATCGATGAGAAGCTCTGCGATTCCATTATAATCAGTAACACCCTCCAAGCCACCTGGATCCATCACCACGTGAACACCACGTGCTGCAGTACCATCAGGATTCAAAACTTCAATCTGCCAATAGTGACATGTAAAGTGAGACCATCAAAAATAATCTTTAGGTGTAGCGAAATGCAAACTTGAATGGTAATCAAGATACTTATGTCATCTGCAAACTGCTGCTGATCAGAACAAAAGTTATGACTTTGCCAGTGATGTGTTCCTCAGTTCAGTGTTTACAAAAAAGCAGTAATACGTAAATCATATTGAAACCTTTTATAATATTTTCTAAAGCATTAACTGCTACTGTCATCATTTCAAAATGCAACTGTAAATAAAAATAGATACATTACCATTACATCAAGGTAAAGTCCTGGTTTGTAATATTTTGGTGTTCTCTTGAAGTTAATGGTGTAAGGTGACCTGACTATCTTGATGCCATTCAGCTCTGTCTCCACCATCTCACCACCTGTTAAAGGCATGTGTTTGAAACAGTCAAATTGTTCCCCTTTTTATATAAGCAAATAAAACCTGAAATTTTACTATTTCAAAAAGTAGCCAAAATCACTGCATTGAGTCACAAAATAAGTTGACTTGTTTGTACTTTAGAATCTGAGCCACTGATGACCGATGGACTCTTGTGATAAAGGTTCTTTTCACATTACACACATGCACAAGTAAGCAAACACACACACACACACACACACACACACACGCACACGCACACACACACACACACACACACACACACACACACACACATACACACACAGTCTCTCTCTCTCTCGTACCGTTCTTTGTTAGCACAGTGACAGACACGTACATCTGCCTTCCCTCCAGGTCAACGATATTACTGAAGACTTGTGTGATGTGCTCTCTCTTCAGTGTCGCTTCTCCATGACCCTTCTGAATCTAATGTGATGGGTGATTTAAACACAGCTTGAAAAACAGAGGAATTATGGTTGCTGAACCCTTTCTGTTATTAAAAAAGCCCTTTTCCTGCCTTGCAGAAATGTTGTTATCACAATATATTGGGAGATTTAAATCAAATCAAATCACTGACTTAAAGGTGGGGTAGGCAGGATTTTGTTGAAGAAGCAACTTTTTTGTGGTGTATATACAAAAAAGCTTTTAATATCAGTAACTAGTTATTAGTAATTGATGAAATTTGGTAATAAAACGATATCGCTGTGTTTTGTTATGACTGTGTAGTCAACATTCTAAAATTTTTGAGCTGCCTGCTTTTGCTGACTGTAAACAAAGCCATTCTCTGCCTCCCCCAACCTGATTGGTTGCAAGGCAGACGCTGCTCCCTGTGTCGTCCATGAGCCCAAACAAAGTTAGCATGCTACAATATCAGACAGTAGAAACCAACCAGAAAGTACGGAAAATTGTCTGAATCCTCCTTTGGCCACGACCACCAACACAAGCAAGAAAACAGAGTTAATATCAGAGACTCTGTCAGAATAACAGGCACTTAAAAAGGAGGTAGACCACCCGGATAAGAGCTAAAAAGCTGGGTCAACATCAATGAAATGATGGGGGAGGCCTTGGGATCTTACGGTCCCTGTAACCTTTCTGCTGGACAGGTAAACTGCTTTAACAAAGTAAGCCAAGTGTCTGTAACAGAAGTGTTTCTTGTCAAACAAGACCTATTGTCTGTTGTAGCGCCACTGAACTGTTTACCTCAGGTCCTGGAGTACGTCACTTTATCCTAGTTATAGAAGTCCTGCAAACATTGTGTTTGCTGGTAGTCTGTTGGCATCTACAGTAGCACCACTGCTTTTTACTTTCACCTTGACTGGGCGCCATTTGTATCTGAAGTATTTATCTGCATTATTCCTGAATTTAATTATAACGATACGAGCGAGCAGGAGCAGTGACGTGCGGTCAGGGGAGGCAGGTGAGGCAGTGCCTCACCAGCCATCATGGAAAGAAAGAAAATATATAATCATAAAGTAATTTAAATTGTTATATTCATCCGGTGGTTTGTACTAAAAAATATTTAATTTTCATGTAGCTTCACCAATTTCGATTTTTATTTGTTCAAAATCGCTGAATTTTCTTATTTTCCCATTCAAATGCTTGGAAGCGATGCCGGTGAGGCAGCAGCGAGCTCTGCCTCACCTTGGATTGCGCAACCCCTGGCTCTGCGCTGGCTGCTAAGCGGAGAGAGCATGTTGCTGTACGGCGTCAATAAAATGGTTTAAACAAATTTAATATGTGAACTTATTTCCAATAATTTAGCTTATGTATATAATGTACAGTGCTTTTTGTCACCAACTGTGTTTGTGTAACGTGTTTCGTGTAATGAGCGATTATAAACGGCAGAGAACAGGTTCGAGGTGAGGCAGGCAGTTCTCTTGCCTCATGGCAGGGGGTGCTCAAGATCCCAGACGTTCGTCTTGTTCACTCCTCAACTGCCGAGTAAGTGACAGCGAGCTAGGCTAAACGATTCGGGAAGCAAGTCAAGTGCAGCGATAGATTATAATAGAGATAGTGATTTTTTTCCTCTCGCTTATCCCGACTTTCGACATGGATGACTACATTACAACACTAAAAAAGTTTTCTCAAGTGGACTTTCAATCGAAGCAGGAGATAATAACCAAAGGAAGACCAACGCCGGAGCTGAAAGGTTTGTTTCAGACTGTCAAAAGTATGCCAAGTTTTTTGACTTTGTCAGACTGAAGGCCGATCTCATTGGACTGTATAGCTCAAAAACGGTGAGGGATGAATGCAAATCTCCTGGACAGCTTCTCAACTTTTTGGCCGAGAAGGATCTTGTTGTAACTGTTCCTGAGGCGACAAAGTTGCTCCAGCTCGTGCTCACGGTGCCAGCTACTACAGCGTCAGTGGAGCGGTCATTCTCAGCCCTGAAGAGACTGAAAACATACAGCAGGAACAGGACGGATCAAGGAAGGCTTTCTTCCCTGGCAGTGATCTCCATTGAGACAGAGAGACTTTAAAAACTGAAGGAAGATAAGGAGGACTTCTATCGCAAAGTGACGGATGTTTTTGTGCAGAAGGAGCGACGCATGGACTTCATTTATACGTAAAGGTAAGACAGTAATAACATTTATTTTGTTTTGTTTTTTAAGGAAATGTGTGTTTTGTGAGCTACAGTTTGTATGTGTAAGGATGCAGAAGTGAAACATAACCTGTAAACTGCTGTCAATCTATGCATCTATTTGCAAATCTGATTCTGATGACGTCAGTGCCTCACCAGCTATGAACCTCACCGCACGTCACTGAGCAGGAGTGTCTGTTTGTGGACGCGGCTTGCTTGATGTATATTAACATTTACATGTTAATTCACATTATCATGTAAATTTCCACAAACTCACCAGCATGTCATAACCCCCCCCACCCCCCCCCCTTCTTTTTTGCAAAATGACTCAGCCCATGATCCATACAATGTTTGAAACTCGTCAAAGTACTGTATTGACCAGAAAGCAGAGACTGAGGTGAGCAGAATAACAACCAGCATTTGTCGCTAACAATTATGACTGAAATGACATTAAATGCACCAATCAAAATTCACAATATTTCAGTAAGTTTGATAAAAGTCAAGCTGGCTTATGCATCACATGCCTGAATAGCCAGTTAGTATTAGCCAGTAAGTATGCAGTGCACTGCATACTTAAAACATGTATATGGTGTGTCTTGCATATAGCTCTAAAACAAAAAGCCAATGGCAAATTAAAGCTCTGACAAACTTCTCAACAGAGCATAAATCTAATTGACATTAATATTTTAATTAGACTTTCATATAGTGACAATTATGTGGCAGGTTTTTCCCCATCTGAAGCAATGTAAAGCCTACAGTCTGTTTTGTTTCTGCCCAGTTTCCCAACAAAATGGCCAAGATGACTGGCATCATGTTGGTAACAAATTTCTTATTGGCTACAACAATCTTGTTTGTCATGATGAAAATCTAATTGATCCTTACAGCGCATCTAATCTTGTCGCTGACTTTACATCAAGACTTAATTCAATCCCACCACCTGCAACTACAGTTTTTCCTGTCTCCAAAAGAGAACAGAGATGTTTCCTGGTGCACTATTTTTTTTCTGCATGTGTAATGTTTTCTTGTTTTCCATCACAGTCAGCTCACCATTAGTCTCTGAATAGAACTGCGGAAGCTTTTCTTCTGACCATCATGCACAACCCCAAATACTGCATAGGCTGTCCCATCAACCCATTCGCCAAAGCGATAGCTAAAAATTAAACAGACATGTTAATAATGAATCAAAGTAGGAGAAAAAAAATGTTTAAAATTAGAAGTGCAGTAGCTCAGCACATACAAGAACACATAACCCAAAGCACAGACATTTTCAACATTTCAAAGCACCTGGTCATGTTAGCAATTATCTTTCTTTGTGACACTGGAAACTCTGAGTTAAGGCTAAGGATACCTGGCTTACCAACTAAACTGGTTTCATTACACACCTCTGAAGTCTCTTAATCCACAAAACAAAAACAATCACGCACTTAGCTTCAATGTTGATGTTGAGCTCATGATCATCCAGGTAGAAGATGGAGGTCTCAGATGTGAGTTTAACCTCAAAACTGGGCAGCACTGAAAATTGAATATATTTTTATGCGCACCAGCCAAAGTGAAGATAAATGTTTTGGGTGAAGGGTTACTAATGAGTGACTCACCATATTCTTTGACCTCAAACTCTGCAGAAAAACTTTGCTGTGGGTTACTCTCGAACTTCGCCACCACCTTCCACAGTCCAAGACTACACATACAAACACAATCAGGTCCAAGAATGACTAGTTGGTCTTTACAGCAGTATATCAAAAACATTTTCAACTTAATGTAAGACCAAATGAAAATATTTCAGCGAGACAATTCCCACCTGGTTTTTGGTTGAAATTTTTACTGCAGCATCAGCAGCATATTGTATTTGGTATCTAACTAACCTGATCACACCTTTTCATTTTACATGCAGTGATTATGAAAGGGTAAAATTTGAAGGGTGACATCAGGATAACATCCTGAACCCCTTGCTGGAGCCCTAGTGGATGCTGAGGAGGAGGAGGAAAAAAGGCTGGAAAGTTTGAGCACAGTACTGGTGCAGAGTAGAGCCCCCCCCCCCCCCCCCACACACACACACACACACACACACACTCTCCAGCCCTCCCTCACCTTCTCTCTCCCTAAATCACAGCCACTCCTTCACATACATGTGCATTTTTATGTATTATACGCTATTCAACTGGTACAATAACTCTTTTTATCATAATTGCATGAAACTGCTTAAAAAGCTGTTTTGTGAAAAAAAAAAAAAAAAAAAAACATTTTAACATGAGAATGCCTTTGAGAGATTCAGAACATTCACAACTGTATTTTTGAAAAGAAAAAGTAACACATTTCAACAAACTGAACTAAAACTCTGATCCTCTCACTAGACTCCTTTTCTTTCTCAGCTGAGCCACTGGCTCAACTTACCCCAGAACTACTATGATGACTTTATTAGTCCTCTAACTTAAAATGGTGGACTTTTATGCTCGTTTTTTGACTTCATGGGCTCTATTTTCGTGCCTCGCCGGAGACGTGCCGCAGGCGCGGCGTAAGTCAGGTCTGCCGCACCGACAAGGCGTTCCCAAGCACAATTTGGTATTTTGGTGAGTGGTGCAGCCCGGCGTAAGAATCCCCCCTCCCTAACTCAGCTCCTCCCAGTGGCGTAAGTTGTTGCGAGGGAGGAGAGAGGGCGTGAAGTGGGTTTAGCACAGCCGAGACCTGTTTTCACCAATCACATCAGCTCCTCTCCTCGCCTTTAAATCCGCCACCAGCGAGGCGTATTACTATTTTCGAGGAAGTAGTCAAAGAGATCAAGAGATGTCTGAAGACATTAATGCCACACAATGGCGACAGAAGGCAGTTTTCCAACTAGTGTCACTGTAAGCGCTGCATTGGGCTTTCTCCACACTCTCTTATATGAGCACAGATGGATTTGGTGTGTGTAACATTGGAACCACTGGTAAGACAAACACCCTTTTCCACAAATAAAGACACTCACATAAAGTTGCACATATTCAAACCTCACGTGACAAAGGTGGGTTGAGCGCACAGATCACAACATAAACTCCAAAAATGGCATTGAAACCGGAACCACCTGTGCGTAAATGACGCATCGTGCTCCGTGGCCTGGCTCTTTCTTTCATAGATGTTGGCATATAAAATAAATTTGGCTCACAAAACTGAACATTATAATATCCGTATGTAGGCTTAAAGTAAATAACTCATCTGAGCACTGAAACAAATAATCTGTTCAGCCGCAGCAGCTGCAGCAGGACGGAGAGAGGACACGGAGACATGTCCAGGTCGAGCTGCGCGGTTAGGTTGTGTGTCCAAACGAGTGCCAAATGCGCTCATCAGATCAGATATAGATCAGAATATATCTATATAGATCTAAATGTATGTGCTGACTCAGATTAATAGTTGTTGATGATTATTTATTACACTGAAATGTGCCTGACACTGTGGAAGCCTGCTGGTGAGGCATCAGTGATGTATACCGATACGCCGCTGGTCTACCAAAATACTACTAGACCAGCTGCGCTCCGCCTGCGCTGAAAGCTGACCAGGTTTGAATCGGCGAGCTTTCAGCGCATTTTACACGCCACTGGCGAGCACGAAAATGTCACTGCGCCCTCCCCCTGCCACGCCCAGCTTAGATGCCCATCTCCTAAATATTTGGATATTACGCATTATATGCATTTGGCAGGAGAGTCACCAATAGTCGCTGTGATGACGCTCAGCTCAAACAGCGTATCCCCCGGGTGAGCTACACAATCTTCGTACGCTCATAGACTGTATGAAGTGTCAATCATATAAAACATGAACCCCCTGATAACTTTCAAAAATTGAGCTGTACAGAAAAAAGAGGACTTGAACACAAACCAGTCTAACAGTAACTACATGTCAACATCGCAAGCAGGAGGAAGAAAAAATTATATTCTGTGTAATACATTTCTAAAGTTTGTCCACAGCTCTATAAGGATGGCTGGAGGAAGCGGGATTTATGATCTATACTGCAGCCCATCACCAGAGTGTGCTGTTCTAATGGTGGCTTCACCCAGAAGGCAGACGGCGTCCATTCTAAAACCCAATTCCATTGAAGTTGGGAAATCGTGATAAACGTAAATAAAAACAGAATACAATGATTTGCAAATCCTCTTCAACCTATATTCAATTGAATACACTACAAAGACAAGATATTCAATGTTCAAACCCATAAACTTTATTTTTTTGCAAATAATAATTGACTCAGAATTTTATGGCTGCAACACGTGACAAAGTAATTGGGACAGGGGAATGTTTACCACTGTGTTACATCACCTTTTCTTGTTACAACACTCATTAAACGTTTGGGAACTGAGGAGACTAATTGTTGAAGCTTCGAAGGTGGAATTCTTTCCCATTCTCGCTTGATGTCCACCTTTAGTTGTTCAACAGTCCGGGGTCTACATTGTCGTATTTTATACTTAATCATGCGTCACACATTTTCAATGGGAGACAGGTCTGGACTGCAGGCAGGCCAGTCGAGTACCTGCACTCTTCTACTATGAAGCCACGCTGTTGTAACACGTGCAGAATGTGGCTTGGCATTGTCTCGCTGAAATAAGTAGGGGCGTCCATGAAAAAGATGTTGCTTGGGTGGCAGCACATGTTGCTCCAAAACCTGTATGTACCTTTCAGCATTAATGCTGCCTTCACAGATGTGTAAGTTACCCATGCCTTGGGCACAAATGCACCCCCATACCATCACAGATGCTGGCTTTTGAACTTTGTGTCAATAACAGTCCTGATGGTTCTTTTCCTCTTTGGCCCGGAGGACACGACGTCCACTATTTCCAAAAACAATTTGGACTTGTCAGACCACAGAACACATTCCCACTTTGCATCAGTCCATCTTAGATGAGCTTGGGCCCAGAGAAGCCGGCACCGTTTCTGGATGTTGTTGATAAATGGCTTTCGCTTTGCATAGTAGAGTTCTAATTTGCACTTACAGATGTAGTGACGAACTGTATTTACTGACAGTGGTTTTCTGAAGTGATCCTGAGCCCATGTGGTGATATCCTTTACACATTGATGTTAGTTTTTGATACAGTGCCGCCTGAGGGATCGAAGGTCACGGGCATTCAATGTTGGTTTCCGGCTGTGCAGCATACGTGCAGTGATTTCTCCAGATTCTCTGAACCTTTTGATGATATTATGGACCGTAGATGTTGAAATCCCTAAATTCCTTGCAATTGTACTTTGAGAAATGTTCTTAAACTGTTTGACTATTTGCTCACGCAGTTGTTCACCAAGTGGTGGACCTCACCCCATCCTTGCTTGTGAATGACTGAGAATTTTTGGGGAAGCTGCTTTTATACCCAATCATGGCACCCACCTGTTCTCAATTAGCCTGCTCACCAGTGGGATGTTCCAAATAGGTGTTTCATGAGCATTCCTCAAATTGCTCAGTATTTTTTGCCACCTTTGCCAACTTCTTTGTCATGTATTGCTGCCATCAAATTTTAAAGTTAATGATTATTTGCAAAAAACAATAAAGTTTATCAGTTTGAACATTAAATATCTTGTCTTTGTGGTATATCTAATTTATATGGGTTGAAGAGGATTTACAAATCATTGTATTCTGTTTTTATTTACGATTTACACATTTTCCCAACTTCATTGGAATTGGGTTTTGTATATACAGTCCATGTAGGGAACCTTAGAGGTGGAGTGTGCCACTCTAAAAAGTATTCTACTGAAATGATAACTAAATTTTATCTTGCAAAGTCAAAAATGGAAAAGTTATACCTTGAATTATGAAATATAAATGAGATTCATGTATTTTAAGCTTTGCAAAAAACAGACTCAGATTCTTGAGTTTAGTGAGTCTTTGTTGGTACTTGTTTTGGTAGACTCAAGAGGAAATTAATTTTCTTTACTCAGCTTTTTATATAAGCAATTTAAAAAAAAGGTAACTATGAAATATATCCATCCATTCATTTATCCATTCATTTTTCTATTTTCTACCCATACTTACCGGTCATTTTGTCTCATATGATATGAGCCACTATAAAACCCTGAATGCGGAGCAAATACACCGTCTGGTAAAATTATGCCTTCAGGAGTCTGAGAAAAAAAAAAACCATTGTTACCAGAAAAGTATATAAATTTACATTATCATTTCAAACACCAATTTTGTATTATCGCATTCTTGTTTCTATTTACAACTCAGTGGGATAAGGGGGGTACAGTCAATCAATTACAGTTGTGTGTGCAACTCAATCCAAAATATCATACCACCATCTCAATAGCAACAGCATTGTCTCTTTCAACAGGCATCATCTGTGGTGTCACTGCATATATCCTGTAAAGAACTGGAGTTGATAGGGGAAAGTGCTTAACATGAAAGAAAAATAATATACAACTTTTTATTTTATTTATTTATTCCTTTTATTTATTTATTCCCTTTGTTTTTAGTGCATTACTTTTTCTTTGTTTGCAGTCCAGTCATCCATTTTAAGTTATTGTAGAATTAAGAAGATTTATGATTTTTTTTTTCAATCTTACCTTTACCATGATTAAATCCTTAAACTGAGGATCATGTCATTGAACAGATTTTGGACGTACCTGTACTGCCAGGGGTGTAGAGGGTCTTGTCAGTCTGGATGAAGATGTACCCAGACTGGAAGGACACTAAGACGACTTTCTCCAGCAGGCGATCAGGGAACTGAGCTTGCAGGTACACGTACTGCTTCATGTTTGGATCCCTGTTAAAGTGTTCAGGGGGGACCTGAAACCGTCACAAAGACCCACAGACCGACTATTAAGAGCAGGATGGAATATGACTTTTTGATTCATCAACACTAGATCTGCTGTTTGAGGTCATGGCTAGGAATGAGGCTGAGAAACACTAACATACAACAGCGTAATAATATTTCATCTACCGTTATTTGTCCAAACTGCTGAAAGTTATTTTGACTGGTGAGGGTGACGGCTGTTGATGCCAGCCTTGTTGTTTTTGTTGGATGGTTCATCACATTGATTGTCACCTCAATGTCACCTCCTGTGCAGTCCTGACACTCCACAAAAACGTTCTCTGTTGTTCCTACACGCAACAAGTTAGGGGCGGACAGCACCTGCCTGCAGAACACCAGAATGCAAGAAATGAGGAATTCAGGCATCATGCAGAAAGAACCATAGAAACTTGACAAACTCTCAGAGAGGAAGAGATCTGAAAATGTGCTGATAAATATACTGGTATATAATGGACAGACGTGAAATAATATACAAGTTCTAAGTCACTTATAAAAACATTGGTTTGCTTGGATGGACTTTATACATAATGGATGATTTATTATTTACCTTGAGTAGGGTCCAATACCAGATCGGTCAAACTTGCTCAGTGATTTTGGATTAAATGTGTCAAAAGGAGATGCTTTTATTTAAACTTGGACATATTCTATTCAACATATGGGTTGATGAAATGTAAAGAAATACTAGATTATTTTTGTTTCACTGATGAAAAAACAAATGAAATCATTTTTATATAGTTTTAACCTGACTTCCCGACCCCAAACCCCAAACTCTCAGACTGATAGCAAATGCAGGTTAACCACTGTCTCAGTATTTCTACTACTAAAGAATTATTCGACCACTCTGGTAAAATATGTCCATTACAAACATTATATACAATAAAGCAAAGCTGTTATGGAGTTTGAGTAAACTTTCCTCTGAATCTAAAGAAAAAAGAAATCAATCACTACACTACTTCAGCCATTATTGTTGTTTTTGTTCAATAGAGTAAACATCCAAACTCACATTACAGCTTTAACAAAACTTATATAAAGTTTCTGAAAAGTCAGAGTAGCCTACATTTCTGCATTGTGGAAAAATCTATTTAAGATAGGCCAGTTGCACATATTGTCATTCACATACACTGCATCTTTGAGCAGATTTTCAGGAAGGAGCGATAAGAGGTAATGTAAATCTACTTACAGAGGAGATCCATCACTAATAAAAGTCTGTGAGGAAAAAGTCAGGAAGGCCAATAGCCAGAGTGGAGTCCTGCACATCCTTCTGTCTAATCCCTTCATGGCTATCTTCTAGATTCTCACTGTGCAGCGCTCTGCTTTTGTCCAGTTATCTTCCCCCTGCTGCACCTTCACCTCTCCTCACTGCTGCTCCCTCCTGTTCATAACAAAAAGACAACACCGGGTGGGGGTGGGGGGTGGTGGCTAGCTTGTGTGAATAAAATGCAACTACACACATTTGAGCACTTATTTCAAGTGCTGGTACACGCCTTTTTGGTTTACCCACCAAATTATAAATCAATCAACATTTATTTACATGGCACTTTTCATACAAGTAAAACGCAATTCAAAGTGCTTCAAAGTGCTAATTGAAAATAAAACAGCTAAGAATGAGAATACAAATAGAAATAAAATAAAAAATGACAGAAGATGTTTAACAGATGGGCTGGATGGAGGAGGCAGACTTGAGAGCCAGGGTAGGAGTGTTGATGTGGAGGAGTTTAGAGAGGTATGGAGGAGGAAGATTGTGGATGGCCTTAAATGTGTAGAGCACAATTTTGTAGTCCATAGAGAGTTTTTTTGGAAGCCAGTGGAGTTTGTGGAGAACAGGCATGATGTGACTGATAGATGGTGTTCTGGTGATGATATGGACGCCAGCATTTTGGACCATCTGAAGCTTATGGAGGGACTTGTGGGAGAGACCAATGAGAAGGGAGTTGCAGTACTCCAAGCGGGATGTAACCAGAGTATGGGCCAGGATAGTGGTACTTTTGGGGATGAGAGACGAACAGAGGCAATTAATGGTTCATAGATAGAAGTAGGCTGACCGGATTATGCGAGTTTGGAATGACAGAGTGCTCTCAAGGACAACACCTAGGGCTCTATTTTCGTGTTTCGCCAGGGACATGGCGCAGGCGTGGCGTAAGTCAGGTTCGCCACGCCGACAAGGCGTTCCCAAGCACACTTTGGTATTTTGGTGAGCGGCGCAGCCTGGCGTAAGTATTCCCAGGCGTGGAGTGGGTTTAACACAGCCAAGACCCGTATTGGCCAATTACATTAGCTCCTCTCCTCACCTTTAAATCTGCCACCGGCGAGGCGTATTACAATTTTAGTGAACTAGTCAAAGAGATCAAGAGATGTCTGAAGACAGTAATGCCACACAATGGCGACAGAAGGCAGTTTTCCAACTAGTGTCACTGTAAGCGCTGCATTGGGCATCCTCCACACTCTCTCATATGAGCACAGATGGATGTGGTGTGTGTAAGGTTGGACCCACAGGTAAGACAAACCCCCTTTTCCACAAATAAAGACACTCACATAAAGTTGCATATATTTAAACCTCACGTGACAAAGGTGGGTTGAGTGCAACATAAATTCCAATAATGGCATTCAAATCGGAACCATCTGTGCATAAAGGACGCATTGCGCTCCGCGGCCTGGCTCTTTCTTTCATAGATGTTGGCATATAAAATAAATTTGGCTCACAAAACTGAATATTATAATATCCGTATGTCGGCTTAAAGTAAATAACTCATCTGATCACTAAAATAAATCATCTGTTCAGCCGCCGCAGCAGCAGCTGCAGCAGGACGGGGAGAGGACACAGAGAAATGTCCAGGTCGAACAGCCCCGAGAAATAAGAGGAAGAGGAAGATAGAAAAGGAGGGAGACGAATTACATATCTTGTTATCTTAATCGTGTGTGTTTATTTACTAGTTTATTTACTACTACTGCCCGGGTTCGCCACCCGTCACCAGCAAACACGAAAATAGAGCCCCTAGACTCTTGAACTGAGGGGAGGCGGAAACAGAGGAGTTGTTGATGGGGATGGTGAAGCTGGGAGCTTTACTGAGGGCAGATCTAGTGCCACTGAGGAGAACCTCATTGTTATCACTGTTGAGTTTGAGAAAGTTGGATGGGAACCAGGGTTTGATTTCCTGCAAACAGTCACAGAGGGAGGAGGGTAAAAAGGTGGAGGTGGGTTTGGTGGAGACGTAGAGCTGGGTGTCATCTGCTTAACAGTGAAAATTGATGTTGAACTTGCGGATTATATGACCAAGAGGGAGAAGGTAAATGATGAACTTAAAGGGGCTGAGGACTGGGCCTTTGGGAGCACCAGAGGAGAAGGGTGATGGTTGGGATTTGAAAGTTTTCAACTAAATAAACATGATATGGCCAGAGAGATAAGATGTAAAAAAGTCTAGGGGTGTGTCTGATACAATAACAATCATGCCAAAACCCTGAAGATGAGTGCGCATCAGCTGATGTATTCATTTGTTTTGTGAACTTTGAATACATGACTATGGATGGTGCTCAAATATTCACCAAACCTAATCTAATGAAAGTCGATTGAAAGGCTTTCTCTGAGTTGTAAAAGTGCTAACATGGGGGCTCGTCAATGTAAGATTACAATCTGCCATGCCTTGACTTGACGTGCACTGCGTGCAATGCTGCTTAGGCCTTCATATGAGAAATGTAAGCAGCCAGCTGAATGAGGTTGAAGTCCAGTGCAGCATCCCACTACTAAACCCCAAAGAAGCTAAAAAGTTGAATAAAGTAAAGAAGTTTCAAAGAATGACGGAGTATTGCACTGAGTCTGATGCATAGACTGTATATACTATGGACAACTTGGTTTCCCCTGCGGTCATTATACAGATTTGAAGCCAAAAAGCTCTCGGTATTTCTGGGTATTTTCACCATTTCCTAAAAACAACATTGCGCAGTAGCACTGTACGCACTTCACCACTTGTGCAGTAGCATTGTACGCATTCGGCGGGAGAGTCGCCAAGAATCACTGTGATGACGCTCGGCTCAGTGTATCCCCCGGTTGAGCTACACAATCTTCGTACAACCAATAGGCTGTATCAACTGTCAATCATAGAAAACATGAACCCCTAATAACTTTTAAAAACAGAGCTGTACAGAAAAAAAGAGGACTTGAGTTCAAACCAGTTTTACAGTCACTACATGTCAACACCGCAAGCAGGGGGAAGAAAAATGTATATTCTGTGTAATAAATTTCTTAAGTTTGTCCACAGTTCCATTAAGATTGCTGGAAGAGGCGGGATTTATGACCTATACTGCAGCCTGTCAACAGATTGTGCTGTTCTCAGGGTGGCTTCACCCAGCAGGGAGGCAGACAGCGTCCATTCTATATACAGTCTATGGTCTAATGAAAGAACTCTGGAGTAGAAAGTTAAAGGTCCAAAGAGAGATACTGAAAGGCTGCAGAAGAGGGTGATGAGAGGTGAGGAGATTAATCAGATGTGTAACAGAGTTCTGGACAGAGAGGTGGCCTGAGCTCAGCAGCACCTCCTCTCCTTTTCCTCCTCCTCCTCTCTAATGATGGAGGCCCAACAAGCTGCTGAATTCTGTTTTCCCCCACTCTTCAACACCTCCTGCAAGATGCCTTCCCGTCATCACTCTGGAGTTATGCTCTGGTACTTCCCAATCTTCAGCTCACTGCTCACTGCAACTCTTAACCTGCTGGTCATCATCTCCATCTCCCCCTTCAGGCAGAGATATGCACTACAGAAATGTTTGAAACTTCTGTTCAAATTGCATGAATAGAAAGACTGTGCAGCCAGAGGAAGATAGATAGATAGATGCTTCATATTGAACCCTTTGATCAGTGTGTGAATCCACCAACCACTGTGATCCTAATCTATTATTTTAATGCTAATTTCTGCTTGTTCTAGTAGCTGTTGACATTAATATTTAAGACTCATTGTGATGATGTTTTCTCCCTCCAGGCAGCTCCATACCACCACCAACCTGCTCTCTCTGGTTGTCTTAGACTTCCTCCTGGGCTTCCTGGTGATGCCGGGTGAAATATTCCAAACTGAGACCTGCTGGTTCTTGGGTGACCTCTTGTGTGCTTTGTATTATCTATTACCCTTAATCATTATCTGTACCTCAGCAGCGAGCATAGTGCTCATATCAGTCAACCGCTATGTGGCTAATCTGCTACCCTCTGCAATTGCAGACCAAAGTCACAGTGAAAAGAGTCTGATTCTGTGTGTGTGTGTGTGTGTGTGCTGGATTTACACTTCTTTTGTTAGCATTTTAATCTTATATGACAACCTGAAACAACTTCCTGATTATCCATGGTGATTGTCAAGGCTGGAAACAGCTGCATGCAGATTCTGTAGAGAAAGTACATTTTTTGACCAAGACTATATTTTGTTTGGTACCTATACTATTGCACCTAAAACTTTGTGACTTTTATTCTGATAAATTGCAGTTTCTCAGGCAAAATGTGATGCTTTTTTCACCATGCAAATTTGAAATCACTATGCTAATACAGCCACCTAAACATTGGTTGACAGGGGTGGGGTGGGTTGTAACTTCTGTTTAAAAAGTGTTACAACCATCCCCTTAAAGACAACTAGGAACACCTTTAATATTTCAGAATGCCAATGCAGTTGAAAACAAAGATGGATGAGGTCACAAAGAAGAGCAAGTCGGTCAGATCAGTTGCAAATGCACATGATATCTGCCATGTAACACAGAGAAGATACAACAAACCACTGCAGAAACCAAGAGACCAGGGGTCCAGTGATCTTCCCAGTGTAGGTTACTACTATCTCAAAGCCAAGGGGATTGTGGGTAAAATGTGCCCTATTCAGTTTTTGGGTCCACCAAGCCTGGGTTAGAAACATCCATGTGTCACCATTGTGACTCTGATTTAAAATACAAATACACACATTGTTTTTTTGTTAGACTTGCATGTTCTTTACATAGCTACATCACAGTGTTCATTAAGCATTCATACTGTAAAGACAGTTTGTTCTAAACTAGTTCACACACACACGTATGTACGTACGTACGTACGCACACACCTGAGTCAAACCTCTTTTTGAAGCATATCACATGGTGTTGCCCATGTTTTTGCTTTTTGACTTATTGTTACAACTTACCCCAGCATGTGTTACAACTTACGGTAGGTGGTGCGTTAGGTGCTAATTGTAGTTAACAAATGTGGGTACTTTGTATTCAAGTTTGAGGACTCCAACTCAAACATTCAGTGAGTTAAAAATGCTGTAGCAAAAAGTGTTACAAACATACCTGGTCTCCCCTACTTTCTTTTGATGCCGTTATTGGTACAACATACTTTGGAAAAAAATATTTTGTGATCTTAAAAGTTCACCAGTTTTGTTCAAAAAGCTGGCGGTGGCTGGCAACCTTTGAATACTGGTGGTGAAAGACAATTCATATCAATAAAATCCAGATTAAGAATAAGAATGACTTTATTTATGCCTGGAGGGAAATTTAATTGACAATGTTATTGCCATTTCCACAGGGCTGGCTGATTTCATTGTGCAGTTTTACCGTAGGAGAGTGATACAAAGCAAAAGCACTCCAGCAGAGCTTTTTATTGACATCCATTAAATTACTGAGGGCATCCAAAGTCTTCATATATCTGAACCAGCTCCTCCATGCCCAGGCAGGTACGTCTGAAGTCATCAGTCTGACACTCTTCAATTGTTGGCCAGTACTCAACCCAGGTGTTTTCTCCAAGTATGTACTGGTATCTAAAGGGAGTACAGTGAAAAAAAGGTTAAATTAAACTATTTGATTGTTTCTAAGTATGCATGACTCAGAAACAATGTCATGGCCAAATTCTAAAGGGTCCAAACTTAGATGATAAATAAAGCTCATTTTACTGGTGGGGAGTCACAGAAGGCAGGCAAAGAGTAGGAGTATTTTTCATGGTGGCAGCCATAAACACAGCTCACACAAACACACAAAGTAATTTCAAAACAAACATACGACTGAGTTTCATGAAGTCGTCGAATATCATCGGATGATCCCATAATTAAGTAGGTTTTTCCCGGTGTCAAACCCAGAGCTGCTCTGCAGTTTGGAAAACTGAGGAATGTTCGCAGTTGCCGAAGGGGAGCACTGTCAGTATTTCCTGATATCAAAGTTCAGTGGAGGAAAACATGGAATGAAAAAATAAGATCATTAATTTACATTCAGCACCATGTGTCTCACATTATATGTCTTTGGAGACATATTATGTGAGACAACAGACAATTGAATTTCCCTTCGGAGATTAATAAAGTTATTCTTATTCTTATTAATAAAGTTGTTCTTATTCTTATTAATAAAGTTGTTCTTATTCTTATTAATAAAGTTGTTCTTATTCCACTCTTTTGTACATTTTCTATCTGGTGACCATTTCAGAATCAGAAGGGGTTTTATTGCCATTGTCAATGAACAGGATTCATAGACTAGGAATTTTTTTACAGCGTGATGGTGCAACATTAAATGGAGAATACTATATAAAATACTAGAACAGAAAATAATAAGAGCATGCAGGACATATATAAAGTATAAAAGTACAAAAGGCTATGTACAGTGCTATGTACAGTTTCATCATCACTCAGCATCCTGACTGATCTCTAAAACTCCATTTGATGTAAATCACAACTCTGTGCAACTAAAACACTGTGACTAACATACAGTATATTCAGCATGAAATACTCCTTACCCAACCACGTGTTGCCAGCAAATTTTATGTCAGTCTTATAAAGGCTTATCAAGAAATTATTGAAAAAATGGACATGAAGTTAATACACACCTTCTTTAAGGACGTCCGTTATTCTTGCTGTATAAATGTCTGTTGACAAACCATCTGAAAAATCTTCAACTGTGATTTTGTACACTAAGAAGAAAAAAGTTGCATAGTGTTAGCCCACTCACTCGCAGTCTTACAGAAAAAGACAAACCAGTATTTACCATAAAATCACACTGTATCTTCGATGAGGGAGGCAACATTACAGTATGTAACCAGCATGATTAATGAAGAAGCCCAAATAATGCACCTCGCCTTGTGAAAAACAGTAAAAAAGAAAAAAAAAAAAAAGTTCATAGATAAAAGTTCACATATTTTCTTTTCCAGCAGGACCTGGCACCTGCCAGCACTGCCAAAACTACCAGAAACCCAGACTGGTGAACATGGCGATTGACTGGCCAGTTAACTCGCCTGACCTAACTCAGAACCTTGGGGATAGCCAACAACACTGATAAACTGAGGGAGCTATCAAAGCAACCTGGGCTTCATATCACCCCCGCAATACCACAGGCTGATTGCCTCCATGCCACATCACATTGATGCAGTTATCTAGCTAAAAGGAGTCCTGACAAAGTACCAAGTGCATAAATGAACAAAAATTTCTTCAGGAGTTTGATATTTCTGTACTATAAATCCTTTTTTAATAGGTATTTTAATTTCATTCTAAGGTTTTTAGATTTTTGATTGCTGTGAGCTGAAAGGCCTGTGTCACATGCACCATAACCATCTTGATGAACCCCAAGGGACAGAGGGAAATAAGAGATCGCCACATTCATAATCATGGGTGACAATCTTATTCGAAAGACAAAAAAGAAAAAAGTAAAAATGTATGGAATTATCCTTAGGCAACTTACCCAGGTAATATCTTAGTGTGGGAAACAGAATATACTTACCAAAATCTATTTTGTTGGTCTGTGTGGTTTCACAAACTTTGTTTGTGCGATCATGATTGCTGATTTGACCCTTTTTCTGCATGCTACAGTTTTCTGCAGGTACACAGATGACAACAAAAAAATGCCAACAGAAAAGGGATGGCTCAATTAGTAATCATGAGACTACCCAAAAGATAATCTCAGTACAATATAAAATTACTATTTCTGACGCAATACTGGGACACCAGAGAAATCTTATTCTCGCATTAATCACAGAAGAGTCTCACCCAATAGACAGGCTGTTTCTTGATGTCTTACCCATCTATTTTCATGTATTTTTTTCTGTGTTCCAGGTATTAGGTTGTTTAAACCTTAATAATTTGACTAATTGTAATCATGTCAGTGAGTAAGTGTAAACAACTGAGGATTCTACCTTTGGAAGTCTTTAAATCATCCACTCACAGGTGAGACAGTATGGGTAAACCAGTCTATTATGATTTGTCCGTGTTAACTTACTGACTTCACATTAACAGAGAACGCTGTTTGTTTCACTTCTGTCTTCACTTTTAATGAACTATATCTGATTTTGCACAGCTACTCTTTCTGGCTGCATTAGGTTAACCAGTTTTGTGCTTTTATATTGGTCTGACCACAGTTTAAATGAGTTATGATGCTATTGTTGTGCTTTACAGATGATTGTTTTCAAGTAGCCTACAGTAATATTCTGACTTGAACTTCGCTCATCCCTTGTTTTACAATCACCTGTGCTTCTTTTGGCTTCCTGAAAGACTGCTTGATGTCTCGCCTTAATGATCTAATGTTACTACTAATAACACTAATAGGTATTGATTATTCAATTAAAATGGATAGGCGCACATTTTGGTTTTGTTTAAGGGTTAGTTTCAAGTGTCAGACAAATTCATAGGTAGATATGTTTTTGTTTACCTTCAGCACATGCACATTCATTTTCTGTGCAGAGTCTCTGAAGCTCCCCACTTCTCTCTGGGTGGTAAAACTTCACACATCGTTCCTCTGCAGCATGCAAAAAAATGTATTGAGTATTCAGTAATGACTGATCACAGGTCACATAACATTAGGATATGTTCTCTATTCTGCATAAATGTTATATGTCACATTTCTCAACAGCACACTGTTGCTATGGATCAGGCTTCACACAGTTGCCTGTAGAGTCGCTGTAAATGTATCAGAGACAAGTATTTAACACAGCTATGTAATCCATAAGAAAGCAGGGTTATAATCTGCCATGACACCAAATGCATCTTATCATGCACCCTGAAAACTATTAGCAGCTGTAGCCTAACTGTTGAGGTGCATTAACTCAACTTAATAATATCACAACATTCACTGTTGCTCTCTTGTTGAACAACTACCTTTTTTCACCAATTTTCACCTAAAACTATGTTAGAGGATGCGTGCAAGCTTAAACTTGGGTGATAAGATATTCCTTAAAAAACCTTAATGCAGCAGGAAACGCATGTATAAACTGCTGTTGTAATAAAGTTGTTCAGATAGGTAGTTAGAAACAGCTCTACTCTGTGCAGATCATCTTTTAGTTTTGAGACACTTTCAAGTGTTTCTTTGACTTACTTTCATTGTATTCATAAACAGACACAGCAGCTGGTTGTAAAACACCCACTTTCCACTTCTGGTGGATGTTAAAAGTGATCTCTTCTGGTCTCATGTTAGACACCTGTAAAAAGATTTACAACAGGAGTACTGCATGTGTCATTGTGTGTGTGTGTGTGTGTATGTAGGTAGAAAACACACGCTTTTGTCTATACTAACACAGGCAGATTGTACTGCATGGAGCTTTTTTATGGGCAGATGTAGTAAAAAAGAAAGTGACTAAGTTTTAGACAGCTCTGAAATTCCTGAATATCTGTGCATGTCCCTCTCAGGCCGACTGGCACTTTACAATAGATGACTTTAATATCGTGTTCACAGCAGGTGCAAATAAATTCATTCCTGAGTAGATTTAGAGTGAGATTGAGAGTGAGTAGATTACATGTAAAGTCATTCTTAAGAGGTGTTAAAATGCAACTTTTATCCTGCAAATGTTTTCCCCCTATCAAATCAATATTAATTTGTCATGTAGATGCAATGCAGCATGCAAAGGGAGTGAGTTTATGCACAAACTAAGTATGTAAACATAAAATGTTCAGGTCTTTAAATATGTGCCAGTTTCATAAATTTATCCGAGTGTGGTGTTAGCATGACACTAGATCTTAGGTGATTTTAAAACCTCAGAAAATCACACCCTTTAGTACAGTTCTGGTTGATTTTTTAAGACCATGTGTTTAACATTTGTGGTTACAACTTCACAGTGGGTGTACTGCAGACACCAGATCGTACAAAATCTTGCATAATCAAATGTGAATAATCAGTGGAGATAAACCTCAAATCATGCCCCCCTAGCACTGGTGTTAACAGTCTTCCAGGAACTATCCAACTACTCCTGCTGTTAGCCAACTTTATTGCTAATAGTGAAATATAGCAACACTTGTATTGAATAAGATTCATAAAAACACGGGACGTGATGTGACTGTCCATTGTGCCAATAGATGGTGTGCACTCACATGAGATTTGCCGTGATGTTAAGAGTGGCATGGGAGAGATATGTTCCTAAGAGTGGGGTTAGATGTAAAATTTCAGGACACATCCTCAGTAGTGTTCCTTTGAATCAGGGGGTGTTTCGGCCTTTAAACACTATACACCCTCATCAAAGACGGCCAGCTACAGGGTGATCAAGCCTTAGCTTGTGTCCCATGCCCAATCATTAGGATTAGCCTAGCTGTAAGATGGCTAAAATCCCAAGGGACTATGCAAGGCAGGGGCGTCCTCTTCCCTGAGCCAAGCCTACAGCTGACCGCATACCTCATGGGCCCTCCTCAGGTTGGAGGGTTGGGATTCGGGCTCTCGGGTCGGGGGGGGGGGGGGGGGGGTCATGTTCTTAGGGCCCAGCAAGGGTCCTTCCGTTTAGCCCAAGGGCCACTGGCTGCCCCTTTCAGCTGCTTCAGAGACTGATCTGATGGTCTGCCGCAGAGCCTGTCCCTGGATTCCAAGTTCCTTCAGCAGCCTGATGGTGGAAGAGGCCACGAATCCTCTACATCCGACTTCAACCGGACAGACTTTTGCATTCCAGCCATGTTGAATTGCGTCTGCTGCTAGCTCTGTGTATCGCAGCTTTTTTCGCTCATAGGCCTCCTCAACAGAGTTCTCCCATGGGACTGTGAGTTCTATGATGAAGACAGATCTTCGTGAAGGAGACCAGAGTACCATGTCTGGCCTAAGGTTGGTGGTCGTGATCTCAGAAGGAAAAATTAGTTGCTGGCCGACATCAACAAGCATTTTCCAGTCCCGGGCCATGGCTAGGTGTCCAGTTTCTGGCTTCGTAGCAGTATGCTTTGGCTTTTCCTGTCCCTCCCGGATGAATGTTGTTGATTTCATGGGGTTGCTTGGTCTTGGGGGTAAGGGGTTGGTTGCATTCCTCTTGATCTCGATTGCTGCAGCCAGGCTCTTGAGGACTTGATTGTGCCTCCAGGTGTAGCGGCCTTGTGTGAGGCTGGTCTTGCAACTTGTCAAGATATGCCTGAGAGTCGCTGGAGCTGGGCAAAGAGGGCAGGTTGGATCCTCGCCATACCACTGATGTAGGTTCTTTGGTGATGGAAGCACATCATATACGGCTCTTATGATGAAACTGATGTTGCTTGCGTCCATTTGCCATAGCTCACTCCAGGTGATTTTTCTCCTCTCCAGGCCTTCCCACCGCATCCATTGCCCCTGTTTAGCAAGAGAGACAGCCTTTGTACCTCTCGCAGTCTCCTCCTGCCTGCGCACCTCTTCAACCACCAGTTTTCTACGCTCAGATGTTGTTGCCTTGCGCCAAGACGGTTTGCTCGCTGCCAGGCCAAAACCTCCTCTTCCATACTGGATATGCCCCAGGATGTCTTGGTGTCTCAGGGCAGATGTTGCTTGCTGCACCGCATCCGATGGTGTCCATTTCCGTCCAGTTAGTACAGGAGGTGCAGCACTGCTGATGGTATGGTCTCTGGAATCCTGCAATGTCATTTGAAGCCTAACTTTAGAGCACTTGTACTCCTCTGTTAAACTTGTGAGAGGTAGTTCAAGGACCCCTTTGCCGTAGAGGCTGATGTTGCTTAGACATCGTGGGACACCGAGCCATTTCTTTGCGCATGTTGTAATGGTACGCTCCATCTTCTCCACCGATGTTATTGGGACCTCATACATGGTGAGTGGCCACATTACCCTGGGGAGAAGTCCAAACTGGAGACACCAAAGCTTGAGCTTCCCAGGCAGTAGGGTCTTGTCGATCCTCTCCAGACCGTTGACAATGTCCTGCCGTAACTGCTGCACTTGATCTGTATCCTTGAGGCTTGCACTGTACCATCTACCCAGGCTTTTCACAGGTTGCTCAGACACCGTTGGTATCGGGTCATCGCCAATGCAGAACTTCACATCTTTCAGCTGCCCCTTGACTATGGCAACACTTCGAGATTTGCTTGGCTTGATTTTCATTCGTGCCCACTTGATGTTCTCCTCCAGTTTCGCCAGCAGCCGCTTGGTGCAAGCTGGAGTTGTGGTCAGCATAGTCATGTCATCCATGTACACTCGGATCGGTGGCAGACGGAGCCCGTTCTTAGTTCGCTCACCACCCACCACCCATTTCGAGGCCCTGATGATGACTTCCATGGCCATAGTGAAGGCCAGAGGTGAGATTGTACAGCCTGCCATTATGCCTATTTCCAGGCGTTGCCATGTTGTAATGAAGTCAGGTGTTGTGAAACACAGTTGAAGGTCTTGGAAGTAGGCCTTTACCAGCTTAGTGATGGGTTCTGGTACATGGAAAAAGTTGAAAGATTCCCAGAGCAGTTCATGGGGAACTGAACCAAAGGCATTGGCCAGATCAAGGAAGATGACATAGAGGTCTCTTTTGTCCTTCTTAGCTGCTTGGATCTGGTGCCAAATCATACTGGTATGCTCTAGGCAACCAGAGAATCCTGGAATGCCTGCTTTCTGTACAGCTGTATCAATGTACTTGTTCCTTTCCAGGTACGTTGACAGCCTCTGTGCCATTATGCTGAAAAAGATTTTCCCCTCGACGTTGAGAAGACTGATTGGTCGGAATTGACTGATGTCAGTGGCATCCTTTTCTTTTGGAATCAACACACCGCCAGCCCTTCGCCATGCCTTGGGTATTATTTCCTTCTGCCACACTATCCTCATGAGTCTCCAAAGAAAGCGTAGAACGTCCGGCGTGTTCTTGTAGAGCTTGTACGGTACTCCATTAGGCCCCGGAGCTGATGCCGCTCTAGCTCGCCGGACTACATTCTCAACTTCCTTCCACTTTGGAGGTTCAGTGTCCAGTTTGAATTCTGGAGGATGAATAGGTGGGATGTCATGGGGGATGATTATCTGCTCATGCCTTTTCGTGTCCTGATGGGCCTTCTCCAGATGTTCTTCCAATTCCTTCTTTGGTGTTTTCAGGATTCCACTCTTGTCCTTAGCAAAGAGGTCTTTGACGAACTTAAAAGGGTTTTTGTAGAACCGTGTTCTTGAGTGTTCCTTCTTCTTACGAAGTTTCCTGAAGTTCTCTGCTCTTCTCAAGGTTGTCAGCCGACCTTTGATGTCTGCTTGGAGTAGCATGAGACCTTCTCTCTCTGCATCAGAGGCCTTCTTCCACTGCTTTCTCAGCTGCCTTCGCTCTCTGACGAGTCTCTCGATCTCTTGCTGTCTCCTAGATTTGGTTGGTGCTGGTTGTGTCTTTCCACTTCTCCTGATGTTTACACCAAAGCGCTCTTCTCCATAGTGGTAGATAATGTCTCCCATCGTTTCAAGCTTTCTCTCTGCTGTGCCTGTCTGTTGTTCCAGGATTTTTATCAGGTCGTTGTTGATCATTTCCCACTCTTTCTTCTCAACAGCTTTGGGCCACTTAACACTCAGTCTGTGCCCTTTGATCTTTTCCTCCTTTGGAGGTCTCTGTGGTTGGGTGAAATCGTCCACCGGCATATCCGTGCTTGTGTTATTCTCCTCAATGACAGGGGTGCTGATGCTCTGCGAACTTTGGTTTGTGTCCTGTCGCTGTGCTTCATTCGACTGACTTGATCGGTTGCTTCGCAAGAAGTACTGGTCAATGCGAGGTTCCTGTCTCTGCTCTCCCAAGCACCTTTTCCTCCCTTGATGGATCTTTAATCCCCTTGCCGATGTTACTTTCTCCCAACCACAGCTGCACACCTGAAGTGTGTGTCCTGCTGCTGTTGTGGTTTTCTCATGTGCTGTGTTCTTCTTACTCATAGTCGTTTTCGTTCCTGGGTCTGTAGCCGTGTGATCAATCGGTGAGCCATCTTGCGCCCCAGCTCTCGCAGGCTCTAGGGGTATGTTCCTTAGTTGACTTTCTGTAGCAGGTTTTGCGGGTGTCTCCAACATACTGAAGCAGCGGAGACTGCCAACATGGGTAGCTAGCCCATGACAGCCCCAGTGGGGTCTATTCCCTCCTGTCAGCGGTCTCTCCAAGCTGTCACAGAGACTTTCCTCTGTTGTCAGCTGTCCTTTCACAGCGGTCACCGGACGGATCCGGAGAATCAGATTCATAAAAACACGGGACGTGATGTGACTGTCCATTGTGCCAATAGATGGTGTGCACTCACATGAAATACATGAAATGGGATTGAGTAAAGATAATCTTACCTTGTCCAAGTAAATGATAAGTGAGCCTTTTTCAGACAAGACAGTGTCCATCTCATACTTTGAAATAGTACGGGCATGTCCTTCAGACATCTAAAACACACACACACGCATGCACATACAGACAGACAGACAGACAGACAGACAGACAGAGCGTCAAAATCCTTGTTTCTGCTGTATGTTTCTTTGCTTTTACTTATCAAGTTTTCACTTTTTTTTTCTTTACTGTTTTAAGGTGTTCTTTGTTGGCGATAAAACCAGTCGGCAAACTGATGTCCAGGATTGCCATGGTTGAACTGTGCTCAGGGTTCTTAAACCTGTCCATGGAACAATGTAGAGAAATAAAAACAATTACATGAGGGAGACAAAAAAATCAAATTTTAGGCTTAAAAGGAATCAGGGACATACAGAACAGATAAATATTGGCAGTAAAGCCATAGTGAACGGTGGCCCTGAGGTGCAAAATACAACAGTTAATCAGAAAACACAACACAAAAAGAGAAAACACAACAGCAAATCAGAAAACACAGAAATGAAACAGAAAACAAAACGGCAAAACAGAAAACATAACACAAGAAGAAAAAACACAATGGTTAATGTTCTGTTTTCTAATTTGCCATTGTGTTTTCTGATTTGTTGTTGTGTTTTCTTTTTTTTGTGTTGTGTTTTCTTTTTTGCTGCTGTGTTTTCTCTTGTGTTGTGTTTCCTCTTTTTGTGTTGTGTTTTCTGATTTGCCATTGTGTTTTCTTTTTTGTGTCGTGTTTTCTGATTTGTCGTTGTGTTTTGCACCTCAGGGCCACCATGATTGTGTAACCCTTGACAGGAGAATTTGAATGCCACTTACAAAACCTCTATTCTCAGCTTGTATATCTTCTCATTCCCCTGTGGGGTTTCTACAGAAAAAAATAAAAAAAAATCACGAACACTTTGTTCATATTTGTTCTTTTTCTTACACATTCCTGGTAGCAAATCCAGGGGGACCAACAACCCAAAACAACAGAATAATATTATTTAGAAACTGCTACAATTAAAACCAAAAGCAGATACCATAACACAAAATTACCTTGGGTCACATTTACTGCCAAGGAAAACTTCTTGCAGTCACTCTCCTTTTCTTTAGGCAATGCATAATACAGCGACACCATCTGTAAAATGAACACAACCAAGTCTTTAAAAGATGGTGTCAGAGCCAAAAACAACACTACATTAGCCCCCAGAGGGTCTTTCCATTATTCTAAGAAGAGTGGTAATGCATCATTTAGTACAAAACACTCATTTGAAGACATGAATTAAACAAAATTAAAAAAAAAAACTGTTTAAAGGCGACTTAAATCAAGTGCATATGGAACAATTATTTCCAGAGTAAGACACAAACAGGCTGAACATGTATAGACTCATGGGATTAAATGTGAGTAGTGGATGTGGCTTTGTTAGTCAAAAACTAACTAAATTTAGTGAAAAGTGGAAGATACCTCCAGCTAATTGAGTCAAACTGCATGGACGAGTCAGGGGCTTACACTGTTCTGTAGTGTCATTCCTGATGGTTTTGGCCAAAACCAGATTGTACCAAACAAATATCTTGGCAATGCCAAAACCATCAGTCAGCATAGCTCATGTTTGCTAGCCTGTGAGTCTGGAACTGCTGCAGCTCTAAACCATTTCCCCTCAGTGTTTGGTATACTGACCCACTACAGTCCCCTATTTGAAAATAAAATGACAACACAGGAGTGCTTCTTCAGCATAATAATAAACAACCAAGATGGCAGCTTCCACCACTAGAGCTAACTTACTTTTAATGTTGCTTCTCCAGCTCCTGCGGCCGTCACTTCAACATCACGGTTGATAGTGTTGAACTGTTAGAATGTAAAATATACAAGAACAAATCAACACACTTGCAAATGTAAAGGTAAAGCAGTCTTAGGAAAGCATCAACTGGATCAGGTCTTAAAAAAAACCACTTCAACAAAATGTAAACATTGGGGAAACAAATATCGAAAGCCCCCCATTCTGTCTGACTGCACAGACCCACCAGAGGTGGCACTGTGTTTCTGAAAACTTGCCACTGTTCATTGTGCATTGGAAACACTTGCCTCTCTGTGCAAAGCAGGCTGGGATTACTGGCATCCCAGCTATGGCTGACAGCACACTTTACAAACACTTCCCCCCCCCCTCATTTTGTCAAACCTCTGCATTTACAGCAAATAATGATAAACAAAAGGTACATAAACATTTGTGTTAGTTTTATATGAAGCAGCCTAAAATTCAAGATAACGTGACATGAATGAAGTAGGTGGCTTGTCTGTTCTATCTGCCTCTGGTGGATCTGTACCGTCAGGAATCAGTGAATAAGTTGCAATGTTGCTGTGGTATAATTAAACAGAAACTTTAAAGCATTTGTTAAAAAATGTTTTTTTTTCTGTTTGTGCTCTTACTTTACTTGTTCTTGTGGTAAATTGGGTATTCTTGTTGAATTTGAACTTTTCAGCCCGTGATCTGCCAGGTAACAAGATGTCCACATTCAGATCATAGTCTGGTTCCCTGGCATTGGCCCAGTACTCGGCTACAGCCTGGTATACCATTATAGTTGGCTGGAAAAAGGGGCACAATCAATTGTTTGGGTACACACAACGCAACTAAACCAGATACATTTTGAGAAGCGATAAATGTAGAAAGAAAAGTTACCTGAGTTGATCCAAAGCCTCCACTCGTGGTCTGCTGGTTTCTGAACCATCTGACAACAGGTTTGGCTTTGTCAAACTCCTTCATAATCAGGGACAAGAAAAGGAATTGAATCAATGCAGATTTCAGTTTGTTTGCCTTTTAGGTTTTTCATTTGACTAGATGTAGATGTATTCAATCAGTCGTCCTTAAAACACAAACCTTTACCTAAAACATATCATAGACCTATACCATGAGACCCCCCAGCTCAAACAAAAAAAAAAAGGTATTGTTCATGATCTTTTACCCTGTTTACACCTGGCACTAACGTGTTCTGGGTGATTGGATTGCTATTAGGTAGTGCTTGAAAACACGAAAGTACATGCACAGATTTGTGTATTTTTAATACTTTTTTCATACCTAAAAACATGCCAAGCTGGAGGAGAGAGAGTAAGGAGTTCTAATTATCTGGTAAGTTGTTTTAACACAACAGATCCTCACAGTGTGGTCAACCTCTGCTGTGCTCGATACAAACAGACTGACCTGAGCTGCAGGAACCCCTCCTCTCTTTCTCTCCTCTTTCATAACCTTACGTGTGTTTTGGCTCTCTGCAGATCTGATACAAGCACGCAAATCAAGCAAGTTATTCTTGTGAAATAAGCAACTAAATGCACATTTGCATGTCCGGATACGAATGATTAAATGAGTTGAGGGTTTTATTCATACTTGATGTGAATGCAACACGAGACTCATTCACTTATACACAACCTCTGCAGTCATAAATTGATTCCCCACCGGCCTGACCCCCCTTTTCTTCTGATATTGAGTGACATCTAACCCTATATACATGACTCAGCAGCAAGTTGATGTGATAAGTGGGGTGCCCGAGCACCCACTCCACTAACTTGTTGTGGAAATAAGCGGTAATCTAGAAAACTAGCGAGGTTGTTATTTTTTTCTTTCTTTTGGAGGGCGCTAATGCGCCCTTAAATTACGCCCTGGGCGGTCTCCCACATCACCCATAGGGAAAACCGCCTTTAACAGAAGCCCTCCCTCTTGCAAAGTGAATCATCAGTCTGAGAGCTTAGGATTTTAGGGTGGCCAAACCAATTTGGAGAGGTACCACCCCTGGCCATCCCTTTGAACACGCCCCTGTCAATATGGTAATATATAAGGTTTATAAACATGCTTAACATCCTACCTGCTCCATGTCAACATATCCAAAACATTTAGAGGCATAAGCTCACCCCAGCCTTCACCAGAGCAAGAAGAGCATAAGCTGTAGCTTCCAGCGTGTACTGCTGTGAACCAGGCACAGGCCAGTGGGAGTCTGGAGAAGACACAAGGACATACAAACACACACTATCAATGCTGTACTGGTTTACCAACAAACGTCATCACTGCTGTATAGATTAAATCTGCTGCTTTGAGTTTTTATGTTCATATGTGACTCAGGTATGTGTAAAGGTCTTAAACGGGTTTGGGGATACCTTCAGACACAAACTTGTTGAGAATCTCCAGGTTCAGCATGTTTCTATTGGCCAGAGCATATGATGCAATTGCAACAGCATATGGATTGGTGAGACCAGACAGACGTGATTGGATGTAGGTTGTTGCCTTGTTCATACTGCTGGTTAGACTCTAGATGAGAAGAAAAGACATTAAATGAGCAATAACACCCATAATCAGCAACTTCTCAAATGGATTTTTTGTTTTGGCTATGTCATTTTTAAATTAACAAGCATGATAAATTAACAGCATATCATTTATTTTAACTGTAAAAAAGCAGAGTGTCACGAATAAAAAATGACACTGTCATCACCCTTTATGTCAGTGAGTTGCACATAGTATTTATTAGCCTATTTCTCTGGTGTATCGGTGTATAAGTTCTTTCTGTCTTGTGTTGTCAGGGCTTTACAACAATTATTTCTTTTAAGTTTCCTTTGAAAACTGTTAGTAAAATATATTTTCTTGACTTTTCCCTTTTGGACCTCATTTTTTGCACCCACAGAAACATTTAGGCCCAATTGCATATGTAAATGAAACAATTAAGAATTTGATTTATGCAATAATACCACTAACCCTAATGTGTTTCGAATAAATAATGAAGATGGTTGTTTTCATCATTGATAACTCCAATTTGTTTCTGTCTCTTAAATTTCAACTTAATCTTGGTTGATCCACTACGATGGCGTATTAGGGCCACATTAAGAAAAAAAGAATATTAAGACTTTGAGATTAAAGTAGTTAATTTACAAGACGTAATAAAGTCATTACTAACAAGAATAAAGTCGTAATAAAGTCATTTATAAAAGTCATTTACCCCGTCAGCCTGTACATTTACCCCATACAGCCTGACATGTATCTCTTTCAAATAATATCAGAGGCATAGATATAGTATGTGCTACAGTATGATACAGTAGCCTTGGTATCTGGCATAGGCTACTGTATGGAGTCAGGCTGCATCCGACAGTTCAGTGTGTACAAGCTTAACAAAAAAAATAATAATAATAAGACTTGTTTTTGCGAGTATTGTTGTTTTGATCTGTTAACCTAATGTCACAAGCAATGTGAGTTCATGGAAGAGAGAAGTGTTTGAGGCCATGGACGTGGTGCTTTTGGATCAGGAGGGACTCAGCAGAGTTGCAGAGTCCCGATGTGTAACAATGACCCAAAATGTAAAAAAAATAAAATAAAATTGCAATAAAACCTAAAATGTAATAACTGACACAAAATATAATAAGTTGCAACATTTTGGGCAAAATGTTTATATGTTTTGGGCTCAGTATCTTGTTACATTATCGACCAGTTACTACATTTGGGGTTTTATTGCATTTTTTAAAATAACATTTCAGGTCACTGTTACATATCAGGCTCTAACAAGGCAGTTCTTGAGGCGGCTCAGGGGAAAGTAGTTGATATGGGTTCCCCGGGGCTGACTCCCTTTTCCATGAGAGCAGCTAAGCCTTGAGCTGGACATACTGAGGGATGTGTGTAGGGAACGAGAAATTAGCGCCATCCAGGATGTTGTGTCCATCCAACAAACCTTGCAGCCCCAAACTCGCTCCATGCTGTCCGAGGTGGAGAAGCTCATATAGTTCTGTCTGGCCCAGCCCCTGCCTGTCACGGCATCTGAAAGCTATTTCTCAGCACCACACAGATTGAAAACCTGGCTGCGCAACAGCATGAGGCAGGAGAGATGACACATTTGGCCACTATGAACACTCATAATGACCTTAAAGGGATATTCCAGCATAAAATTAATTTAGGGTCAAACAAACCATAACACCGTTAGAGTTAGACATCCTGTCGAGAGATGAATCTTGCCGACCTCTTACTTTTCTAGTTATACCAACTTTAGTAACAATCACACAACAGCAATACAGAGAGCCACCCACTCAACCAAAAAGTCAGTCTATAGCCACGAATAATGCTCAGAACAGCACCTAACCTTATCAACAGTACATATAGGGCCCCAGCCACAGAACAAGCCATCAAACATCTTTTCAGCTTTGCCTGATTTCTTTAGCAAAGAGACTAAACACAACTCACATTCTTTCTTCCAGCAGCCGCTTGTTTGTATGGAGACCTCCAGACAAGTCCATCGACTGGAATGGGGTGATGCAGCTCAAGAAAGAAAATTTATAATAATTTCTTTATCATTTCCTTGAAGTAATAATCATCATATTAATCTTTTTGCACTGCAGACGCAGTAGTTCCTCTGCCTTAGCGTCTCAGTCTGATTGCATTTCCATGAAGAAATGATCATAAATGTTCTTCCTTGAGCTGCATCCTCCCGCTGCAGTCAATGGACTCACCTAGAGGTCTTGCTACAAACAAGCGGCTGCTGGAAGAGAGTTGGTGAGTTGTGTTTGGTCTCTTTGCTAAAGAAATCAGGCAAAGCTAAAAAGATGTTTGATGGCTAGTACTATATGCTGGGACACCTTATGCTCTGTTGATGAAGTTAGGTGCTGTTCTGAGTATTATTTGTGGCTATAGAGTGGCGTTTTGTTTGAGGTTTGTGTGCAGAGAAGTAGACAACTGTGTATTGCTTTCATTTAGTTGTTGATGAAGTTGGTATGACTAGAGAAGCAAGCGGTCGGCAACATTCATCTCGATGTCTAAGTTGGTGTTATGGTGTGTTTGACCCTAAATTAATTTTACACCAGAATATCCCTTTGATGAGGAATGCGATGTTTCGACCCTGCTTGAAATATATGAATTGCTTGAACAGTTCTCTTGTGCTATAATAAAATAACTTCAAATTAAATCCTTAGACAAGTGTGTATCTCTCTGCCACCCCTCCCAGCAAAAATCTAGCCCCCCTCAGAAAATAGTTCTGATGTCCATGGAATAATGGTTAGATCATAATGGTTAGAGATTTCTGATTTTCACAACCCATATAATCATCAAAATTAAAAAAAACAAAAAAGGGTTTAAAATTTGTCATTTTAGATTTGTACTTACACTGACAGAATCAGCACATATTGTTTGTGACTCCTGCATGGCAATCAGGCAGAAGGCTGTCATGGAGACGTCAGTATTTGCAGTAAGCACACCACCCTAAATATGCAAACACACACACACACACACACACACACACACACACACACACACACACACACACACACACACACACACACACACACACACACACAGTACAGGCATTTTTAAAACTCACTGCGGCTTGCTTGTTTGTCTGAGTTTGATTCTTGAATTAGTAAACGTACACGCATCGCTTCACTATACACGCGTCCAACTTCTGTGAACATGCCATCTGGGTGCTGTGCATAGAGGATGAGAAATCTGACAGCATCACAGATCACGTGTCTTTGCACTGTCACCTGCAGATTACTGGCCATGGCAAACACTTTGACCACATAGGCTGTCAGCCTTTCAGAAGAGAGGAGAGATGTTGTGTCATAATCCTTATTTAATTGATAACTGTGCAGAATAGTTTTGCTTATGATTCAAGAAGTTAAAAAAATCAATCTTCAAATTCAAAAATATACCTCACCAGGAACTGCCCTTACTGTGTTTAAACACAGCAAAAGACCCATCACTTTTACGGTATGCCAGCTCATTCTGGTAGCCTATAAAATAACAGAACACAAAATTATTTTAACTGTCTGCAATTCAAGTCCCTACGAGATCTTACCCAAAAGTGTTGAAATGAAGAGTCCCCTCAAATAGAACATCTAGTACATTAAACGGTACATCTACTGCATGTATGACAAATATAGCCTACCAGAAGCAATGTACTGCAGGGCTTCTTCACGTTTCCCTAAGCCCACAGCTTCCCATTGGTTGGTTTTGTCCAGGTATGTAGTTGCAATGACAGGTAGAGTCATGGAGGCAGCGTTCTGCTCTCCGCAGCCATAGGGCATCTCAATCAGGGAAGTCAAAGCGTGCCCACTAATGGCCTTCTCTACTAGTTGACTCATCTGCTGCCCTCCTGAGTGGACACAAAGGTGGTTCTCAATGTCATGCTCACAGAGATGGGCACAGGGCACAAGTCATTTTTCGCAGGTCCAAGTCAAGTATCAGGTTTTTGGTCATGAGTCAAAGTCGAGTCTTAAGTCTCTGAGTGCAGTGACAGGGGCAGCAGTAGCTTAGGAGGTAGAGAGGTCTTCCAATAACTGAAAGGTTGGTGGTTTGATTCCCCCCTATCCCTAATATGTCTGTTGTGTCCTTAGACAAGACACTTAGCCCAGTAGGGGTAGGTGCAAACTGGCAGCCACATTTCTGTCAGTCTGCCCCAGGGCAGCTGTGTCTACTAAGGTAGTTTACCACAACCAGGGTGTGACTGTGTGAGTGAATGATTGATGTTTCCTATGTAAAGTGCTTTGAGGGTCGCTGATAAAGCGCCATATGAACCTGATGCATTGTTATTATTTTAACCCCCAGGGGCTCTTAGGACATTTTTGCCCATTTTTGGTGACTTTTTACCTTTTGTTTGTTGATCATTTTGGCTGTGTTAATGCAAATGGCATGATTTTTTTTCAGAGTTTTTTTTTTTCTTCTTTCTAAATTTTAGAACATGGCCATCCATTATTACACCAGGTCAATATTCACAGTGTGACAAAAACACTATATGTTCAGGTCCTTAGATGGACAAAAATGTCCATCTTCTATAAGTATTATACATTAATGATTCTTCTCACATTTTTTTTTCTTAAATCTTTTAATCAACTTCAGTCCTAATCATAACTTCCAATCATAACTACTCACTGTTATATATATATATATATATATGTATGTATATATATGTATATATATATATATATATATATATATATATATATATATATATATATATATTAAGGAATTTATAGGAAGTATTATATAGTGAGTATATTATTTAGGAAGTTATTTTCTAGATATTAAATGCTGGGCAGGAATTTCCTTTTTTTATATGGCAGCCTATGGTATGTCAATAATTAGCAACAACATTAGTTTGATGCATTCTTATTTTTTGTGTTGAAATTCTGAAAATGAATAAATATTTGGTAGTCATGATTAGGACTGAAGTTGATTAAAAGATTTAAGCAAAAAAAATGTGAGAAGAAATATTCATGTGTAATACTTTATAGCACTTTTAGGAGATGAACATTATTGCCCATCTAAGGACCTAAGCATAACTTTTTAGAAATCGGACAATACATCAAACATAATAATGCATCAAAATTAATGTTGTTATTAATTATTGGCACATCATAGACCTTGATAAAAAAACATAAAGAAATTCCTGCCCAGCATTGAATATATGGAAAAAAACTCCAAATTCCTTTTTTTCCCATTTAAGCAAAAATGTGGAAAAAAGTATTAATGTATAATATTTTTATAGCACTTTTAGTAGATGGACATTTTTGTCCACCTAAGGACCTAAGTGTAACTTTTTTTAAGGACCCCAGAGGGTTAATACTAGTCCCAGTCAAGTCTTTCATAGAATCAATAATAACAAAACTAAACTGAATGGTCATAATGGAGGGCTCCATTTATCGAAAAATATGACTTAATTTATTTTCCATCATGTCAAACTAATATTCAGTTAACTCTACATATACCATATGAAGTACTAATATCTGTGAGCTACAAAGCAACACAACACAGTGGCCCTATACTAGATATATTCCCCCAGCTCTAATCTATATGAACTCAAAAAGAACTAACAGTTGAAAGTTGAATCTGAATCTGCACCTAACAACCTCATCTCTTCACTTTTAGCAGTGCCATGATCTTCCTCCTTCTTACATTTTCTTCATGCTTTTCTGTGTCTGTTCTTTTGGAAAAACTTATCGGCAAGACCCGAAACAACATGCTCATGCTTCGAATGTTTCATCAACAGGACAGTTGAGGTGTGAGAAAGGGCAATCACCTGCTGTAATAATGATCCGAAACTGAGAGCAGCTGTACAAAACTTTTAAAACAGTGATATATATATATTTAATATGGGACATTGATCTCAGTCATCAGCCTGCATTACAAGCAGGGACCAACTGCGTCTGTGTTTTTCTCTCTCTTAGATCACCAGCAGCATGAACAGAGGCAAGGAGTAAACAGTGGTGGTTTATTTATTGTCCAAGCTGTTCTGGTGTGCTGGAGCGACTGAGTTATGGTCTGTGTCTTTAGTGCTGTGTCATTTTGGCAGTCAGTGATGCGGTATTGCACTCATGCACCAGAAAAGGCTTGATAAAGGGGTAACTAAATGGAGCTTGTGATGTTATTGATTATATTGTGCACAAGTCCCACAGTCTCTGAGGGTCGAGCACAGGTTAAATCTGGAGTCACCTTAGTGTGTGACTCAAGTGCAAGTCTTGAACTCAAGCCCCCGTCTTTGCATACTCATGTTCAGAAGAAAATACTTCCTTTGGAACAATACGTCATGTCAAAGAAAAATACCAAAAACTGATCACTGAATTGGTCCTCTCTGACAAATCCTTTTTCTTTAGCTACTGCTTCATTCAATAAAATGGTGAGGTTTGACATTGCAGCTAAGGAGATGAACATTCAATATTACCTGTCACGAAGATGAGTGTGCTGGTATCTGTGTTTGGGACCATATCATCTAAATTAACATCTGAGTTAATAGTCAGTTCTTGTCTGCCGCCTGCAGAGAGAGAAACAGTTGGTGAGTAAGGGGGTAAGAAAACTAAAGAAACAAAATGAGATGTTTTTTGTTGTTGATTTTAGCTAATTTAGTGGTCAACTTACCTACACCCATTTTATCTGGGTGTAATGTTATGACTTTTGTTGTTTTTGTCAGGACACCTTCAGACTAGAAAACAATGGGAACACATCATGTTTACATTATTAAATGCTTTTAGTACTTCACATATAGTTTAATCCCTTAGTTGCGGTTTAACAAATTATGACAAGCAGCAACAGCTATTATCCCCAAGGTACTACTCACATACAACTACTGAGATGAATATTGTTATTACCAGTGTTGGGGGTAGCACACTACAAAGTAACGAATTACAGTAACAATATTACTTTTTGAGGGGTAACGGAGTAAAGTAACGTACTACACTAAAAAAAATCGGCAACTTAATTACTTTACTAAACAATAGGAACGCGCAATAGGAATTTAGTGTAATAGGAATAGGAATTAGGAATTTTCTTGATATCAAGCTTTTAGACCATTGTCCAGCTTATCTCCGTACACCCTGACAGTCTTTTCTTTCGCAGGATTCATTTTTCTTGGGTGTTTTTTTCTCACTGTGTCGCTATCTCGCAGCCTCACTGTTGAATGTAAACAAAAACTTGCCTGTGAAGATGCTGCTTTCCGACTTAACATGCATTACACAATCATGTGTCCTTTGAAAGTCCTTTGAAGAGATTGAGGGGGCGCAGTAGGGATACGGCTCAACTCACCCCGCTCCTGTGCTCAAGTAACCCCATACACAGGGTAAGTTGACCATAGAGGACCACTTTTTTGGCATGCTATATTAACAAGACAGTTCTGTTTACACTCATTCTGTTGGTTTGGAGGGCTGCGAAACATCTTGAAATATATGTAGATACACAAGTTAGAGACAAATCTGTGATTGCCTTGATGTAGTGATCTGAAATATGAAAAATGGCTCATCTTTCCTCACTCTCCCCTACCTCTGCACGGTATAATAAGAAACAGGAAAGTCAAGTAATAAGTAGTGAAAATATTTTTCAAATACAGTAACTAGTTAAGTAATCTCATTACAGTTTACAGAAGTAACTAGTTACTAGTAACAAATTACTTTTTATGAGTAACTACCCCAACACTGGTTATTATGTGGCTGCAGCTGGTACTTCAAGTACTTCAAGGTCAGGGTTAAAAAAGTCAAAACTGAACTCTGTGTAAGGTCTCCACAGCTTAGATTGTTTCCAACAAAATGACAAATATGACATCATAGAAAGACAAATGTCTGTATCGCTTACCACTACTCGCAGCTGCTTCTTTATAGCATCACTAAGTTGATAGGAGTCTTTTACAACTGCTTTGACTTCAATGGGGACTTCTCCTTCTTTCATAGGAATAACAATGTAGGATATAGCTCGTGTAGCTTGTGATCCAACTGTAACCTCCTGACGATATTTACGACGCTTAGAAGCTGCACTGCACAGGTCTGCGTGCTCAATCAGATCCACACGTACCTTACAAAAATATGGTAAAAGTTAGAAAGGGAGAGAGTTCAACAGCTTGACTCAGACAAGTAAGGATCAATGAATAAATATGTAATCACATTAATAAAATAGACAGAAAATGGATCCAGGGCATACAAGTCCAAAAATAGCTCAGTAAAAAAGAGACTGATGATGCCCTTGCAGTCACCAAGTCAACCAAAATTAAATAATGGATAACATAAATGGTTTTAATGATTTGCCACAGTTCCTCGCTATTTTAGAATTGGGGCTTTTACAAACTGGGCCATCTGTTCTGAACTCAAGAGCTGAGGAGTGACTTACAGTTGCAGTATTTGGGCTGTAGTTATGTAGGATAGCCTTGATTTCCAATTGCTCCCCTCGGACTGCAGAGTATGGCAGTTTGAGGTCAATGAAGAATTTCTTCTTGACGGTGACCTCAAATGTGTCATCCACACAGATCCCTTGAAAGATGAGAAGAATGCTTGTCTGGTTAGAGAAGCTTGGTGAAATACATCATTCAAGTTATTTTTACAACCAGAGAGATTCTTGGCCAAATTTTACAACCAATACTGGTGTCCTGGAGTGCAGTTTAAGTGTCGTGGTCATTTTTTTTCACCAAACAAAGTTATAATTTCTTTTCTTGCCCTTAGTGCCTGTGTTATGTAAATAGCTAATGATCTTGCCTGTGGTCATGTTGGCTTTAAAGTTCAGTGTGGTCAGGTGCAAAGGTAGCATGTTGTTATCCTGGGGATGCAGGAAAAGGCTGTAGCCATTAGACCAAGGAAAACCTCGTTCAATCTTAGAGTCATATATCCTGATTTGAAGGGCATGTAATTGATATACCCAATTAGACATGAAACATTTCACAGTGCACATTCCTCTGCTTGTCAGACACCTTTAAAGCACAGCAACACTCCCACTCATTAAAAAAAAAAAAAAAAAAAAAAAAAAAAAACTTGTGTAATTGCCTGATTTCTTTAGCAAAGAGACTAAACACAACTCCTACTGTCTTCCAGCAGCCGCTTGTTTGTAGCAAGACCTCCGGGTGAGTCCATTGACTGCAGCGGGAGGATGCAGCTCAAGGAAGAACATTTATGATCATTTCTTCATGGAAATGCAATCAGACTGAGACACTAAGGCAGAGGAACTACTGCGTCTGCAGTGCAAAATGATTATCATGATACTTCAAGGAAATGATAAAGAAATTATCATAATTTTTCTTTCTTGAGCTGCGTCACCCCACTGCAGTCGATGGACTTGTCTGGAGGTCTCCGTACAAACAAGCGGCTGCTGGAAGAGAGAATATGAGTTGTGTTTGGTCTCTTTGCTGAAGAAATCAGGCAAAGCTAAAAAGATGTTTGATGGCTTGTTCTGTGGCTGGGGCCCTATATGTACTGTTGATAAGGTTAGGTGCTGTTCTGAGGGTTATTTGTGGCCATAGAGTGGCTTTTTGGTTGAGTGGGTGGCTCTCTGTATTGCTATTGTGCGGTTGTTACTAAAGTTGGTATAACTGGAGAAGAAAGCGGTCGGCAACATTCATCTCTGGAGGGGTTGTCTAACTCAGTGTTACGGTGTGTTTGACCCTAACTTAATTTTACGCTGGAATATCCCTTTAATATGGTGTTGGTCTGAATTATGTTTAATTGAGTCACAGTTAATTTCAGAATTGCAAATGTGGATGATGGTAGGTGTATCTCATCTGCTAGTAATGAGCCAGCCAAGACAATGATCAGAGCCAAATTTTATTCCCAGTACTACCATGTTTTTACCCCTTTTTTAAAATTATTTATGTTAAAATTTACTGTGAGTTGTTGAGAGTATTCTGAAAATTAAAACAAAACAAAAAAACATACATGCTTAATTAGTAAATTTGAGATGTGCATGTTCAAGGAATTATTGCTGCATTTGAAAAAAAAACGGATTGTTTTAATGATAACTATCAGCTTGTTGTAGGAGCAAAGTAAAAAGTGACGAAGAGAGAGGCAGTCTCTACAGACGGACCTAACACATTTAAGCTATTTTAATTGTCTGCCGAAAAAATTAAAGTGATGAAAAGATGTCAGATTTTGCAGTGAAACATCATCTTCTCACCGTGAGTTTTGGACAGACTGATGCCAGTAAACTGCCAGGTTGTGATGGACTCCTGCAGATAGACTTTTTTCGTCATAGATGTGGTTTCACTGAGAAAAGGGAAAAAAATCACTTTAATGGGACAAATATCCAAAGTGGTGGGAATATCTGTATACATTAGGTTTATTGTATTACCAGTGAGGATCTTCCAGAGAGCATGAGGGCAGCAGAATATCCATCCACAGCCAACTTTCGGGAAAACTGGTTCGAGAAGTAATTTTCTTGATGTCTTCATAACCATCATCTTCATCACCTTAAGTGTCAGTGAAAGAGTTTTATTAGCTCTTGATTAAAAGAAACATGTTATCGAAATCTAGGACCCCAATTTTTTACCCTCATCTCTTACTGCGAGCCAGCTGGAGATATGCCACCCTCCTCTCTGCTTGCTGACTTTCCATCTCTCTGCAGCAGCGAAGGAAGGCCTCAACACAGGCCTGACCTTCTGCAATGTACTCGCTCCGCCTTTCACAGCTGTATGAGACAGGGGTTTCTTTCAAACCATCATAGCAACACTCACGTTGCACTTTGTCTTCATATTGACCCACTAGATAGGATAAAGGATGAGAAGGTGAGACAGACGTTACTCTTGCTAAATGAACCTAAAAATGTCATGGTTTATTCTTGTGTTTTTTTTTTTTTTCCTTCTTTCGTATTTTCTGTTCCTTTTAGTTTCTCATTCATGTTCTCGTGTCTACCCACAGCCTTTGTGTTTCTTTGGACTGTTTGCTCCAGGCGTTTTGGTTATTTGGATTTGTTGGACATTTTTAAAGTTTTTGGTGAAATTTTTCCTCTTGTTTTCTCTGTAATAAATCTCTGTGTTCTGCATGTTGGTCCTTACTTTTGCTTTTGTTTTATCAGAACAAGATACACCAGCCAGCAATGGACCCAGCAGACAAAGTTAATTTAGACAGTTTAATATTTCTTTTACCAAAGTGAGTGATTTGCAGAGTTTTTTCAGAAGGGCCAATCTGATTTTAGAGGCTCTGGTCTGACTTCAGGCAGTCCCCTGAACCATTTGCCGACAGAAGCTACATGCCCTCCTTACAGGCCCCCTCCACCTATCCTTCTTAGAGTTACTTTGGGACTTTTTTGGACATCTTTATTTTCCCATGCATGTCCTTGTGTGAATTTTGTGTCCTCATCAGAGGCCCTGCCAATTCCTGTTTCCTCGTCAGAGGCCCTGCTCCAAGGTTGGCTCCCAGTGCCTGCTCCCAGATTGGCTTCCAGGCCAGCCACCCGGGTCCCAGTGCCATGTCTGGGTACTGGCTCCCAGCCTGACACTGGGATGGTACTTAGGATGGCCACCCTGGTCTCTGTGTCTGTATCCCAGCCTATGCCTACTTCTGGAATGGAGGGTCACCCTTCTGGATCATTTTCCCCAAGTGGTCAGCCTCTAGGCCATCCCCTCAACTGTTTCCCCCCAGTGGTCTGCCTTCTGGCCGCACTCCTGAACTGTTCAACAACAGAGGTGATTTTGATTTTCAAGAATTTTTTATACCATATCAGAATATAAGGGTTTTTACGTGAACTTGATAGCAGAAGACTCGGTGTCAGATGAGTGGTCTTCCACCATGGTGACATTTTGTGGGTTAATATCACTACAACATGTTTAAGGATGTTTAAGGAAACAGTTCAGGTTGAGAAGTTGAGGTGAGCAGTTGATTATGAAGCCCAACCCGATGATACAGGAAATTTTCAGGGGTTTCAGTAATATTTCAACAGTGAGACAACATTACTAAGATTACAAATCAATCATGTGTGTGTTCAGTGGGAGTGGGTGTAACTCATAGACTGTATATACTATAGACAACTTGGTTCCGCCTTCCATTGTAGCATTGTAAGCATTCAGCATGAGAGTCGCTGTAATGACGCTTTGCTCAAACGTAGCTCCTGGTGAGCTACGCAATTTTCGTACACTCAGGCTGTATCAAGTGTCAATCATAGAAAACATGAACCCTCTAGTAACTTAAAAATGGAGCTGCACAGAAAAAAAGAGGACTTGAGCACAAACCAGTCTTACATTAGCAACATGTCAACATTGTAAACAGGGGGGAGAAAAAATGTAATTCTGTGTAATACGTTTCTAGAGTTTGTCCACAGCTTCATAGGGATGGCTGGAGTAGGCGGGATTAATGACCTATACTGCAGCCCATCACCAGAGGGTGCTGTTCTCAGTAGACGGCAGACAGCGTCCATTCTATATACAGTCTATGGTAGCCTATAACTAGGGTGATTAGGGCAATGATTCTTACACAGGCTGGCTCTGACTTCCATAATAGTGTTGGCTCGTTTCCTCCTGCTGGTGGTTGGACATTTTAATTCTGAAAATACAAAACATCTCAGACATGATATTTAAGGCAAAATGCATGGCATCTGTGATGTGATACTTCAAAACAATCACTATGAGGTGTCATAATACAGATCATATAAATATGTTGGTTTGAAAACAGTCAGTATGTAATGAGGTAGAATGTAGAACAAGTATTTGATATGAGTGTAAGATGAAGCAAAGCTTTAATAAGATCAATACACGTATTACTCCCAAGTTTATGTCTATATAATGCACAGATTATTAGTTATTTAGAGGTATTTTCTTTTGAACATTAGATATTTCTCTTGTCTAGTATTGCTGTGAATAACAGTTGAAGGAATAAAGGGTTAGTTCATCAATAAGAAATTCTATGTATATGTATAATGGGGTTGAAAAGTTTTAGGGTGATTGGTGATAACTGTCAGGTTTGTGAAGTATGACATGATTTTCTGTTGTTTCTAAAATGTTTAACCTAATAGATCATTTTCATGATCGTGTGTTCATGTTTTTAACTACTGGAGTTGCTCAACAGTAAATGCAAATGTGAATAATTTATGAATACTCTGTAATAATATATTTTGCCACCATCAATGGCTGATTTGGTTCTAGTAAATAAGAATAGAAAGACACACATAGAGGCTGAAATAGTATCACCTTGTCTGTAGTCAGTCTCTGAAGAACTGGACCTAAATAACAGCCCAGCATCGAAGAACACACCCATACCGTTCTCCCCTCCACCTGCAGTGCAGCCTGTGTCGTACTTTTCTACATTGTCCCACACCTAAAGAGTGAGAAAGTTATTCACAGATATAAATACAGCTAAATAAATCATAATAATGTGCATTTCGATTGTGCTTTTGTCACAAATTAAACCTCAACTTTAATATTTGTTATGGGAAAGACATTCAAGTATTTGCCTTCTTCTGGGTGAGCCGATGCTTATTATTGAGGACATAGACGCCTTTGTCAACTGCTACCAGCCCCACTTTGGCACCTGGATCCCCTGTTATTGTCAGAGAGAAGGGTTGTCGAGGCGCATGGTATGGCTCACGATTGACTTCCTCCAACTTAAGCTAGAGCAAGCAGGAGGGACAGGATGTTTTCATTTGGGAAGGATTCAGACTTCTTGACACACACTTTCACTTTACATGTGGTAGTTTGGCTCATCCCATTCAAAGTTCATTTCATGTCTCACCGAGCCCATGCAGGAGTGCTTGACATCCACCCAGACAGAGTCTGATATCACTTCATCATTTAATGTGTGATAGTAGGCCACAATTCGAAAGGATGGCATCATTTCTTTGGTTATGGGGATTCTGATGGAAATAAGCAGTTGACCTTTTGTAACAAAACTGCCATGTGTAATAAGCTGACCTCTGCTGGAGATCTGGAAATGCAGATTAAAAAGAAAACATGAGCTCATGTCCAGCACAAGATGATATGATGCAGACCACTTGGAATTGTGGATATGCAAATTTATAGACAAAAGCAGATGCATAAAATCTCTCACCAGGTATGTTGTGTCTTTTTGTGTATTATCCTGCCTATTGAAGATGAAGTTGACTTTTAAGTCTTCTTTCACATCTACTTCAGATTTACTCAACTCTGTGAAAAGAGCATTTTTAATGAGGGATGCTACTGCAGCTAATAGGTATCCTGACAGCACTGCCACTGTTTGTACAATTGATTTTACCATCTGCTGGTACAGTTTTTCAGGACGTATCTCACCTATGTGAATGAATTCGTTGCTGTTAGTCTTATGTGGAAGAGCCACCATGGTGACTGATGCCTGTCCTTCCCTTGTAATACGAGAATCATCAGTCTTTGCCTAAAAATAAAAAATAGTAGGTTTAGTTCAGGGACAGAATTATGTATCATAAGCTGCAAAGGACAGATTGATATTAAATGATGCTAAAGACCTACTGTTATTTCAAGTTGGTTACTGGCTTCCACTGTAGAGACGGTCAGCCTCGCCTTGCCACTGGCATCAGTAAAGGCCCTCACCTGGCCTGGATCCACAACCACTTGGACTCTGTTTGCTGGAGATTCATCAGGATTTAATACCTCAACCTGCCATCAGAGATGAAAACAGCTTAACACTTAAATGATGCCTGACTTTTAGTTGAGTTATTAATGATCCAGGAAGTGCGTCTATGTTTGCTCAGGCAGTCTTTTTAAACCATAAATAAGCACAATACCGTAATGTCAAAGGACAGTCTTGGCTTGTAAAATTTGGGTGTTCTTTTGAAACGAATAGTATATGGTGATGTTACGATCTGGGTACTTCTGATCTCTGTCTCCACCATCTCGTCACCTGTTGAAGACACACAACAGTTACATTTGTCTTCCAATTTGCTGTCCTGTAAGATAAAGCTTGACAAACTTTGCCTTTAAAAGGGACTAGGAGTTAAACCTCAATTTCAGAGTCTTGATTTCAATAAATACCAAATCCCCTAATCATTCACTTAAACATCCATTTAACTCTGTCTTCAGTTAAATCATAACCTTGCTCTATATCACAGTAACATTCAAAGGTTATTTTGAAGTAGATAAAAATAAATGAAATAAATAGACAATGCATATTATAAATTTCTCTGTTACCACTCTCTGTCAGCACGGTGACTGCTACATAAATGTGGTTCTTCACCAGGTCATTGATATTTGGGAAGGCGCTTATGATGTGCTCTCTCCTCAGAGTGATCTCTCCAGCACCTCCCACAATCTAAAGAAATAACAGATCAAAATGTCTCTGGATAATAATAATAATAATAATAATAATAATAATAATAATAATAATAATAATAATAATAATAATAAAAACTCTATTTTTAACTACACATAGTACTCAAATATCGCACTCAGACTCCAGAAATATTCTCTTATTTTGACTTAAATTACTAAAATTAAAACCCTGATGAAAACTGCACCTCAGACACTGGTGGATATCCTTATTTAGACTCATGGTCAGGATATTTATTGGTATTCTACAGTTCTGTATTTGGTCATCTAAGGGACACAAATATAAACAGACTCTAGGATATTAGGTTTCAGGGCGTGTAAACTATGCCCATGTCATTTCATTATGAGATGTTGAGCTATAGATTAAAAGACTGACTTGAGTGAAGTCATTGACATATGATCCCTCCTGTCAAGTCATTTGTAACTGGACTTTGACAAGTCTTAAAGAGATCAAAAGTAATTAGTGAAAGTACACTTTGGAGGGGAGAAATGTTTTCTATGTTTAATTGGTAAAACATTCTCAAATAGGTTTTTCTTGTCATTCAAACACAATATCTGTTTATGATTCTTTAGATAAAAGGTAGTTAAATAGGTTTAGGATGACTGAGAGCTTAAGATTGAAGCATACAAAGTTGTGTGATAACTGCAGCTAAAACCAATGAGGGTAAACAGGTTTTTGGTGTGAACTTGTACAACGCTGTTCTGAGTCTTGAATCTGATTTAAACACTGAGGATTCAAAAAAAGACTTCAAGACACTGTTATCACTGTTATGTTCTGTAAATGTAAATCCAAAACACAAGTATGCAAAACAAACAATCAACGGGTACACTGACAGAGATTCATAGTGTGAAACCATGTTCTCACCGGCACTTTCTGGATGGAGTTTGGAAAGCTATTTTGTTTACCGTCTCGTATTACTCCAAAAACCCCAAATGCCATCCCATTCACTTTTTCACCAAACAGATACCTAAAATACAGATCGAAACAAGAAATTAAGGTGGTCAAAGACTAGCAACAGCATGAGAAATCAACAATTATCCTTTATCTCATTCTCATCTAGTCAAACAAAAAGTCAAACTTGGTCTTAATTTATGAAGCAAAGACATACGTAGCTTTAATGCTGACAGTGAACTCGGAGTCATCCACATAGAAAAAGGGACTCAAAGGTGTCAGTGCAACCTCAAAACTGGGCAGCACTAAAAAATTGAAACATTTAATTAGCCATGTCAAGGTTTGGATCCTGTATATACACAGAAACTGGGTGAAGCAAGAGTATAAAAAAGGTGCAGAGAAGGCCATCTGTACTGCTGAATTTAACATATTTTCAGAAAGCGTGACCCAAACATCTGGTATTTTAGACAACTTTGGACTCTGAAAAGTTGCTTAGTATAGGAACAAAATTGCTATGTTGGCAATATTGGAGCCACTTTGTTAGCTGCCATTTCACAGACACAACACAGATGCATGCCTTTGCCTGCAGTGCGATGATAAAAAAGGAACATTTCTAAAACTGCTGACATGCTGTTTACTTAGGACACAGGAGTTTGAGTCCTGCTTCAAAAAACAAAACAACACACAAAAAAAATATATAAATTTAATATTTTAATAACTGTCTATGCCAAACGAAGGACTTACCATACTCTTTGACTTCAAACTCTGCAGAAAAGCTCTGTTGGGGGTTTTCCTGAAACTTCACCACTAACTTCCACAGTCCTGGGCTTCACACCAAACACACAAAGAAGTACACAAATTAATTTGATAGAAACAAAAGCACTTCATATGCTCAGCATCGATATTGGGCCAGGACTTACCTGACTATATGACCTAATTTGTATACTCCAGAGTATATTCCTGATTGTAGAGAGACTTGCGAGGTTTTTGCAACAATGCCATCAGGGGTCTAGAGATACAAACAAAATGGATTGAAACATGTTTCTAGTTTAGGACATGTAATGTATCTCTCCATATCATGCCATATGATAACAATCCTTGTAAAATATCTTGGTCTGATTTTTGGGGATAGATTTTATGATTATCTCGTTCTTTTTTTTATTTTAAGAGGTTTTTAAGACTGTCGGAGGAAATGCACCGTTAGTCTAAATGGGATTTTTTTAGCTACGCTTTCTATAATCCATTCCAAGTGACATCCGGTTGTGTTACATTTGGTTCAGTATTTACTGAAGAAATAGTAAAATACCACAGTGTCAATGATGACTGTAACATCCATTTGATTTGCGTTCCTTTTCTCCACAGGCTCCATTTCAGGTGTCACTCCAAACACCCTGTATAAGACTGCCAAAGGAAGACAGAGGAACAATGTCAAGCTCTCTCTTATACCAAGCTAAAGAACTATACAGGTGAAAACACTGCAGCTGAGAGCAAATTTTCAGTGACTTTTTTAAATTCATGCATTTTTTTTTTTTATCCAGGGATGGCTGTACATGTTGGAAATATTAAGACAGACATTGTTCTCAGCCATCCAGTTTTTACAGTTTAAAGAAATTGTAAACAAATAAGCATACAAAAACAATAATAAAATAAAAGGGGAAGGAAGGGGAAAAAAAGAAATCATGCATTTTTCATAATGAAACTCTCATTATGTTTCAATCCCTGTAAAGTTTACTCAAAACTACATAGTTACTTTTGAACATAATCCTTCCACATTATGTTACAGACTCACCGCTGCTTTTCGGAGTATAAATGGTTTTGTCTGTCTGGATAAAGATGTAACCGGATTGGAAGGAGACTAAGACAATTTTTTCCAGCAGTCGGTCGGGAAATTGAGCTTGCAGGTATACATACTGCGTCATGTTGGGATCCCTACTGAAGCTGCTTGCAGGGATCTGAGAGGAGAAACAAGTGTAAGGGCCAAGATTGGTAAAGGTCATAACCTCTTCTAAGTTAAAAAAATCTATAACTTCTGATCTCCTGCAGAGTTGTCCAGCGGAGGCAGTCAAAAAGATTTGGAAAACAGTCACTGTACAAAAAATGCAGAACTTTATCAAATCAGAAACTATTCAGCACATTCAGTTATTATAAGACAGAAAAGGTTGCCTGGATACCCACAAACTCAACCATTAAAAGAAAACAAAAAAAAAACTGTCAACAATTGAAGTTCCTGTTAAAGCACAAATAATACATAGGCTTGAGTCAGAAAAGTTCTTGGACAAAAGTGTAAACTTAAGTAGGGACCCTAACCCCTTTTGACAATTAAATAAAAAAAAAAAAAAAAATAAAAACGTGTAAATTTTTAGTTACCATAAAAAATTAACATTGTTCCTTGGGATGCTCTCTATACTGTTAATCTGGCCTAGCTGTAATGTAGGAATGCACAATATCATCTGCGTGATTCTCATATCAGATGATACGAAAATAGTTAATGGCCAAAAATATAATATTCGTACACAAGTGGTTTAAAAGTGAAAAACACAGCAGACTTAATTCTGAATACCTGCCATATATTAGAAAAATAATCCAAGAATCACCAATGGTAGAATCAAATATTTTATGTTTGATCCTTCAAAAAAAAAAAAAAAAGAATTAACTGTTTCACTTAAGTTAAATATTTAATTGCAGTTCATTATTTCCAATAAAAACAAGGTGTTTATCAGTATTGATATCAATGAGTTTGAAAATGTTGGTATGAAGGATATCTGCAAAAGTCAAATATCATGCATCCCTAACCTGGTGATCTGAGCTGTTAGGAGTCATAACTGTTCCTTTAATTCCCTAATCTGTCATGACTATTTTAGCCTTTTATTTGGATTCAGTCTGAAGGATCACTTACTGGTATCTTCAAAGTTATTATCCATCGGACCTAAATTCTGAAGTTACCTCATAACTGATTCCCCTGCAGAAAATGTTTTTTTGCCCCAGTAAGCAGGATTGCTGACTGATTACAAATGCCAAGTGCTTTTAAAACCGAATATTGAACTTCAAAAGAAAACTTTTTCAAAGCCTCAAACACAAAAATAAAACACAGTTTCATTAGCAAAACTGCATGTATGGACAGAGTATTTAACAAATTTATAGATGTAAACTACCCAAACTAAATCAGTACTAAAAGACTTAACAAGGCACCTCAAATAGAAGCAGCCCATACAGTAGCTGTCATTTCTCCTAAAGCCCTGCCACTGTCTTATCTAAAACCATTCAAGGTTGTGGAGGGGTTAATTTTGAACACAAGGCTAACTCTTAGAAATGGGCTGAAGATTAAATGTTTCAGCATAGACTTTACCCATTGCTGGTAAACTATTGATGATTTTGGCGAACAGACAGTGATAGACCGGTCAGATGTTCAATCTTTTTTTGTGGCCTGTTTGCTGTGCCTGGTACAATATGTGAGAAATTTAGGTCATTTACTGGCACTGTTGAAAAGATAACAAAACAGCTACACAAACATGGGTGAAGTGGAGTTAGCAATACAGACACCCCCTCACTGCAGAATAACCAACAACGTATGATTATAAATGGGGACAAGCCCTGGATTAGTTTCTGCTCTCTTTCAGTATGTTCTCACAACATATATATAAATGGTCTGAAATACTTTTACAGCTCTTTAAACATAAATAGTCGACTTACTCACACAGGGTGAAACAACAGGCACAGTCTCTGGAGCAACAAACACTTCTCTCAGGAAAAATACAAGATCCAACCCAATTTCTCAGTGTTATTCTTTGTTATTATTTATAGTACACATGCATAGCAGATTCAACATATTGTGCCATCATAGAGAGTGATCCCCTCTTTAGTGCATTTTTGCCTCAACCACCTGGTGTTTCATTTAGATATGCGCCCACCCTTAGGAATAAAATTGATGCATCTTGATACATCTTCCAGCGGATAAAAAAGTCACTTGGTTGAATAAACCAGTTGGTTTACATGTATGCATTTTCCCCTATAGGGTACCAAAAATAACATAATTAGAAATAAAAAAATAAACTCAGAAATAAATGAATGAATAATTAAATAAATACTGGGATAAATAAATAAATGCATAAATAAATAAATAATTAAATGTTTATCTTTTCTGTTTTTATTTCCATATTAATATATTTGTTTATTTATCATATATATTTATATATATGTTTATTAATTATCTATATTATCAATCATTTGGATTTTTTATGTTTTCTGAAATTTTAAATAATGTATTTTCATTGCCTTTTGTGGTTTTCTTTATTCTTATTTTCCAACTTGTGTAATTTTAAATGAATTATGTTGCGTGCCTTTTTTAATTGAACTACCCCCCCCCCCCCCCCCCATCCACTATTTGCTCTACCCAAACTCAATATTTACCACGTCCAGTTTAAATAGTTGATTTAGAGTTTTTCATTACATTTCATGCTGTTTGTTCTTCCACATTACCGTAAGTCCAGCAAAGTTCTGGTGTTTGTTTGTCTTAGTCAGGGTCACCCTCGTGGACTCCAGCATTGTGGTTTTGGATGGATGGTTCATCACCATGATTGTCACACTTATATCATGGTCGACATGGCAATCTTGGATTTCCACAAAGATCTTTTCAGTTGTTCCGACACGCAACAGGTTTGGGGCTAACAGCACCTCCCTAGAATAAAGAGAGGGAGACAAAAAATTTACACTGAGCAGCTAAATACTAGAAAACTCAATTACTCTGTGTTATAAATCAAATAAACTCTACTACAAGTACCTTTCTGCCTTAAACTCTCTTGGTTTAGCCAAACTCAGCTGAATGACTTTAGTCAGATTAATAGTACCCTCTGAAACTTTCCTCCTTCTGGTTAAGAACTGTGGTCTCTCAGTATACTCTTTCACTAAATCTATCCCAATGCTATTTTTTTAAAAAAAGTGCATTTCTGTTTCTCACAGTGTGCAAGTCATGCCTTAGATAAGCGGCTTGAGTTTTGTTGGCGATAACTTGCAATCCTGATTATTCCGTTGACTTGACTAAAATTACCCAGCAGTGACACAGTTTTACACAGATACAAACTCATGCTAAAGTAAGAAGTTCTCCTTAAAAAATAAACTCATTTGTCCTTCTAGATCGCCTCTAAGTGACCATAGCACTAATCAAACACCTGCACTTTGTAGGAGACTCTAGATAAGCATCAAGGGTTAAGAGTTTGTGAAAGTCTCTACTTACATTGGAGATTGAGAAGCCTGACTCATCAAAGGGGAAAAGACCAAAAAGGCCAGGAGCCCCGATGAGGCCCACCACACAACCCTACGCGACCCCATGTCTGCTATGAATGCAGCTTCGCTCACTGCAACACCTTCCTTTTACCCGCTTAGTTCCCTCCTCTTGAACCTTTTTTTCCCTTTAAATTTCACAAGTCATGGGAGGGGTTTATAATCTGCCTGTTGATATCTGGAACAGCTGACATTTTTAGATTCTTGTTTATAGTGATCATAATGATATCTCATTGTGTTAAAAATTGATAGATGGTCTGCCATCCTTGTGAAAGTGCATAGAGTTTTGGAAAACTTTTGACTTCACCTTTTGTTTTATTTACATTTTCCTCCCAGGACACCCCACTGATCTAACCCCGCTCCCATGTCAAACAGAGGCCGAGTGTTTTGTAAATGCAGAGCAAGTTTTGTGAAAGCAAAAAAAGCTTTTATATATTTTATGTTTATATATTTTCATGTTTACATTACTTCACTTCCATTTACAATTTTTTTTTCCATTTGTTTAGAATACGTCACTTATGTTCACTTGTGTTTGCCTTTTTTTTACTCCATACTATAGGCCATGTCATGTCCATATGTATTGAGATATTTTCAAAACCAGATTGTTTCTGTTTGTTTTCAAAAGAAGAAATTGTTGTCCACACCATCAGTGTTTTTGAATATTTCACATGGCACCAGTTTAGGACATGTAGCACTGATTTTTGATTGTTGTGTTACTGAAAATGAAATCATATAAAGCCAACAACTGCATAGGAAATCAGATGTACACATCACCACCACAGACTATCCATACACACACCCCTCTGACAGAACATTTGTTTCATATCCGAAACTCTCTGCACTCTCTAGCTTTTTTGTATTCCTTTCCTTCTTTCATGTCAAATTATCTGTGGCCAGTTTCATTTCTTATATTTTGTTTTTAAGGTTACAAAGAAGCTGCCTTGTTCATAACTGTGCTTTCACAATGGCTGCATGTCTCAAGACTGGAGGTTGCTTCTTAAGCTAAAGATTTTTCTTCCTGCAGATTATGTGTTTGTTAGTTTATGGAAATCTATTAAATGTCTGGCAAAGCTTTTTTTTTCAATACTGCAGATATTCCTTAAATTTCAGGCCATAAGAACTACATTCCTCCTTTTCATAAAAAAAAGTTCAATACAGACAATCAGATCAAGACCATCATATTTTAATCAATACAAAGCAACAAGATGACTTTTACAGCTTACTTCGCAGTGGATGTTGTACAAAATCAGCACAATAAAAAAGAGTTTTTAAAAGAACATTTTGGATTCTTAAATTGTTTTTTCACTGCTGACATCCAAAAAGTTCATACTGCTGGACCAGCTCCTCCATGCCCAAACAGGTTGGTCTGAACTCGCCAACTTGACACTCAGCATCTGTGGGCCAGTACTCGATCCAGGTTCTCTCGCCAAGCACATACTGATACCTGATGAAGACAAAGTAAAAGGCACATTAAGTCTTCACATATCTAAAGATACAAAGCTCCCTCCTTTGTGCAAAGTAAAAAAATTTAACCAACAGCAACATTAGCACAAAGTAGCATCAGCTTTCCACAAAAAACGGAAATACTTTATTTTTTTTTTAAAAGAAAAGAGAAGAATCATGACTTAGTTTATGACAACATTGCAAAAGTTTTTTTTTAAGGGTATTTTAATCATACTGGGCTGGACTTTAACCAAAAGCCAACACACTTATATGTGATGTGTTTGGTAAAAGTATAACAGTATGTAACTTTCTTAAATTTAATGTGTACTAATGTTGTATAAATTGCTACATTGTGGCTGAATTTTCAAATGAAACATGATCTGCTCTTTATGTGACAGATAAAGAGCTTAAGGAATGGTTGAGCATTAAACAAAGACAGCACAAGGAATATGATAAAAGCATGCACTAGTCAAAAAAAAAGGATAAGACCTAGAAAGGCTCCCTTTATTTACGTCACACCGGTGAAATCACCTGATTTCATGTGGAAAAAAAAAAAAAAAAAAACACTTCTAGAGAAAAGGTTCAGGAGGTAAAGAATGAAGCCTTGGTAATGGCTGCAGAAGTAGACAAGCGTGATCTGTTCACTGTGGGGAAAAAACACTGTAAAAAAAAAAAAATCAGACCTAGGACGAGAGCTTTACATTCACCTCTTGGTTCAGCAAAAATCTATCACATGTAGTTTCTTTGCTGCTCTTCTTAGTACCATTCACTTTTGTGATGAGGAATTTACAACTGTGTTGAGCTCAGCCTATGCTAACTTGAAAGGTTATAAGGTCACCCACCTCCTGCAACCAATAAGTCTGGAGTTACACGGCAAACCTCCACTGGTCATTTGTGGTTCTAAATTGGGGAGTCTTTTCTAACCACTCCATAAAATTGTCTAAAAGGCAGTGAACCACTGTTTCTTCAAATTCTTGATTATGACCGAAAAGGTTAAGAGAAGCTTTTAGAAAGTGGCGCCACAAGCCTGGTCATGCCCCTGTATCCCAGCATGTATTTCATTTTAACGCTTTTTGTCACCCTCCCTCATCTTATTAGGGAGACACATGCAGTACACTTGTTCATGTTTATACAAAAGGCAAACTTACGATTGGTTTTGTTCATCTCGGTGAATATCTTTAGATGTGCCCATGATCAGGTAGGTTTTACCTACATTCAGGCCCAAAGATTCCCTGCAGTGTTGATAACTGAGGAATGTGCGGAGTTTACCCATAGGACCCACATCATAACTTCCTGTTGTTCAAATATTCAAGAATATAGGAGAAGAGAAAGGTTATTTTCCAGGATTAGATATACCAAACCCTAAACAAAAACATAACTGTCATGACTCCCACTCCCACTGGAATCATGCCTTGTCGTCTTTGTTTATTTAAAAACATAGATCTTAATCCATCAAGCTCTAAATTACTTTTAAGCAAGAACCAAGTTCTACTGTAAATGTCAGCTGCTTGACTGTTTTTTTTTTTTCATTCAACAGCCCACCATTATTAGAAATTATGTTTCTTTAAACCAGTGAAATTTTATAACAAATTGTAACTAAAAGCAAAACACCCATTAAATTATAACAAGAAAGGAAAGTTGCAGTCACTCTAAAGAATCAAACCAATAGAAGGCAGTAAATTCTAGACAAATGAAAGAAAAATACTCACCTTCTTTGATAGCGTTAAGTACTCGCATTGTGTAAATATCAGTGGATAAACCATCTGCGAATTGTTCCACTCTCACTTTGTACACTGAGGAAAGACAAGATATTCACAGTTTGTTGCTTTCTCTCTCAGTCTCAAGCACAAGCACACAGATTTCTTCAGGTTTAAAGTTTTTTACACAGCATGTACTCAACATTGTTTGTGTCTTACCAAAATCTATTTTGCTGGTGAGCGTAGTTTCACAGGCTTTAGCAGTCCGTAGGTCATTGCTAATATGACCCTTCTTCTGCATGCTGCAGCTCTCTGTAAATACCACAATGAACACACAAGTAAATACACAACTGATGCCGTGGTCGTTTGATTGATGATTTAAAGGGAAATGGTAAATCAGGATCCCTTAGGGTGAGCAAAACTTTGACACCATGTTGAAGTTAAAGATATCCTGGCTAAGCAGAGGATTAGTCTATTTTATTTGGTGATCCCATGGGGATTAAAATAAACTTTGATTTTAACATTCATGTTCTCCATCATCACGCTGGTCAAACTCTGAATTCACAGAGTCATCATCTTTAAAAATGGTTGTGCTAACATGGTGATGGAAATATGATGGTGGCAACTAAAATGGCGACAACATTACTCAGTTACTGTCCAGGTAAAATGTTTTTTTATCATTGTGACTGTCTTAAACATCCATGCCATTCAAGAGACGCGTGTTGACTCATGCTTTGGCTGAAACACATACAATATACTGTATATCTGTATTACATCTGTATTTGTCAACACCTATCAAAAAACTTAAATTAAATCAGGTAAATCTGACATCTTCTTGAACGTACTTGGTGTGTTTAAAAATTTCTGAAGAAAAAAAGCCTGTTTACAGATACTATACAGATCAATGAAATGCTTTTTTAAAAAAAACTATCCTGTGTACCTTCAGCACATGTGCATTCATCATCTGTGCAAAGCTGCAGCAGCTGTCCAGCTTTCCTTTCCGGGTGGTAGAACTTCACACAGTGTGTTTCTGCAGCAAAACAGATATAAACATTCAAAACATGTCTAAAAAAATTTGTACCTCTGAATATATTCTGAAAATATGTAAAAAGAGGCTATTTGTTTCATTTTCTGTACAACTCACGGTCATAGTATTCATAGACAGACACAGCAGCTGGTTGCATGACACCCACTTTCATGGTCTGATGGACTCTGAATGTGATCTCCTCTGGCAGTGTGTGAGAAACCTGGGGAATGATGTACGATAAATGTCACATAGGTTAAAAAATAAAAATAAAATAAAGAAAAGAGGACTGGATGGCTCAATAAGCTCTTACCTTGTCTAAGTAGATGATGAGTGAGCCTCTTTCAGACAGGGCTGTGTTCATCTCGTATTTGGAAATGGTGCGAGCAGGTCCTTTAGACAACTACATAATTAGACACACATACACGGTTAGTCAGCTGTTTTAGCCAATGAATGCCATTTCTCTCCTCTGATATGCAGATGCTGATTTCCTGTATGTGGCCTTGGTATGTGTGTGTGTGTGTGTGTGTGTGTGTGTGTGTGTGTGTGTGTGTGTGTGTGTGTGTGTGTGTGTGTGTGTGTGTGTGTGTGTGTGAGAAAAAGTCCTTACTCTATCCAGGTCTTGTGTGTTTGCAGTGAAGCCAGTTAACAAGCCAATATCTAGGACTGACATGGTTGCATCACGCTCTGTGTCTTTGAACCTGCATAGAAAAGGGACAGTGTTAAAGCATCAAACATTTACCAAAAGAAGACAAAGATTGGGTCAGCAAAGACTCTTATTCAGTGTCAGAGGAAATGTCCTTTTTCAGGTGTTTCAAGTTGACTTCAGGTGAGAGGGGAGAATTTTAATCAACCTTTTTTGTTAATTTCAGGAACACTTAAAGAGTTTGAGTCACTGGGTTTCTGATTTTCATGATAATCATAAACTTGAAAAAAAAAAAAAGCTCAACGTTTGGAAAAGAAACTTACAACACATCAAGACAACTGATTTAATAAAATGCATAAGCACCGAGCCAATGTTCACAGTGAAGTTAGAAGCTCTAATATAATAATTATCAGGTTGGAAAAATGCACGTTATCATAGTTAACACTAGATACAGCGAGAGGGGTAAGTGAAACAAAGGTAAACACTTAACAGTAGGATTTTATGTTTGCACTTACAAGACATCTATTCTCAGCCTGTAAGTCTTCTCATTTTCATCCACTTTATCTGCAAAACATTCAGTGATTTGTTAATTGTATACAGTTACTTAATAGCATAAAAAAAATAAAAATAAATATGTGACACGACGTAAAACATAACAAATTGAGACAAATCACCTGGGATGAGCTGCAATGACACGTTAAACTTCTGACAGTCACTCTCCTCTTCTTTCGGCAGAGCATAATACAGAGACACCATCTGTCAGGAAAATAGAAAAGAGCAAGAATGTGAGGAGCATCCTGGCACAAATTTTAAAAACACCATTCAACGTAAGAAAGAGTCCTTAAGGATTCAGTAAATATCAGATTTTGGACTGGTGAGTAAATTTCATTGAACATACTGTTACTGTTGCTTCTCCTGTGCCAGTTGCAGTGACTTTCACGTCCTGATTTATATCATTGATCTGCAAGAATGTAAATGTGCACACAGATACAACCACGTTCGATGAGCAAAGGTGACAAAAATCATGAGAACAGCAGTAGTGGTGATATACATAAGCTACTGTGAGTCTGTATATAATGGTTCTCTCACTTTAGATGTTCGTGTGGCATAGTGGTTTTGATCATTAAAGTTGAATTTGTCAGGTCTTGATCTGCCCGGCACCAAGATGTCCACATTCAGATCATACTCTGGTTCTTTGGCATTGGCCCAGTACTCAGCCACAGCTTGGTACACCATTATGGTTGCCTGAGGAGAAGACATAGGAGGAGAAAAGGCATTAACATCAAAAATGCTGTGAGGTATTTACTGTATCAAAATGGAGAAAGGGGTCCTCATTACCTGAGTTGATCCATAACCTCCGCCCACCTTGTTCTGTTGTTTGAACCACTTGACAATAGGTCTGGCACTTTCAAAATCCTTTGAAAAGAGAAGACAAGAAAAAAGGGTCAAACTTGATAAACTTGATTTATTGTTGAATTTGTGGTCAGTTACAATTTTTTAATACGTCCAGTTAGCAGCTTTAATGATGCAAAGTAATGATGTCCACCATCTGTTTAAAAGATAATTAGTGCTCTGGAAAACGATGAGTATGAGGCTCCAAGCAGCAGAGACACTCAACAATGCATTTGTTTAAAACTATTATATACAGGTTTTATTCTTATTACCCAGCTGTGTTAAGTACTTTTTCTGATTGTTCAAAACACTTTATTAATTTTAATTAGAATAGGTAATGTCTGGGATGAGGTCATCGAGAGAAGCCAGGTAAAGAAGTCAGACAGATTTCCCCTCTGCCTGTTGACACTGTGGCAAAACATTGGTTTTTATTTGTGTCCTGAACTGCTAAACTTACAACATGGACAATATTGGATCATGCTCTCTGATCAATGGAATGGCAGCAGAGCTAATTAGTGTATTTCTATGAATAATAATAAGTAACTCAGTTCATGAATGTATTGAGATCTCTGTACTCGACTACGTACTTTGATTGTTTCATTAGATTAACATTTATGTAATTATCTTTTTTAGAGTTGAATTTGTGGATTCAAGGTGCCCAGTATGAGCTGTGTTGTTATCTGTGTATTGTGTGTTACCTGTAGCAAAACCTCCTGTTAGAACATAAATAAGTTCTCACCTGGGTCCTGACCAGAGCAAGAAGGGCATAAGCTGTGGCCTCTAGCGTGTAAATGTGTCCCTGAGGCGATGGCCAGTGTGACAACGCTGGGGAAGAAAAAAACAATCCACAATTGTGTCATGTAAAACAAGCTTTATCTTACATTTCTATTTATCCCTAGACTCAAGATTTGATCCTACCAAAGTTTAATAAGTCATATATTACTTGTATTATCACAGATTAGCAGCATTTCAGCACAGAGCAAAAGTCAGCCCCTTGCAGCAACCAAACAAATGTGTCAGTAAACATATGAAGGAATATAACAATACCTGGGGAAACCACTGAGTATAGAATCTCCCGATCCATTCTCTGTTCGTTAGCCAGGGCATAAGATGTCATAGCAACAGCATAGGGGTTTTTAAGGTTAGGCAGACGTTTCTCAAGGTAACCCACTGCTTTGTCTATGCTGCCCAGCAGACTCTAGATATAGATTAAAGAAATAAAAAATGAGATGATATATAATAAAGGAAGAAATGACAGAAAGGGGAATTGATGCAACATAAAAGAAATGTAGACAGTAAAAAAAAGAAACTGTTATAAATAATCACAGTGTTTCCATTCGCACCCATCATGTGTATGTGAGGCTGTGCTTATATACACATACAGTTTAATTTCGGGAGACTCTTAACAGTTTTATTTCATCTTCTGATGATAGAATAAAGATAATGCGAAAAAGCACTGAACACTAAATTTGTGTGCTTTAACAACACTTAACTGTTAAACTTTCTATGTCACTACCCACACCAGTTTATTGCTTCAGTTAGTTATCTTCTTTTTCTTCTATGCAGAAAAAAGCCAAAAGAGAAAAAAATACAAAAAAAGAAATACAGAAGTGTTGTGAACCTGGCCTGACAGAAACTCTTAACTGATAAGAAGGCTAAGCCATCAAATGAGGTGTTTTGGTGTTCAAGAAAGCTTTGCTCTGCGCATTTCAATGGTCACTTGTCTACACAAACAAATAAAATCATTGAAAGAAGACGGGAGGGCAATTTCTGGAGGTGTTGGACTCACATTTACAGAGTTAGAGCACTGCTCTCGTGACTCCTGCATGGCAATAAGGCAGAAGGCCGTCATGGAGGCATCTGAATCTGTACCTCTCACATCGCCCTATAGATTCAAATACACATTTCAAATATTTGTCAGTGAGGTGAAGAATGGGATAATAATAATAAAAATAATAGATAAAATTATATAATAAGTAATAAATACATAAACCCACTATCATCTCTCCATGGTAAACTTTTCCAACTTCTATAAACAGGCCATCAGGTTGCTGTGCGTTGAGAATCAGAAACTTGACAGCATCACAGATCACATTTTTTTGCATTGCCACAACATTGCTGGCCATGGAGAACACTTTGACCACATAGGCTGTCAACCTTAGAGAGGAGAAGAAAGAGTTGGAAGATATGTGCTTTAAACGTTAATTGTCCCAGGACATTGACTCATCCTTACATTAACCCAAATTGGAGTTAGAGGATCTACAAGTTCATGAATGTTTTAGTGCCTCACCATGAGCTGCTCTTGTGATTTGCCCAGACAGCAAAGGATCCATCATCTTTACGATAGGTAAGCTGTTTCTGGTAGCCTAGGGAATGACAGATTTTTGGATATTACAGCCAAGCAACACTTAACTGAATCTCATACATTTGCAGTCACTTGGATAAGATAAGATAAGATAAGATAAGAAGAACTTTATTCATCCCCGTGGGGAAATTGAATCCAGGAGCCATTGAATGTTTTTTTTTTTCTGTAGCATCTTTCATTTCATTCTGGTGGCACAAGTTGTTGTTGTAAAGAAACAAAAAAATGTAAGCACAAACAGCATTCAGATACTGCATCACTTTTAAGATCAATGTCCCCAACTTGGATCCTTGAAACAAGATTATTTACTGAAACCACCTTTGCCAAGTCAGGGGCTTTATAATCCTGTGTAAAGGATCAGTTTAGAGCATCAAAACAGTATCTGGTTTCTTCATCTTATGAATACTTCGGTTTTTGCCTACCAGTCTTGATGTGTTGAAGGGCTTCATCACGTTTCCCCAAGCCCACAGCTTCCCACTGGTTGGTTTTGTCCAGGTATGTGGTGGCAATAACAGGCAGGGTCATGCCAATCATGTTCTGCTCTCCACAGCCTGACGGCTGGCGGATCAGAGTTCCCATGGAATTCCCAGTGATAGCATTCTCCACCAGTACAGAAACCTGTTCTCTCCCTGCATGGAAACAAAAAATAAGCAGTTAAAACAAGATTTTTCACTTGTTAAGAAACAAGCTTTGTATGAAACAACATGCCCAAACAAAAAGAAAATTAGCTAACCTGTCACAGAGATCTGTGTGCTAGTGGGCGAGTTTGGAATCAAGTCCTTTTTAGGAATCCTGCTGTTCAGAATTTCTTCTTGTGTACCATCTGAGAAGAGAAACAGTGTGAATGCAGGAAAAAACAAGGAGCATGCCATCAATGCACAACAGTTAATCATGACGGGATGCGGGTATTTCAGGGCAAACTTACCAACACCATTTTTAGTGGGGTCAAGAATTATAGTCTCCTGAGACTTTACCAGTACTCCTTCAGGCTGAAAAGTCAATCAGAGGACAAACATTATAAACCACCTGCTGAGATACAGTATTGAATGCTATTTAAAGTTCCTATGATGAGTTTTTATGATATTAGTGAAGTGGAATATTTGTATTCATGCTTTTTTTATGATAAACAAAGCAGCCACACGCAGCACTGCTTGTGCATGTCTCCTCCTTTGGCTTAAGTTTGGTATTAAGTTAAGTATGCAATGTGTCCCCTCTCATTTACTCGCTAAATATATCATAAAACAAATAGTAAACACAAATCATGATTCTGTGTAAATGAAGTTGCCTAAAAAAGCCTTATTTAACTGCAGCACTTAATAGAGATAATAGAGATTCATTAGTATTCTAAGAAAAATATCATTATTTTTGCAATGTACTGCTGTAAGAGAACAGCACTAATTTAGTGAAAGCATCTCTTAACAGAAACATGCAGTGTGAGTCTCGTACCACCACACGCAGCATCTTCATGATTCCATCATTGAGCGATGAGTCCTTCACAGCAGCTTTGACCTCGATGCGGTACTGTCCTTCCCTCATGGGAATAATGATGAAGGGTACAGATCGTGTTGATTGAGGCCAAACTGTGACCTCCTGACGATACCTTCCATTTTTAGAGGCTGCACTGCACACATGCTCCTCTCCCTTCAGATCCACACGCACCTTCAAAACAGACCAAATGATAAAAGACACTGAAGAAAGTGCAGTTAACCAATAGAGTGGTTAAGAAGGACAACATCATTGTTTAGTTTTCAGTTTTTAGTCTCATAACTTGTATTTTTATTTAAATTAGACCCTTAATAACTATTGCTTGGAGAGAAAAAAGCTAATGGTCCTATGGCTACACTTCAGCCAATACTGACATGGAATGCCTTTCTTTTCTCCTGTTCTTGTCAGCTACAGTAAGTTGTTTAAGCCATTTGTCTGAGAAGTTAATAATTTAAGAGAAAGTACTCAACAGTGAAATTTAAAGGATTTCAAAGTAAAAATATGTCCTATTTAACATCTTTTTTTCCCTGTTGAAAATATGTCTAAAATACATCCTATTCAAAACAATGCTCTTGCCAGAGTACACTTTGATTTATTCCAACTTGTTTTATTTTCAGTAGCAGACTGTGATCCCCTCTGAAAAAAGTGTTTTAAAAACAACATTATAAAGTCTGGCACAGTCATGCTTTAGGGTAGCACAACTTGTGAATAACATCTCCCTGCCATGATGGTTTTTAAAGCAGAATAAAGACCTAACATTGCTGTGTTACACACATGGTTTTGATTGGCCAGCACTCTATAGCAAGTGTTTGATACGTCACAAAACATGCCACTGCTACGGAGAACAAGCCATTCTTAGGGTCAAGCCTATTCCCCACAAAAAAGAATCAAATCAATTGGTGGAAAGGTGTTAAGCGAGTTTCACCACTGTCTGTTGATACTGTGCCTAAAACATTAGTTTCCATCCCCCTTCTAAACTTATAAACAAAGGATATCTTAATTATAATCTTAATCCATCCGGTGAGACTGAAACTTTGTCACAAAGTCACTAAAGACCCTTTCACTCCTAGTTGGGGTTCTGCTCACTCTGTCAGGTTCCGATTTACTTTGGACCTGATCTACTAAGATCCCAATTAGAGAACGTTAAATTGAGTGTGCAAACTAAAAAATTGCACCTGCTATTAGTGGGGGTGTTGCAGGTGATCTACTATCATTGTGTGTGCAATTGATAACAGGTGCAAACGTGGTACGGACCGCCCTCTTTAAACCAGGATTTTGCGTTATTGTCTGTCACCATGAAGAGTTTGTGAAGTTTGAAGCCATGGAGTTGCATCTATTGTTTTGGGGAAGCTGTGACCCTTACTTAGAGTGCTTTACACACAAACCTTTAGTGGATCAGGCCCTATGACTCACCATTCATAACCCCCTAGTATCCAACCTGCTGTCCAAAACTCCAAAATGCTAAGTTAAGGGTCTATGAGCCTACTTTGTTTTAATTGTTTAACACTCTGGAAACCTCATCCATTGTTGCGATGCTATGTCATGAATTGAGAAACATTTTTTTTCTCATGTGACTTTTTGAACTGACTGTTCAGAGCAGCCTAATCCTGGTCTGCAGTCTCATCCTGGGATTACTCCAACACATGTTTACCTCATCAGTTTGAAACCTTGTCTACATTAAGGGTCAACATCTAATGAACAGAGACATAATAGGAGCTCAGAAACATGGACTCACTGTGACACGATCTGGGCTGTAGTTGTGGAGGATTGCTTTGACCTCAAGCTGCTCTCCACGGACAGCAGAATAAGGTAGACGGAGATCAATAAAGAACTCCTTCCGCACAATCACTTCTAATGGCTCACCAACACAGATTCCTTAGTTATGAGGGGGAAAAAAAACTTGATGAGCAAGAGAAAAGAAGGGACCGTTTTGATAGCAGGGAAGGCTCTAATCAAACTGGAGACCAATCGCTGCCTCCTTACCGTGAGTTCTTGACAGACTAATGCCACTGAACTGCCAGGTTGTGATCGAGTCTTGCAAGGGGACATTCTTCACAAATGATGAGGTTTCACTGAAAGAAACACAAAATATTAGTGCTCTGATGGATACAGGATAAAAGATTATGATGTTATGAATGAAATCATCAGTGTGATTTTTGTGTAAATAGTCATCTTTGACTCACCAGTTAGGGTTTTGTCGAGGACAAGCCGGAAGTTGGATGTCTGACCAAAGCCAACTCTCAGGGAACTTGGTGCGGGTAACAATTTCATTGCTGTCCATGTAACTGTTGTCATCATCCTCACCTTAAGGAGTGATTGAAATAAGTTCTGTGAGTTCTTTGATCAGTATGTAACAAACCACAGATCTCAAATCTTTATCCCAAGTGATCAATGTCTCTTACTGCGAGCCAGCTGGAGATTGTCATCCCTCCGGTCTGCATGATGGCTTTCCATCTCCCTGCAGCAGTACAGGAAGGCGTCCACACATGTTTGACCATCCTCAATGTACTCACTCCGCCTCTCACAGCTGTATGAAAGGGGGGTGCCCTTTAAGGCTGCCCGACAACATTCACGTTCTAGTTTGTCTGAATATTTGCTCACTGCATAGAGAGAGGGAAGTCAAGGAGAGGTAGAGTTAAGAATCGTGGTATATACTGTACAATTAAATGACCCCGTCCTTTCAAACCTCAAACAGATATTATATATGCATTGTGTTGAGCAGTAGGCTTAAGATTTATTTATTTGTCACCTTTCAGCTGTAACCCTTACTTAAAGTGTTTGTGACTTCCATTATAGTTGTGGCTCTTTTCCTCCTGCTGGGGACTGGACATTTCAGTTCTGGAAACACAACAACAGACAACATCTTTAAAGCACAACAAAGATGGACCAACTATTTTGAACGTGACTTTTCTTATCTCAAAATAAGGTTGTTAAGCTGGTTAAAGTTGTTGCACTTTTTGTGGAGTGAGGTAGTATTACCTTGTCTGTATGGGGTCCCCTTAGCAGTGCTTGATTCGAACAACAGCCCAGCATCGTAGAACACACCCATACCATCTTTGCCTCCACCTGGTGTGCAGCCTGTGTCATACTTCTCTACAATGTCCCACACCTAAAAAGAAAATCGTTGTTTTTTATATTTTTTATTTTTTTACATAAAGTACAAACAATGGTAGTTTTATGTTAGGGTTTGTAAATATGTATCTTGAAGCTCACAACTGACAACTCAGCTCAACAGCTCACAACATTTATTAAGTGCAATCTTACATGATTCACTGCTTAACAAACCTTGTAAAATCAAGTAAAATTAGGAAATAACCTTCTTCTGGGTGAGGCGATGTTTGTTGTTAAGAACGTAGACGCCTTTGTCAACTGCCACAAGTCCCACAGTGGCTTCTGGGTCCCCTGTTACCTTAAGACCAAACATCCTGCGAGGCTCATACGATGGAGCGGGTCGTGTTGATTCCAGCCGCAGCTGAATGTGAAGGAGATATTATTTCATAAGGAATGGACTTTTTCTTATCAGATAAAGAAATTTCATACAAAGAAAAATCTGTCCAAGTACAGTGCTCTTAATTTTAGATGTTTGTTCATAGGTGTTATTTATTGTTGAAACACTTGAAAAACATCGCTGCATGAGAGTTATTTGTCTTACCGTGCCCATGCAGGAATCCTTGACATCTACCCAAACAGAGTCTGACACCACCTCATTGTTGCCTGTGTGATAGTAGGCTATGATACGGAAGGATGGCAGCATTTCTTTAGTGATGGGAATGATCAGAGCAATCAGCACCTGGCCTCTTGACTGGTGCCGTCCACTTTTCACCAGCTGACCTCTGCTTAGGACCTGTAAGGATGCACAGTAGAACACCAGCACTGTAACGACTGACCATTGCTATAAATACAATAAAGGGTGTGGGACACAGAAAAATAAAATTACATGTATGAGTGTGAACTGTCACTTACCAAATAAGTGATATCACTATGTGCATTATCTGGCCTCTTGAGGTTAAGGTTAACTTTCAGGTTTTCTCCCAGTTCCAGCTCAGCTGCATCCACACCTGCAAAAATGTCATCAGCAACAACACAGAATTAGTCCTTCCTACCAACTATGCATTTCTTTTATTACCACATTTTCTTTACATCTGAGGTTAGCTCAGGAGGTTCCATACCTATGTGGATAAAGTTGTTGCTTCCAGTGTTGTATGCAACAGCTTGCATCGTGGCTGATGCCTGTCTCTCACGTGAGATTCTCTGGTGGTTGGTCCTTGCCTGTATTTAAAGATATGGACAGGCAGGTTTACTCATATAATTGAATAAACCTCTTTACTGTGCTGTCACTGATACAGTTTAGCCTAGCAATGCCTATAAGTGCATTAAAAGATTAATGACAAAAACAAGAATAACTGGCAATCACAAAGTTTTTGATGCTGTTGGCACAATACACAGTCTGGTATCAGTGCAGTACATGTTGTTGTTTAATTGAGTAAAACGGAAAGTAAATGTCTGTTTTTTTTTTTTTTTTTCATGCCCAGTAAGAATTTACTTTCACTTAAACAAAAATTACAAATGGCACCAATTCCATCATCTGCTTCGAGCCACATGTATTCTACTTTAAGCTGCAATGTTAAGTATTTCACCACCAGGGGGCAGAAAACTTAACACAGTCATAAGCAGTTGTTGATCATGTCATCCATCAGTACGGATAAAAATTTCTAATTAATGTAGTTTTAAGTTTCTGTGATCCAAACTGATCCCAAGGTAAAGAATGTAAATAAAAAGACTCACAGTAATATCCAACCTGTTGGTCCCAGCATCAGTATTGACGGTCAGTCTTGCCATGCCATTAGCTACAGTGTTACCCTGCACTTCGCCTGGATTGACCATCACTGGAACACCCACAGCCGGAGTGCCATCAGGATTCGTAACTTCAACCTGCCATCAGAAACACAAACAACCATCTCTCAGACAACATCCGATATCCAGAGACAAATGTGGCTGCAACATTTCCTTGAAATGTTTAGTGAAACTTTTTTGCAATTTCTAAACTCAATTGCAGACATCAAATGATAATTGACTCAGACATTGACATAGTTTCAATGGCACAGCAAACATCCACTCTTGGACGTTGCCCCTCAGCTTCTTTCTCTCTTTTTGAGGTTCAAGTCAGGCTTTTAACAATAGAAGCACAGAGACAGAAATCTTGATCTCAAACCCTCACTTGCTAATTGTTAGCTACACTTAACATCCTAGAAAGTTACCTGTGCCCCCCCTGGGCATGCCAGCATAGCATTCTGAGAGAATAGCTAGTGGCATTAAAGAGGGGGTCCCACTGAAGTAGTCTTGCCCCAAGTTTTGGCTATTATATACAAAAATCCAAAAAAGCACTTTACCGAAACATCGAAGGACATTCCTGGTTTGTAATATTTTGGTGTTTTCTTGAAGGTGATGGTGTAAGGTGATGTGACAATCTGGATATTTCTCAGCTCTGCCTCCACCATTTCACTGCCTGTGATGTGATTTAAAGTAGAGGGAATCACGGTGACACAAAGCAATGACAGAAAATACAGCATGATAAAATGATTGAACTGATATCTTTATTGTTTGTTTTGCTCTCTTTTGGGAGCTTTTAAATAGAACTTCTGACTGACTGAGTGATTAACATTATTAATGATCAAACACAAGGCAGGGGCACCAAAAGATTTCCTTACCGCTCTCTGTCAGCACACTGACAGATACGAACAAGGAGGACCCTACAAGCTCATGGATGTTGTTGATGGACTGTGTGATGTGCTCCCTCTTCAGAGTGACCACTCCAGCACCTCTTTGGATCTAATAACATATAGATGCACATCTTAAAAAATAGGATAAAGGTGCTGTAACAGATTTATGAACAGTTTTCCCTTGAAATGTAATTTGGTTTTGTTCCAAATGTCTTATATGCAGTTTAATACTTTCCTGCAGTCACTGACCAACAGACAGTTCTAAGCCTTTTTATGAATGCAGGCCCTGCAGGTTTTCTTTTTTTTAGCTCTGGTTTAACCAAGCTGTTAAATTCACAGTACAAAACACAGAACTGATCAACTGGTTAACCAATAGGCACAAATACTGTTGTTGAAATTGTGTTCTTACCGGTACTCGCTGAAGAGAAGCTGAGAAGCTCCTCTTTTCCTCTTTAGGTGTAATAACACCAAACACCACATAGGCCGTCCCATCCACATCTTGACCAAACAGATACCTGTCAGATGTATAAATGTAAAATGTGAAAAAAGAAATAACTAAATCAGCAAACCAATTGCAACCTCCAAACACATTTTATTTTTTCCTCAGGTGATACTACCAAACAAACCGAGTAGTTTAACCTGCAAAACAAACTCTTTACATACGTGGCTTTGATGTTGACCGTGAAATCTTGACTGTCCACATAAAAGAAGGGGCTCACAGGTGTCAGTTTTATCTCAAAGCTGGGCAGCACTGAAATAAAAGGAAAACATTGTAGTATTTAACCTCCAACCAATTTTTGGTAAGTACCTATCTTTGTTTTAAATAAGGTCCTTTAAAACTCACCATATTCTTTGACCTCAAACTCGGCTGAGTAGCTCTGCTGTGGGTTGCTGTGAAACTTTGCCACCACCTTCCACACTCCAGGACTGCGAACAAATCAACACAAGAACGCATTTTTAAAACAAACATGCAGAAATAAAAATATTTATCCATTGCATGCAAAGAGCAAAGGTTGTAAGAGCAAGACAGTGTCTTCTTTAGTTTTCTTTTCCCTTATGTTTGCTTCATGTAAGTTACAGGAAGAAACCATCTAGCTTTGCACAAAGACTGGTAACAGGGCTAAACTAGTTAGCCTCCTTTGTCCACTAAACAAACTTCTGTGAATATACACTGCTAACTTATCAAAATGCTCCTTTATTGGGTTGAATCTGTGAGGGGAGTTTATGGATCCATGCTGCCTTAACATTGCATAAAACCAGTAGTTTTCTTGAGTAGCTATAGTCATCAGTTGGTTGCCTATCTGTAGATGGGTGCGGGCTGGCCTCTGAAGCTCCTATTGGTATTTTTTTTTTTGTATGAAAAAGTCTGCAATCAGTACTTCCTGTACATCTCTTTATGATCTATTGCAAAAAAAAACATCAGCAACAGGATTAAAGTTGTCTCAACAGTAAAGTCACCGCTTGTAACCACCACAGTAGAGCAGGGGCGAGTATATTTTTTTAAGAAAGTCAGAAACAGACTTTCTCTTCGGCAAAGTGTAACACAGTCGATAGATAGCAGGCAGAAATTTCTTGAGAAAAAAACACAAAAGTATGAAAAATGCAGGACAAGATGAGCAAAATATTACACTTAGAAAAAACTATATCCAATCAAAAAAACTAACAAAAAAAAAACTCACCTGACAATCTCAGCTAACTGGAAATCTCCAGAGTGGATCCCGGACTTTAGAGAGACTGGATCAAGTGGTAAAATGATGCCCTCAGGTGTCTAAAAAGGAATAGTATTCACCTTTAACCAACCATGAGCGATTGAAGTTAAAACATTGATTCAGTAAATTCATGCTACATCTCACTGTCATTCATTAGTCTATGATACATATGCTGAAGAAATTGACATTATTGAATTATTATTTAGATTTGCTGCTCTTCCACTGCCATTAAGATGTGTTTCAACCACCAGAGGGAGACATGTATTTATTGTAATCTAAAACTGCAGGGTTGTGGTTACTTAAATACTCAGAGTAAAAAAAAACACTTTCTGTATAGTGTATGAAATATGCTCTCCAGGAGGTGTTTACTGATAGATGTATTTGCACTCAGTTCTGTGCTTTCTGCTGATAAGACATCATACCACAATTTCAATGGCAATAGAAGCATCAGCTGCGCCGTCTTCACCCCTCTCCACAGGCTCCATTTTTGGTGTCAGTGCAAACATCCTGTAATGAACTGAAAAAAAATCAGGAAAAAGGTTAATCATTCTAATCGTACTTTGAATTTTAAACTCACAGTTTTCCATGTGTTCTGTAAAAATCTTCCACAAGCAAACATGGCATTCATTCAGTGTTATATTTTTTTGGCTGTACCTTTACTGTTGGGGGTGTAGAGGGTCTTGTCAGTCTGGATGAAGATGTACCCAGACTGGAAGGACACTAAGACGACCTTCTCCAGCAGGCGATCAGGGAACTGAGCTTGCAGGTACACGTACTGCTTCATGTTTGGATCCCTGCTAAAGTGCTCAGGGGGGACCTGAAACCAGGATGAAGATACACAAACTAATTAGAAGAAGCAGGGTGGCATGTTTTAAGTGCAAATCGGTATCTGAAGATCCTTGTAATATACATAACAATATTTCATCTACCGTAATTTGTCCGAGGGCCTGGAAGTTATTTGCAAGGTTGAGGGAGACAGCTTTTGATGCCAGCCTTGTTGTTTTTGTTGGATGGTTCATCACGTTGATTGTCACCCCAATGTCACCTCCTGTGCAGTCCTGACACTCCACAAAGATGTTCTCTGTTGTTCCTACACGCAACAAGTTAGGGGCGGACAGCACCTGCCTACAATGAAAAGAGAGAGATAGACTTTTTCAGTTTATGTTGGGCATGACCTCAGCTTATTTTCATTTTCTCAAGAACATATAGGCACTGGAATCCTTATAAGTAACAATATAAAGATGTAATATTTGTGAATAACATTTCTGTCAGTGCTTTTTTTGTGTTTTTGTTCCATAGGAGGTGGGAGCCCGTTTTACAAAAGAGGTGTTGGCTGTATTGAGTATGTTCAGAATGTTGTGCATTTGGAAGATTTCTTATTTACCTAAACAAATGAGAAGTTTTAATATTTCTCATGCAAAAAAAGGATAATGGTAGAAAATCTGAAAAAATCTTCTTAAATGTTTGATTCCTCTTTGTGGCCCTTGACCTTTTAGTGGTGTGACCCAATCTTTGAGGTTGAGTATTGATTCTCTGAAGCCTGCGAATTTAAGTTTCAATTCCCCAAATCAACAAAACAATTCAATAGTTCCTGCACTTTGCCAACAATGAGTAATCTATTGATTATCTTGATTTAGATCCAGTTCTAAATCAACACATTTCATAATGGCTGTAGACTCTGCTCAGTGTCTCTGTGCAAACTCAGACTATGGTACCTTGGCTAAAGTTAGACAAGCTGCAAATTGGAGCACAGCCTCTTGTTATGTAAGACATGAAATGAGACTAAGTCAACCAAGAATGGTTTCAATATATTTTATAACGATCACATGCATCAGAGTCCTTGATAGCTGTTGCTGCTCTGAAAATACATTCATGAACAACTTACATTTCATGAGCTGAACTGACTAATGAACAGTTTATAGCTTTGTTTTTCACTAATGAGTATTAAGCTCAGGTAGAATAAGTTAGGGAAGGGATGCTACTCACATTGGAGCTCCATCAGCTAAAGAAAAGAGAGATCCAACAGCCAGAGAGGCCAGCAGTAACAGCAGAGTCCTCCTCATCTTCCCACTGGATCCTGATTCCCCCAAAAAGTAGAGGGTCACTTGCAGCACTCTCTTTTTATCCACTATCCTCCCTCCTCCTGAACCCTGACGTCACCTCAGCAGTGTCTCATCAGTATTCATCCAAAGTTTCTCCCTGTACACAAACACACACAATTTCCCGGCAGCGGTGGAGAGAGGTTATCAAAGCTCTGAGGAAAAAGATAAACACTAGAAAATCAATGAGGGTGTACACATCTCACTGACTGATGGACTTTGAAGCGCTTCACCAGAAAATCCTGTTGTATTACCAACTACCAAATAAATGCCATTTATATTTTTAATGACAATTCTGTCATTGTATAGGAGTTTCTTGAGGTTGACATAATTTTTCTGTGAAATTCTCCTGCAAAATCAATTTGCTTTTGCAAGATGAAGCATACTGAACAAACACAAACAACTGGTCAGGTCGAAAAAAGGCATGTTGAGTAATTTCCCAGCAAAGCATTTTGGCAGGGTTTTTTGTGTTTCAACAGATGGGAATTTTCCACATCGACTAGCAGATTAATACTTTCTTTTGCAATTTTAATGGATTTTGTTTTGATTAGTTGAAGTGCACTTTGTAGACACTCCCATCCTGAGCCATATCAACTTAAATATTTATTTTTGACTGATAAATAACAGTTTACATTCCCCTGCAGCAACAGCTGGAAAAGTTTTAGTGTTTGAATATTTTTTCACCTAAAATGTTTTCCTCCTATGTCACAATTAACATGTTGAAACTCAAAATGACTCTACTCTGACTCTGTGAATCGGGCGAACTAATTTAGTCATTTTCTTTTAGGAGGTACATTTGACATTTTAATTCACATTTTAGAGCCATTATCAAGTCAAACATTTGCCTTTTTTTCAGGAAAATCAAATGGCATTATCTATACCTTTAAATAATTTGACTGTAGGAAACCATTAAAAGCAATGGAGTCAATTATGAGTTTCACTGCTTTACCATGCTTGGACTTGTAATAAATTTGCTAGATATATAAGATATTAACAAGTGGTGGTGTCAAGTGTTTGAACTTAGCCACCCAGGAATTCTTATTTCCCTGATTGATTTACATCCTCAAAACCATTTGAATCAAGACGGAGTCATTAGGCATGTTTCCTTGACCCTTGGATATATCTGGAATAAACTGAGGTTGGAGAGTTATCTCTGCCTGAAAAGTGTTGCACGGTTCTGCCTGCCAGCCTCACTGGGAAGGCAAAAGTCTTAGAAGTGACTGCATATAGCACAAAATAAAACTTCAATATGTATAGTTTTTGTGACAATAGTTGTTGAAAATTTCAAAGAAGAAAATCCAGTTTAGTTATAAATTCAACTGTATCGGACAAGTAAAGCTATATGAAAAAGGACAATATGTGCAAAAGTAAATGAATAGAGTTTTCACTTTATAATGTTTAATTCAAGCTTATTTTCAAGCCTGTTGTTTACCTTTTCCCCTGTTAAATATAACTTTAAAGCAGCATAGAATACGGAATTCATGGTGCTAACCATAAACAGATTGCATCAATTTGCCACATATTAAAAACAAAGTTACTGAGCAATAGTTTAGAGCTCCAGCCCCACTGTATCCCCTGATGGGATACGCTGTATAGAAAATGTATGTATGGTTAGACTGGTGGACTTCAACAGGCAAATTGTTTTATATTTCAACCCATGTATGACTCTCTCCCCCATTGAAGCTAATATCTATGGCAACACTGTTTTTGTGTTTAAGCCCTTGGATGATTCACACTTTGTCTCCTGCTGATTCAACCAGAAGCAGGCACAGACAGTTTTTGTCCCTGCTGAATGGGGCAGGAGCAACGTTAGTTTAGTTAGCAATAATGAAAGTAGGACACCCCAGAGAGCTAAGTGTCTTCTTAACTCGCTCAAGGCCTTTAACCGTAATGATTAAACCTAATGTTTCATAACCTCAGTGATTGATGAGTTGTTGGCTAAACAGTAAAGAAACAGTCAGTACTGAGCCTCTCTGTTTCGTTGTTTTTTTTTTTTATATCTTAAATGTGCAGTGTGGAAAAGACTATAACTATGAAGGTATTTTTGGTGCAAAAAGTTTGTGCATCTGTAACATGTAATTTGTAGTTGTGTACAGTAAATGTGTATGTGTATTAATAAATGTGAAATCCGCACTCTTTGAGTTGTGTACTTGTAGATTTTTTGTGTTATACTTGTAGATTTTTTTATTTTATTATTTACACAAGTACAACACAACATTTACACATCCACAAATCTCAATTACAGGTGCACGAATTCTATTTTACAATTCACAGATTCAAAATCTAACACGCTCACATTTTTGCTCCAATTGTTGCAGCATACTTAGTTGTGATCAAAATCTGAATATGTGCAAATCTTTATGTGAACCGTAATACATAACACTTTATTTGATGAAAGAGCGAAAAAACAAAACAAAAATGCAACGCCAAGATGAGCTACTGGATCTGATTGGCGCTAGTTGGGCACGTGATCAGGCTCATTTGCATACGGACAGGCAGGTGAGCGTGGGATAGTGTAGTTCAGTCATGCCGCGTGCACACGAACGTCTCATTGCAGGGTTCGAAGTGGCGTTTATTTGTTGGAGCTCGTCCTGATGAACTGAAGTCCCCGCTGGAGTCGTTTCGGTCTGTAGGTATCTAGATAAATCTCAAGCTTTCTGTTAATTGTAAATGCTGCATTGTTCTGTAAGTGTATATTATCAGGAAACAGTGAATGTCGTTTATCGAGAAAACAGGCGTTGCTCAGTTTCTTTACGTCTCCGTGGCGTCAGCTGTTAGCCCACAGGCAGCGGCAGCTCGGGCTCACCTGAGCGGAAAGGTAGTTCACCGGTTTAACAGGTAGAGCAAGACCTGCAGCATTCCACCATGCAGACCTGCACATCCGTCCGTTGCAATGTTAAACTTTGGCAGGTGTGGCCGAGTGATTGGTGTATGGAGGATTATGAAACAAACAGGCCTTTTCAGAACATTTATGGCGATGGAAGTGTAGTTTCACTTTTATTCTGCAACACGGAACATGTAAGTTTTAAACAAAGTGGTCCATACCACCAGTTATTCCTCGGCTTTTGTACTGCATGTTAGTGCTTGAATATTGTCTTGTTGAATTTTTGTTCCTCAGTGGAACAGTTGTGACGTGAAGCAATGGGTACTGTGAAGGTGTGTTCTTATAAATCCTTGGCAGGCCTGCTTGTAAAATCTGGAAGGACCATAAACCAAAAATGTTTGATTAATTTCAAGCTTCAGTAAGAAATAATGGAAATTCAATTTAATACAAATATGCTAGTAGTATTTCAGAATAACGTGACCATCAATCAAGGAGTAAGCATTTTCAGCATTAATTTCTACACTCCCTTGATATTATATATGTCAACATTTCATTTTAGAAACAGTTTTTTGTTGGCCTGTTTGAAGTAACACACTTGGTGAGTAGATATACAACTGTGCAGTTTCTGTAAATGCCACCCATGAGAAACACATATAAGTGATGTTACTGGAGGTTGTACTTGACATCTTTATGTTTTTTGTGGTTAAACAACAAAAAAAGTCAGAAAAAATCTTATAAAAGAGAGGAAAAGTATGACTTGTCCATGAGTTATCTAAAACACTTCAGGGTTTGTCTTGACGAACTCACTACAGTAACAGAAGGGCTCCTCCTGAACATTTCAGCTCCCTTACAGTCAGCATAAAGAGCTGATAGGATCTTTCTCCTGGTATATGAAGCTCTCAAAGGTCTAGAAGGGACAGGTTTACATGTCAGTGAAACTGCTCTCATGTCACTAAAGTTGTCCTAGTTTAAGTGTTTCTCTATTTGTGTAAACACACTTGGAGTTTCTGTGCAAATATCTGAAATGGCTGTCTCTTTCCTGTACCACTTTTTTGGTCTGTCTGTTGTCAATATATACAAATGAATGAATTTATTTTTAGAGATTAATCTAATTGATCAAACTCTGATTTGGCTGTATTTGTTTTATCTTTTCAGATGCCTCACTGTACAGATGTAAGACCACATCCCTGATTAGGACTTAAAACCCCCTCATGAGGGTGAGTTCATGTCTAACATCATAACTAATGATTTCTTCCTTGTGTAGCTAACTGGCAAATCTGATCTGTTAACATGTGTACCTTTCCTATTAATTTCAGAAAAAAAAGATGTGTGTGTTGGTGCTGATTATGACAAAGAAAATAGTTATTTCCTCCAGAGAGGCTTAAGTTCTGTCAGTTTAGATTTAAACTTATGTATTATTCAGTTTAATTTGGAGCATAATCCCCCATATTTTGTTTGCACACATAGAGAAGTAGAGAAGTTTCAGACTCTGGAATGTTCAATTTCAAAAGCAACTGAAAAAAAACACAAACACTGAAGGTAGTTTGATTCACGATAGCTGCACTGCATCATTTCTTACTCATGTAACATTATAGTTAAAAAATTACTTAAGATTTAGAATTTGGATCAACCCGCAGGATGCAGCCAAAAAAGAAGTGGCACTTAAAGCTGAATAAAACCTTTAACTTTGAAAACAGCCTCTTTCAAACCCCACTAGAAGGGGAGTTAGTGTCTCAATCGAGCCATCTCTTGGTTAAAAAACGCCCCAGCTTTGTTAAACAGCTTCAGGCCCAATATACCTGGTTTACCCATTAATCTCACTTCCTGGTATACCCCTCTGATAGCAGAGGCTTTATCACCTTTTGTTTGACAGTGTAGACCTTGGGACAACAAGAAGGGATCCTTTCTGAGGATTTTAGGTGCAGAAAAAGACACATGGTAAAAGAAGGTCTGATGAATAGCTTTCTCTTGAACCCGGAAATAGTGCATTTTAAGTGATCAACAACATTTGTCACGTTCAAGTCAAATGTTGATGTCACAGCAAGCCAGGGTAGATCAGCTAAGATTATTACAGTAGTCTAACTGGAAGGTAACGAAACCATTAGTGACAGTTTAACATTTTTGGTGAGTATCTAAGTTGTTTTTTTTTTCCTAGCTGTCCATCACCATGGCAACGCAGATGTTTATCCCACATACGGTGTCAGTCTTTGTGTCCACTGTGCTGTCCCTGCTCAGCCTGACTCTGCTGCTGCTGCTGTGTTTGATCAAGAAGAAGAGACAGATGGAGGGAACATATAGGCCCAGTGCAGAGGAAAAGAAACAGACTACTGGAGCTGGATCAGAGAAACCTGGCCTCCCTCTGCCTCTGCCCAAAGAAGAGCGCCTCATATGATGGACCTGACAAAATGGTCAACCACACTTTCACCCCCTTGACACCAAGAGACAAAACTGGTGGATCAATACCACTCCTGTAAAATGTTACATGGATATATGTTTGACTATTGCACCTGAAATCTTCAGACACACAACACTCTGTCAGTGCTGCACAGTTTACTCTGGGTGACATCAAGGACCATGATCAGACTGCCAGTTGGATCAGCTGTCTCACTGCACAGATCGAGGATGTACATTATTTAATTTTCTGTCTCTGGTCCAAAGTAAACTTAATGTTGTGTTTGTACGGTTAGTCTAGGAGGTTAGTCTTTCTACTGCTGTATTATGTTGGTTGTGTATTTATGCGTCACCTATCTTTTTCACTACACCAATGATGAAGGATTTAAATGAAACCACACAAATGATTATGATGCACTTTATGTCATGAACTGAGTGGCTTGTTATGAAATAAAACATAGAAAATAGCATGTACGCCACCAGAGTAGTTCTAAGTTAAAATGAAATGTGCACATACTGTATCTGCCCTTTTTCTGCCCCTTGTCTGAGTAACAGCATGGAGGAACAGTGTTCAAAGAGTTATGTTTATCTGGGTTTTTTAATTATTTAGACTTTCCCAAAATGGATAGATCACCTGAAAAACGTGTCAGTATTTTGGAGGGAACAGGTGATAGAATGCACATCTCCTTAATGTCTCTGTTTTAGCCATGCACTGTACTTGCCCTATTTTTAGTCATAATCACCCTTTTATCTATCTGATCAGTCTCTGGGAAGTGAACTGACAAACTGTTTGTACCCCTCTGGAGATGTTATTCGTTTATTACTATCAAAAAAGTCCCATTCTTAACCACTGAAAAGGTGTACAAAAACATGCAAACACAAAGGTGTGGTACACAGGGTAACGCCTTTCCTTCATTTTGATAAACACATACTTCAGGACATATTTCTACTGCAGGAAATACATTACTCCTCCAGCTTCCATAATGTCTGCTTTGAGCGTCATACATCTGATTTACAGGGATATTCCAGCGTAAAATTAAGTTAGGGTCTAACACACCATAACACTGAGTTAGACACCCCGTTAAGAGATGAATATTGCCTGCTTGCTTCTCTAGTCATGCCAATTTCAGCAATACACAACGCTCTACCTCGCCATGTGCAAACATCAACCAAAAAGCCGCTCTTTAGCCACAAATTATGCTCAGAACAGCACTCAACTTCATCAACAGTACATATAGGGTCTCAGCCATAGTACTATCCATCAAACACAACTTACTCACTCTCCTTGAGCAGTCACTTGTTGTGGGGCAAGCCCTGATGAGACGATCACTGAGTGCGACGGATTATTTCCATGAAGTAATAATCATCATTTTGCACTGCAGACGCGATAGTTCTTCTGCCTTAGCATCTCGGTCTGATTGCATTTCTATAAAGAAATGATCATAAATGTTCTTTCTTGAGCTGCAAAACTCCGCTGCACTTGATGATTGACTCGTCCAGAGATCCCCCCACAAACATAAACATAGGGTCTAAAGCGGTCGTACAATGTGTTTGACCCTAACTTAATTTTACACCAGAATATCCCTGTACAGAGCTCTTTGAAACAACATTAACAATGTTTAAGGGTCTAAGGGTTGTATGGTTTTTCTTAAACTGTTCCAAAACCCCTGTGTGAAATGGGAGTGGGCTGTTACTTTAGCAATGGTCAATGCTTGCTTACTGACTACATCTAACACCATTTCTTACCTGGCATCAGCAGTGTAAAGTTCTTGATTTTGTTTGGTCAAAACGCCCAGAACAAAAGTAACTAATTCTTCATAGCAAAAAAAAGCTGGGTACAATATGATCATGCATGCTTAACATCAATTTAATACAGATAAAGGAGTCTGGCACATTTACCTCTGCATTTCCATGGGTGTCAAATTGGTAAATATTGTGGAAAACCCCTAACGCTTACAACGGGGAACTTATTTTTTAACACTGGGCCCTGTCCTGCAAATCAAGACTGCTGACGGAATTTCTAAGTTAGTGACTGAGCAATAAGCTATCATTAGTGGTAATATTACCATAGCAACAATTTTAAAAGTCCAGAGGTTTGCCACTGCACGGCTTGAAAACTGAGAGCTCCAAAGGAGGCTGTAAGAATCTGTTGCCATGGAAACACCACCAATCAAAGAATAAGAGGGGGAACATTTTTAGCTGTAAGAAATAAATCAAGAGATAATAAATTACCTTTGAATCAATTTTTTAAGTCACCTTGTTGATAGCTTTAATCGGTATAGCCTGGTAATAACAGGTCATGTATTGTGAACAGGTGCATGCATGTAAGAATCCCTTTGGAAAAAGCAAGGCCTCTCTGTACCAAATTAGACATTTCTCGTCTTAAGAACAGTTTTAGATCATGAGGTGTTTTGCAGGGGCCTTAAAAAGAAATAATAATTTTGGAGGAAAACAAAAAAGGCAGCCTAAATTTTGGGAGGGTTTTTCTGCCATGATGGAGTAACTGATTAAATCAGTATGAGAATTTTGAGTAAATAACTTATAAAGGGTTTAGCATGAAACCATAGTTAAATAAAATTCTTGTTTTCTTAAAAGTGAGGGGAGTCTTCATTCGTCTTTATTGTGGGTGTGACCTCTTAGGTACAGTTCACTTCCTGACAGAGAGTGAGTGAAAAGGGTGTGGTTGAAAGACCACAGAAATCAGGAAGCATTTTCTGACATTAACACTATTATCATTTTTTTTATTATTAGTTTTTAGTTCTTTCTATAAAATAACATCCATACTAGATCAGCATGCCCTAGCTCAGTCTTCTAACCTTCAAATCTCTTCTTCAGCTCAGACACTTTGATTGGCGGGGGCTCTTGCTCCTCCTCCTTATGCCCCTCTGAGCTGTTGTTCTCGGACACATTTGAGTCACATGTACTGAGAGTTTGCATTCTGTCCCTGCTCTCAAACTTGTTCCACACTCTCTCAGGTTCATTCAGGTCTTTGGCCCTGGACTTTAGCTGAAAGCTCTGGCTGGGCCCCTTAGACTGGAAGCGTGCTACAGCAGAAAGCACTTTCTTCACTGCTTCTTCTTTTCTTTTGTCCTGAGCTGCTGGAGGTTCAGGCTCAGGATGATGGGGAGTCAGATTGGTCAGTTTGTTCTCCTGGTTCTCTTTCTCCTCCTCTCCTCTTGCTACATCTTTCTCCATTTCATTGGTTCCATTTTCCAGCTCCTTACTCTCATCTACCCCGTCAGTCTGATTTTGCTCATCTTCTTTCAATCTTTCTGCCTCTTCAATCTCTGCTGTTTCTTTTGCTCTTTCTTCGCCCAAACTCTCTTTCTTTTCTTGACAATCTGTCTCTCTCTCTTCCTCTGACTGCACCTCCTTAAAGTCAGTTCTGTCTTCTGTTTCATCTTCTTGCTTCCTATTTGTTGCTGCATTAAATTCTTCCTGTTCTTGTCCACTTTCTTTCTCCGTTATCTCACACGCTGCCAGTAGATTCTCCGTCTCTTCCACTTGTGGCTCACTGGCACCCAGGCTCGGCCAATCAAGGTCCTCTGTCAGCTCAGATGGCTCCTCTTCGTGATTCCAGCTGAGCAAGCTGCCGCTGCCGCTTGCAGACAAGGCCAGGCTTTCTTGGCTGGGGTTGGCTGGAAAACCAAGCTTGAGGACAAGACCAACTGTTGTAAGACCAGAAATCACATTCATGTGTGTGTGTGTGTGTGTGTGTGTGTGTGTGTGTGTGTGTGTGTGTGTATTAGGTCTTCATCTTCTTACCTTTGTGATATAGTCATGGCTGTCTGATCCAAACAGGTCCAGGCTGCGTGTGCCGTACAGTAGGCCGCGTTCATGAAGGCTGCGGGAACTGAGCGTGTCAAAGATCTCCCCCAGCAGATCCATCTCCTCTGAGTCACACAGTGGGGATTCTTGCTCCTCGTCTACATCCTTCTGGAGATCAGAGTCAGACTCAAGCACAGTCCCAGGCACAGCTCTGATGAGCAGAGATTGAAAACCAAATCACACAAAAAGGACAAAAACAAACTGTGGATTGTTATCTGTTTTCCTGTCTGTCCATTTTTCTCTCACCCATCCCATGTTTCTCCAGGATCCTTCGTGCCCTCCTCAGCTCCAGAAGGCCTGTATTGATGAACAGGCCGACGGGGACGTGACTGACACGAAGCAACATGGAGCAACAAGGCAAAACAACAGCAACACAAAAGCAACACAACATACCCCAACAGAAGTCAAATGTGTTGGGATGTGTAACAGAAAGCAAAAGACGTGGAGCAATATCGGGGCACAAAGAGCAGTACAGGCAGAATGAGTTCAGATGAGGATTTTTGGAGATGGAGTTTATTTCAAATTTTTATCATTTATCATTAGGGAAAGAACACTGTGTAAAACATTGATGAAGCAGAATTGGATGGTTTGCAAATCATTTAGACCCTATATTCAACTGACATCAAGAGGAAACTATATACATGATCCAGAAAAGTCATTAATTTCTCCATGCCCAAGTTGATTTAAAATTATCTGAAGCGAAGCGAAGAACTGTCTTGTGCTCTAACAAAACAACATTTGTCCTACTTTTTTTTTTTTAAATCACAGATGCTCTGATCCTCTGATCTAAAGAGGAAATAGAGGACCCAGTGTCCTATCAGTCCTGAATGGTATTGGGATGCACAAGTAACTATTGTACACATCCAAAAAGGCACCATAATGCTTGACAATATATACAGGTTTTGGAGCAACAAATGCTGCCATACAAACATTGCCTTTTCAAGTAAAACCATGAAGATGCCAAACCACATTTTGCACGTATCACGCCAGTATGGCTCTGTAGAAGAGGAGTCCAGGTGCTATACTAACCTTCTTGCAGTCCTAAAAAAATACTGCAAAGGAGACCCTAAACTGTTGAGAAGCTCGAATTCTGAATCTGACATAAACGGGACCAGATTTCCCTTTAAAACTCCAGAGAATGGTCTCCTCAGTCTCCAAATGTCTCAACTTTATCAAAGAAAAGGTCTCAAACAAAAGAAAGCATGCCCCAGCTTTTTAAAGACATGCCACTGGAAACGAATTTAAAATGATCATCTATTCAAAAGTACACAAGATTATATTTTTCACTTTCAGTACTTAGAATCAGATTTGTTGTCTTTGCACCATTTCAGTTGAATGAAGGGTTCAACTGATTTGCAAAACAGCAACACCTGCAAAAAAAGAAAGAGATAATGTTCATCTCACCATCCCAAAGTGCGGTGTGATTGGCAGTCGGCTCTGCAAACAGTCTGATTGAGCACGACGGTGTGTCACTGATCCTCCTCTCTGAAGAGAGTGATCTTCTTTGTGGGTCTGCATTACACATGTACAACACAAGTTTTGTATATTAATAAAACTCAGGTAGGATTTTTGTCAGTCTAAGCTTGCACAAACAAAAACACTGACCCACCTTGGGCATCAGCAAGTTTTTCAAACCAGACTTGGCAAGACCTTTAGCCTGAGAAAGATGCACATGATCATAAAGAGGAATGATTTGATATTACGAACTTGATTCATTTACCTCCTACAGAAACAAAAACTCGGCAACTATGCCTACCCTTGTGTTTGCTTTGGACCTCATGTTCAGGATCAGTGCTCCTCCACCCTTCTGCAGAAAGCACAAACTATCTATGTTTCTATTTTTTCAACAAGATGAAAACGATTTTGAGAAACATTTCACTGACTGAGTAAGCTTACCTTTAAATTACCAACCAGATGTTGATAAGACTTGCCCAGTCCTATAAACAAGTAGAGATACAAATAGTTAAACAGAAAATAAATAAGACTAAAAATGTTGGCACTAACACAGAGGCGTACACACCTGCAGCTGTTTCACACTTCAAGATCTCCTCCTCAAATAGATCCTCTGGTTCCTTTCCTTTGTTCAGAATATCAAGGCGGCCATCAATAAACTGAAAAACATATTTGGTCATTTGTTTTTATCCCAGAAAATAGAAACAAAAAGAAATCCCAAGCAAAAGAAAACTTAGTGTATTTTCATGACTTTGTAACAGTTTAACTGTTCATTTCATTCGATTTAGCAATATTGCACGATTACAATAACTGTATTCTCTTTTGAAAAGGTCTTCCAATGTGGTAGGTACAGTGTTTGTCCAGTAGGGTGCGGTATATGACCTGTACCTGTTTGAAGAACTGCAAGTGAACTGCACTCTGAAGGAACTGCCTCATGCTGGGTGACTTGTGGTCTAGAAACAGCTCTTCACTGAAACACATTTCACCCTCCTGCAAAGAGAGTCAGAAAAGAGATACAAACACATCTTTTCTCCTTTTCTGGTTCCTCTCAAAGAAAGAAAAGTACATAAAGGCTCCTGTGAACAAACTTTTTTTAGCGACAAGACAGTGGATTGAACAGGCAAGTGGAGAGAGGGAAGTGTTTTTTTTTGTTTTGTTTTTTTAAAGGGTGGTTTACCTGGTTACCCTGCAGGGCGTCTCTGTAGCCTCCAAACAGCAGAGCCTGAGCTTTGAGGAAGGCCTTTGAGACACCACAGCCAGGAGCCACCGCTTGGCGCTTCAAACACACCTTCAGCCCTGACATCTGGAAACATATATCCACATACAGTATGCTGTGACACACTGCAGTACACACATACAGAGCAACTGCTGCTGTAGCTACTCAAAAATGCTACCCTGACTGGGGTCATAACAATCCTTTGTTTATAATTTCATTATCAAGATTGTTTTCAAGTGTGGATGAACCATTTCAGGCCTGCAAGAATCATGTGCAACTTTGTAGTTTTAGTCACCCTGCCAAAATTTTCAGACCCCACTACATCCCTTCTCGAAGAACAGCACTGTCGGCTGATAAAATAAAAGTACAGTACCAGGGTTTAAGTGCTATACCTCGTCAATGCCTTAGATTTCTTAGGTATTTTTCTACAACTCAAATGTAAAACTGCTTGGGGACTTCAACACAAACACATTTTAAACTCAAAACTACATTCAGAGTGCCAATTACCACATCAGACGGTATCTTTTTTAGGTCGTCAAAGGGGGTTTCCAGAGTGTTTGTGTCCACGTTCAGGATGACAACTTCCTCCAACCCATTACGTCTCACCCTCTGACATGCACGCAGAGACAAAGTTAATGCAGAAATCCAAATAAAGCAAAATTGTACCGTTACAAAAAGCTCAAGCTTTGGTAGTTAAGTATGGATCATTATTTAAAAAAGCACTTGTGTTTAAGAATTCTTTACCTCAGAAAGACTGGTGTGGACCCCTATTAGATAAGGCATGGGTGCACTGGGGGAAAAAAAGTCATTGTTTTATGTTACAACACAAAAAGGTGAGTAGGGTGTATGTATATGATGAGTTTAAAACTGATAGGTGATTTACAAAGCTGCCATGAGAGTGTGAATGTGGTGTGACTAGCGCATGTACTATTTATAGATAGGAAGATAGTTAGTTCAGTGTTTAGGTGACAAGGTAGGCTGTAAAGTAGGCGAGCAGGTCTAATGAAAGGTGAGGTTAATGAATAAGGAAGTGTCCAGTCAGGAAGCCAGGTGGGTAGGTTTTTGGAAAGTTATTCAGGTAAGTAGGAGGTAAGGTGGCCAGATAAGTAGGTGGGTGGGTGGGTGGGTGGATGGGTAGAGTGAGTTCTCACCAGCAGTATTCCAGGAGGTGAGGGGGTAGGACGGGGATGAAGATGTGTTGCCAGTACATGGGGTACAGTACAGCATTCAGAGCATGCACACAAGACGTCAACTACACAAAAACACACAATGGAGGAAGACTGTTTCAGATACAGAACACAGGACACACAAGCCTGCTCTGTGGTCCACCAGACTGCAGCCTCTGTGTGACTTTGAGACAGTACCCTGAGGCTACTTGTGGCTGCACTGAGCTCTGTTTCTAAACATTTGCATTCAGCAGAAGCTGAAGTGGTGACTGCCATTATGGGTTCAGTGAAAGCTGGTGTGTAGGAGCTTCTAAGGATTATGTGCCACTGTGCTAAGAAGTAAAAAAAGAGAAAACTGAATATCAAATGTCTTACAGTGCTGAGTTTGCTGGCAAAGATGAGAATACGTCTCTCAAACAGCATACTGGCATAGAGCTGGAGCAGGTTCCCGACATCGACAGCTACAATCAGCTCAGTCAGGTTCCTCTGCAAACACACACACACACACACACACACACACACACACACACACACACACACACACACACACACACACACACACACACACACACACACACACAGATATCAGGCAGAACAGACAAAAAAGAGCGCTCAAATCCCTGTCATTCCACATCTTCCATACTCACATTTTCAGGGATGGAAGGAAGGCTTCTTGGGTCTGGAGCGATGAAGTAAGGAATCTGGTCAAAACAAAGCAAACAAAACATTTAAGACTACACTTGGGGTATTAGAAGTATTTACTCTTACAGATGATTTATACTGTGCTCAGACATACAAAAAAAAGTCCAGTTGTGAGATTTTCACTCCAAAATTCAGTAAGCTTTTTGTTGCAGAAACCAATAAGGCTGTAAAAGAATTATCAGTTGATAAGACAGCCGACAAATTCACCAGAATAAAACTTGGAATTTTCTCCTTCCTTCGATTATAGTTGCTGTTTTAATAGAAAATAAATCTATTCCAACAAAGATTGCTTCGTGAAGATGTGAAACGGGGTAAACTAAAACACACATATCAGCACAAAAGGTGGCTGCTTGCTTTTTAAAAACAACCACAGGAAAAACACTCAACAAGACTACATATTACAGACACTGTCCTCATCTTTATTTCTATCTTGACTGATACTTTCCCATTATTTAACACCCAACCCCTACTTATTAAGCTGTAAGGTGCTATCATGCTAACTCTTCAGCTTCTAAATGTTGGTCTAACTATCAGAGAATTTAACTGTAGTCTTTTACTATCCTCCCAGATTCTGTGTGTTTTTCGTATTTTTTTGACTGACAGAGCACTAAGTAGCTTTAAAATCTTATATTGAAAATAACATACAGTAATTGATGTCTAATTTTTGCTCGACTGTTTTTTGAAGATTGTCTAAGCTTTTTCTTACAAATTTAAACTTTATTATGTATAATTTTTCTATAACAGTCCCTCTTCTCTTTTAACCCTAACTCCCAAAATTGGAGATTGCCCTTTAATACTGCATGGCAGCACTTTGTCCAATTAGACATGAAGCAGTTTGTGTCACTTCACCATGCTCAGTCATTCTGTCTGGATCTTTACTTGTGTTGTACTTACTTTCAAATGTAGGTCACTTTAAACTAAAGCATCTGATCCATCACATCGTACTTACTGTATCTATTTTTACTCATGGCCCATATGATCTGTCATTGTGTTAAGTGTTCTGTGGTAAGTCCAAAATAATACAAACATAAATTTTTGAACCTGTGATAACATCAGTTTGCAACTGCAGTCAATCCAACAAAAATGAAAAAAAAAAATCTGTTTTTAATCCCTTTCTATTTTGAAATAAAGCTCTACAAATACAAACTTCCAGACAGCAAAACCAACAGCAGGTTAGAGCCACAAAGATATTTCATATAAAACAAGCATTTCTTATGTGGTCAGAGTGTTAATGGATTATTTGTGTATTAAAGAGTTAACAGATTTATGTTAGTGAAAATAGTATTATACATTTATTTGAATATTTTATTAGAGGAATGCATGGCACAGTTTTAGTCCCCACACCAAGTCTAGCCTTCAAGCAGACAAAGCATTATTTTCCAGCAGGAGTTAGTCTGTATGTGCTCAGCTGTTGCTCCAGACTACATAAACTCCTGCAGGACTCACCCCCTCTTGTCCCTCTTCGTGTCCAACAGGATGGGACACCTCTGTGCTGACCATAAGCTGCTCTCCCTCAGAAAAAAATAACCACAAAAAAGCTATAAAGTCAAGAGTGAGCCTTTGTTCTTATCAGCTTATTGAAGATTTACCATCTGCAAAACAACGGATCCCGCTGCCAGCGGTATGGGCTGCTTGTAGAGGGCAGCAAGGAGTGCTTTCATCTCACTGGTCTGTTAAGAAGACAGATACCAGACAAGTTGTACACATCCAACAGTGGGTGACACAGAAATAACAAAGAAGCAGAGAGTACTGTCAGAGGTGTAAACTCACCTGTCCTTTAATGAGATAATCAGCCAAGTTGTTGAGAAGTTTGTAAAACACTTCAAACCAGGGCAGATAACTGTAATCAAATGAATTTACACAGGTGTCCATCACAATTTAAAAGACATGGTTTAACATTTCCTTGAAAATGAAGCTGAACCAGTCAAACATTCACGCGGCCTCTGACAGGTGTACCTGAGTATGCAGAGGCAGGTGTGAGTGCTGTTGGTGAGACGACAGAAGCCAAATCGTTGGCATCCTTCCAGGTCAGTCAAGACAAAAGTAAAGTGCTGCACAGCCACTCCATCCCTTACTCTGTGCAGAGGAAAATATTATGTGATTTACATTTAAGTAAACAGGCTAATCAGTGATCCACAAAAGACTACTGCAGCTTTTGTGTCCACTAAACCTGCATTTATAAGACACTGTCCAATTAACAAAGCAAGTGCAAGGCAGTGTTGCACCACTAACTGTCCCCCCAAAAATCAAATAGCAACTCTAGTGTTCCTTACTTTAATTTACGTGAGCCATGTAATAATTTGGGGCAAAATTGGCCCCGTTCTGTAAACATGTTTTGGCTACTTAAGCTGGCTTGCTCCAGTTAGGAAGCAGGGGGCCTCTCAAGCTCATCACCTACAGTTATGATGCCTCTACCTTGAACTTTATCTGCCTGAGGACAAGATGAGAGTACACAGTACAGGCTCTGCCTAGCAGAGAATGCAGATGATGATTCCTCTTCCCTCCAATCAGGTGCAAAACAAAAGAAAACTATACTGATCTGGGACAAATGCTTTAATATCATAACCACAACACACACTCTGAACTTGACCTCAAGACAGGGCAGGTCGTAGGGACAAATGATGCCCAGTCATCTGGTATCAGCAGCCACAATTCTTCAAAGGTCTGAACTCACCTTTGTATGTCATAGGGGAAGCAGAACCTGGGTAAAGTTTGGCAAGACTCCTGGAGTGAGACAGAAATATGTTCATGCAATGTAATATTAGTCCATACAGATCTCAAAGTTTACACTGAAAATATTTCATCTCTGTTCAAATAGCAAATAAAATCAACGTGAAGTTTAGTTCTGCAACTCAAAATGCTTTTTGGGAGTATGCAAAGAGGAAATGCATAAAATAAAATGAAAACAAGTTTCAAGGATAGTGCAGTTTAGATGGCAGGTTAGTACTCAATATTGAAGATTAAAGGGATATTCCAGGGCAAAATTAAATTAGGGTCAAACACACCGTAACACCAAGTTAGACACCCCCTCGAGAGATGAATGTTGCCGACTGTTTGCCTCACTAGTTATAGCAAATTTAGTAACAACCAAACGATAGCAATACACAGCGGTCTACCTCGCCATGTGCAAACTTCAACCAAAAAGCCACTCTATAGCCATAAAATTATTCTCAGAACAGCACCTAACTGCATCAACAGTACATGTAGGGTCCCAGCCATAGTACTAGCCACCAAATATCTTGTCAGCTTTGCCTGGTTTCTTCAGCAAAGGGATCAAACACAACTCATCCACTCTTCTCCAGCAGCTGCTTGTTTGTGAGGGAGCCCTGATGAGTCGATCACTGAGTGCAGTGGATCATTTCCATGAAGTAATAATCATCATAATAATGATTTTGCACTGAAGGCATGATAGTTCTTCTGCCTTAGTGTCTCGGTCTGATTGCATTTCCATGAAGTAATAATCATAAATTTTCCACTGCACTCTGTGATCGACTCATCAGGGCTCCCCGACAAACAAGCGGCTGCTGGAGGAGAGTGGGTGAGTTGTGTTAAGTCTCTTTGCTAAAGAAATCAGGCAAAGCTAAAAAGATGTTTGATGGCTAATACTATGGCTAGGACCCTATATTTACTGTTGATGAAGTTAGTGCTGCTCTGAGCATTATTTGTGGCTATAGAGTGACTTTGTGGTTGAAGTTTGTGTGTGGAGACGTAGACCACTGTGTATTGCTATTGTGCGATTGTCACGGTATAACTAGAGAAGCAAGCAGTCAGCTTTCATCAACATTCATCTCACGAGGGGGTGTTTAACTCTGTTACAATGTGTTTGACCCTCACTTAAATTTACGCCGAAATATCCCTTTAAAAGTCTATTTCATTTACATTTACAACATCGTAATGGCCATAATGCAAAATCCAAAGCTTTTAAATGAAGCTGGCAAACAAGTAGTGTTGTAATGGGGTTACATCTATTATTCATAAAGTCTTTGTTTGAAATGTACCAGCCTGTCTTCAAGAACGGACATTTAGGGAAGACTACAAAAGCAAGGTGGAACTTAAACACCAAATTCAAAATAAAATTCCTTCAATTAAGAGCCCAATAAACTACAACTGCCTATCATAGCCCACTCACTGACAGGTCTCACAGTAAAAGGATAATCAGAGTTTTTCAGGGTCAGAATGTTTCAGCTTGTCAGCAAAAATGTTTATTATTGTAAGTTATCAGTATTATAAGCTTTATTATTTCTAGAAGCAGGTAGCATGTGTACCTCATCACTGAAGTCCTCTGGAAACTGGAAAAGCACACCGGGGTCTGTAGCAATAAAGAAAGAACAAACCAGTGACCGAAAATCACAACGAATACTCCCTAAAACTCTTTTAGCAGCCCTAAATATTTAGACCAACACTACTGCAACTGAAAACCTGAAATATTAAGGAGAGACAAAGAAGATACTGATAGTTTAACAGCAGATGATTAAAATATGGGTGAATTAAATCCAAATTAAAATCCAGTGAAGTGCTTTCAGTGCTTTTAACACCTCCAGGTCAAGCTCTGCTGCTCAGTCTAGTAGATTACTTCAACATGCTTCCATCTATTTTAAAATGAGGCTACACAAGCTGTGTGGTTTTCTGGTCACATGACAGGAAGTGTGAGCAACTCTCAGCTTGGCAGATACATCTTCACTTATGACTTTTTCTTATTTATTCAAACACTCATGACTGAGTGTGAGCTTTTTTCTAGATGGTAGTAAACAGTCTGCTGAGCAGGGTGTTACGGAGAACAATAACCAAAACAGAAATGACTAACAGGAAGAAACTGAGGAACAAATTCAGTCAAGTTCTCTGTTGCTGATAAATTACTCTGCGCATTTGAATGCTTATATTTAGAGAAGACATGAGCAGCTGTGAGTGAAGACTGAGGACTCACCTTTGTCTCTGGCTACAGGGCAAGTTGCCTCAAAGAACCAGTAGAAGGTTTGCTCAGGGTTTTGTCTGACAGGAAAAAGAGTCACAGCACTGGTGTGAGATAACACTTCGAGAGTGTTAGCAACCTAAAATTTTCTGTGCAAATACACAAGGAGCCTGACAAACAGTTATGATTGTGTATTTAATTAAAACTGAAGGAAGATGTTCCAGATCATCGAAGAACAGATACACTTTAGGGACAATATTTAACAGAGATTTACTGAGATTAAGTGGATGAGTGGCTGTAATTCACTAAAATATTCAGAAATGTATCTGTTTTGTTGCTTAACAGAATAGGTTTACTATGAAGTGTATGACAACATATAAAAGGCAATAGAAACGCAGCAGGAAGCTTCCTGTGCACTTGTGAGAGGAAGTAATAAAACCACAAGAACAGGGTGACGTCTACAGTGATGAAGATGGAAGACGAGAAAAAAAAAACATTTTACTTACTTCAGTCTGGAACCCATGCTGTCTGGATGGGTGTGTGTCCATGTGTTGGTCCAGGAGAGTCCAGGTTTTCAGGGGCTGTGCGGAATTAAAGCCACTCCTCCCAGTGATGTTGAGGAAGGCAGACAGTGGCAGCAGCAGCCACAGTCTGCACAATCAGCTTCAGAGTGACAGAACACTTCCTGATCTCTCAGTCTATGTAATCTGTCGGTGTGCACAGAAAAAACCTGCATAACTTACGTCATACGACTACCTCAAGACTGAAACCTAAATTTGATCAGGATTAATCTGCAGTTACAGCCTTAAGGTCCAGAGGCAGCTTTTAATGATTTATCACAAATCTCTATGAAAAGGTCTTGAACTATCAAGCTATAAAAATCTACAACCCGCTGAGAAGATTCATTCAGTTTTTTCCCCTATAAATTAATTTTCTTAAAAATAAGTATTTTGACTTATTACAGAGCAGTTAGCGTTACAGGTGTCATTTTGGAAAAGAGGCACACAGGTTTTTTTTTTACTGCTGTCTGTGAGGGGCTCAAGACTTGCATGGTATACTGCCCCCTTGTGGTGTATGAGTGGAATTGCTCAGTGTACATCTTGCTGGTCTCCATTTTGGTTTGCCCTCATACAGTGACACCATCTGTGCGACCGATGAATTTAAATTTGGCTTTGTAGAATGTTTTTGTTATTTGAGTTTGTTTTTGGTTGCTCATAGGAAGTATACTGTATTCCAGCAATAATCAAGTATCTTGTTCTTTTCATCGTTATTAGTTTAAGATACAAATAAATTAAAACTCCTTGTAAATATCTGAATATTTCTAACATGACAGAGACAAAAGTATATTGTTACAATAAATTTATTCGGATTAATGCCAAATAAGACAAGTGATGACATCCACATGAGTTTTTATTGAATACTTGGTCCAAGTATGAAACAGAATGTATAACATAAACAGAGAACTACTGACCAAAACCACAAGCACACCTTTGTTAGCTACCTTGACATGTGGAGTAAAATGAGAGAGAGAATTTAGTGTTGTGGGTTCCACTCTGACTGAAGGGATAGGGGAAAGAGAGTCAGACAAACCGAAACAGAAGAGGAGGGAAGTGAGGGCGGTGCAGCACGAAAAAGAAAGAAACCAGAGTAGGGGTTAAATAAGGTGGTGGTTGGTTGGATGTACTTATGACAAGTGGAGATAAAGAGTGATGATGATTTTAGCCTTAGGCAACCTCTTCCTCCCCCTCCTCCTCAAACTCTCCCTCTTCAGCAGTGGCGTCCTGGTACTGCTGGTATTCGGACACCAAGTCGTTCATGTTGCTCTCGGCCTCAGTGAACTCCATCTCATCCATACCCTCGCCTGTATACCAGTGAAGGAAGGCTTTACGGCGGAACATGGCAGTGAATTGCTCAGAGATGCGCTTGAATAGCTCCTGGATGGCTGTGCTGTTTCCGATGAAGGTGGCGGCCATCTTGAGCCCGCGTGGAGGAATGTCGCACACGGCTGTCTTCACATTGTTTGGGATCCATTCCACGAAGTAGCTGCTGTTCTTGTTCTGCACATTCAGCATCTGCTCGTCCACCTCCTTCATCGACATGCGGCCACGGAACACGGCAGCGACAGTCAGGTAACGGCCGTGGCGTGGGTCACAGGCAGCCATCATATTTTTGGCATCAAACATCTGCTGGGTGAGTTCAGGCACGGAGAGAGCCCTGTACTGCTGGCTGCCTCTGCTGGTGAGAGGGGCAAAGCCGGGCATGAAGAAGTGCAGACGGGGGAAGGGCACCATGTTAACGGCCAGTTTGCGGAGGTCAGCATTGAGCTGACCGGGGAAACGCAGGCAGGTTGTCACCCCACTCATGGTAGCGGACACCAGGTGGTTGAGGTCTCCGTAAGTAGGCGTGGTGAGTTTGAGGGTGCGGAAGCAGATGTCGTACAAAGCTTCATTATCGATGCAGTAAGTCTCATCTGTGTTCTCGACCAGCTGGTGGACAGACAGGGTGGCGTTGTATGGCTCCACCACTGTGTCTGATACCTGTAGGCACAACATAAAAACGTAAAGGGAAGAAAAAGAAACCGAGGAAGAAGAACAGATCAGCACAACATGACTGCAATACCTTAGGGGATGGCACCACACTGAACGTGTTCATGATACGATCAGGGTACTCCTCACGGATCTTGCTGATGAGCAGTGTTCCCATGCCAGAGCCAGTACCCCCGCCCAGTGAGTGTGTCAGCTGGAAACCCTGGAGGCAGTCGCAGCTCTCAGCCTCCTTCCTCACTACATCCAGGACTGAGTCCACCAGCTCAGCCCCTTCTGTGTAATGACCCTTTGCCCAGTTGTTACCAGCTCCACTCTGGCCTGGAAGGAAAAGGTTCATTAAACTTTGAATATTAGCATTGAATCAGTAAAAAAAAAGCTAAACAGGGTTGATAGTTCTGAGTCTTACTAATTTATCAACTTTTGAATCAACTGATCACACACCAAAGACAAAGTTGTCAGGTCTGAAGATCTGTCCAAAGGGGCCAGAGCGCACAGAGTCCATGGTGCCTGGCTCCAGATCCACAAGGATGGCCCTCGGCACATACTTCCCACCTAAGCACAAGTCCATAAATTAAACAATCGAACCACACAGGACTATTGCATTTATATGTACAGTGATGCTGCTACAGACCTGAAGCCTCATTGTAGTAGACATTGATTCTGTCGAGCTGCAGGTCGCTGTCTCCATGGTAAGTTCCTGTAGGGTCAATGCCGTGCTCGTCACTGATCACCTCCCAGAACTACAGGGACAGGTCAATGGGTACATTTAGTCAAATTACATGTAGATAAGATTGCATCTGAATTTATCTGACATTTACATATCTCAATCCAGTGTGATGTTGATAGACAGTTGATAATATCAGTAATCAGTTTATGAGTTCAATGCAAAAATGCTCTGTTCATTTTTTGTGCGGTCTGCAGATGTCTCCTGTTTAAGTTTTTTAATTGTCTAATCTTATTGTATCTTAATACAATAATAATAAAAAACGATTAGAAGATTGCCTCTCTTGACTAATAATCTATTTTTTTCAAGCCTATCAGTTGTGGTGAGTGCATCTTAACCAACGCCCATTGACTGAAGCAGTGATCAGAGACGATGACAGACACCAACTTTCAGGGTTTTTTTTAATCATGAAATCTGTAAAATATGACCAGATATTTGTGTATCAGTGTGTGTCCGTATGTATGAGTTGATGTAGCATGTCCGCCTGCCGGCGTTCCAGGGCATTCGGTGTCTGAGCCACACCCCTCCCTCTGTCACATACACGTACACGCACAAACACACACATGAGTGTGCGTTAATCTGTGCGTGAATTTGGCATCAGCGACAGCAGCAGGGATGTCTCGGCTTGCCACCGCCCATCCTAAGCGATGCTATTGTACCCTCTTACACAACAGTCTTCATTCCACAATGTTGACCTATTTACAGTTTCCTGTGCTCAGCGAGGCCTCACAGCTGACATATTAGCAAAATACGCTCAAACATGGATCGGATTCACTCCCATGAAAACTAACAGGTTGCCTACTCGAAAATGCAGGCGAGCGTCTGTGTCAAGATTTCATACCTTTGCTCCAATCTGGTTCCCGCACTGGCCAGCCTGCAGGTGCACAATCTCACGCATGTTGTCGCTGCGGTGTGGAGGATCAAACAGAGAGTAACAGGGAAGGCTGTAGCGACGGACTCCGGTTCGGTGTCGAGTCGGTCTTTAACCAGTTGGTTCAGTCGACAGTCTGGTTGAATGGCAGCAGGAGAGCTCTCTCTCTCTCTCTCTCTCTCTCTCTCTCTCTCTCTCTCTCTCTCTCTCTCTCTCTCTCTCTCTCTCTCTCTCTCTCTCTCTCTCTCTCTCTCGCCCTTCCCTTCATCCGCAGCTGCGCTGTTCATCCCTGTGCTGCAGCATGACGTCATCCCCATGGCAACGAGATCCAGGCACAGCCGGAAAATGGCCAGCCTGGGCTTGTTTGTTGGTACACCGGTTGTTCTTGCACCTTTACACGGTAGCCTACTTCAATGAAACATTTCGAGCGAAATGAACTTCCAACATAAGCTTCATCCTCGTTTACAGTTGCAGCATTTAAATGTTACTATGTTAAAAGCACACGCTTTTATCTAAACGGAGGCTACTCATAATAGGCTATACAGTCGATGGACACCAATATGGAGAAATCGTTTTAAGACCTGTCATCATTACCACAAAAACTACTAAGGTACCAAGTGCAGGGTCACTTAAGTGCTGAATATGAAATTCCCAAAGTAGAGCAGGACAGTGCAAATCAGCTGTACCTAAAAGACTCATTCAACCACTGGGGACAACGGTGGAGAATGGCCTAAGTGCTCAGTGTTCTCTAAAGTGCTGAGTCTTTAGCTGTCTTTTAAAAGTAGAAGGACTCTGCAGATCAAATGAAGTTGGGTTATTCATTCCACCATTTGAGGACAACAGAGGAGAAATGTCTGCTGAATGTCCCACTTGTGGCTATGAACCAGTAGCTTACAAAATGAAATCACGGAGGAATATTGATAGTTTAGGTGATGCTTCTTTATTACTTACGGCAACTTCATGTTGAATAGCAATTATATGTTCCCACTACCTATTTAAAATGTTTTTTGCACTTAAATGAAATCGCCCAAATATGGCTCTCTGCAGATAAAAATTAAGGATGTCAGAAAATCCAATGGTAGCAGTGTGTGGGCCCTTAGACCCTGCGTTAAACAAGCCTGGTTCAGTATGTTTATACACACACACACACACACACACACACACACACACACACATATGTATTTACATATCGATAGATAGATAGATAGATAGATTTACATATATATAATTACAAAAGGTAATATTTTTAAATGAACAGCAAGAACAGACCTGTATTTGTAGCATGGTTAATGTAAGTGTGGGTGTGTCTGTTTAAATATAATGTATGGGTATGAATGAATCAAACAAGACAAACAAGTCTGTGCAGCAACAGTCGAGAGAGAGAGAGAGAGAGAGAGAGAGAGAGTGAGAGACTCAGGCTTGTGGATCTGTGGGCCCAGGTGCTCCATATCTACACAGGTGATTCGTGCCTTGTCACCTCGAAAAAGAGAAATGCAGTTAGTAATAATGATCACCTCCTAGCAGTGTTCAGTATGTTTTGACATCTTTCAAGAAGTATCCCATTACCATTGACTGCTGAATGGACACCTCTGTAACAATGAAATGTTTTGAGAGCTCTCTCCTTACAGTGTCTACTTGCTACACAGAATACTGATGAGCACACCCCATGCAGATAGGATCTTTGGCTTGGGAGTACCTCAGAGCTCAATTCTGGGCCTCATGTTTCTCTAAATGCTATTGTATGACAACTCCTGGTATTGTGTCCAGACAACAGCTTCATCTAAAATATAATTCTTTACCCTTTATTGATTATATAAAGATGACAAAGATGTTTCTACCTTCTTCCCATGCAGCAAAAGGGAAACTATAGTACTCGACATAATGCAGAGATTTTGCACCATTGACCTCATTTGACTTGCAAAAGAAGAACAACTACTTGTGTTGGTTTGTGGTACACACTCACAGGTATGGACTGTCCGTGACCAGTCTGATATATATCATTGCATAATTGCTGTCAACAATGCTGTCAGTCATAGTTTTATAACCCTTTCTACTGCACGACGTAAGTTGCTGCATCTTAGTATCCGACTGTGTTCAGTATCTGATTTTGATAGGTTGAAGCCTCATAACAACAATTTAAAAAATCTAATCAAAGTTAATGGCCTGGTTCCTGAATATACTGAATATACTATGGACAACTTAGTTCCGCTTTCCACCAGTATACGGATTTGAAGCCGAAAAGCTCTCGGTATTTCTGTGTTTTTTCTCCACTTCCTGAAATCAACATAGCGCAGTAGCGTTGTACGCACTCCACCACTGGCGCCATAGCATTGTAAGCATTCAGTGGGAGAGTCGCTGTGATGGCTCTCGGCTCAAACAGAGTATCCCCCAGGTGAGCTACGTAATCTTCGCAGCCCATAAGCTTTATTAAGTGTAAATCATAGAAAAAAAGAACCCCCTAATACATTGTAAAAATGGAGCTGTACAGAAGAAAGACTTGAGCACAAACTACTCTTACAGTAAATACATGTCAACATCGCAACCAGGAGGGAGAAAAAATTATATTCTGTGTCATAAATTTGTAAAGTTTGTCCACAACTCCATAGGGATGGCTGGAGGAGGCAGGATTTATGACCTATACTGCATCCCCTCACCTGAGGATGCTGTTCTAGGGGTGACTTCACCCAACAGGGAGGCAGACGGTGTCCATTCTATATACAGTCTATGATTGCGATCCATGTCTGCAGTGCATTTGCAGCAAAAACAGTTCGCATTTTAAATTGGTTAACAACATGGATAATATTATTGATATTACTTTGATTAAAAACGGACTAAGCCAAAGTTTTGTGGTCACTGGCTGATCAGCAAAGAAAAGGAGAGAGGAGAGGATAACAGCACAGATACAGGATGTTGTCCTAATTGAAGAAAACAGAATCGTGGATAGAAAGTTACAGAGAAAAAGACTTTGATCAGGTGCTGCTGTCTGTTCATCTCTTGATGCAATGAGAAAATACCAGTGTTTTATCTTAACCATTGTTGCAATTTTAATTCAGCCAAGGCGACTGAGAATATACCATTGCCATGGAAATAAATAGATAACTTTTTAATTTAATCTCCGAATCAATATCAAGTGTCAGATTATTTGTATCTATATAGAGGTGTGCATGTTTGATCAACTAAATGACGCTTGGGAGCAGGATTATTAGTCTGTTGAACAACCCATCAACATAATCATTAGAGTTTCTGTTTTGATGTTGAGGATATTGATCGCTTCATAACAATACTCGTCCTTTGTTGGGTAATAAGCAGGATAATGTACAGTGAGCAGGGTGAACCTGTCTTGTTCACCCTGTTTGGATTTTGATTTTGTAGTATGGCTTGTGTCCCATCCATTAAAATGAAGGAGGAAGGCTGACCTTTGACCTACAGTGCTGTGAAAAAGTACCCAAATGTTAGCTCAAAAACAGGAAGTCAAAATAGCCAAAGGTTTCCTTGCTGACTCGCTGCAGTGTACAGTGCTGTGAAAAAATATTTTCTTGTGACAGATTTCTTCTGTTTTTGCATTTTTGTCACACCTACAGTACATATGTCAGATCATCAAACAAATTTGAATATCATAGTTTCATTTATTAAGAGAAAAGAAAATATCCAAACCAACCTGGCCAACCTGTGAAAAAGTAATTAAGCACATCAACGACTCATCCAGGTGGTCACAAAAAACCCAGACCAACTTCTGAAGCACTGCAGGCCTCACTTGCTTCAGTTAAGGTCAATGTCCATAATTCAACAACAAGAAAGAGACTGGACTAAAACGGGAGGCAAAAACCACTGCTGACCAATGACAACACCAAGGCCCGTCTCATCCTTACCAAAAACATCTTGATGAACTCAGTGACTTTTGGGAAAATATTCTGTAGACAGACAAGACAAAAGTGGAGCTCTTTGGACAGTGTGCATCCTGTCATGTCTGGCATAAAACCAACACAGCATTTCAGAAAAAGAATGTCATACTGACAGTCAACATGGCGGTGGTAGTGTGGTAATCTGGGAATGGGCTGCTTTGCTGCTTCAGGACCTAGACGACTTGTAATAATTAATAGAACCACGAATTCTGCTCTTGAGCAGAAAACATCAAAAGGGAGTGACAGCTTGAGCTCAAACGTACGTGAGTTATGCAGCTGGACAATGATCTGGAGTGCACCATCAAGTGCACCTAAAAAAATAAGGTTTTGGAGTGACCTAGTCAAATTACAGACTAAAAATAGCCCCAAAGTGATGTGAAAGACTCTTTGCCAGTTATTGCAGAAGCTTGATTGCAGTCATTGCTGCCAAGAGTGGAACAACCAGTATCAGGTTTAGGGGGAATTACTTTTTTACATAGGGCCAGGTTGGTTTGGATAACTTTTTTTTTCCAAAATAAATAAAGTCATCATTTAAAAACTGCATTTTGTATTTACTCAGATTATCCTTGTCTGATATTCAAATTTGTTTGATGATCTGAAACATGTAAGTGTGACAAAAATACAAAAAAAAGAAGAAATCTGTAAGGGGGCAAATACTTTTTCACAACACTGTACACTGCAACCAGTCAGCAGGGAAAGCTTTGGCTAGTTTGACTTCATGTTTTTGAGTCATTTGTCTGTGTTTATGGTACCCTAAGATGCTGAGGAAATTCCACTCCTGTACCACCAAGAGCACCCTGGATATGACAAAAAAATCTGAAGCTGTACCACAATACACACAAAAAAATGCTGGGTTGTTTTTTCAACCCATCCACTAGGTTGAGCCTGCTGGTCAATTTATTTGAGTTATTTTCATGAAGTTGGGTATTCTGAGTGCCCATTTCGCAATGTTATTCATGTTGGGAACAGAGTTATTAGCTGTTGGGTTGTAATTTCAATACAGTTTTGTTGGTTCAATGAGGACTACCCAACACATTGAGTAGACATTTGGGTATTTGAAACCAAGCACCACCCACTCACCAGATTGATGCCACAACTGCAGAAGCGAGGAGACATACAAAGCAAGGTTTGCTACACTTCCACTTTATCATATAGATGACTTGATATTATTGTATAGACCCTCATTTTGTTGTTAAGATGTAAGTTTGTGTAGCACTCTTGTGTACCAGCTTCTACCTTCGGGAATCGATTGATAAGCAAGCTTATGGTTAGCCAACATTAGTAGCATGAAGTACATTGCCTCAAATGTAGCAAGCTAACATGTTAGCTGATGTGCGGTGTGGTGTGGTCAGAAATGTTGAACTACTGATTTAATGGACTCTCTGTCTTGATGTTTCAGGTTGATATGAACAATCAATGGATGGCTTTGTGATGTGGAGTGGATGCAAGATACATACAACCTCCTGTTCTGTATTGTTTATTTTGAAAAGATAAGAAAACCATATAAAAAAAAAAAACGAAACTGCCAAACGTTTACAAACTCCAAAGATCATTCTCGGTCAGTAAAATGGAAAGGGGGCTGTTAAAGGGATATTCCGGCTTAAAGTGAAATTAGGGTCAAACACACCGTAACACAGAGTTAGACCCCCCCCCCCCTGAGAGATGAATGTTGGCGACCGCTTGCTTCTCTAGTTGTACCAATTTAAGTAACGACCACAGGATAGCAATACGCAGCGGTCTGAGAAGCCATACACAAACCTCAACCAAAATGCCACTCTATAGCCACAAATAATGCTCAGAACAGCACCTAACTTCATCAACAGTACATATAGGGTCCCAGCCACAGTACTAGCCACCAAACATCTTTTTTGCTTTACCTGATTTCTTTAGCAAAGAGACTAAACACAACTCACCTACCCTCCACCAGCCGCTTGTTTGTAGCGAGACTTTAGGCTAGTCCATTACAGACTACAGTGGGGTGACGCAGCTCAAGGAAGAACATTTATGAGGGGCGGCAGTAGCTCAGGAGGTAGAGTGGTCTTAAATAACTGGAAGGTTGGCGATTCCCCACTATCCTGAATCTCTGATGTGTCCTTGGGCACTTAACCCACTTTGCTCCCAGTGTGTGTCCTCCACTGGTGTATGATTGTGAGTATTGTGTGTTGGTGGTCAGAGAGGCCGTAGGCGCATACTGGCAGCCACGTTGTCGTCAGTTTACCACCATCAAGGTGTGTGAGCAAATAATTGATGTATCCAATGTAAAGTGCTTTCATGGTCTCTGATAAAGCGCTATATGAAATCTGATGCATTAATGTAATTTAATATTATATTAAATATCAACAACCCAACATGCTGGATTTAAAAAACCCAGCAGAGTAGTTCTTGTGAACCCTTAGTTGGGTTATATGAACAACCCAATTGGGTTATATAAACAACCCAGTTGTTTGGTTAAGTAAACCAACCCAATTAGTTGGGTAAAATTAACCCAGCATGTGTTCTGTCCAATATTTAGCAAGCACTGGGTTGGGAAACTACCCAAATTGGGTTGTTTTTCACCCGATCTTTTTAAGAGTGTAAGTAATCCATCTGCTGGCCATGCCCTACTCAAAGGATTTTCACACCAAGCACTTTGAGAATAGAAACCACATGTTAAAGTCTGCTCACTATGGCTGGGCTAAGTTACTGGATGCACCAAACCAGCAGCGAGTTTCACAGAAAGAGCTTCCACCCCTCTGACTAATGGGTTACTGAATGAGGTCACTGCTCAAGACTGAGAGAAACTACTCAGAGAAAAACAAAGGACAAGCTCTCTGAGTCCTCAGTAAATATTCACTTGTATCGCTCAATCAAATTTGCCTGTCATAAGGGAGCACTGGGATACTTTGTTTGTGCTGTTGCCCATAGAGACCGGAAGTTAAAAAAGGAAAAATAACAAAGACTGGAAGAGACCAAAGAGGGGAGAGGAAGCAGGATAGCCATAGTCAGCAGATGAGAAGGCATTCCTCAGAACATTTACATTAGAGGTGTCAGTTTTACAAGGAAAGATCAAAGATGGTAAATAAGCTGAAGCTTCACTACAACCAATTTTAAACTAAATTTAGATTTAACTTGATTTACCCACAATATTTAAATATGACCATAATAGTTTACTCTGTTTTATTCAGCTGTCTTTCCCTATCCTGGGATGACCCTAAACTACATCCAAGACAGCTAGTGGTCACTGCATAATAACAACTCAGTCAAAGTAAGCTCTATTTAGAGGGTTTACATCACATACTTAACTAACACTCTTTTCAGTTTTGTATTTGTGAAAGGTTATTTTTCTTCATTAAGGCCATCATTTTTAAACTGATGAGCGAGTCTGGTATAAGCTTCATTGCTGCTTCTTTTCACAAGACTTACTAGACAATGAAATGAATGCACAGAGGTACTAGCCAAATGCAGAATGGTAGAAATGGTTTTGAGAGACAATCTAAAATACTCAAAATGTACAGTCCCAGCCTGGTGTCCATGACTGAAACATTTCTGTAATCACTCCAACTATGCAGGAAATTCTGCAAGTTTCAGAGGAAAAGCCTAAAGTGTGTTACAATACACACACTTATAAAAGCACACTATGTCTTTTTGTTTTGTGCTCTCATTCCCTGGAGCATTTGCTGTGGACTGGTTTGGCTCTGTTTTTTTCTGTTTGGTTTGTCAATCCAGGGAAGAGCCAGTGAGTCCTGCAGCTGGACTCACTTGGCAAAAATAGTCTCATAGTCCACAACTTTTTAACTTTCTTCAAGTGAGGTGATTCTTACTTTAAGTGTGTCAACATCACACAAGTATATGACTGTTATCACATATATAACTCCTCCCGCATCATCATACTTTTGGTATGACTAACAGTAACACCGGCTAAGCCTTTGATGCATGCTGTTTTTTTGTTTGTTTGTTTGTTTGTTTTTGTTTGTCAGACCTTGCTACCCAGAGGTTGGTGATTGTGTTTTCCTGAGTGACGGAGCTGCCTGTCAAAAAAAAAAAAAAAAAGAGTCCTCGGGGATTAACATGAGCACTGTAGTAACAGCTGACATCCACAAGGAGGCGACAAATATCTTCTCTTTGGCTGATATAACGCTTCACTGCATGTCCATTTCATCTTTACTCTGCCAGGCTCATCTTTCTCAAATGAGTCCATCAATACATTTTAATTTGATGTCTGAAATTTTATGGACAATTGAGTTGCAAGTGTGGATATTTACACAGGTCAGTAGAGGGGAATCTAAAGCTTGAATGCACCACCTTTCACTTTCAAATGCACTGAAGAGTACTAATCTGATGAAGAATGACCTTTTTTCATCCTTTAATGCTCTTTTCATATTTCAGTGCTTTTCATACAACTCAGCCATGATTAATTTGAAATACAAAAAAAAAAAAAAAAAAAAAAAATCAGGGTAAAATATGAAGATTTTCTTTATGAGTAAGCTAAAAGCTCTACGTAAAGAGTCCTTCCTGTCTTTATATTTACATATTTTCATACATTCAAAGTCATCTTTATTCAGGAAGACATGAAGTTTTAACAGAGATATGAATGCCTATAAGGAAGTCTATGGAAGAATTCAAGACCCACACATGTGAGAAATACACTGACACACACACACTTGACATTCTTGAATCCTCCTTTCCCTGAGAGGAAATGAAATGTGTGGAGAAATATTGCCCGGGAACATATCCTAAAGTCATATATTCAAAATGCTCCATCAAACCCACAGAACCTCAGGTCACATTTTCCCAGTAGACTCACAATCGCCTTATTATCTCTCACAATCCTACTGGGACCATCATGAGTCTCATCCTTCTGCCCAACATACCCTCCTCCAAGTGCGCTTGGTTAAAATGTCACGCCTGAAAAGCACACATACACACTACCTTAAGGGTTCCTACAGCTCATAAATTTCACAGTTATTTAAATATGCTGCACCGAGGTGAATCCTGGACCGGTGGTTTGTCATTTTCTGAAAGAGCTGCCAGATGCATCCCCCTTCATTAATGAGAGTCATAAAACTAGTAGGGTGGAGGAAACATAAGATCACTGAAGAGGGCACTCAGCACTTTGAAAGGACTCACATGGGTGGAAACACACACACACACCCACACACACTGAGGAAAAACACCTTCAAGCAAAAACTGTGGAGAGCAGTCTAAGGGGTGTGAGAAGGACAACTTTAGAACGAATCATAATTTCTTACGATTATTACAGAATTTCAAGATCAAGACTTAATTGCAATGATGTTTGTGGAGAGTGTATATTTTACCCCATGCTGAAGGTGAATTAAAGTTAAATTATATAACATCTTAACGCCATCTCAGTCGAGGAGGCAAACACATGCCAATAGAGAGAAAAAAGAAAGGCACCTTGTGAATGAGTGGTGTGTGTTTTTGTTTGGCCGTGGAATATTCATCTCTGTCTTTGCATATTCAGCAATTCAGTTTGCCAGCCAAGTAGACAAACGGGTAGGGAAATCATTTAACTGGAACTCACTCCACATCTATTTAATGAGTATTTATTTGCTTAGTTATGTTACAGCTTCACTGTGTCCACTAATTAGTGACTTACATCTGTAAGTTAGCAGTACGACACAAGAATCCAGACTGCTAAGAAAACTTAAACCATGAGTGCCATAAATCAAATAACAGCTTCAAGTCAGACTAGAAACAGATGTATAAGCAAACAGTCTTTAAGGCAGTTTTTGGACCTATTTGTTCATATATTTCAAAATTGTAATTGTCAGCAACCTCAAAAAACATTGGTGTCATCATCTTGGATATCCTGCCAACATTGTTCTTATAAGAAAATGTACCCTGGATCGTTTTTGGTAAGGCTGTCCTCTCCAAAGGATCTACAGATGAGTAGAGTAGTATTTTAGTAGAGGGGCATGGACCTATTATGCGGAATAAGCCAGCCATCCAATGTTGTTTGAATCAAGTTTCTCCTTTAGTTCTTAGGAGGTTCTCAAGTTCTTTGAATGCAGTAGGATGGCGAATAATTCTACTGACATCCCCTCTTCAGTGATAACCAAAATTATTTGCTCAAATGTTCTTTTAATAAAAATATTATTACCAAAACGGTCAACGGCAAAGGGAGATTTTAAGATTATCCAACAATTATGGATGACTTTTTATCATAAGAATGAAATTCAATTCAATTTAAATATAGGCTAAAAGGGTGAACAACTTTCACTGGTGAGATCACTGTATTGCCTTCTGACAGCTCAGATTCAAGCGCAGGTACAACTTTCTGCAGTGCACATGCTTATGGCACTTTCTTGTGTCTGCAGACAGGTACTTTAGCTAGAGGACCCTTGTGATGGGGGGTACTAGGTACCAAGCAAAGCTTGGTGTGGGGTGGGGGTCACAATGGGGAGTCCAGGTAGCAACAGGATTTTGAATCTTTTGTAGAAGCAACTGGGAGCCAGTGGAGGGACATGAACAACAGAGTGATGGGTGCTGTTCTAGGATGGTTTAACACCACCTGGTTACAGAAACACTCAAGGTCAGCTGGTCTTTGATCATGACACACAGGTTTTGGGTAGGCTGTGTGGACATGTCTTCTACTGAGAGCGACAGAAAGAGTTAATAATTATCTGAACTGCACTGATATGAGACATAATGAAAGTGAATGATTGCCGAGAGTAAGGTGGTGAATAATGAGGAGGGGACTGAGCACTGAGCTCAGAGGCATCCCTATGGATAGGTGAATAAGGTATATTATAATGCACACACACACAAACAAAGAGAAGGATAAAACCCAAATATCCTTTAAAAGCTCAACCAGATGTCGTTATCTAACATATAAAGTGATTATAAACAGTCATAATTGCACGTATTAACAAAGGATTCATATCCCACCGATGTCATTCTCGGGATGAGAAGCTCAAATGCCGTTTAAACATCATACTACTGACGAACAAATTGTTAGTCAAAACCAGTCCTGGTAATTTGACTCCTTGCAATCATTTCACCCCCTGAATGAAAAAGGCAGTGTGCAGTAAAAACTTGGGTCTAAATGCTGTTTGAAACCATGAGCAAACCTATTCTGTTTAACCCAACTAGCCAAAAGACCAACTTAGCAGAGAACAGTTCCTTTTTTTAGCCTTACACAATACGATATGAGAGCTTTAAATAGCATTACATTAGTGGGGATGTTGCTGTATGCTATTACATGTGGTTTCAAGCAGTAGCATTTTTTTTTCAAATACACTGTGTTACTTGATCTAGTGGCCCTGAATATTCGCTCTTGTCTTTCTAGTTGCAGATCTGAAACCATAAAAAGACAGTCAGACACATTTTAACAAATAAAGTGAGACTCCACAGAATGACATTAAAACAGTAGCTCGTCTTTGTAGCGGTGAAGTGCAGCTAGATTTTATTAACTCAATTACAAAGTTAAAGTCTGTATTGAGTTAAGGTGATGAAGTGATATGAACCATGAGATGGTAAAAAATTTACAGCCTGTCAGAAATTTTGTAGCCTGCTTTATGTCACAGTCGCTCTGTCCTATCAGCCGATTGTGAAATGATGCAGCCCAGTGAGCAGGACTGCTTTATGGTGGTATTGGATTTATAGGATTTCTTGCAGCTGTATAGTTATGGGATATTATTTTTTAGGCATTTAAAGCTCTCGTATAGAGCTTTTGGTTGTTTATGAAAAAGACTGAAAATTAATATAATGCAGATATCTATTTAATGAACCATGAAAACAACATGGCCATCAGCATAAAGACTGACCTTTTATTGTTATTTTTGACATCTGTCAGCCCTACTGCAGATGAGTAAGAGTCAAAATGATTAACAGCACACTCCCAGAATCACTTTCTTTTTCATGTTTTCCACAGCAAAGATTCTCAATAAATGCAGATTTAAAGGTGGAGTCTGCAGGATCGTTGGTCGTTTGTGATGTTTATAAACATTCAAGCTGAGCTCCGACTTAGCAAGTTCGACTTAGCGAGGTAGCCAGTGGTCTCGCTAAACGGTCGTACGACGCTGGTTATCAACCTCGTAAGTGGATCCAGCTTCGCTATGAGCGTGTGCACGCATGTAAGGCGGAGCCCGCTGCATCTGACCAATTGCAAACATGGACCAGTCTGGAGCACAGAGCAGGCCGGAAAGCGAAGGACCTCGTACTTTACAAACGAGGAGCAGGAGACGATCATGGGAAAGTATGAAGAATTCAAATCTATCATAACCTCAAAAGCAACACCATCGCCGCTGCAAAAGCACGAAAGGAATGCGGGCAGAAAATTGCCGACAGTCTCAATGTGTGAATATAGTGCGCAAAAACTCTTTGATGCCATTATCACCCTGAAATAGCACTGTTCAACATGTGCTTTAACATGCACCAGACATGTCTAATTTATTTCCAAGATGAATTCATTCATTTGTTCATTCCTATCGTGTTAACATTTTTTGTGTGATATGTCGGCCATATGAGCCTTTCATAAAGGTGGTCATCCAGAAAAATTAGTGGGTCCGTGCGGTCCCTGAAAACTCTTGCACGCCAGAGTGCTCCTCGGACAACGTGAGCACCGAGGTCTATAGGATCCTCCAAGAACGGACAAACTGTTTTTCGAGAGAGCTCATTGGTCAGTGGGCGGGGTTTTTATACCCGGTGAGTTTAATCTGGGACCTAACCTGCCCCCGGAGCAGGTTAGCCGTTCAGCGTACGTTGCCATGGAGACTCGCCTCGCTAAGAAGTGAACCTGTGTCGTAGAACAGGAAACCCCAAACTTACCCTCAAAGTTACCTAGCTAAGCAGTAATCCTGCCTCTTAGAATAGGCCCTTGGTCTTGGCCCCACCGAAAGCACAGGTTGTCTGCTTCTGATGGCAGTTATCAGAACAGGCCAGTGGACTCAGGAGCCGTGTACTTGACTTCTAGCAACAAACAGTAATGAGGTATGTTGCAAATATTTTATCAAGTGAGTTTTTGTTCGAACGGTGATGTGTTTTTGGTAAACGGCTATGCTAATAGCTAGCTGTGTTATTAGCTACAACTAGCTTGTGCGTTTAGCCCCCAGTCACTCGTAAACAGAGTAATGATTACATACAATGCAAACACAGGACAGACAAGATCTCCAGCTGCAGAAAGTTACAATATACAGAAACTTTTGTACCCATATCATATTCAAATTCCTGCACTTTGAATTTGTTCTATAGCTGTTTCACAATGATGTGTTGTGTGTTCTGTTTTACATTTTATAATTTATAGTGCTTTCTGTGTCACTGTTTAGATAAATGGATACATAGATAATGAAATAACTACTCTATGTCCCCAATAAGTACATGCGTTTGCTCTATCTTCATTCCAAGAATTTTTTTTTTGTGTGTGTGTAAACACTAGAAACGAATCAAACCATCCATAGAAGACATTTTTATATCAATCACTGGTGAAATACAAACATCTATAATTCCACAGGTATACTGCAGGTGTTAGCAATAAAAGGGATATGATAACAATAATTTGCAGAGGAAGGTGTAACCACTATAGACACAACATAAACACAAAGTTATGATGGTTATACATTTTATAATAGAAATCATCATTACAAGCTTCTCAGAAATGTGAGTTTGTTGACTGATCAAATATGGACACATACAAACATTACAATAGTTACCACACAGTTGGATCAGTTCTGGAAGTCCTAAAAAGACGGAAACAAAAGGTGTGAATGTTTTCAGCTTTCATTATCAGCTTACACTGTTGGCTTGGGAATGCTACCTGTGATCGTAACTATTGTGTTCAACTAAAAACGAAGCTAAAACTCTGAATGGCCTAAAGCATAATTAAATAGTAATGGTAAATAGTAATAGTTAAAGTAATTACATGCATTAGTTGATAGCAAGACATAGTGAGTACCTAAACTGATAGTATCTAAACTGACAGATTAAGGACTGTTGATTCAGTAGGTTGATTACTTTGCTGCCTTATTCATGCCCTCCTTTTTTTAACTATCTTCTTTTGAGTGATAAAGATAGCAGGTTATTTCACGTTTTCTTTCAGATCTTCTCAAAGCTCATTATCGAGAAAAAATTTGAACTCAGACCCAACAAAGAGGTGTCTGTACACATTAACGTTCTAAAGGCAGAAAAATAAATCTCATTTTGAAGTTCCCTTTATCCTGGATAAACAACACAAAAAACCCAAATGGTAAGATCTTATTACGTGAAGAAAAAACTGACTATAAGGGATGTTTAAAAATATATAGTAAGGAGACAATCTGTTGTGCTGCTGCGTGTTATATAAAGAGATCAATAATAAATTGACTCTATTTTATTACTGTTCAAAAACTCATCAGAAACATCTTGGCTCATTTGACTCTGTCAAATAAATCTCCCTCAGTATATATCATATTTTCTCACCAGTGTGGCATCAAAAACTAAACTGTTTCCTTCTTAAATTGGCACCTCTTTTTCAGCATTAAAAGAAGACGGATATATGCTAATTCCAAGGATCCTCAGTAATTAGATGAAGCCACACAGTGTGCTTCTTGAATAAATACCAGCTCATTCTGCTGCTTCACTAACAGCTGGTCTCTTGAATTAGCAGCGGCTTTTTAGGAATATTTACAAGAACTGCTGGAAACAATGTTGAGAAGTCTATTTGGCTGACACTGTGGTTGTTTGGAGTGTGGAGACTCTAACATCAATTATAAAAGGCATCAGGAGGAAATTCTGACAGAGTTTTGTCAGTCCGATTCACAAACATGCACACAAAAATAAGAGTTAAATGAAATGATTAATATTAATGCGAGTGGAGTGATTAGGAGATGATCCAGATTGCGAAATTCTCACTAACCTATAAGAGTCTGCGAGACATGTTTTTATGTTGTCTCTGAGTCATAAAATTTGGACTGAATTTGGACTCTGTTATGATCATCTGTGTAATAACCATAATAGAGAGATGCATAACATGCTTGTTCTTTTGTCTATCCAGTAAGAAGTGCAATTTTATTTTGAGTGTTGGGTAATAGTAACTTATTGTGTTATAAGATTACTGCCATTAAATAGTTACTTGTTAAATTTATGCATTACTAACGAACATAAGTAATGCTTTCGAGTACTTGTGACATCTGCAAACTCACTATGCATGTTTGTCATATTGTCAAGGTGGTATGCTCTATACCTCTATCTGCATAATGTGAGAATTTGACACCTAACTGGGCAGAGGCATGCAGTGTTTAGCACTTAATTTGATGAAACATTGCAGAACAGGCTCTTGATAGCCTCCAGTCACCTTCCAACATGCTGAATCCAACAACTACAGAAGGTCAGAGCCTAAAAACTGTAAAAGCCCATGTACAATCAAAGCACAAAGGCCCTCAATACAGATGCTCAGGCTATTACAGGGTTAGTTACTGTACATGCAAAAATATCTCCTCCAATTGTAGGTGCAGGCGTCAGGTAGTGCACAGGAGCAAACAGAAAAGATTAAAACTCACTCTTAATATCAGGCCAAGCAACTGCTCATAGGAGCCTATTGTAGGTTACTAACACTGACAAGTGGAGTCAAGAAGTGAAAGTATCAAGGTAAATAGACTTGTCACAGAGAAATGCATTTGGAAAAAGTCAGCTCAAGTCATCTGGTTCATACGTATCATTTAACCTGAGTTCAGATTCCCATGGAGAAAATGGCAAAGTCTCATTTCTCATATTATTGGTAATCGGGTCCTTTCATTTGACTCAGTGAAAGAAATGCAGATTTCATCAATGAATAAGAAAAGACTGCAAAGCAAGGACACAGACAATGTAGGAAACCAACAATGAAACTGAAGGAGACATTTTCTGTCTTCTTTATCAAACTGCGGCAGCTCATCTTCTCCCGAAAGCAGTAACTTTATTCTCTTATCTTCAACTGCCTGAGGAATCTCTCTTTATATACCACAATCTAATTTCACTTTCCAATCTAACATCATGATTTTAGTGTGCCCTTCATGCCTGATGGTCTTATCTGTCTGGCCTTTCATGTCCCTTCATTCAGAGAGTTTGGAGGGATGCAATTTGGATAAAGTCCAATAGTCTAACACATATATGACCAAACTAAACCTGTTGATGTTTCTGGAAAACACTCTCATGACAGGATGTCAATCAGAGGAGGACTGGAGAAGTACACCACATCTTTGTGGGATTAAACCATAGACTGTATAAACTATGGACAACTTGGTTCTGCCTAACGCCTGTATACGGATTTGAAGCCAAAAAGCTCTCAGTATTTCTGGGATTTTTCTTCATTTCCTGAGACCAGCAGTAACCGCAGTAGCGATGCACGCCGTCAGGCGCGCAGTCGCTGAGAGTTGCTGTGATGACGCTCGGCTCAAACAGCGTATGCCCCTGGAGAGCTATGCAATCCCAGAACGCCCATAGGCTGTATCAGGTGTCAATCAAAGAAAACATGAACCCCCTAATAACTTTTGATAATGGAGCTTCACAGAAAAAAAGAGGACTTGAGCATAAACCAGTCTTACTGTAACTACATGTTGACGTCACAAGCAGGGGGGAGAAAAACTTATATTCTGTGTAATAAATTTCTAAAGTTTGTCCACAGCCCCATAAGCTTTGCTGGTGAAGGCGGGATTTATGACCTATACTGCAGCCCATCAACAGAGGGTGCTGTTCTTAGAGTGGCTTCACCCACCAAGGAGGCAGAATCTGTCCATTTTTTATACAGTCTATAGATTAAACATGTTACATCAGATCATTTTAATGCTATGGTCTACCATTTGGAAGCTTGGTACTTATTAATAACATCCGTTATAAGGCCGTTATCGTCCTATGGTCCGATCTATGCAATATAAAGTTCAAAAAGAACAAAAAAAAATCCATTCAGTATATCTGCTGCAAAAAGGCATAATAATCGACCAATCCTAATCGCCATACCCCGGCATTAAAGGCGTATGCTTTTGAATCAATCCAATGTTAAGGAAAACTTATTTTGCCTTGTTATGTACTTTCAACAGCGCTCCCGTCAGGGGGACATTCTACGGCACAACAATGGTGGAAAGAGCTGCAGAAGGATTTGGGACTGAAAACTGAGACAGCCGAATTTCTGTATAACAGGTAATTACTTTGTTTACTACAGTGGGACATGTCTGCTGAATAACTCTGGTAGTCAGTGACTATACTGGCTAATGACTGAACATTATTGGTCGGGATGGGAAGGCTCTGTCAATAGATTTTAGCACAAGTTAGCCACACATCTTTAGCATTGTAAACTGAGCTGGTGAAGACATGCCGAGAAAGGTAAAGCCTCGCCCACAATCGGCTCTGCTCTTACCGGCTAGCAGTGGCCAAACCCGCTTTGCCCCGCCAATTAAAATGGCTACCACTGTGTACCACTGCTGATATTTTCTGCCGGCCGGCTTCTTGCTCTATCGGAGGGGGTGTGTTGAGCTGGGGGGGGCGGGATCTTGGAGCACGGATGGGAGCGGTGAGTGACGGGGGGGCAGGCTGCGTTTTTCAAATCTGTCTCAACAGCCAAAATGGTTTTCAGATCGTAAATCATAGCTTTAAATAACATTATCGTGAACAGAGCACCAAAAACAATAACTCAAAGGCTACAGAAGTTTATTGAACGCCGAGCAAAGTTGATAATAAACCCTTATGCTCACTGGATACGCCATTACCTCTCAGCTTTTGCTCTGGAGCCATTTTCCTCCAGTAGTTCCTCAATTTACTGCACTGCAACCAAAAGTTTCTCTTTGACCAAAAAAGCTGTGTCAGGGGGAGGAAAATATTAAAGAGACACTCTCAAGTTTGTGAATGAAAACATCAAAATTTCCAATATGAGCAAAAATGCAATTTTTTTCACTCTATAAAATTCAAATAGCTCAGACCTGAAATGTCGCCCTGCTTGCTGCTTTGACCCTTGAGTTAACAGCAACCCTGGAAAAAACAGCTATGAAGCCAGGTTTTTTCATCATCCTTGGCTCTTCTCTTCTCTGTCCTTTCATGTGGCTGCTTGGACTGACTGTTCGATGTGTGGACAGTAGCAAAACATTCAGACGTGAAGGTGAAGGTGCTTTGATAGGGTCTGGATGATGACAAATCACTAATCAACATGTTTTCTCTCTGTTTTTTTCTATGACAGTCTGGCTGCAGACCTCTACTGTCAAGATCCTTTTTTGCAGACCTCCACTGTGACGGTCCACCTCCACTGAGCGGACCGGAAGTTGTTTGAAGCCTTTCAAGATAAAAACCAATATACCGGCCGTAGATTTTTTTTTTGTTTTGTTTTGTTTAACATCAAAAGTTGATTCAAAGCCTTTCAAATTAAAAGCGATCAGACCAGGGAGTACATATTTTTTGTCTCGTGTTAATATTTTTTATCTCTTGAGGCTTTACTTTATGTATATGATGTTAATTTATATATATATATATATATATATATATATACATATATATATATATTGTTGTCTGTGTGTGATTGTGTATTCATGTGTTCAACAAAGAGAAAGTACAAAACAGAATGACTACTTCAAAGAAACTGGAGGACCCAACAAATACCTCACCTCAGGTCCTCTTAGTGAAGGTATGCAGCCAGAGTCCTCTCTGTTTTTCCCCAAATGATTTAACCCTACTTAAAAGGTTTTCTTGGTAAAATCACACAGATTTAACAAACAAACCATCACATCCAGTCCTGGAGCCCCCCTGTCCTGAATGTTTTGGAAGTTTCCTTGGATGCCCCCCCGGACCCCCATCCTCTGACTTCGAACTCAGATCAGATGAGACGACCCGCTGAATTTAAGCATATTACTAAGCGGAGGAAAAGAAACTAACCCTCAGTAGTGGCGAGCGCCGAATCCCGTGGACGGTGTGAGGCCGGTAGTGGCCCCCATTTAACAATATTTGCATTCTTGTGGATGTTGCCTTGGAGATGTAAAAGATGCTGCAGTTTCTAACCTTCTCCACAATAGAAAAAAAAAAACGATTTTTTTCTTCCATAAATATGACGATTATATCATCATTGCAAAACTATGATTGTGAGATGAAAATCAGATATCATGACAGCTCTCATCCCCTTTAGATAGAATTTTAAAAACATTCTGAATTTACTGGTAAGCCAAACACCATGACATGTGAGACACATAACCTCTCTGGAGAAAAAAAAATTGGTATGAGTAATTAACAGATAAAAGCTCTGAGGATGTAGGACCTCATTACTGAAATGATATACATTTTTCTGGTCTTGTACGCAGTAAAAGAAGGCAGAAAGAAAAAGCACATTATAAGGAATATAAGTGGAATAATTTACACAGGGAGATTAGAGACCCCAATGAGACACTGGGTATATTGTGCATAAAAGATTAGCACTCAGCTGCTCCAAAGTCTATTACCAGGACCCTGATTAATGACTGTTTACTATGATAATTATCCTCATTACATTTCCGCCCACATGTACTACATATGCACCAAGTCTCCTATTTTTGCACATGCTGTGGCACTATACTCTTACTAAACACAGCAAAAGCAGCCCACCTTCTGTGATCATAATTACAAGCTATGTTGAATCAAATCTGTTATTACTGCACCTGACTGCAGGTGTCTTTGAATTCCTGATTTCTAAATGTGAGGGGGGGAATAAAACTACTTAAAAACTAAGTGGTTTGTGCAGGTGTGCAAATGAATCGAGGTCTGTGTAAGACATGTTTCGGTTGTTTCCTCGTAGTCAGATGTGCTCAGTGAAAGTAACATGAGGAAAAATGGCTGACTAATGAGTGTGATGTAGTCAGTGTCCTTTTCTTTTAATTTGTTTTCTCAAATAGATTCGGGTGGCTTTGCTGAGCCAGTTAAAGGAGAGTCAGCAATGTGACACTGAATATTCTAACTGTAAAATACACAGACCCACTGTTTCCTCAGCATCCAAGCAGATTTTTGATGATGCCACATCGTGCTTTCAGTGCTAGTTGTTTTCTGCCACTTGGTAGATGTGACTGCAATGACTTTGCTTGGCCCACACATACACTCTGTAGAGACACAGCAGACCTGGGAATGAAGTATTGCCGACTCATTTGAGCAGGGGCAGCTAATTTATATCAGTATACTACTTTTTATTTACAGATAATAGTGCACTGAGAGTCTGCCAACAGTCATTGATCATAGTATCGTAGACAAATCTGTTGTACCTCACGTAACTGGACTTAATGACTACAGACCGGTGGCTCTTATGTCTGTAGTCATGAAGACCTTTGAATGCCTGGTTTTATCCCACCTGAAGTCCATCACCGACCCCCTCCTGGACCCTCTGCAGTTTGCCTACAGAGCCAACAGCTCTGTAGATGATGCTATAAACCTGACCCTGCACTTCATCCTGCAGCACCTGGACTCCCCAGGATCCTACGCTAGGATCCTGTTTGTGGACTTCTGCTCTGCATTCAACACCATCCTTCTGGCTTTGCTCCAGGACAAGCTTTCCCTGCTCCAATTGCCTGACTCCACCTGCAGGTGGATCACAGACTTCCTGACGGACCGGAGTTAGTGTGTGCGGCTGGGGAAGAATGTCTCGGACACTCAGGCTCTCAGCACAGGATCTCCACAGGGCTGTGTACTTTCACCAACTGCTGCACCTCCAGCCAAGATTCTGTTAAGCTCATCAAGTTTGCGGATGACACCACCCTCATCGGACTCATTTCCGATGGTGATGAGTCTGCCTACAGGTTGGAGGTGGACCGGCCGGTGACCTGGTGCAGCAGCAACAACCTAGAGCTCAACGCCCAGAAGACAGTGGAGATGATCATGGACTTCAGGAAAGCCACAGCCCCCCTGCCCTCCCTCGACCTCACCGACTCCCCCATCACCACTGTGGACTGCTACTGCTTCCTCGGCACCACCATCACCCAGGACCTCAAGTGGGAGCCAACCATCAGCTCCCTCATCAAGAAGGCCCAGCAGAGGATGTACTTCCTACGGCAGCTGAGGAAAGCCAAGCTGCCGGTCCATCTGATGGTGCAGTTCTACACGGCCATCATCGAGTCCATCCTCAGCTCCTCCATCACCATGTGGTACGCCGGGGCCACTGTTAGGGACAGACACACACTGCAGCGCATTGTGGGCTCTGCTGAGAAGGTGATCGGCTGTAGCCTTCCATCTTTCCATGACCTGTACGTCTCCAGGACTCAGGGGCGAGTAGGTCGGATCGCAGCTGACCCTTCTCACCCTGCACACGGACTATTTGAGACACTCCCCTCGGGCAGGAGGCTACAATCCATTTGGACCAGAACCTCCCGCCATAAGAACAGTTTCTTCCCCTCTGCCGTTGGACTCATGAACACTTTATTACTTAGTCACTTTAACTTCGTCACTTTATCACTGGTCACTTTAATTTAATGTACCTTGTTTTTTTAATTGCACTCCTCCCACTGCACTGTAGTTCTGTGTTGTGTAGATGTACAGAGCTGGTTATACTTACTGTACATAGCACTGTACACAGCCTTTTATACTTTATATATGTCCTGCATGCTCTTATTTATTTTTATTCTAGTATTCTATATATTATTCTCCGTTTAATGTTGCACCATCACACCATAAAAATTCCTAGTCTGTGAATCCTGTTCATTGGCAATGTCAATAAAACCCCTTCTGATTCTGATTCTTTTAAGACATTGAAACACAGACAGATGATACTCTAATTGGAAAATGCCAGTTCTCTTGTACTCCAATTTCTACTTACATACTTGTTCAGAGCTTTGTTTACTGTCTGATCATTTCTTTTTTTTTTTCAGTTTTTACATTTGTCCTGACAGTATCTTGAATTTATGTGTTTTTAAGTTTCTACTTTTCTCGGTCCCCACTGTGCTTCTTGTCAGTCAGCAATAAATATCGGTGAGGTAGGAGGCCCCCCAGCTTTGATGCCTCCAAACAGCCCCTGTGGGAATCTCAGCTCAGCCTGCTTGTCTTTGAAAGTCTGATCTCATCCGTGACAAATAGCTCTGGATTTCAAAGTATGGAATTTACCCAATCCATGTATGCGGGAGCATGCTGCAACGATAAGCTCAACAGAAACGCGACATAAACACAAACACACACTTCTAACACTCGGGGACACTTTCTACTCTGCAAGACTTATAAGGATTTTCCAATGTTTAGATTCCCCCCCTCCAGCCAAACTCCAACCACTACATGTCTTAGATTAACTTTGACCCTGAACCCCCCCCCCCCCCCCCCACACACACACACACACACACACACACACACACGCTCCAATGCTGCCTAACTACATAATTAAAGAGGTGGGTGACCGTAAACAAGCGAAATTGTTTGTCCAGGACAAACACTGCAGAGTCTCTGAGGACAGATTTCTCCAAAATGTGCTACTGTTTATACAGACCACAGCATGAGAGGAGATAAGAGCAGTGATTGAACATTGCATGGACCTTCTGGGAATCTGGTGACGGCCAGTAAGGAACATGTAGTGTAATTTATACTCAATCAGATAAGTTTTGTTTCCAGCTTTAAGGTTTTAGTTTTCACTGTTAGTCAGCAGTTTGGATGACCAGAAAGCCACTTTTTATTTTAGAGGAGTGTTTGTGCTACTTTTAAGGCTCATGCGAACATGAAGTGCATGCACACAAGAATATAAGTGAGTGACTAAATGTCATTCTATTCAGTTTACTAAGTAGGCAATAAATGTCTTGGTCCAAAAATCTTTGATTATAATAAAGCCTTATACTCTTTTACCTGTTTGAGCATAGAGGTGACCTTAAAATCACTTACCCTTTCTGTTCTCCTCTAACTGCTTGATGACTCAACAAAGTGTTAACATTGAAAAAAAGGTGAGATAGCAGATTTGTTATACAAACATTCATGTAATGTGATGCTAAAGTTAATGTTTATACTATGTAGAAGGAAGCATAAATCATTACCCCTTTTTTCTCAGTGATTCTATCCCACAATGCCTTTGCATCGAACCCAGGACAGGGGTGTGTCCAGACTCTACTGGTTGGGGTTGTCCAACTTGGGTACTGACACAGGCAAAGGTGGCAGGGTTATGTGTTTGCCCCATCCCCCCAAAAAAATCTCTGTTGTTCTTATTATGCATAAATGCATGACACATTGGAAGAAGTGAATAAACACCCTCAGTGGCATAGTTACTCACTTGATGTGACACCAACTCTCGCCAGTCAGTAAGTTAACCTGCACAGTTCATTCACGCTACAGCTGTAGCTCAATTGAGCTATTTAACTGGACGACTGCCCTTATCCCAGTTGACAAGCACTGGGCTAGAATCAAATTGTTCACAGAAGCGGGTACACCTCCAATACAGTAGGTGGCAACATGCACCTTTTCAGCTGTCAGGTTGCCTGCAGGTTGAGGTAATGTGAATCAAAAAAGCAGTCAAAATGCGTTAGCAAGAGCCTGACAGGGTGTACATTAAACAATGAAAACACTCTCTTTTACAGCTCTGTACCATTTACTTGTATGAAAGGAAAGTTTTACCTTTTTTACACCCTGTCTTTACCCATCAAGGTAAGGTTCAGTACCTGGCCTCTCAGCAACCCATCCATGCAATTCATCTTGTGGCTCAGAGCCTGGAGTGCGAATACTGGGGCATGGGTAGAACGTTTTGGCGAGTTTTACTTAAGTTGAACCGTATACGTGACAGAGAAAGTCAGTCGTCAACTGTGTTATCCAGGTATATTATTCCAGCTATGAGTCAATCTGGTCTCCTTGCTCTTCTTTCACTCTTACGATTGAATTTTCCCTCAAGTCCCTCTTCTTCTACTTCTTAATTTGAATTCAGATCCTGTAGTTGAGTGCATGTGTTGAATAAAACTGAAGTAAGGCTCATCTGATGAGCGGACAAGGATGTTGGAGACATAGAGTCAGTTACTTTGACAGAATGATACAATACTGGGTAGAGGAGAAATCCTTTTATGGGGGGAGGTGTCGTAGCTGTACTTTGCTGGCAGATGAGCTGACAAGTTGTTAGCAGTTATGGAAGTCTGAGCCAAGTGTGGAAGAGATCAGCATCCATCACTGTCTGCATTTACTGCTGTTACATATATCAGATCTTAATGAGCCATTAGTTATCTGCATTCTGTATCAGTGGTTCGGCCTGCTGTACTGATGCTGTTGAGGAACCCTTAAGTTGTGTTTGATGGCTCTTCAGGGATGGAAAAAAAGTTTTAACAGAGCAGTCAAAACAGAGTCCAAGTGTTACAAATGAACACACGTACAACCGCAATTTTGGGTCTCAAGTTCAGACTACTTCACGAAGCACTCAGACAGACGATAAAAGCAGATTTGTCCCTCCTGATCTCTCAGAGGATTTAGTCTTTGTTGAAACTAGGAACTGACAAATGAAAAACACAATTTGCTTTGTATGTTTTGCCAATAATAATGAACACAAGTTTTAAGGACAGCTTTAAAGATTACAAAGGATTTCAGGGATTAAAGATGAAGTTGTTCCATCAAACCAAGAGAGTTTTTTTTTCCTTTTTTTGTTTTTTTTTTCAGTTCAACAGAAGTGGGTATCTCTATCTCTCTCTCTCTCTCTCTCTCCCTCTGTACTTGTGTCATTCTCCTTGTCCTCTGTTTTTTTTTTATTGAGGCCTCTCTCTGTGGGACCTTATGCTCTTGAGATCTTGCTGTCATTTCAGGCTTGGTCTTTCCTACCCTGGTTGCCATGGTTGTGTTGCTTACTTGTGTTTGGGACATTGACAATAGCTGGACGTAGCGTTGATTATATGTTCCTTAAACATGGTTTTGATGCCTATCACCCACTGTTAGTCAAGTCCCACATGTCTTGGATAATACCATGAGAGGTAGTCTACTCTGTACTGAACTGTAAAGTCAATATATCAGGCAGCTAAATTCACCCTGAAGTCATTTGGGTTTTCATGACCACTTGCTATTCTAATTAAAACATTGCAGCTAAAAAGTTCTGTCCATTGTTTTCATGGAGTATGATCTAATCAGGTGTTGACACACTAGAGGCCCTGATCACACCCCGAAATCAAAACAGCACCAACATTACTTATAACACTGTGACACAATGGAAATGAAGGTTGAGTGTCCTTTAAACTCACCCATTGAGTTTGTTTTTGTCTGGGTCTGCTGATCGTGTTCATCCTGGCTGTCAGTGCTACAAATTGAAAAGTTGATGCTCTGTGTTTCTTATTTTTTACTCTTATGCTACACATGCTTACTGGTGACATCGCAGCACAACGTTTGGAAGTTTGTTGCTGAAATGCTGAAAGGTAAAAAAGAAAAACACTGGTTTAGAGATGTAAGAGACATTTAACATTTTGACAAACACAGCTGGTTTAATATCTGTGTCTGGCCATTTCTTTTAGTCACACTAATTGTAGGGAAACTCTTTGTGCCAGACTAAGTTAGCCTGTAACTACAGGATGGACAACAACCAAGTGAATTTACAGAGTCAAATTTATTGCATGAATGTATGTGTTTTTCCTGTGTTTTGACTACTCATTTCTTCTAGATTCTGCCATGTTTAACACTTTGACCTGCTGCTGTCTTCATATGAGTAAATTGGATTATTTGGCGTTCGAATACTTAAGACATCTCCCTCAGTGACACAGTCATGCCTCTTCTGTGTGTGGCTAAGTACTTCCTCCCCTCTTGCCTTAGATTGTAGAGAGAAGGGTCACTACAAGTGAGGGGTTACATAAGATTTTGTTCCTATTGCAGAAGTTCTTTCTGTTTCCGTCACTTTCATTGGACTGTTTCATGCCGTAGACAGATCTGTTTGTTCTCAGACTCAAGAGCTCTCCACAATAGAGCTGTCAGAGCTGATTGATTTCTACACCGCTGCAATGTCATTGTTTGAAGGTGTTTTTGTGTTTTCCCAAAATAACTTCTCCTGGCTAAGTAAAGCACATGTATACAACTTCCTCCTCAGTTTGAACTCACAGGAAGTCAAGACCTACAAATACCCATAAATGACTCCACTACCCTGTGCTTACACCAATAAAAACAATTACATAGATGATAATGAAGCTGCTGATTTGAAACTAAGTTTTAAATTGTATGATATAAAATCTTTTGTATTAAATGTCAGAAGTAGGGGGGATCGTACAAAACTGAGGACCAGGAGGGGGGAGGGGTTTTGAAAACTACCTTGCAGGGGTACGAACCAAAATTTGATTTGAGTTTTATTTGTCTTAAACAAGCACATGCATAAAAAACAATATGTGTGTTGGAAAAAAGATTTTAAAAGTTTGAGAAGGGGCTGAGGGAAGCAAAGCTTATCATGTTCAGCCCCGCTTACACTGTCATATGATTACAAGACATGTGATACATAATTCATAATTCGTATAATCTTAATAAAATAGAACATACAACTTTAGATATATATAGAGCCCTGATTAAAACAATGCTAATTAAATCAATTCTTTAAAAAAAGAGTATAACCTTAGCTATCAAGTTCTTTATAGCTGAACAAGAGTGTTTGTTTGTAGTTACTTTTAAATTGTTTTAATTTAATACACACTTTTAAGTCCTCATCATGGAGGGGGAAAAATAATTGTCTGGATGTACAGACTTCCTAAACACAAATAAATAAGAAACAAAAACACAAAACTCTGGATACACTAAGGTCCAGTCTCTACCGCCTGATCTAAACCAGAATCAAATTAATCTTTTTTAAAAGTATGAGTGCTTTAATAGACACTAAAAGACCACAGAGATAGATCCTCTCATGCTGTGTTCACACCAAACGCAAATCAAATTATTCACACAGGTGAATTACTCATAAAGTCAATGCAAAGATGCGATCATACGTGCATTCTACTCAGTCAGTGCTAGTTATGTGAATTACAGGGCGCAAATTGCATGAATTAAGCAAACTATTTCTGCAAATAAGTGGATCATATTCACAAATTGTGCAAATTTGCAATGCGTCCAACAGTGCTAAACAGATGTGAGTTGAAACTATACTGAACTCAAGCAAATGTTTGTGCTGGAATAACTAATCAGAAATGGCTTTTTAGTGGGGTTGTAAGGTACTTTTAAATTGTCAGTGTGTGATCCACAGACAGTGCTGGTCAGTTTGCCCCCTTTGTTGAGAAATTAGTCAGAGAACTACACTGGAAGCTGTAGGAAATCAAGTCATTGTCAAGTTTAAATAAGGCCTCTTTAGGGCTAAATAATATTTTTTAATGAACTTAAAAAGACATCCACAGAGGAAAAGAACCATCCCTTAAACAACAGGTGTGATTTAATCTCATGGCCATGTTCAATGGCCATATGCAGATGTAGATTGGGATGCATTTGTCCCTACTAGTCTGGCAGAGTGTACACTCATGTTTTGTGGGCCACATTAAGGACCAGCCACACTCCCTCTATCCATAGCATGACAGAAGACCTCACATGTATCGTATATAACTGTCCCATGTTTTTCAGCTGTATCTTTTGGAAATCATGTCGACTGCATACAGAAGCAGCATGGCCTTCCCTGCCTCCTACCATTTCTTGATGCCTTAATCTGTATCTTCTCTCCTGATGTAAATAATCAGCACATTTCAGGGGGGAAATATCCAAAATAACACAAATATGTAAGTACAAATATGTGTCATTCATTGTTCTGTAATGTAATCAAAATGTAATCCTGTCAATGAAATCCAAAGCAGAAGCTGCAGAATAACATAGAATTGAACCAGCTTCACACTACTGTTAAAACAGCAGTATGGGGAGGTTTATATTTAACATGAGACATTGACCTTTATTACTGTATCAACAGGAGGGGCATGATGAAGGTTGTCCCTGTCTCTCTGATCGTCAGAGCAGCAGGGTGAAAAGTTAAGAGAGAATATTCTCCTATTGGCTTTGGACATCCATCTTGTATGGCACGATGGGTGTTTCTCTTTCATCAACATGTGCATCCCCAGGTCCTCTCTCTGCACCTGACCTGTAAATGGCTCCCCCTCGGAGGTCATGAAAGATCTCCTGCATCTAGAGGAGATGAAGATTGAGAACATATGTGGCTTTTAAAGGACTCTAAATGAGCATGCAGGTATGTAAGACCTGTAGCGGAGGTCTAACATACCTGTCAAGAATTACAGAGTTCCAGAGACCATGTTTTTGATTTTCTGCTAGTAGCACAAGTTATTTTTATGAGAAATGATTTTTAAAAGCTGTGGCAGCGTAGCTCTGATTGTTTCTTGAGGCAACCACACAATAAGATCATATGTTCAGATGTTTTGTCAGTCCACACTCCAAAAGTCTTGCTTATCTAACATTAAGACATCTCTTTAGATCACCTGAGTGTTGCAACACAGTTAAAGTTACTGTAATCATGAGACATCATCACAGCTGCTATCCTGTTATGTTTGTAAGGTGATTTGTGAATTTGTTGTTTGTATGCATGGATTTTAGCACAAGTTTCTGAGAAAAATCTGTGAAATATCTAGCTTTTTAAAAACTATAAAAGTCAGTTTTAATTTTCGTCCACACGGGTTGTATGAAAAGCTATTTTTTTTCTAAATGCTGCCCCACATCCATGCAATGAAGAAGAAAATGAAGAAGAAGAAGAACAAGAACAAGAACAAATTTATTGATGAGGAAGAAGTTTATTGATCCACAAATGGAAATTCAATACATAAGCAGATAATTCAATATTCAAGCAGATACAACATCTATACAAATGTTTTGTAATACAAACAATATACAATTTGCATACTTACGAGTACTATACATGACAGGAATTACACATACAATAGTCTACGTTCATATCTGCTATATCCTACTTGTTCGATTTTGGCAAACATTGGACATATACAGTTGAGGCCAAAATTATTAGCCCCCCTATGAAATTTTAAGTTTTTTTTCCAAAATTTCCCAAGTGCTGTTCAACAGATTAATGATTTTTTTTAAACAGCTTTTCCAAATATCCTTTTTTTTTATTTTGGATCATTACATTGTTTTACTTTGCACACAGAAACAAAATTATTTTACAAAAACCTACCAGGGTCAAAATTATTAGCCCCCTAAAGAATTGATGTTTTTATTGAGCCAAAACAAAAACCACTTTCACTTTCGAGTGCTCACAGCTTGTCATCAATCAATCGATTAAGTGAAAACAAAGGGTTGTTCTACACTTTACACACAGTATAAAACCCTTGTAACACATTTGAGCTGTCACTTGAGAAGGCATCATGGCAAATACAAAAGAATTCAGTTTAGACTTGAGAAGAAGAATTGCTAATGCTCACAAAGCAGGGGAAGGATACAAAAAATTATCACGGCATTTCCAAGTATCAAGAAGTGGAGTGAGAAGTATCATCAAGAAATTCATGGAGAGCCACACAGCACAGAACAACTCTGGGAGAGGTAGGAAGTGAAAAATTAAAAAAAAAAAACTGGAAAGAAAAGTGGTGAGAGATGTGTCTAAACAACCTTGAACAACCAAAACAGTAGTTGGTGACTTAGTCAAGTCAGGAATTGTGGTGTCAAACAAGGCAGTCTTTAGAGGCTTGAACAGAAATGGACTGTGAGGATGCAGGCCAAGAAAAACTCCACTTCTACAAAAGAGACACCTTCAAGCCAGACTGAGGTATGCTAAGGACAATCTGGAGAAAGATTGTGCATACTGGAGACATGTTCTTTGGTCAGATGAGACCAAATTCGAGCTCTTTGGCCACAGAGACATTGCTTATGTTTGGAGAAAGAAGGGAGAGGTGTATAACCCCAAGAACACTGTCCCCACAGTTAAACACGGTGGTCGAAGTATCATGCTGTGGAGGTGTTTCAGTGCATCTGGATCTGGGAATCTTGTCAAGGTTGAAGGAACATTGAAGAAAGAAGGATATATGAAGATTTTGAAAGAAAACCTCAAGCAGTCAGCAGCAAAACTGGGTCTGGGTCGTTGTTTTGTCTTTCAGCATAACAACGACCCAAAACATGCAGCACTCCTGGTGAGGAGCTGCCTCCAGGAAACTAAAGTAAACGTTATTGACTGGCCTGCACAAAGCCCTGACTTAAATCCTATTGAAAATCTGTGGGCTGCACTGAAGACCAGGGTCCATGCTAGAAGACCATCGGATCTGGAGGAGCTTGAAAGATTTGCCAAAGAGGAATGGGCTGGGATTCCTCAGGAGATGTGTCAGAGCCTTGTTACAAACTACAGTAAAGGACTGCATGCTGTTATCCAGCAAAAAGGACACACAATTGACTATTAGCCTGAGGGGGGCTAATAATTTTGACCCTGGTAGTGTTTGGTTTTCGTGAAATAATTTTGTTTCTGTGTGCAAAGTAAAATAATGAAAGGATCCAAAAAGGCCTGTCATCTGTTGGTTCTTTATCAACAAATGGACATTAACACCCATAGTAAGTTTTGGGTGGTTTCTTCAAGCTTTTTAAGTCATTTTGAGTCATCTCTAAAAGGTTGGCAATGAAAATAAGAACACTCACTACTGATCATGCAACAAACACAGGTTCATCCAAATGTTAAAACACATACCAAAACTCCACAGGGAATTTTTACAAAATATAAAGCTGTTAATCTGAGTTGCATATATGTTTAAAATAAAGCAATATTAGCTATTTAGGATTAAAAACAAACTGCCACTCATGATGGTTTACCAGCTTTATCACCAGAGGCCTCTGACATTTTTCGGAGTGGCTGTGTGTGTCCATATGTTTATGTACACATAAGTGTGTACTCCAGAGTGGGGCAGAATGGAGGGCTTAAAACATATTTGCACCAGGGGCCATCATAGTTTGTTATGCTTCTGAGATCAAATGAACCAGGACAGTCATCCTTCTCTAATTTAGTTTTATCCTCCCAGCTCACATCAGCAATCCACTAGGCTTGGTTTTTGGGGAGCTGCAGATCACGTCATCACTGTAAGATGTTTTCCCAGTTGGCTGATTCTTCTCCTCACAGATGCTTTGACCAAAGTGACCCTGAGGACGACTTAAACAGAGGATGTATGAGTGGTTTCAGGGACCCTCCATTTACGTAATGTACTTTCCACAATCCTCCCAGTGGACCTACAGTGTGTAGCAATCAAGACAACCCTGGATGTGAAACCCACACATTCCTTACAGGAAAGTTTCCTTATCTGGTCCCAGGAAACAGGATATAAATCTTTCCAGACGTGTTTGCACTTTCAGGTTAAATAAGTGACCCAACCGGAGGTTGACTAAACCTCTGACTCTTCAGGATTGGTCAGTTCGGCGAACAGAGACAGAGTTTTTATTACCTTTCAAACTGACTCCATTACTGACCATCTAAATAAACATTAACGTCTCAACCCAGATCTCCCATTTGAGATTTAGCGTCTTAAAGTGTGTGAACATACGGACCCCAGGATAAGGGGGGACACTGACCTCCAGACCTCGGTCGTAAAACCCTGCTCGACCATACACTGATAAAGACTGCATTCCTTTGGTGAAAGAATACAAATGACTGATCATGACATCTTATGCATTCAGCAATGTACTAATCTGCCTAATCATGAAATTTGTGTTAAAATGAGATGTTTCCCGTTTTTCTATGTGCTTCAGAAGCCAAGTTATCTTATCTGACAGAATAAATCCTTATTCTTTAGTTCTTTAGACCAACAGCTTTTCAGACTGTTTCATGAACTTTTAAGAGTTAAATTTATTGACTATGAATCCTAAGTTTACTCTAAGTAACAGAAATAGTTTAGAAATGTTTGGTTTATATTTTAGTTATTTATTTAGTATCTTAACCATTAGGTGGTTATAATGTCACTGAATAATCTGAATGTGAGTATTTAGAATCCATTATTAATCATGATGACGTTCATTCACATGTGTTTACTCTTTTGTTGTTCACAGTTTCTATGTGTTACTATCTGTTTCATTTCAGAGTAATTTAGCATGTTCAATGTGATACTTAAAACATAATGAGAATGTTTGATGTGATCCTACACTTCATTCATATGTGTTTAGTATCAAATTATTTATCATGAAACCAAGCATTCAATGATATTAATCATAGTGAGTGAGTATCAGATCTGACTCTTTTACCAGCCAAAAGAATAAGTTAGATCAAATAATCAGAGACCCGATGACCCCTCCTTTTCTCCTCAGACACACCCAGTGTGAGAAGATAAAACCAGTGAAGTGGGGTTGCTCACTCTCTCTCTTTCCTCTTTCCTCTTATGCTTCTGCTCTTCTGCTGACTCTCTTGTCCCCGGCTCTTATGCCCCTTCTCTTCTGTCCACACCCTTCTGTGGTGCGTTTCTTTGTTTTCTCTTAGAACTTTTTCTTAGTCTTCTAAGTTTTACGCCACGTGTTGATTCACGTTGATTTTTCTTTAACATCGTCTTAGTTCAAGTTTGAAACTTCAACCTTTTTGTGCGCATAGCAATTCAAGATTAAGCCTTTGATTGATTTTTCTTTAATTTCGCGAAGCCATTTTTGAAAGTTTTCTCTGCTCTTCGAGCCTCGTTTTTCTGAGTTTTCTGCGTGATTTCAAAGTCACCTCTGAACGCAACCCAGCAGGCCCAGGTCATCCTCTGTGCCAGAGTTTTTGAGTGAGACCAAAGAAGTACCCAAACGAGCATCCACAGGATCCACAGGCGCTGGCTTTGCTTCGGGCCCGAGTGCTGCAACTCCTGGCTCATCCTTCGGCTGACTTCAGTCGTCTTCTGAGCTGAACCGCTCGAACCGCCAGTAGCCCCGGACCTTCGGAACCTGCTCCATCTTCTCCAAGGACCAGTCTCACTTAAGTATGCAAACCTCCAGAGCTCCAGACAGGGCTGATGCTGTCTCACGCGTTCATAACTCAGATATCCACCTATTTCTGGTGATCTTAGATTCCTCCAAATCTACACCCGAGTTTATCTCGACACCAAAGTTAGTGTAGGTTAATATGTTAGCGCATATTCACTCACTATCATTAACTTTAGTGCTCTTAGCCTGACTCAGAATCTTTATTTATTCACCTATTATTATCTATCTTCATTATCTTACCATCATGTATTGCATGTGTGTTGTACCATCATTTATCCTGTAATAAACAGATCATTATTGTTCTAAGTTCCTGTCTGTTAGTGTTCTTCCAGAAGTGGAGTCCCTGAAATTAGAATTTCGACTTAAGATATGAGACTGATTAATTAAGACTGATTAATTAAGACTGATCAATTAAAACTGACTTGATGTTTGATTTCTGAATTAAACTTTTGTTTTCTTTATTTTCTCACCATTAAGGGTGGGTGGTGCCCCTTTCAACGAGTGCATAAATGTCATAATTTGAGATTATTAATCTTCAGACATTTATTATAAATTCCAATCGCCAAGTATTATTTTGGTGCGGCCTTGTGAGGCTCATTTCAAATCACTACATATATTTTGGAGCCCCTGCGTGAGGCGTTTCAAACAAAACTTCTGGATACTAACAGACAACCTAAAACTTAGCCTTCCAAATTGATGAGAGAAACTTATTTCCAGGCTATTTTAGACTTGATCACAATCAATGCTATGCTTGCTGAAGTTGCTTGACTAAGTTCTGATGTTTTCCTGATCTATGCATAAAACCTTTATGCTCTGTGTTTCACACACTTTTGTACTACATGCCTGTAGTCTGTGTTTGAGCTGGACAGCGTGAAATGTTGTTCTGAGTAGCAGTGAGACTGACTCCTCTGCTCTGTCTAGACTGTCCAATATTTAAGTGCACGATTGTTGCGTCGCCGTACGCTTGTATTTAAGGCCTTTGGCTGAACCCAGTGTTCGCGATGCTCCGAGCTGTGGTTTCAAGCCCCTGAAGTCTCTATAGTCTGCTACGAGGTTCTAGTTACTATATGGGATTCAGATTTCCTCCTTTCCCCTGACAGATTAGCTACCTGTCACAGGAAACCACTGTAACAGTGGGAGGTTGTTGTTTGATCGAATTCAGACAAAATTTGTGTTCACAAATCGCCGCATTTGTGATTTTTAAGTTTGCAGTTGAATCTGCTATTGAGGGATTTGTCACTTTGATTCTTGTCTCTATAGTCTGCTACGAAGTTCTAGTAATTATATGGGATTCAGATTTCCTCCTTTCCCCTGACAGATTAACTACCTGTCACAGGAAACCACTGTAACAGTGGGAGGTTGTTGTTTGATTGAATTGAGACAAAATTTGTGTCCACAAATCACCGCATTTGTGATTTTAAAGTCTGCAGTTGAATCTGCTGTTTAAGGATTTGCCACTTTGATTCTTGTTTCTGTAAATGATTTTATTGAACCAATCTGCCTGAGCAGATGGTGTAAAGTTCTATGTTTGAGGGTGCAGACGCAGCCTGCTGTGAAATGTTAACCCTTTGTTGTCAGTGGAGAGACTGACCCTTTGGCCTTAAGCAGATAAGGCCCTTCAAGGAGGCAGAGCCTAAAGGCCCCTTCCTGCAGACTTCCCAACTCCTCACAGCCACAAGAGGCTAGTTGGATGACTGTTTCCTCTTTTCTTCTTCTTCTCCACTAGTGTTGAGCTTGTGCAGTTCTCCCAACTCCATACTGCCCCACATGGTTGCTTTTGGTATTGAGCTAACACTTATCTGCCTGCAGTATCAGCCAGCTGTACTGCCTCTCTGTAGTCAGTGCGTAACACTCTACAGACATAATTCAAGTGATTGACTTGGTTGATGAAGTTTGATGTGCTTATTCTAAATCATTGATCATTGATTTTTGATTTTTATCTTTGTTATAAGAGCCTCCATAATGTATTGATAAAGTAACTCCTTGAATCAATCACCTGATCTTGTTGTTACTTATCACATCATTGAGCAGTTTTACTGTTCCCTATAATACATGAATGTATTAACCCTCCTCATAAGATTGATTAATTAATTAATGAACAAATTAATTAATATTTGAAATTTCTTTTAACATTCCAGATGGATGTGGTAGTTGAACCTTTGGATTTATTGCAATTTGTGAATTAATTTCAGAGTTAATTCCTTAAATTGACAATTTCATTGATTTTTCAAATTCATCCAACTGCATCAGGCAGTTTATATAAGCTTTGCTGATCTCTGCAACACGGAGACAAATTGAACCCTTTATTCAATGGTTCTGTATCTGATGTTAAATTTAATTTAACATTATTTCACCTTGTTTTTCTTTCAATTTTCATTGAAATGAATTTAACTTTATGTTATTTTTCTCTCCATTAGAGATCTACTCAGATAGGCTCTTCCTCTTTATCAAGCACTGATAAATTAAGTCGATTAACCCACTTAATTTGATATTTTGCTTCTTCCTTTCATTTTAAGTCAATTCAAACTCATCAACCAACCACCTGCACCTCTTTACCAAAACCAAACATGCCTAACACAAAAGAGTCCAGCCAGGGAGACCCCCTGAGGGACATACACATAGTGTTAGCAAACTTGACTAGTCAGCTGATACCTCAGTACATGACTAAGATTCAAAAGGCCAAACCCTCCAGTCCGGAGGATGCAATGGCTGACCTACTGGAAACAGCCTTAACCACGACACTTCGTGACAAAGAGCTCACTAGATGCATGTCTGTCGTGATGTCTTCTCAGCTTGAGTATAAAGACTACTTGCTGGTATGCGCTTTAGCAAAGATAAAGGCGCAAAAAGACGAAAACAGCGCACTGAAAAAGACGCTAGAGGAGACTAAGAAGTCTCTAAGTGTTTTAGAAAAACACAGTGCCAGATGTGAAGCGTCAAAGCTTCCCTCACTGATAAGTCATGAAGAAAATCTTGATCTTAAAGACAAGATTGAAAGACTTAATGAAACCCTTTACAAAAAGGAGAAAGAACTTGATGACACGAATAAGCAGCTTGCTAAGACCACAGAGGATCTGATACAGTCAGAATCCCTGCTAGAGCAAGCAACAGAAGATGTAAAAGCTTTGAAAGCACTGGTCAAAGTGCGTGCTGAAGCTCTTGAAGTTAAGGAGAAGCAAACTTCTACCTTACAGCACCAGCTCCAGATAGCTCAAAGACAGTTAATTCTTTGTCAAGAACGGCAAGAAAAGACAGACAAAGAACTTGAAGATGCCCAAAGAGAGTTACAATGCTCCCTCCAGTCAGGTCGAGCCCAAAGAGAACGCATGGAGCAAACGTTTCTTGAAGAAATGATAGGTGATCAGCCTCCTGAGACAGCGCCATCACTTCCTTCCAAACCAATTCTTATGTATTTCTCTCAGCATCATGACAGGACCCTGCTTGACCCTGAGAGGTCATCCTTAAACCAAGAGTCCTACTCTCCTCCTCATGATGGCTTCTTACCATCTCCCTCAGACAGGGATCTTGACAAAATTGCTCGCAACATAGCACGTTTTGAACCTGAGCACCAAGGTGCTACTGACACCTGCACCTACTTGAAAGATATTGACTTTTACCTGCGGAAATTTCCAGGTGCAACCATTGATGACAAAATCTATCTTATTAAGGCAACGTCAAGTCGAGAGGTTAGCAGTTTCCTTGAACGACAGCCTGATTATGTCAGAAATAATTATGACTTGCTCTGCCAAGCATTTATCGAAGAGTTTTCTGATCATTTGACCCAGACAGGCCTCTCTGCTGCTCTGTCTATTAAACAAGGGAGATCAGAATCTCCCCAACAGTATTACAACCGCTTACGCGAAGCTTACTTTGGTTTCCGAAATGAACCAGAAATGGAGGAGGACTTGAACTTCAAAACGCTGTTCGTCCAGAACCTCCACCCTACCACCAGTCATCACCTTGGCGTCTTAGCTTGTCCAAACACTTTGACTAGCCGACAGCTTCGTGAACTTGCTGTAAAAGGTTTTGCCAAACAACGACAAACTTTGGCTAAGAAAGCAGAGCCCGTTACTCTCTTGGCTATGGAGACAAAATCACTGCCCATGGAGCTGAACGAAGCTTCAGACCGTGTATTTTCAGGCTCCGATAAGCCTCCAAATGAGTGGTTAACCAGGCCTCCAAAACCTTTTCGACCTCGACAAACTCATAAAGGTCAAAGTTACACACCAAGGCCCAGGTCTGACACAGTCCAATGCCAGGTAAACTTTGAGACCAACTGTTGTTATTCAGACTCCCGTCACGGTGGGTTTTGTCCCAGACAAAGGAAAAACCATCAACACCGCCAAAGGGGGGTGAATGACTGGCAGAATCAGAGTAAATCACACTCTCAGAAACGACGATCTTATTATCCACCTCAATCGGCTTCATCCACTTTGAAGGTGAATAAACATGACTACTCAGCTAACCACTGAGACTAACACTCTGGAGTCATGAAGGTGTGAGTCCTGCGAAAGCGGAAGTCACCCAGCCAAAGCTAAATGACTCCAATAAGATATCCAAATGCTGTGGTGATACATTGATGACTGCAATCCCAGTTGCTGCTTTCTTTGTTAGCATTTGTCTCTCCTCTGTCAATATGGTCAGCTTGTCAGCTGTCAAATATCCCATGAACAGATTAAAAGCTGGAATTCCTGTCATTAAGACTCAGATTGACAAATTTCAGACTCAACAGCAGATAATTAGTCAAACCGATAAGAGCATCATCCCCAAGTTTAACAGACAAAGTTTAAGAGAAACTCTGTACAGTAAACTCTTGATGTTTGTGATTCAGGTTGACTATGCTCATACACAGATGGTTAATATGTCTTTAGCAGACATTTCTTTTCCACCTAAGTCTTAACCATTTTTGAAACTGAAATTGAACTTTCAGACTTCTCCAGCAAGCATGAAAAACAGCTATAGCTTTAGATCCAGTTAGCATTCAGACTAAAGAGTGCTTTTCTAAATCTCATTAATACTGAAAATTAGGAGATTTTCTTTCACATTAGTCTACCAATAGTTAACTGAGAAAAGTCTAACACCTAGACGATTTTATTTGATAGCTTAATGCATGCTTAATTTTATCTCAAAGCAGTACTAGTGATTCACATAGTGATGACGAGACGCATCAGTCCTATTTGCATACACCTGCTGCTGCTTCATGGTTGTCTACTCGTCGTCCCGATGCTCCATGGACAGGACCACCGTGACGAAGGGGGGACTGTAGCAATCAAGACAACCCTGGATGTGAAACCCACACATTCCTTACAGGAAAGTTTCCTTATCTGGTCCCAGGAAACAGGATATAAATCTTTCCAGACGTGTTTGCACTTTCAGGTTAAATAAGTGACCCAACCGGAGGTTGACTAAACCTCTGACTCTTCAGGATTGGTCAGTTCGGCGAACAGAGACAGAGTTTTTATTACCTTTCAAACTGACTCCATTACTGACCATCTAAATAAACATTAACGTCTCAACCCAGATCTCCCATTTGAGATTTAGCGTCTTAAAGTGTGTGAACATACGGACCCCAGGATAAGGGGGGACACTGACCTCCAGACCTCGGTCGTAAAACCCTGCTCGACCATACACTGATAAAGACTGCATTCCTTTGGTGAAAGAATACAAATGACTGATCATGACATCTTATGCATTCAGCAATGTACTAATCTGCCTAATCATGAAATTTGTGTTAAAATGAGATGTTTCCCGTTTTTCTATGTGCTTCAGAAGCCAAGTTATCTTATCTGACAGAATAAATCCTTATTCTTTAGTTCTTTAGACCAACAGCTTTTCAGACTGTTTCATGAACTTTTAAGAGTTAAATTTATTGACTATGAATCCTAAGTTTACTCTAAGTAACAGAAATAGTTTAGAAATGTTTGGTTTATATTTTAGTTATTTATTTAGTATCTTAACCATTAGGTGGTTATAATGTCACTGAATAATCTGAATGTGAGTATTTAGAATCCATTATTAATCATGATGACGTTCATTCACATGTGTTTACTCTTTTGTTGTTCACAGTTTCTATGTGTTACTATCTGTTTCATTTCAGAGTAATTTAGCATGTTCAATGTGATACTTAAAACATAATGAGAATGTTTGATGTGATCCTACACTTCATTCATATGTGTTTAGTATCAAATTATTTATCATGAAACCAAGCATTCAATGATATTAATCATAGTGAGTGAGTATCAGATCTGACTCTTTTACCAGCCAAAAGAATAAGTTAGATCAAATAATCAGAGACCCGATGACCCCTCCTTTTTCTCCTCAGACACTCCCAGTGTGAGAAGATAAAACCAGTGGAGTGGGGTTGCTCACTCTCTTATCTCTTATGCTTCTCTTACTCTCTCTTATGCTTCTGCTCTTCTGCTGACTCTCTTGTCCCCGGCTCTTATGCCCCTTCTCTTCTGTCCACACCCTTCTGTGGTGCGTTTCTTTGTTTTCTCTTAGAACTTTTTCTTAGTCTTCTAAGTTTTACGCCACGTGTTGATTCACGTTGATTTTTCTTTAACATCGTCTTAGTTCAAGTTTTGAAACTTCAACTTTTTGTGCGCATAGCAATTCAAGATTAAGCCTTTGATTGATTTTTCTTTAATTTCGCGAAGCCATTTTTGAAAGTTTTCTCTGCTCTTCGAGCCTCGTTTTTCTGAGTTTTCTGCGTGATTTCAAAGTCACCTCTGAACGCAACCCAGCAGGCCCAGGTCATCCTCTGTGCCAGAGTTTTTGAGTGAGACCAAAGAAGTACCCAAACGAGCATCCACAGGATCCACAGGCGCTGGCTTTGCTTCGGGCCCGAGTGCTGCAACTCCTGGCTCATCCTTCGGCTGACTTCAGTCGTCTTCTGAGCTGAACCGCTCGAACCGCCAGTAGCCCCGGACCTTCGGAACCTGCTCCATCTTCTCCAAGGACCAGTCTCACTTAAGTATGCAAACCTCCAGAGCTCCAGACAGGGCTGATGCTGTCTCACGCGTTCATAACTCAGATATCCACCTATTTCTGGTGATCTTAGATTCCTCCAAATCTACACCCGAGTTTATCTCGACACCAAAGTTAGTGTAGGTTAATATGTTAGCGCATATTCACTCACTATCATTAACTTTAGTGCTCTTAGCCTGACTCAGAATCTTTATTTATTCACCTATTATTATCTATCTTCATTATCTTACCATCATGTATTGCATGTGTGTTGTACCATCATTTATCCTGTAATAAACAGATCATTATTGTTCTAAGTTCCTGTCTGTTAGTGTTCTTCCAGAAGTGGAGTCCCTGAAATTAGAATTTCGACTTAAGATATGAGACTGATTAATTAAGACTGATTAATTAAGACTGATCAATTAAAACTGACTTGATGTTTGATTTCTGAATTAAACTTTTGTTTTCTTTATTTTCCCACCATTAAGGGTGGGTGGTGCCCCTTTCAACGAGTGCATAAATGTCATAATTTGAGATTATTAATCTTCAGACATTTATTATAAATTCCAATCGCCAAGTATTATTTTGGTGCGGCCTTGTGAGGCTCATTTCAAATCACTACAAGTGCAAATGCCCATCTGGAGCATTGACTGGTCCCCCTGGCTATGATAACAAGACAAGTCCTGATTTATGAGCTTCCTGCACGATTCAGGAACATATATATTTTTCGATTTATGCTTGAGTTTTGTAATATTTTTTAATCTGTTTTTTTTTTTAAAGTCTTCTCGATTTTACCAGTCAAATAAAAGAGGAAGAAAAAGGTTGTTGCCTTGTTGTTGAGTCACTGATGCAAACCAAACTGCCCTAAAAACTCATGTGAATAAAACTCAATCAAGATTTTAGATGTTTCTTTAGGCTTTATAAATATTTTTTTGCAATAAAATCATGATTATCTTATCTTGTTGGTTAATAAATCATGCATTACAGGTAAGACAAGTCAAATTTATCTGTAAAGCACAGTTAAAAACAGCAGAAGCGGACTGAAGTTCTGAACAATACATAGAGCAGACAGGTTAAAAGCCAAAGCACTCACATAGAGAGAATAACAGGAGACAAACAACACAGAAAACTTCAGCATGTAGAAATGGATGACACCTGCCTATACAAAAAAAGGGACTCAAATTCTAGGATGGTTTGTGTCAAGACTTAAGAGTCAATGGAGGGAGCAGACCTAATTGAGGATGTAAAGCTGTTCCACAGGGATCTTGGTGGAAAAGGTGCAGTCTCCTGAAAGTTTAAAATTAGATCAAGGGATGGCCAGGAGGCCCATGTCAGAGGATCTATTCAACTTGGAGGTTGTAAAAGGACTTGGAAAGGGACCAAGGTGTTTATGGCTTTGAACACAATTGGTAGAGCCTTAAAATCAATCCTGAAGCAAAGTGAAAGCATTTGAAAAGAAGCTAAGGATGAGACTGATGTGCTCCATCCTTTTTGGAACCAGTCAGAAGCCTGGCTGCAGCATTTAAGAGCAGCTGCAGGCGGGCCAGAGATGAATGGGTGAACCCACTATACAAAGAGTTACAATAAGTCCTGCAAACATTGTGTTTGCTGGTAGTCTGTGGGCATCTACAGTAGCACCAATGCTATTTACTTTCATGTTGACTGGGCCCCATTTGTAATTATCTGAAGTATTTATCTGCATCATATCTGAATTGAAACAATACGAGTGAGAAGGAGCGTCTGTTTGTGGGCGGGACTTGTTGGAGCAGAGAGGGAGGGGAGAGGAGGAGCTGAGGGAAAAACTGGTTGGGAGGGGTAGTGTTTATAGTCAAGATTTCAGCGCCGCCCGGGTCCTGATGAGAGTGCGTAAACATGAGCACATCACCCCCATCCTTCGCACTCTGCACTGGCTCCCCGTTCACCTTCGTATTGAATTCAAAATCCTCCTTCACACCCATCACTGTCTGCACGGTGCAGCCCCCACCTACCTCACCGAACTCCTTACCCCACATACCTCAGCCAGAACCCGGTCAGGCCAATTGCACCATCTGCGCCCACCCAGGACTCGGCTCAAGACCATGGGTGACAGGGCCTTCAAGGCTGCTGCTCCCCGTCTGTGGAACGCCCTCCCCGACCACCTCAGGGCTCCACAGTCGGTGGATGCTTTTAAAAAAGGACTCAAAACCTTTCTCTTTCGGAAAGCCTACCCGGACTAATTTTATCTGATTTTATCTGCTGACTGTTTTTTGTTGTTTTGCCCTTTTGCTTGGTTTTTACTGTTATTGTTGTCTTGTTGTGCACTTTGAGATATGTTTTTAAATGTAAAGTGCGTTACAAATAAAATCTATTATTATTATTATTATTATTATTAAGATTTCTCCCAAAAACTGGCACAAACTCAGATCCTGCCTACCCAACCTTTAATGCTGGGGACAAATGAAAAGTCTTTGATAGTCAAGAGTGTTAACTGGGTAATGAGTTCTTTAACCAGTTATTTATGGTTTCCACTTAAATGTGTTTATGTTGATTGTTGTTTGTCTTCGATATTCTGATATATTGTTAAAATTTTTCTCTGATCATCTCCTCTCTTTCCTCACACTTGCCTTTCTGCCTAGATGCTGCCTCCTCTCTCTTTTATGAATACCACATGGGGCGTTGGGTTATAGAGATTTCTTGATCGATCATACACATGCAGGCAGGTTATTGAACATGTGTTTGCATGATACTCATACATAACTCATACAGCATTGACATAGCAACATTTTCAATCGACAGAAACATTACTACAGTAAATTCCACTTTCATCTGTTAAAATGACACACTGACACTCTTTGGCTGACACAATTCAATTTAATTAGATCCACAGACACGTATCACACACAATAGTTTGGCTTCGATATAAAACAATTTGCAGTCTGTCATGACATTGTTTGCTTTGGCCCCTCCTGACAGTAGCAACATTTGAAATTATACAACAAGTACATTCATGTTTTGTAAAACAAGTTTTTTTCTCAAAATAATAAGTTGTGTTTGTTTCCATTTTTGAGTCACCTGGACTGCAAGCAGTCACAACACAACACATTCTTCACCTTACCATCTTTAGCTGTACAATATTATTTTTTTAATCAGTATTTACAGTGAACAGTGCCTACTCAGGCACTTGAAACTGAAGATTCTTTCCTTCCATGGTCAAAAAAGCCCACAGGGAATAAACCTGTCACAATAAAACCACAAATTCCAAGTTACTATTCAAAAAACCATCAAGCTAATTGGAGCAGACTGAAGTGTTTTTTCTTCAACATATGGTCATGTGAGTTTGTCTCAAAACTCAAAGGATGAGGTTGCAAGATTGTTTAAGTATATGTTATGTTATTTTATTTATAACGTGTTACTTTTTGTTGGCTTTGGTCACACACACACACACACACACACACACACACACACACACACACACACACACACAAAACAGAACAATTCAGATATTGTCGTACAATTTCTGTGAGCATTCTATAATACTTTCGTTCACAGTGGCAGTTGACTTTCATACATTAAAAACAAAAAAGACAAAACCACAAATACCTGAAATGAGAGTCTAATGCTGCAAACTATCAAAGCCCACCAGGACAAATGTGTTGCAACAGCGCTGAGAAGTTCCATTGGTGGAGGCAGGATGTAAATCCAAACAAATTGTGGAAGTGTTGTGAATGTTAAAACATTGCAACAATACAAATGCACAATCCAAAAAAACCCAATTGCTTAAAGCCTGCACGTGAGGTAGAGTTGGCTTTAAGTACTGTTATTAGCATGGCTGACACTGGACTTTCACCTGCTCTGTGTACACTCTGCCTCCGCCCCAAACCAGCTTAGCTAGCACCCACCTGCTGCATTTAAAGAGCGCAGCGCGGAGCAACACTGCCGGACAGGCGAAGTCACAAGACCAAGAATTTCCCAGGTCAAATTCAGAATAAATGTTTTGCTACCTCCATGATGAGCTCTGAAAACCTCTGACCTGCAGACTCCAGGCCTGGCATCGATCACTATGATGACTTGTTGGTGACGTGAAGTGAGATAAGACCTGGCATCAACACAGATAATTTTCTATTTAAAATTGATCTGCTGTTTTGGTGTCTGCCTTTAGCAAACTTGTCTATCCATTAAAAACCATTTCTAAAGAAAATATGAAAATATGATCCAATTTAACAACTTCTACGTGTTACAAAGTTGTGTAGCTGGGGGAAACTGTCTGTTATAGCACCCCTACAGGTCTGGAGCAAAGACTCTATGTACTTTCTTAATTTCATTTATTTATTTATTCATGTATTTATTATTTTTTACTTTGCAACATCCTGTATTTGCAGACATTTTATCAACACATTTGTTTAAACTTTTTGTACCACATTTTTTTGTATATATGATACATCTCTGTTGTTTTTTCTTCCTTTGATATTCACATCTATATTTCATCTTACTGATGGTTTTCTTCTTCTTTGTGATGGTAATTGTTTTAGCTGCTGCAGCACATTTGCTCTTCAAAGCCACCGTAGAAAAAAAAGCCACGTGAACCCCAGACTCACAGCAGTTCAGATGGAAAGGTATGAGTGACTTTGTGATGACATTGTCATCCTTCATACGCACACGCACGCACACAAACATTAGCTACTCTCCCACTAATGACCATTAGAATTTCATTTAAATCAAATAAAAAAAAATCAAAACAAGCTCAAGGTCCCAGAACCAATAAATAATAGTTTGCAGCTGGGCAGGTTCAAACATTATTTCCCTCAACCTTTTGCAGAGTGAAACAACTTCCTGGTCAGCAGGATTACTTCCTACTCTCCTTTTTTTGGCCTGTGATAAAGTCTGTTAGTCTCCTTTTTTTCAGAGGCTTTCTGCTGCACCCCTCTCCTTCGGACACATGTCCTCTGTGGCCACACTCACACGAGTGGTGGCGCCTCTCTGGGGCAGGAAACAAAACTGCAGGGTGTGTCTGCTCTTCCTACGACCCCCTTTCCCCATCCCGTTGCTATAGGTGACGACTAGCTGCCTGTTCTCCTCAGGTGCAGCGGAGCGGAGCGGGCCTTGCTCAGCTCTGTTAAGACGAGGTGAATCACCGCTGGGGTCACTGCCGTTGTTGTCATGGAGATCAGCCAGGTTCGCTGTGACAATGCTGCCACTTTTGACATGCGGCGTGTGGGTGTGGCGGTACTCCTCATCAATGTCTTTACCCAGCTTCCACCTCTTCCACTTTTTCAGCATCTCTGACTGCACCTGATGGATGAAACGGACAAAGAAGAGACATGCTGTGATCTGTAATGAAGGTTAAATGACACAGAGGGAACTTCATTAGATGGATGTCTCTTGCCAAAGTCTACATTTAAAGGTTAACAGATCAGCAGATGGATGGCATCTTGTCTTCTCCACTTTGCAGATGAAAGAATAAAGTGGGATTGAAACATAGAGAAAGCCTTTCAGTCTGATAAGATCTGGTGTCAGAAACACTGGAGATCAAACAAGACAATTTATCTTTTCAACAAATAAAATAGAGGGGGGAACTGCAACAGTGATTCAACTGAAGTGGTGTTCAACATGAATTCACACCAGCCTCACCTCTTTGTTGACAAAGCAGTACAGGATGGCAACAAGCAGGCCCTGAAACACAAGATACATTTCATTATCAGTAACTTAAAGTTAGTCCCAGTGCTAATTTGCTCTTAATACATAGCACCACATTGAGATTCCTTCTGACAGTCTGAATGAAAGCAAACATCTGTTTAAGAGAACCTATCGTTCAAAACCCTTCTTATTTTTCTTGGGATCATCTTGGCTCTGCATACAGCATCAGCAAAGGAACAAGTATCACATAGTCCTGAACAGGATGCCCGGGTCTCCTAAGCCCTGGCCCTGCCATCTAATTATTCCTCTTTAGATGGGTCACTTCATGGTGGGTCACAAAATACTTTTAAATCTATAATGTAAAGCCTAGTTTTCACATGAGATTCACATTAGAGATGAATTTCTCAAAGATATGGATGCAGCTCTGAATACTGTCTCTTTGACGTGTCCTGCTTACTATATAATTACAAAATGATACCTCATCATATGAAGCTCGACACCTGCCACCTAAAATAGATCATATATCATCCCCCACTTGGCTTCCTCAGGAGAAAAAAGCTACCAATCTTGACATTGGACACTTCCTGTGGCTGCTTATAACTACCCACAGTGAATTGATAAAGGATAGCAGCCTGACCCTGTCCATTTAAGAAGGTGGCTGATGGGTGATGAATTGGTAAATGGAATTGTTTTAGTCTATTTGTGCACATCTAGTTTTATGGTTTAGACCCACTGCAGTCAGGGCCCATCATTATGAACTAATTCCCTACACATTCATACACTGCAGGAAAATGTGGAGTTCAGTGTCTTGCCTACAGGCACTTTGGCATATAACTGGGACTGGCTGAAAGGTAAAAAAAAAATACTACCACTGAACCACAGCCCCCGTATTTAAGTGAGTATGAAAATATTCCCAGAGGAAAAAAAACTGCAGCTGAACATTTAGAAACACTCCTTCCTTGGCTAAATATTTGGGCTAAACTGTTGACTTGAACACCTAGATATACAGGTAAAATCTGCTGGTGGGATAGTGTTAACATCGAGGGACCGAGGGGCTAGCAGTAAATAATACCCTGAACAAATAAACCCAAAAAATTGGTTATCATGCATTCTCATTAAGCTTCACCTCTATAAAACCGTCAATTATAGGTGCTTTACAACCAAAAGCACCAAGAAGTTTTAGTCCCAGGGACCACTCTTTGCAATAGTTCCTGTGGCCCATTGTTGTGTGTTTCCACCGAGGACATGAGGTTCAGGGTTAATGATACAAATCAGGCTGATGACATCTAAAGATGGTATTTGGTAATTAAGCTCCTGGCACAGCTCTTCATTGAAGTCTTTGACAAATTTTTCCTCACAAAAACTGATCAGAAATTGCATTTGCAACAGATAAGCTGTACTGATTATTAAATAAAATAAGGTCACCGGAAATATTTACTCTTGTTCTGTTGCCCTTTGGTTCCTCTACTTGTTTAACTTTCTGTCTGTTCAGTTGGTGTCTGTGTGTAAATTGTATATTTGCCTATAATGTCAACAAAACTGTCTACTTGGTTAGTTTATTGAATTGGGTTATGTAGGATATAATCCAGAATCTCTCTTCCCTCCTCTGTATGTGTCTGTGCTGCTGATATATCATGTGTAAATAAACAACCTGTTTTTATTTCAATGTAAATAAGATGGTCAGGCCCTTCCCTTAACAGTCCTTGGGCCATTAAAAAGTAACACTCCCTGGGGAGGGGCTTTTCAAGGGGTAAATCTTCTTCCCAAGATAACAAGTTTTTTGTCGTATTGGCATTTCATCTACACAGAAACGGCCTTTTGGGTACCTTTTTGGAAGCGTGTCCCAGAGTGACCAAATCCATTTACGACTACCGTTTTGTCTCCATGTGGATGCCTTTCTGCATCTTTCTTGATGCAGGCACCTGTGTGCCCAGCCAAAACAACCTTTATACATGTGCTCAGTGTTACAGCACCACTTACTGGCTTTGCATTTGCACTATCACTTTCAGTCGTTTTCAGTGGTTTTGTGTTTATCCGGATATTCCTGAAATATCGAAAAACTTTTTCAAAACAAAACAGTAACAAAAAAGTAACAAAACAGTCAAGTGCCGGCTCCAGCAGTCTAGAGCTGTGAAGTTGAAAGTGCTAGCAGCATTGATCATACAGATACCTGTAAATCTAACTTTGGCAGCTTTAAAACACAGTATCTGCAGCTCTCAGTCCTTTTTGGGAAACTCTCAGTGGTTCTCAAATGTGAGCAGTCAATCAGTGCCTCCACAGTGGACTACAGTACATTCAGGTTCCTGTTCCTGAGTTGGACATTAGCCACGTTTACATGGGCAAAATTTCTTGATCCGATCAAAAATTTAAGGGATTGGATACTCTGAATCCACCGTTAATATGGGTGCAAAATCAAATAATTCGATCATGACGCTTGTATACATGCACCAAGCTTGTACATGTATATAGATTAGAAGCATTTAGACATGTGCAGAGTTGTCTGATTTCGATAAAACAACCACAGAAGAGGAGCTGTAATTACACCTGCGCTGTCAACAAACCAAAAAACACGATAGTGGCTCACTCTGTCCAGTTCAGGAGTTTTTCCCCTGTTTAAATGTTGTCATTAGATGGAGCCCTTGCGTACTTATTTGACTGTTCTGACAAAGACTGTATGTACACCTTATTATGTTATCGGAGGAGCAGACACAGCACTTGCTGTTGTGTTTTATGCCAGAGTCTTAATATTGAAACCTCCTGTACTGGTCTTAATAAATAAACCAAAGCTCAAGAGTTAAGATCGAGTCAGGTTGGAGAGTTAGGATTGGAATAAGTGTTTACATGGACACGTTTTGGAATAATAATCGGCATAAACCACCCCTCTCAATTGGCATACAATTTCTTTCCAATTGAGCCAAATTGGATCAGAATCTTATGATTGACATGTTTACATGACGCATTTTTATTCCGATGAGGCCTTTATTCCGATTATTTGTGCCCATGTAAACGCAGCCATTGAGCTGATTAGTACACTGTTCACCAAAATACGAGCATGTTCAATAAACCTTTTAAAAAACGTGTGTTGTGAGAGTAACAGTGAATGTAAGTTGGAACTTACCTTACAAAAGTAACTCTACCTGCTACCTGAATCTTTTTTGTCATGCATTGACAAAATTATTTGTATTGTTTTTCTCCAGGACCTTTCATAAGCATATGACATTGTAAGACTATATCAAGTATCAAATACATTTAAACCTTTACATTGCACTTTGAAACGTCCTTCCTTATCTGAAAGTAATGCATTGAGCTTGATTGGAGGACATCAGTGTAAATAACTGTGAGCTGAGATGAGCTCTGACCTGGAATGAGTTTAAGAGCAGATCACAGAAAAGACGAATGAGGCGCAGCATGGAGCCCTTTGGGACTGACTCGTCAATAACAAAGGTGAAGAGGATGGCATGAATCCCGAGCAGAGGGATGAGCGTCAGAGTGGACTTTGCTAATCTGGATCAGAGAGGGAAAAAAGACAGAGGAGTGATCAACCTTTCTTTACCTACACAGGACATACCCCCAGATTACTATCATGTTATATTTGAGAACAAGAAGAGGATTCTCACCTGAACTTGTAGTCAGTGTATCTCATCTGGTGAGCTTTGAGTTTAGACATCAAGATTTTTATGATCCGGATAAATATGAAGAAGTTAATCTGGTGTCAGAGGATAGACAGAGAGGGTTAAAAAGAAACAGACAAGGCTAACATGGGGTATAAAAGTAAAGACTTCCCGAAAAGTCTCATATCTTTTCAGGGGATATGAATGAGCCAATATTACAAATCACTATTAAAATACCCGAGTCCAGGACTTCATAGCTTGTAATTCACCTCAGACTTGTGGACTGACAGCTTGGACTTGGACTCAGACTTGAGCATTGCCTGTACTGGAACTAAGAAGTAGAACTCTCTCACTAAACTGATACTGATGCCTTTTATGACCTTCACAAGCAGATGACACCATCAGCAACTAGACAAATACTTCCTTTGTTGTAATTTTTGATGCCTGAAATCATTGTGAGGAGGTAGGTTCACACCAGATGATTGGCAGCAGGCAGGAGAAAAGGCCCTTTACTGTTAAAAGACAACAGGATTACATTTTTTTCCCTGAACAGGCTATTTTTAAGTGTACCAGACAAGAGATGAGATATCACTTTGTCCACAGGAGGCACCAGAACCAATAGAAACCAAAAGTTCCTCACAGCAGCTTTAAGTATGGCTACCACCATTGACTGTGGAAAACATAGATGTAGTCTCAGTGATGTCGCCCATGTATTTCTGAGGCTGAGTTTTGGAGCCTAGTGGCAGCGGTTCAAATAGTTTCAGTGCCTTAGTCTGACTGAAACTGGATTTGAAAAAATATGTCAACATGTCAGTCCAACTGAAACCGCACTAAATTGAGCTTCTCATAGTCAGACAAACACACATGGAAAATGCAGTTAGGGCTCCATTGTCTTTTTCATGCTTAATCTGACTGAAACTGGCCTTCGCATTTTGAGCATGCTCCAGGGTTTGCATGCAAGGCTTTGGGCTGAAGTTAAATAGCATGTCGCCACCTACAGTTGCGGATGTGTACATGCTTCTGTCAATAATGTGACTTTTGCTTAGTGCATGTTATCTGGAACAAAGACAGTAGTCTAGTTAAATTGCCTTATTGTGTTACAACCACATCTTGACTTAACAGTCAACAGTAACTTATGTACAGTAACAGTTCCTGCCTGGAGGCCTTAAGAGGTGCCAGAAATCTTTGTTTTCAAAGGTTTTACAGCAAATGCAAACAAGAGCAGTGCACTGTTAAGATTTTTTTACTGTAACATTAGCCTCCAAAGTGATCCAACCATTTGGTCCAAGATGTTACCCTACCCGTGACCTCCGTTCCTCCTCTGCCCATCTCCTCACCCATTGTCACGGCCCAAGCATCGAACCTAGGGGGATCAGGCATTCTCCACAGCTGCCCCTACCCTCTGGAACTCCCTACCACCCTCCATCAGACACTGCCCTGACCCCACTACTTTTAAATCCCTTTCAAAAACTCACTTACTTAAAATTGCTTTTAATATTTAACTGTTTTATTTTACTGTTTTCATGTCTCTGTTTTAATATCTTGAGTTTTACGTACTATGTAAAGCGTCTTTGAGTGTTTTTAAAAGCGCTGTACAAATAAAATGAATTATTATTATTTATTATTATGTTTGCTCAATTTACATTCTGGTTAAAGGCAGGTAGGTTATAGATACTTTCGAGTTAGCTGCAGTGCTCGTACTCCAGCAGAATGGGTGAGAGCACCAACATAGGTGTGATTGGCTTATGACTCACGTTGCAAGGAAATGTAACTGCATAATTGGAGTCTCCAGACACTTTGTCTGAATTCACCAGAGTCTGATGTTTATGAATGAAATGTGTTTGCTGCAGATACTAAGTGTCCCACACTGTCAGTCCAGGTTTATACAGTGAATGGTCTGAAGTAGAACAGCAGTCTTTCTTATGAAAAAAATGAAATTAATGATGACAAGTCTGCGAGAATTTCAACTCAGATAACAGGAACCTGGCTCAAACTTAATTCTTCTGTGGTGATTCAACTCAAACACTGAGGGCTTAAAACTAAAGCTAGACTTGAGGATGCTGACTGGACTTCAACTGACACAATTACATACACATACACACACTCACAGACGCACACATTGTGATCCAGTGCAGAACAGTACCTGACAACAGTGGACATTTATTATAATAGCACTCAACTCTTAAGCGCTCCAAATTTGGTAACCAGTTTTTAAACATTGTCTCGACAGAGGTGCACACAAGCACAATTTATTCATTTGTGAGTGTGTGTGCTTGTGTGTGTGTGTGCGCATGTGTGAACAAAGGTCAAACTGCATGGTTGTGTTTGGACTTGTTGGAGGATTACAAATGACATAATGTCTGTTACACAACTTTAGATCAAGTATGTCAGTATTAAGACTCATTTTTTCACTCAGAGCACTCACACAGGGCAGGAAATGTGCAAGTTAACAAATGTTTAAGTGTGTGTGTGTGTGAGATTGTATGTGTGTGTGTTTACACGTACGCCTTTGCATGAGGTCACAAAGGTTGCTGCTGTTTCTCTTAATGTGCACTTATGATTATAAGTGCGTCTATTCATAATGATGTTTGTCTCTATGGGAACAGGGGACAGGAAACACACAAAGGGGATTCCACAAATGACTTCTACGTGTGTCAATGAGCAAGAAAGCCAAAGACGCTTAATAAATCAGATAAACACAACCGTCTAACTTTTTTTATACTAACATTTTGGATTACAAAGTTTAAGAAGTCTTTACCACTTCAGCCTGTATATTGTGTGACAAAATCCCTATGAAAATGTGAAAAAATTGAGCATTTTTTGTTTCCTTTTGACTGATTTTATTAAATATTCTTCATCTGTTTCTCCCTTTCCGATTTCTTTTCCAATAATTAGTACTGACCAGTGTAGGAGAAATGAGAAATAAACAATTTTAAATGACAAAATGTGATGTAAAAATATTGAGTTTTCAATGAAGTTTGTGTTATGGCACATTGCACAGCTTTGTTAGCCTAAAACAAATGCTATGCTACACATTTTGTCTTTCCAGGGAGTTCAGCAATCAACCTGAGCACTTATTTTCACTTAAATCGTGCAAAGTTAGACTGTCAACACTTGAACGCAAGGATGGTTGAAAGACTTCCCTGAATTGTGTTTAAAAATAACACATGTTAGGAAAAAAACTATGTCACCCAAATGGACAAGAATAGATTTCAGCAAAAATGTATAGTTACAGGGATACTTCAATATTTATAATAAAGCATTTTTTTCAAATCTCTCAACAGACAAATGTCACATTGATAGAGAACTACTACTCTTTACAAAAGGTTTGCTGAAGCAGCGTGTAGAGTATTACTATAGCTGATACAGCACCACTGTAGGCATGAATACTGACAGGGGAGACATACAATTGAATTCCCTTTGGGGATCAATAAAGTTCATTTTGTCTTCTTCCTACTTAACCTTGTCAGTGATTGTTTTGTTTGCATTTATAGCTCATATGTGAGTGTCGGAGTGAATTCAGTCTGACTTAAGTTTCCCATAGCACTGAGGGTCTGGTTTAGTTCAGTAAAATGATGTAAGGTTCTGTCCAGTTCCCACATCCTACTGCATCCCACCCTGGGGTTTCACACAGGAAGCGTGCTGGCTCTAAAACAGCTTTGGGATGGCTCAATTCTTGGCATGCATGTCACCATATCAGACCATTTAGACAGCCATTATGGGCAGGGCAGCTCACTCCTTCTTTTCTGCAAACCAAGCGGATTTGGCCAAAAATCCACGGAAAAATGATAATCTTGATAAAAGCAGAGTCATGAAGTGTTGATCAAATAAGATCAGGTTAGATATGATCAAGAATCCCTAATCTCCCTTCCTTTTCCCAAGGATATGACACAACACCAAACTCTCTCCCCTGCTCCATCCACTGTCATATCTTCTCCAAATTAAGGCTCACAGAATCCCACAGAAAAAAAAGCATAATCACCTAAGCCGTTGTTATCTACCTGTTATCTATAAGACCTGTGCTCTTTCCATGGAGGCTGCAATCTTGTACCACCATGTTCTTACCACAGCGCAGACCAGAACCAGTAACAAACGCCTCTTTGTATTTCATGAGTGGTTATGAACATAGCTATCATACATCCCAGAAGCCCTCAGACGTTACCATTGCTTAATAGATGGTAATGGTGAGCAAGGGAGCATTTCAATCTACAATCTGACTGCTAAGTATTCCCATTAACACACTGTACCTTTAATGTGTCTCATATCACAGCGACATTCATTTGAGCACTGATGCATGCGTGTGTGCGTGCGTGCGTGCGTGCGTGCGCATCAGTAGCTTGCTCACATGCAACATCACTCTGGACCTTTTTCATCATCGCCATGATAAATCTGTTGACGAAATATAGTTCAAAGACTGACACACAGAAAATGTTGTTCTTACCAGATAAGCGAACAGTATAGGAGAACGAATGATCCACCAATATCCCATATTAATGTTCCTCTCCCAGCACCTGCACACATAAACACACACATATCTATATATTTTACATAAATATTTTACACATTGCTGTAATTCTTATGAGTCTTTTTCTCTTACTAGTCTGAGGGTCATCTTATATTCATAAATCATGATATGAACTCCGGCAGGCAGCAGATATAAGCAGTTGTATCAGAGCTGCCTTTAATTTATTATGAAAGCATTAATAAGGGAAACTTACTCCTCATTCTCATACAGATATTTCACAGTGATCCACGGCAGCACGAATATGAGGGGGGCACCTGAGAACAATAGAAGAGAATTAATGTGAACTTGAAAAGAGTTTCAGTGAGTCAAGATAATGTCTGTGACAAGTTAGAGATGACACCAATGACTATCACAGTTGACTGATATTTCCTTTAGTTTTAAGCTTATTTCTATTTTACACAACCAATGATACAACATAAAGTCAAGGACTTGAAGAAAGACATTTATAAAAATGATCATAACATTATGACATGGTGTAAAACATCCACTCTGATGACTGTCACTTGAAATGATGTTATCTGGGTTTTATTGTTTCTTTTTCTCTCTTTTGGAGGGGATTTGAAAGCTCCGTAAATATGAATAATGTCTGCCTGTGAATGAAGTCTGCTGAAATTAAAATCCCATCTGTTCAGAAACCTGGTTCTTCTTTGGACATTATCAGCTTACAGTGATTCACTGACGTCAGTGTGTTAATTCAGTTATGACAGCGGCTAGTCTGTGATATCTTGCGTCTGCAAGAAGAGGGGTCTTTTTTCTACAATCAAAACAGCGTTTGATATCTCAAGATGACTTAGTAATCATAAGAGAGCTGAAAACTTGATTAAAAAAATGAATTATTGATTTCAAGATAATGGGAAATAAAGCAATCATTTTAAAAGATGCCCTATAAGGACAAATCAATGTAATTTTTATCAGTCCTTTGGATTCTTATGGTTGAATACTGCTATTAAAATCAGTATTTGATAGATTATCAGTGAATTGTACATGTGTTTGCTGTACAGTGTTTGTGCAAATGTAAACTACTTACAGTTTCAGACCCATCAGAATAAGTAAGATGCCCCACTTCAAACCCTTACAACCCTATTTCCCAAGAGAACCTTGGACCCTTACTACTGCATATCTGCTGCATACTGTGAGAAAAAGAAAGTGAACATCAAGTTTTTTTGACTTGAGAAGCTATGAAAAGCAGTGTGCAGTAAGAGTGGAAGTATTTATAAATGAAGTCCTGCTTAAACTATGTAGTTGCCATGGCATTCTTAACACTCCTGGATGACCTCAAATTAATTTATCTTAACAGAAAGTGAAACCTTGGCAGACAGGAGCTCAAATTTCCCTGTCAGGCAGAATTGCAGAGCTGTTATGCAGAACATAGTTTTTATTTGGACGAGCAGCTCTGGCTTGCAGGGAGGGAGATTTGTTCCAAACATTGAAATCATTATCTCATCTGTCATGAATTGACATCATAATAAACTGTTATGAAGTCACCCTTACCCGTTCAACTTATCGTCTGCATGTCAACAGATTTGAGCTGGGTAAGGATGAAAGCATAGAGCGAAGCTCTTCACAGAAGAGAGTGGTGATGCTTTAGGGCCATCTCCCCACTTAGATGTAAATGGACGCAAACTGTACGGATGATTCTGTGAGTATTATGCTTGAGGTGGAGCAGAGAGCCGAGACAAATGATGTGCATTATTTGGTGTTATCAGTGACTGCAACCCATTTTAAGTGAGTTACCCTTTAGTGATTTTACAGTGTCCTCAACTTGAGTTGTTATACATGAGTCTGTCTTACTGTACCTGCCCACTAGATGCCCTTAGAGACCATCTACACTTTCTGCTTATGTTAGGGCAATCTGTAAAAAGTCTGTATTTGCATTTATTCAAATGTTTAAATTTATTTTGCAGTGGTTTAGAGATACATCAGGATTAGGTCAGACAGCTAAATGCAGGTGGTGAGGGGGATGGTAACCCTGAATTTCCACCGCGTCTGGAACAGCTCCGATCTGGAACAGCGGCCAAATTTGCTGTCCGCCAATTCCCACCAGCTCTGTTTGTGAGGGGAATTTCGTGGCTGATTATAGACAGTGGGAATCGCGAGAACATACAAGAATCCCCGGTTTCACGTGCAATCGCATGATAACAAGTTGTCTCTATAAAGACAGCAAAGTAACCATATAGATTGTGACCCTCCAGAGGAGGAAATCTACTTCTAGACTTCAGCATCAGCATCGTCTCATCCACGGTGTCATCGAGATGAAATGCTGTCTATGAACCTTTCACTTGTTCATCCCCGCCCGTTTGCATGGTGTGAAATACGATCTGCCTGAAACACAAGTGTTTTATTTTGAAAAGAAGCCGGATGTCGTGTTTTGTGCCTGTCCCCAACTTCCTTTCAAGCACAGACCAATCTGTGCCAATTCTGTGGCATGCTGCGGCATCCGGAAAAAATAGAACTCTTGCGATCAGCTGCAGAGTCTAGCAATCTGCAGCGGAACAGAAAGAAGCTAGTGGAGACTGACACATTAACTTGAATCGCTACGATCGGCTATGATCAGCGGATACAGCCTTTTCATAGCTGGTCCGGATGCTGTGGAAATTTGGGGTAAGGTTTAAAAACAGGTGTGTCACCATTAGTCACACAGTTGGTGGCATCATTGCATGGACACCTAAAAGATGCCAGTGGTGAGGAAACTTTAATTTAATCACATTGACAAATAACTTCAATTTAGTGCCTGAGAGATTGAAATGATTGTGTTTATTGATAATTTAAGGCCTGTCCATTTAAAATGTAGTGTTAAAAACTAATATAGTGGCATTGGTTGTTTTAGGTCCGACACATTTAGGATTATCTTTTAGTTCACTTTGTAGTTTAAAGCTGTTCACAACCTATAGATTTTATTAGATTAAATTGAAATGATTAAAAACATTTAAATTATTGATCAATTTTATTAATGACAGCCTAATCCTTTGGTTTATTTACTTTGAGGTTATCAACCTGCTACTGCTACTGGCTACCAACACAAAAAAGAAGTAACATGACAAAAAGCAAGCTGAGTTGTCTCCCGTGTTCTCTTTTGATCTCCAGGCCTTGAGTGAGTTTGGGCAGGCAATGATACTAGGAGAAGGGAAATTCAACTCATCAGCTTACCTGATTAATCCTAAGAAGAGCTGCCAGTCAACACATAATATGCATTTTCTCATTAAGTCGTATGCATCCATTTTAAACCACTCATAAACTGATGAATGTGTTCCTTGGCTATGCTATCTGAACCTCAATGAGTGCATCAGCTCAAAAGCAGCACTCTGTTTGTACTTGTTGAGTTGTGTTTCTTACCCCAGCCTATAGCAAGGTAAATGTAGAAGTACTTCCTCTCGCTGAACACTGTTATCACCAGCAGGCTGTGCAGGTAGATTCCCTCCACCAGAAGCCAGTAGTTGTTGGCCATCACACTGTACTGCATCATCACCATGGCACTTCGACACCATGTAACAGCCTGAGAGATGACAGGGGTGGTTAGGATTTGCACTACAAGCCTATCTAACGTTCAATTTTGGACTTATGATTTTTGCCTCTACCCATGTTATGGGTTTTGACCATAGACTGTATATAGAATGGACGTCGTCTGCCTTCTCACTACGCAAAGCCGCCACAAGAACAGCACCCTCTGGTGACGGGCTGCAGTATAGGTCATAAATCCCGCTGCCTCCACTAATCCCTATGGAGTTGTTGACAAATTTTAGAAATTTATTACACAGAACATAAATTCTACATGTTGACATGTAGATATTGTAAGATTGATTTGTGCTCAAGTCCTCTTTTTTCTGTGCAGCTCGGTTTTTAAATGTTATTAGGGGGTTCATGTTTTCTATGATTGACACTTTGTACAGCCTATGGGTGTAGGAAGATTGCGTAGCTCACCCGGGGAATACACAGTTTGAGCCGAGCGTCATCACAGCGACTCTCCCACCAAATGGGTGCAATGCTACTGCGCAAGTGGTGGTTCCAGGAAGTGGAGAAAATCCTGGAAATACCAAGGACAATTTGTCTTCAAATTCATATGACTACGGAAGGCGGAACCAAACTGTCCATAGTATACTGTATACAGTCTATGATTTCAACACTTTGACAAATAACAACTATGACAAATTTAACTGGAAAGGCAGTTTTGCATACACGGAAATTACAAACTTTACAGTTAGGGCATGAGGAGATATTTTGATGAGGGGTTTATTAGACCCAGAATTCAGTCAGCTTCACTTAAACTGGCAGTTAATAACAAAGGCTCATATACTGTTAGTTTACTTTCTTATAATTGTTACTTACTTCTGTTTTGCAGCAACAAAAGCTCAACAATCAATTAGCAGAAATACTCTGCACCTGCACAGAACTCGCTCATGAGACAGCTGTGACTCCAATATGCCACAAAGTCCTTGCACTTCATTGAAAGCACATATGTGCGGATCTGCTTCAGGTTTTATAGTCTAAGGACCAGTTTTGTTTTTTTATCCCACCTTCTCTGACTCCCTGTCTTTTGGGCTAGGGGAATACTGTATGTTAAAATGTCATCAAATAACATCCTTTAAAATTAATTGGTTAAAATGGACTTAAATAATATAAGTCTAAACAATAAATCCCCAGTGTGTGAGCATGCTATGGAGAAGTTTGACCTTTAGCAAAATGCAGCTCCCTGCTGGAAATACTACTTATAAATGTAAACTGATAATTTACAGATGTAAAACCAAAGCAAGACACTCTTTGCTGCCATAAAATCCTGATACATATTTGAAGCATATCGTTTGACTCATGTTCCACCTGTTAACATAAAGGAGGCAGGGTTAATGACCGATACTAAAGCCAGTCAGCAGGTGGTGGTGGGTTAAGATAACTTAAAAATTGTAATAGAAAACAACTATGCTTTAAATTTTGATACCATATAAGCTCCTCCACAGCTGTGAACTGAAAGATTTAAGTTAACAGTGTCCAAAAATCGTACTCTCACTGTAGATTGAACATGAAATATAAATCTTGCTGGTTTGTGATAATTATTTCCAGTAAATGTAAATGCATTCATGTTAATTTGCCCTAATTCAACACAAAACTTGTCATTTGAGGACACTGTGGTGTGTTTCCTCTGACCGGTATGTCGACTGCAGCTTGTTTGCGGGTGTCACTTCCACTGGTGGGGTCCAGTGTGAGGGTCAGCAGGGCGTCTTTGACCAGGATGGACACAGCCCTCAGGATGAACGAGGCAAACAGGTTCATGTGGATGTTGTTCCTCATACAGTGGAGCTTCCTGGCACACAGGCAAAAAAAATCTTAACGTTTTTTAATTAGTGCTGTCAAATGATTACAAGTTTTAACATGATTAATCACAGGGTTGCTGTGGATACATTTTGATTGATCGCGATTAAATTTTATTCATTTCTAATCTATATTAATTGTGTTTTAATTGGCATGAGGAAAGAGACTTCAGAAAGAATGGAATACAAATGCACTTAACATGTAAAGTAAACACCTATGCTAAGCGTTAATGTGGTCTTTTAAGCTCAAAGTGCTTTGGTGAAAAGAAAACTCCTTTCTGCAGAGTGTGTGCAACACTTGATGTTGGTCAACTGTTCCATCATGGGTTATCTTGTAATCAAATTCCCCATAGAGTAATTTTCCACCTTTAGTCCTTGTAGCATTTCCTTCTCATGTTTTCTTTCCCTCCTTATTTAAACCCGTTTTCTTAATGAGCCTCTTCTTTGTTCTCCAGCCTTTTCCCCTCTCCTTCTCTCTTCTATAAATCAATATTGTCCTTTGTTTAGCGCGTTTTTTTTAAATCAGTCTATCTATTCTTCCCTTCCATCCTTCTCCCTAAAATCTGACCTTTTATGATCCACCTCTGCTTCTTATTTAAAGACCCTTTTGTGTATTCTTTTGTTGTCTCCCTCTCATTCATTCCTTACCCTTTATTTTCTTCTTTCTTCTTTAGTTGTTATCCAATAATTTATTGATTAATTCTTTCTTCTTTCACTTTCCCCACCTTTCCCCTCCCTCTTCCCTCCTCTTATGTTTTGTACCTGAAGGTAATGAGGATAGCCAGGGCCAGTAGTAGAGCTCCAAGGGAGAGGGAGTATCCCACTGTGTACATGCTGCGCAACTGGCTGAGGATGCGGCCGTACTGCTGCTGCAGAAGAGAGAGAGAGTCAGCTTCCTACATCTCTCACACACAAACACACACAACACAATCCATTCAATTTGTTACAGAAGGTGTAAAAGAGATCTAACCAGACAGTGTAATTTAATAATCAAGTAAGCCCCCAGACTCACACACACTGACACACCTCATCAGGGTCGTCCTCACATTCGCTGGTATTCTTTCGAGCCCACTGACCATCTTCATTGCAGACTCTGTAGACACGACCCTGTTGAACTGTTCACACAAACACACATTATAAAATGTCATTTGAGGATGGCCTGTTAACCACCTGCTTCAGAAGTTGATCATGTCCTCAAGAGTGTGATTAACCAATACTGTTCATTGTTATCTTGCTAAATCAAACAAACTGTAAATTGGTGATCTTTTAAGACTATATTGAGGCCACGGATCCAGTTCAAAACTCAATGTCAACAAACGTGCTTTTTTTTTCTACTCTAATTGAGCCGACTGTGTCATTGCTCGTGTGTGGGAACAGCCACGCAAGGTAAAGAGACCCATTTATGAAGCACTAGTTTCATCATGACCTGAGCCAACTTCACCAGAGGTGACAAAAAGCTCTATGAGAATTACACAGTTTCTTATTTTGGGGCATGTTCACACCTGAAAAATGTAGGTGGCCATTCTTGACCATAGTTGCCAGTGTTGCCTGATAATGCCAAGTACTTGCTTCTGGTGGCTTTAATTTTTGGCCACTTTACTGGATACAAAAACTGTTCCATAATTATGTCATAGTTCAGACTTGTTTTTAAGTAAAGTGTCCTAAACTGTCTTTTGTTGTGACTTTCTCCACATGAATGAAAACCCTCCAGCTAATATTGTAATTGACAACACAATCTGTCTCTGTTGACTCAGATCAAACTCAGACTTGAACACTGAGCTCAAATTGAAGAAAGGTTTGGTGACTGGACAACTGGCCAAAGCACAGCTTCAAATTTTAAACTTTGTGTTGCAAAGCGACATTTAGAGCTGAAGGTTAAAGGTGGCTTTAAGTTTTAAATAGAGCCACACTCAAAAGTTGACACTTTATTCAAGCCACAAAACTGAGCAGAACTAACTATGTGAATCTCTGTGTTTAGACAAGTGACTCTTATTAGCCATCTGTAAGTCACCACATGACAGGAAGATCTCAAAAATGTAAAACCACCCCCCCTGTTTTCTATAAACCATTAAATGCATTAGCTTATTTTACACCACTATGCGGTCAGAAATGACCATAGATAGAGAAGGAAATGACCGGAAATGGTATTAACTAACCAACGTAAATGATAGAAGAAAGCCATAAACACTGTCAGAGAGGAGATGAAGTGCTTCAGGTTATCTAATTGCTTGTCATCTCTGCCATAGGAGCCCCAGACCCATCAGTCAGCTCATATTCAGTGTTACTGATGGGAGGGTCTGTAGCTTCTGTTACTCTCCATGATTCTCAGTGACAGTCCTTTATTCAGAAATAGGACAGGTTCTACACGATGAGAACACAATCTTCAATCGCAGCCAATTTAATTAAACTGGATGATGATTTTTTTTTATAGAAACAACAAACAGCTGCACTTAAAGTGTTCATTGATAAAAAGATATTTGCTGTACTGCCGGTATGCAGCGTTGCTCTGGTTGATTGTATGTCTGTCCTTGACTGTTGCTAATGGCAGCTGGGAAAGGAAATGAATTCAACATATCCAAATCCATTCATCAAGGTTGACTGGTCTGATGATGCAAGGCTACTGCTATGGGCTGGTGAAATGGTGATACCATGGGTGAAAGCAGTATGGTTGCGAAAGAGATGGTTCAAATTTGTCAATAGGAGGTGCCAAAAGTTTTCGATAGTGGCTTTAACCCTCATTCTTATGTAATGTGGCCAACGCTAGCATTCACACAGTTTCCTTCAACCTAACAGCCTAGGTAAATAAAGTGGGTGGTCATACTGTTGCAAGTGACTCTTTCCACATCTTGAAGTGTTTGTTTTGTCTGTTGGACAGTCCAAATTTTAAACTCTGTGTGTAGTGCACAACAGAAAAAGCAGAGATGACAGAAGTGGTTGAAGACTTAACCTCTTTTTTTGCCAAAGAGAGAGTTAAATGCCAAATCTCTGTGTCAGAGAGCCATCACACCCACACCCACACACTGTCACACTTTCACAGAGTCGCCAAACCGCAGAGAGAAATTGATGACAAGAGAAAAAAATCTACAAAAGCAAATGTTAGCAGGTGATAGTTGAACAATACACGGCCTTGGCACTGAAGAACAGCTTTTATCACTCTTGGAAACCTCAATATGCTCTGTCAGGAATGACATTCATTTAAAGGTTGATAGTTTCTTCTCTTTCACTGAATGGCAAAGACACCTGAAGGGCCGTGTTACCGTCACAGAGTCGTTTTCATTCACTCCACAAAATAACCTCAAAGAAAAAACTTGGATTGAAAAAGTCAGTTTTTTTACAACTTTTGGAATTATTTTCCTATTTTTAGTCAACACTCAAAACTCTCTGAAATAATGTTTCACAATGAACCCCTCACAACAAGACATGCTGATCTTGTTGGATTTACATGTTTTTTTTACTGTTGTTACATAAAAAAAACCACAATAGATCTCTAAATTATGAGAACAGATCAGTGTCAGCGATTAGTGTCAGTTAAGAAGACAGTAATTGAAGTTACTGTCAGTGATCAACAATCAGAGAGGTGAGGATGAGGGTATCTGGACCTCTCTTTAGGGAGAAAGAGAGGGAGGTCAACTCCACTGATCACACAGATCACACATTTACATTCTGAAAACTCAGACTGTACACGAGTCACATTTCCTGCTGCTTATAGCAAGAGATTCAGATACCATCGATTTAGGGTCCTTGGAGACAATTTTGAGCAGCAAAACAAGCAAAAACACACTGATGTGTAATCAGAGTGGATATGGCCGAGTTTTAGCAAATACTTGTTACACATCACACGCAATCGCAGGATGCATGATGACCTGAAACATCAATCTTATATCACTTTCATGCCACCCCTCACGCATATACAGCTGACATATATACTCTGTATACACTGTATATACAGCTGTGCATGCGGCGTCTATATCAGTGAGTCACATGACTGTAAAACATAAACATGTACACAATTTTGCTCTTGACACAGATACAATAACAAATGATCAAAAGCAAAATGTTGTGTACAATAGTGTATTCCTGCTTAATGCTGTGGGCACACATGAGCTGCTAATGGGACCATGGGTCTTTTATGGTCTGTCAATTTAGGAACAGAAGTTCTTGTAGCTCTGGTTTTGGTCTCCACTAACTCCTATCTGTTTCTAGCAAGGGTTTTTTTTCTGATGTTTATTCAATAGGAGAGCTGGAGAACACCAAGAAATGTTTGGAGTGGAGTGGGGGAGAAAGTGCAGCATAGGGTCACGTCATGGAGCAGCACCAGAAACCACTGCAAAGAGGACCACGACTTCTGTAAATAAGACAGGTTGCTACCTCTCTTGGAAAGTAGGGATACAAAATATACTACTACAGCAAATCTGCAGATGTTGTCCTTCCCATCACCCAACTCCCCATGCTGAGCACAAACACTCACACACAAACCTTTTCGGTACCATGGCAAGAACCATGGGCAGGACACGTTGACAGTGGTTCCTGGAAGTCCATCAGGCCAGCAAGCATACAAGTCAAAGGTCCTGTTACACACCAGCCCTGGAGTGAAGAACAGACTTGTAAAATGTTTGCATGCATCTGGCTCAAACTGGATTTCATGCCAGGGTTGGGATAGGGGACTCACCTGTAGCAGGGGGCGTGGTGTTGATGAAATTCAGACACTGGTTCTTGTAGCTGCTCCACTGCTCCTTCACAAGCTCCAGGGAGTTAGCCAAAGAGACCTGCAGGAGGACAAAAACTCCCTGAAGCTTCCTGACCAGTTTCAACAATGTGTGTGTGTATATACGGGGAAAAAGTCAGAGGAGTACCTTTGTGAAGCTGCAGAATGTAAGGAGAGCCAAGAGGAGACACACCTGGGACATCCCACTGATGCTGGGAGGATGGGGGTCGGTGGGGACCAGATAGAAGAGGAGGCCCAACTCATGAGGCAGCCTCTGCCTTCTCTCACTGTGTGGCCTACACACATGATAAGACAATTGTTAGAGTAAAGAATTTTAATCTTTATATTGGGATTACTTTAGTTTGCACCAAAAATATAAGTGTGGAGGAAAGTGAAAAAGCAACAGTTTGTGACTGTCACAACCATTTTGATCATCAATTCTGAGAGTTCAGCAGATGATTGGATAATTGGCTTAGACAGGGTGCACAGCAGGTCAGAGGAGAGGTGCAATCAGCATAAAATGCTGCAATTACTCCCAGATATAGAACACTTTGGAGCTAAAACCCATGAAACTTCCACTGTAAACAGCAACTGTGACAGTGTGTGTTGATAAGCATGACAGTTGAACTCCAGCCACATCACTTGACCATCTTCACCCACGAAGTTGGAGAACAAAACGAAATCTGAAACGTTTCTGCAAAAAACACCTTGACCATGGAAACATTTTTAGCTAAAACGTTTCAAATTCCATTCTGTTCCAGTCTCTGTGCGCCCGCTGGTTTGTGTCTGGTGATAATGATGAAGATTATGATCATAATGATGATGGCCATACGTCAAATCGCGCGTGTGTGTGTGTGTGTGTGTGTGTGTGTGTGTGTGTGTGTGTGTGTGTGTGTCCACACTACTGGTTTGCTGTATCTGACAAAGATCTGAACATGGTCTTCATGTGATCACAACATGGAGATGATCACATTTTTAATAAAAACCGAGCAAAAAGATGGTGAGCTGCTGCAGTGTTTTCTTAAATCTTATGATGTCACAATGATAATCAGTTTAAAACCATGTGCAGCTCTAAGAGAGGAAGTTTGGATGCTCCAGCAGGTGAATTTTCATGTCATTGATTCTTGTGAAACCACATGTGAGACTAAATTGTGCTGGTATAAAATGTATTGATAAAAAAACACACAGTGTAGGACTTCTCTTTAATTGATAAAAAATCTAGCCTATAGGTTGGAGCCTTATCAGGTAGTTGCAGACTCAGGTAATCATAGCATGCATTGGATTCAATTAAACTGTGTCCACACAGTCCTTATCTGGCAAATGCCCAACTTTTTAAAACCACATTTCCCACAATACGACTGATAACACACCCTAACACATACAATGCTTTATTCAACGTAATGCTCCTATTTACATGTACTGACTTTGCATCTAATTGATCATCTGTAATCTTTGCCAGTGAATTCTACTGTTTCCAAGCACTTTAAAATAAATCAAATGGGCCTCACTGCAAACACGGACTTTGTCCCTTTGTAGACAAAACATCAGTAATTTGAAGTTTAGTTGGAGAGAATTTCATGAATAAAGTCATGTTGTTTGAATACTCACTGAAGAGGCTGAAGCAATGCAAAGAACAAACTGACGTGGGTGCAATCTATGTGAGGGTGCAATCTATGTGAGGGCGCACTAGCACCTTAGAAGAAAGAAAAAAAAAAAAAAACAGTTTTCTAGACTACCGCTCATTTCCACATCAAGTTAGTTAAGTGAGCAGTGGGGCGCCCTTCTTATAACATCAATTTGCTGCTGAGAGTCAGGTTGTGTGTCACTCACTGTCTGAAGAAAATGCAAAGAGGCGAGCCAGCAGGGGATTAATTTGCGGATGGATGATGGATCAGTGTAACACAACACAAGCTGCTACTCAATAAATTGTATTTCATTCATAATATTAAGATTGACCTGCACAGGAACATGTAATTTATTGGGTTATGTGAAAAGGTATTTTAAAGGGTTTAAAAAAACAAACAAAAAAATATTATATGGTCTTCATTAGAAATGCCTCGACCAGAATCCACATCAAATCCTGTGCCTAAGGATGAGCCTCTGTCTACTGAGTCTGACCCGGCTAGTTGGTCCTCAGTTCTGACTGAAAAAAATTGGACACAGCAGATTTGCAGAGGACCAAGTGGAGTACACTGTTAACCAAGATTTTGTAAACTTTTTTACCAATTATTACTTATTTTATGTTTTGTAAAAAAACGTTGCCATGACTGAATCCAATTACTTGTTTGTACTTTTCAACTGAAAAATGCAATGTAATGACCATGCGAAGCAGAGATGGCCTAATATGTTGAGTTTTGTCAGGGGGTAGGGCTATTCCAACCAGGCAAGGAGCTCACACGAGGTCTTAGACTCCTCCTTGTCGTGGCTGTGACTGTGGAAATGACTACACCAAGTGGCACGGCGAGTGTGTAAAATACATATTTGAAACATTAGTTATCTTTATGGTAAACCTTTGTTGGCTAACGTCACTCAAAAGACCTGGCTGTCGACAGCTGTTGATACAGCTTTCACAACAGACCAGGATTGGTCAATAAGCTATGATGAATTTGTATTGTTTTTACTTCTTTTGTAATGACAACACAACACAGTTCTACTTTATTGCTGTCGGTGTGAATTATATTAACATAAATTATAATTAGATCATGGATTTCTTACCATTCTCACCATATAACTTGTTTTGTAATTTTTCTCCTCAAAAGACTACAGAGCCAGCTGAGGTTCAGACACTGGTGCTCAGAGGACTGTCTTGGTGACAACCCTACAAACTTCTACAAAGCGTGCTGTGTTAGTAAGCCCTTACATTCTTATAGTTAGGGTTATTGGGATATTTCTGAAAGGCCGCAGCCACCGTTGTCAACAGCAAGCCAAGGTTTTTAATGACAACGCTGACGGCACGCTCCTTTCCGCACATGTGCATGGCCCATGTTAAAGGCATATTAGGCATAAAATTAAGTTAGGGTCAAACACACCGTAACACTGAGTCAGACACCCCTCGAGAGATGAATGTTGCCGACCGCTTGCTTCTCTAGTTATACCAACTTTAGTAACAACCACAGATAGCAATACAGAGAGCCACGCACTCAACCAAAAAGCCACTCTGTAGCCACAAATAACCCTCAGAACAGCATCTAACTTCATCAACAGTACATACAGGGTCCAAGTCATAGCACTAGCCACATATCATCTTTTTAGCTTTTCCTGATTTCTTTAGCAAAGAGACTAAACACACTCTCTTCCAGCTGCCGCATGCGACATTTGTTGGAAGCGAGTCTTCACTAGTATTTTCATTTTCCCCAACAGGAATTTATCCACATGCATCTTTATTTCAGGTGCTCTGTTGCTCTACCTTGAGTAATCCTCACTTTATTTATTTAATTGCAGAGTTCACAGAATTTTGTCGTAGACTTATCAGTTTCTAAGAAGAAAGAGTTTTTTTGTTTTGTAGCCTATGCATTTACAGAGAGGAACTTTTCTTTGTGCTTGTGCAGCATCTCAGAAAAGACATCATTTCTTTTCATATCTGCACATATTCCACATGACAAATCAGAGAAAAGTAGAGCATCCCTGTGTGATAACCACATGATGAATACAAAGCTGCACATGTTTATGGTGTTATCGAAGAGTGAAACAGGGGTATATCACCAGCGCCATGCGTCCTGTATGAGAACAATCAGCCCACATGCGTCATGGTGTCTTGTTTGGAATATATTAGAATAATGTATCCTCTATGTAAATCTGAACACAGCATGCTTTGTACTATTTCTCTGTGTTTGTTTATGCTTAAACAGTCTGGTTTAAGCCATCGTTGGCATATTTAATTTGCATCTTATTTTTTTCTTATTCTACTCACATGTTCAGAATGTAGCTACTTTATTTACATTCACTGTTTGTTTCCACCACACATCACTATGAGAATACACAATATTGTATGTTCGTCCTTGGTGAATGAGTAATGTGGCAGCTATTCATTAAAAAAAAAAAAAAAAAAACATTTTCATATTACAATCCCATATCAACAAAACGGATCCCACATTATCTTATGACGGATAATGTGTCATGATAGGCTCTTGCTTGTTTAGTTTTTTCCTGGTTTTGTAATTAAGTTGTATTTTTTGTGTATTTTCCTTGCGTTTCTGTTCCCTGTTGTTTCTGTTTCCCTGTGTTCATTCTTATGTTCCTCTCCTTTTTTACAGTTTGGTCTGTTTGGTCAGTTTTCAGTGTTTCCTGCTGTATTTATTTTGTAGTAATCGATCCTAGTGCATGAAGTCTGGTTTTACTTCCTTAGTTTTTCCTCCTTTGTTGATCACTCATGAGACTCATCTGTAACTTGTCAGTCTCACCTGTTGCTTGTTTGTGTGCATAGTCCCTGTCTTCTTGTCATTCTTTGTTGGTTCAGTGTCCATGCCTATCCATGCCTCATCAAGCCTACCTCTTGTCCTTGTGGTTTCCTCGTTCCTTTTTGTTTAGTTGGCTTTCTAGTTCCCTGGTGGCCTATTGGTTTATCTGGATTTGGACTTTTCTGTTGGACATTTCAAAACAAGTTTTTGTTGGACTTTCAAGGTTTAGTCTTTTGTTTAATAAAACATTTTGAGTTCTACATGTGGGTCTTCTCTTTTGTTTCTGTTTCAAATGAGACATAATGAAGTCTATCAGGAAATCCAACTACTCCCCATTATCATTAAATTCATGCAGTCCACGCTTCTCAGCACTCCATTATGTTGTTTAAATCAATAAGCTGACATTACGTGATGAGAGGCGGGTAATTAGGTAGACTATTGAGAGTATGTGGGTGGAGACAGAGTGTAAGAGCTGTAATGGAGCTAAATAGAGCAACAATGATGTGTTTAGAGAGTCACTCCCTACTGCAGGGAGACTGACTGACAACTATTCAACAATCCAACTATCACCTCTCCTTGTATTTTTCCACATTTTTTTAAATTTACATATGAATTCAATCCTGACCCAGTTGGCCTGTATAGTACTGTCATAATTCATCTATATTATTTTTTTAAGTATTTTTTGACTGTTTTTTGCCTTTATTGATAGGATAAATTGGAAATATGGGGAGATAGAGACAGATGAGGGAGGACATGCTGCTCATGGTCAGGGCCGGACTCGTACCCACGAGCGCTGTGGGGACCGTGGTCCCCATCCGTGGGGCACACTAGCCTGTGGCAGATGTTTTTTTTAAAAGGCAAGAAGCTTTTCTAGTGATGGTGCCAAGGCAAAGGGCATTACACACAGAAAAATATGGACCTCATTGCCTTAGATGATCTGTTCTCTGTTGTAGATGATGTGGGGTTTCGTGGGCTGATAGAGCACACTGAGCCCTGTTATGCTGAGCAGATGACATTTCTCAGACTGAGTTTACCAGAGCTGTTAAATGTTGTTGCAAGCCACGTTGAAATTGCATGATTACAATTATTCAGTATAAGGTTATACTGATATAACACTAATATATTGCAATGCCTTTACTTTAATAAGCTTAGACAGTCATAGCCATAAATTCAATGGTAGTACTAATTGGCATGATAATTTCTTCACAGCTGATCAGCTCTAAACCTGTTCACACCTGGCCTGATTATGCTGCTGCCTCTGGTGACTTGTGATTGACTCTCACTGCCTTGCTCAAGATGGTGATTAAGAGAAAATGATTTCAACAAAACATCATGCAGACCGCTGGCAGCACAGAGAAGTGAAAGGTGGACTATCATAATCTTGTGATCATAGGGCAGTCTCCTGATCAAGCCAAATATGTGGGGATGTCATGTTTGCATTGGAGCGATGTGACTTTTACATTATCATTGGAAAAGACTGTGGACATAAAAGCAGTCACAATATGTTGATGTTAACAGTTAGTGCCTTTGAAAAAAGTACTGACATTAGATTGAAAAATAAGCACACCGAACTGCAAACATACAGTAGTTGTCATGGTGTGATAATGGTGTGTGATGATTTCCGTGGGCTCATATAATTTTGTCTAGCCAGCCAATTTCAATCCAAATTACACCTGTGCCTAAAACTTTCAAAAGACTTAAAAGTAGTCATTCTCTCGCTCTTTGACATTATCCTTGAGCGGCAAACCGAACTACGTCTTTAAGCTCAGCTTCTATACCATTAGATTATGCTGTCCACTGACTGAACCACTACTTTTTCTTCAATATTACTGTTACATGTGATAAATGCTGATGTCCAGAAATTTGAACATTAGCTAGGGCCTATAGAAAATCAAAATGTGTGTTCTAGAGTTAAGTCAAGGCCACTGGTGCACAGTAAAACAGAAGTAACAATTATAAGAAAGTGAACTAACAATATATGAGCCTTTGTTTTTAACAGTTAGATCAAATAAAGCTGACTGAATTCTGGGTCTGATGAACCCCTCATCAAAATATCTAGTGTTGAAACTCTTAAAGTCCCACTCCGATATTTTTTTTTATAACTATTTAAATTGTTCTCAGTGGTCTTTAAATTGTGATTATTAAGTTTTTACCAAAAATTGCATTACCTGTTCATTTTCAAGGGCTTTTCTTCTGCAGAGCTCCAGTCGATCATTAGCAATTCACCTCTGAGATGTGGCCTCTGTTCTGCACACTCGTCTTCATGCTAACTTGCAGCCTAACATTGCCGGTGTCATAGAAGTAGCAGGTAACATAGGAGCTTTTTAGCTCTCGGACACTAATGTCTTTCAGGACACGATGAAAGCTAATGTCATAATTAGCTTTGCAATTCACTAATGCACATGTTTGTTCCGCAATCGTCCTCTGTATTTCTCCTCTCTATGCAGAATGTGGCGTGGAGTGGTTACGTATGAAATCTCACTGTTTCTGAACCTGCTGTTTGGGTCTGCCAGAGATTCACAGCGATTTGAATGAAGAAATACTCCGAAAGGCAATTTCACATTTAGTTTTCTCATTATATGTCCTCTAATATCAGAAAAAAAGCTGTATGAACGTGTAGACAACAAGAAAAACATGATTTACATCAGAGTGGGTCTTTAAACAAAGTAGTGAAAGCTTGTCCTTTAATAACCCTTGGATAGCTGCATTTTCCATGTCCCCTTCAGTGACAGTAATTTGGCGGACTTGGCTGGTGGCAATCTTTGGAGTGTTTGTGCGGGTGTGTGCATGCAGGCATGTGAGGCTGTGTGTTATGATTAACAGAGGTAGGTGATAGAGGTGAACCAGAATCTGCTCCTTCAGCAGACGTCTCACTTCACAAACAGAGGAAGAACCATCCTCCCTTGACTTCTCATATTTCTGTTTCTCATTTCCCCCTATCGCATGTTCTCCTCGTCCTCCCGACTTCTACTTTCCAAATCTCAAACCACTCAGAGGAAAACTGGCTTTCCCGAAGTGTAAAAATGTTCAATCAGTCCAAGTCTTTGGAGACTCACCTTTTCCTCTTCTTCTGTATTTCTTTTACCTCCTCAAGGGAGAAATGTCTGATCATCTTGTTTCCTGTCTGATTTGGCTCTCAGGATGTCAGCACAGTGGGCAAGAAATGGAGAAAGCAGATGAGGATCTGACAGGGACAGACTCCTGTCTTATGTAAGGATCAGTATTATAAAGATTGTCATTGATAATAATCACAACTAATATAGATACTCCCCTTAATATTATCTAGTTCATCAAATAAAGATTTTGTTATTTATTTATTTATTTATTTTTGGGGGGGGTATCAGGATTTCCACATTTACAACAAAAACACCAAATTTTGGCGTCCATACTACATGTATGCGAAGTTTCAAATCATGAGATAAACCTATTTTGTCATAACCCTAGAAAATAGTACAAGACAACTCTGTCATATATCATTGTTTGTACATCAGCCCATGACACCCAGGACAGAGTATTTCTTCTTTTAACATACAGAAAACAACAGATTTTCATCATGGCTGCTGTATTAAAATAAATCGTGGTGGAAATAAGATTCTGTTCCAATATAAAAAATCATCAACATTTGTCCTGAGGAGACATCTGTATCGGGAGAAAAGTTTTGGTTCAGCTGCCACAAGCAGATGGTCAGTACAGCTTTGAGCTCCTTTACGGTTTTGTTTTTGTCTGATATGCTGGAATCATGGCAGCGCTGCATCTGCAGGCAGGTGTCCAGCAGTGTGTGGAAGAACCTAGCCATGTCCAGATGAGAATCATAAAATCTGTGTGTGAGCATGAGGAGAGACAAAGATAGAGAGAGAGGGAAGGCACATGGGAAGAGGGCTTGGCCAGTACATACCATTCTCAGTGTCCCGTGGAGAATGCCAAGAGTGAGACCCTAAATCTTCAGCCATGCACTCCCCGGACTCCTGCATAAAAATGCTTCACTCATGCTGCTCGCTGTATGTTTTCTGTTAGCCTCGCATTGCTCTCATATTCATCCTCTTTACTATGGAAACAGACAACAGCATATTCCCCCACAAACACTGCATGCACACAAACACTTCTTACACAACCAAATGAGTTAATGCAGCTGGATGAGCAGAAGAGAGGAATGGTTTTATTTCAGTTTTATAGTTACATTTAATTTAAAACAAGTGTCATACTGTTATTTTGCACACAGTAGGGGCTGCCTTCCTGATTACCTTCCAGCCCAAAGTTGACAACAGTCAAGAAAACCATTAAACAGAGCCAACAAACAGTCCTGATAGTAAAACTAGAGTGATGTGGAGGTTCTGCTGAAATAACTCTTGGACAACTGGAAATAGACTCATATCAATCAAACAATCATAAAACTGGTATGGACCCAGACAGACAGAAAGCAGGAGTAGTTTTTGAAATGCATTCAGCCAGTTTTATGACATAAGTATCAACTGGGTATGAAAGGTATAAAGAATTATTAGTTTAAGATAACCTTTAAGGGAATTTTTTTCATCATACGAAATAAAAACATATATGCAAGGAATAATGAAGAGTGAGCAGATCATTACAGGTACCCCAACACTGCAATATCACAATGACTGCAGCACCTGGTTTAAGGTCTTCTACCTCAAACTTTAAAGGTTTGTGGGCACTTTCCTCTCACTAAGCCAGCCCTTTACCGCTGCCAAAGTCAATACTGTGGCTCCTGTTGTGTTTGCTTTGTCTCAGTCTTCTTGAATGTGTTAGAAGTCTCTTTCTTTCAGTGCCTTGTGTTTTTAACCTAACCCCTTGTTTCTGGGCTGTTTTACTCATCTCTTCTTACTTGGTTGGCGCCATCATCTGCAGATCTGGTGTCTTTAGGACTGGGTGATATGGGAAAAAGTTTATCATGGTATATATTTTTTCATATCACTTGATATCGATATGTATCATGATATAATAAATTAAATTTAACAGTGCTCATTGGTAGCATGTCTTTTGCAATACAATAAGCTAGTGCATCTGTGAGGTCCTTGTGTCTCTTTGGCATTTTGTTGTGAGGTGTTGCGTTGGAGAAAGTGGACTGAATGGTTGGTTGTTTCGGCTGCACAGGTGCCACGGGCTCCTTGCTCCGCTCAAGGTTTGTAACCTTTTGCATTGTGCATGCTCTGCCGCATGGCACTGCTACAAGTGGTGAGAAAGCTGCTGCCACAGTTTTTTGCTACTTGGTTCTAATTCAGCACATGATTGGTTCAGCATGAAGCGGACCCAGAGCAACTCCCCTTTTCATTGGCTATTAGTATAGTCTAACTAAACATGGCAGAATGCTGACTATTGAAAAGCATATTGACCATGTTTTATATTGATATTGAGGGAAATTAATTTACGATATACATCGTTATCCTTTTTATTGCCCAGCCCTCGGTGTCCTGCCCTTCATATCCAGTAAAAGAAACATCAAAAATTTGCTTCTTGTTGTTTACCAATTGAGAATGCAAAAGGAAGCCAACATTTTTGCCACAGTGTCAACAGGCAAAGGTAAGATGTGTCTGACTCTTTTCTGAGGACTCATTTGATTTGACCATCATGTTATCTCTGACAACGGCTACGGAAATAAATCACAGGCACAATAGGATTCAATTACATTACAGAGTCACTGGTGTAGGTCAGATGCATTGGTCATGTATGTTATAAAGGTATGAGTGAAAGTGGAGATGGCAAAAACCAAACCAACTAATGGAAACCAGGGGCATAAAGGTGGAAGCTATACTTAAATAAACTAAAGGCAGATGTCCTCACTTTCCCTCATGTCCTTCCTGGCTCTAAGTTGTTTGTGAAAAACCTTTAGGCATTCACTCTAGTTCTGTCAGGAGTGTGGTTCAAAAACTTTAAAGCCCAAAATGAAGCCAGATGTTCTGAATGATTTACCAGCCTGCCAGGTAATGGTGTGCATTTATCAACCATTAGTCTTTGTAAACTAACAGCTTGTTATGGTCCAGGGACGACACACAGCTCTCCGTACACCCTGAGGTAACAAATGCTAACAGGCTGCACTCACACCTGCACTAAACCTCACAAAAAAATGTTGGAGTCCGATGGAGACCGACTACTAATCACTGATATATTTGTTGTCTTACTTGTTTTTTAGCCTCTGCAACCTTTCAAAAGACAAAAGGCAGGTGAGGATCTGGAGGGAAGACAATTATGTAACTTCAAGTGTGAAAACTGGTCTGTGTTTGCAGGGTCCTCTGGCAGTATTATTGAGCTATTAGTGTGTGGTGTGGTGTTTTGTCTTTTCTTTTTGTTATTCCCACTCACGTCAAGATTTTCCCTTTAACAAACAAAGCCTCAAAAATTCTTCAAGTTTTGATACATGAACTAAGAGTCTCTTTGAGGTGAGGATGTGGCCAACGTTAAAGAATACATGCTTATCAAGAAGAGCCGAAATGCAAGAGGACTAAATGAAGCAAAGTCCTGTGTTCAGTGACAAACCCCCATCATTCATATAGAAGTGTTGGCAGAGGACTGGATGATGCTACTGTCTGTAAATTTCCTGTTTGAGTCTCTGGAGCTGACTTTAAAAAAAGGGGGCGAAATGGCTCCCAAGTGAAGCCAAAACTTTTAGAGCTCCCCTGGTCCCTGGCTGTAGCATGGGTCATAAAGTACATATCCGTCATTTTAACAGATGTGTAAAACTATAAAACCAAAATACACATCAAATGATTGCTCTCAAACACACTCTGTATTAGAGCAGTTACTTCTTATATTGCTAATTTATGTGCAAATGTTCATTTTCTAGAGTATACTTTCAGTTCGGCCTGACACGTCTCTGACAACCGTCTCTTCAAACAAATGAGTGTGTTCGTGTGTATCATATCTAAACTAACCACCCAGCTTGTCCTTCATGCATACCGTAAAAGTGCATTAGCTAAACATTCAAGACACACACCATCACCCCTCTGACAGCCACAAACATGAGGGACACAAACTGGTTTCTGTCCTCTTGCTGCATGATAGCGACTAACTGTGAAGAATACACACTTGCATGTTACACAAAAAAACACCCATTAGATGCTGTTTTTTCAGTGAAAAGATGTACAAAAGTTCATAAAAAAATAACACGATGTTGTGTGAAAGGAAGCCAACATAACAAACAGCCCTGTACCTCTGAGAGGAGTTATATAGCTGCTCTGTTTCCTCAAGTCAACTCTGTGTGTTTGTGTGTATACGAGTGCGTGTCTGTATCCTGGCACCCATATTGTGACCACAGTACATAAAAACACAAAAATGATGAGGGGGGACAACACACATTTGTCATGATCATTTGACAAACAGGCAGGAGCTAACTGCAATAAACTCCAGAGAAAGACAATCAATCATTTAAAATCATTAGCAACACTTTTGCCGCAATTGATTTTATAACCAGAAAGTTTGCCAAATGTTTCTAAAAGTTTAAGTATAGTAAGGTGTGACTAGATAATCTTATCAAACTATCATCAGCAATAAGACTGGCTTTAGAATCATATCCATTCAGGTTATTACCACTAATGTTTGTATTAGATCATATAGCACAGGCTAATGTTTTCAATGCTAAATGAAATATAGCTGGTGAAGCTGGGAAGCCCTGCCGTAAAGATTAATAAAGTTGAAAGGGATGAGATATTGTAATGTTGGTCTTTACTTAAAAATTAATCCTTTCATTAGCTGCGTTTACATGCAACATTTTCCTCATTACAATTGAAAATAATTGTATTGAGTGAATCGGATGCCAATTGATTAGCTCCTCCTCTCTACCTTCAAAGGTGTGAGTAGAGAAGAGGTGCACTTCTATTTCCGGCTTCTTCTCTACATCTGGAAAATGCATCAACATCGTGTTTTATCTATTTATTTTATCGTTTAGTTGTGTTTTGGTCATGACTTCTGGGTTTCGAGCATCATTATGTGACCATACGTACTTGGGCAGAACAAATAATCCAGTCTATCAACCGAATACGATCTAGTTGGCCATTTAAATCGGCGTAGACTACCTCCTACAATCTTTCTTGTGTTCTCTTTGAGTGAAAACAATAAATATGTAATTAAAACAAATCCTGCTCTCAAGTGCCCACAAACAAATTGGTGTTTATGAGGCCAGGAAAACACAACAAAGAGTGCCTCTCTGTTCCACCTCCCTCTCTGGCATGTTGACCTTGGCTGCTGTTACCGGGCAAATCTCAACAAAATAACAGAGAGAGTAAAAGATGTGACTGAAATGGAGAAAACAGATCTGAAAGTTGTTGCGTGTTATGTGAACAAAAGAGTTGCCTTGAAATGTGATGATATTGTTTAAGAATGATGAGAGGACCTTCACCATGGTTACCATGGCAGCAGTGAGGCAGGACCCCTCACGGATCCCCTACATCGTGTCTTTGTGGGATTAAAAGCCTTCAGTAGATCATTTTGAAAGCATGCTAGTATTCAGAATGCTTTGCAGAGATACAAATACAGCTTCATGATGTGTTACACAATCTGTTTAACCAGCTGTTTCTCTCCACTGTTACATTTCATGGTTTGATCAGAGTAAACAATGTTTACTGATACTGTGTCATTTTTTTCATTTCTACTTATTTGTATTTGCTATTATATCGGGGGGTTTTTTCTCTCTCATATCGCTCTGAATTCTTATGAAAAAGAAAACATGTCTTTGTATTATAATGACCATGACTACAGTACATTTGCATATGCTTTTATTGTTTTTAATATCACAGTATGCATACTCAACATCTCGGAATCCTATTAACTCTGATGCAAAAACACCATTTGTCTCTGTCTGGTTTGTATTTTTCATGTCAAAGACATTTTAAGGACTTACAGCCATGAGGGTTCACAGAAAAATGAGCCAGATGATTTGGACAGCAAGGACAGATCATTTGCACTGGCCTGAATCTTCCATCACTTCACTATCCAAAAACTTACTGATTCAAGTTTAACGAAACACTTTGTCTTGGCTCTACATAACACTGTTTCACCATAAAAGAGGATATGACTTTATCTTTCTGCTTCTTCATGAATAATCTTTCAGAGCACAGAAGAGAGCAAAGTAAGAAGAGTGGAAGACTGGGTTCATTTTACCCTGTTGGATGAGATACACATTAGATTTAGAAAAAAAAAACATAATTGGCTAATTCTGCTGAAGCTAAATAGACCATATGTGAGGAGGCACTTGGTGACAAAGCTTAAACTTACTGTGTGTGTGTGTGTGTGTGTGTGTGTGTGTGTGTGTGTGTGTGTGTGTGTGTGTGTGTGTGTGTGTGTGTGTGTGTGTGTGTGTGTAAGAGAGAGAGAGCGTGATAGAGAGAGAGACAGAAAAAGACACGAAGTGTGTGCATGCATTTGCTTCCTTACAGGGCTGGCTCATGACTCATCTGAGGTAGCATAATGACTAATTTTATATTGTACTGGAAGTAACCAGATTTATCTTATTCTCCCCAGAGAAGTTAAAACAGATGAGTTCTTGTTCATGTTGGCCACGTGTTTTCAGACTTTACGGGTCTTGTGCAAAAAGAGAAGAGGTGTAAAAGTTGACTGCAGAGGTCTTTTGTAGAGGCCTACAATTTAATATAGACACAGCCAAAAAATGGGAATGAGGCAGGCCTTAAAGGTTCTGGTAAACGGCTTCATCATGCCCACCTGTCAGTCATATTACTGTGCCCCTAATCATGCAAACTCTAAGCCTGATTTTGACCAAAACAGATAACCTATAAACCCCCATACAGTGTGTATGAATAAAGAAGTGCACATATGAATTTATGATATCAAGTTGGACGCCATAGAAAACACGTGGGGATTTCTTGGCTTTTGGAGACACCCTTAAATGGATGCTCAATGACTGCAGTACTGCAGCACATTCAGAAAAAATGTGTGATTGCATATAAGTGGATGGTATTATGATATTTGATTGCAATTTAATATTTAATCATCCACTTGCTTGGTTAATGAGAAACAGGCAGAAATAATGTATTTAAAACATACAAATATGAAAACTGTTATGAGGAGTTTTTTTAATGTCTGTGAAATAGGCTGAAATTAACAGTGATTCCTAAAAGTCAACAAGACCGTGAGAGACAAGATCATGAGGACAGTTGAGGAGATGAAGACAGAATGTCCAGAATTAAGTGAACATCCTCTTTAGGCTGCAGATGTTCAACAAGCAAGATGCTCAAAGGGAAATGTGCATGCCCTGTACTGGGTCCCTTTATGCCCTATAGAGAAAAAGTGGACCCCCCACTTACCACAGGATAATATGCACTCTGGGTTTGAGCAAACATTGCAAACTGCGATTGCAAATTTTTTGTGTGGTTGTATAACTGCACACCTCAGTGTGTTTAATTGTTTAAAATGCCTACAAGAGAAGCTTAAAATGAAGTGCTTACTTTTAATTTTCATGCTACATTCAAGTGAGGACCCTCTTAGATCTGCAGGCTACCAGAGTCCTGCAGGGAAGCAGCAGAAGCCCTTAATGGTGTTTACACTATCCCGAACGCTCTGCTACGTGTGGGGACTTTGAGTTTCAGTCCTTCACATGTGAGAAGACAGAATCTAAGAACAATGACAGACCCTGGACACAAGTAGAAAGAGTTTTTAAAGTTTTAAGTAAGTGCTTTTTAACACTTTCTAACCATTTGCTTCCACACAAATGTAAAAGGGGGTTTCTGTTTTGTTTCTATTTCAAAGTATGTTTTTCTTGTCTAGCATGAGGTCAATACAATGTGGGTTTAAACATGAATCTTCCTGCTTTATTCAAGGAAGCACATTATGCTGTTGGTTTATAAAAGGGATTTCAACTAGGTCCCTTGTGTGACTGTCTCGCCTCCTTCACCTCTGGTTGGCTTGAAAAGCTGGAAACGTCATCACACGCTCAAGCCAAATGGTCAGCACTTATGGCCAATCAGAGGCGAAGGAGGGCGGGACCTTCCCTTACCATTCTACAGCGTCCTGGGTGAAAGCGAGAAGACAAAAATGGAGTCTACTTCAACTTCATGTGATGGCAAACTGGTACTCCTTTTGCTTTCTCAAAAGAAAAAGAAACGTAGCACATGGTTGCCTCCAATATCACAAAAAAGAAGAGAACTTGGTGAGTTTCACTGCTTGGTTCAGGAGCTGAAACTGTACCATGGTCGCTTCAGAAGCTATTTTTGGATGTCTGTTGGACAATTTGAAGTTCTGCTGAAACAATTAGCTCCAAGTTTGAAGTGTCTAGACACTAGACACTAGTGTTGCAATGGCTTTCTGTCATGATAGCATGTACTGAGTCGGGGCCAGTACCAGATAAGCACATTAAACTATGGTAACAACCATTAGCTTACGTTAGCACAGATGAAAGTTAAAACAAAGACGTTTAGCAAACTGTTGAAGCACACAAAACATTGTCATATGAGAAATCTGATGCTATGACTCTCCACAAGTTATCCTTCAGGTTGTTATCTTTGTAATGTTTGTGTCTTTTATCAAAAAGCGCTCTGTTTTACAACACTTAAACAATCAGCCGGTCAGCCATGTCGGATATACCGGTGAATTAGTCGTCACAACAACACACAATCTGATTGGTCAGAAGTGGACACACAGTATGCAAAACTTTAGAAAAATCGACCATGATCCGAAAAAAATAAATGCTGCAATATCGCTGATGTAAACGCTTGTATTGACAGGATACAGGTTTGAAAAAAAATATTGACGTCCAAAATAATCGCACGACAAAAATGGTCCTGGTGTGAAAGGACCTTGAGACTCTAAAAAAGTTTTTTGTGACCAAAAAAATCCCTCGCAGCTCCCAAGTGAAAAGGGTTAATGTGCAACTTGTTAGTAACATGACTGTGTATAAAAAGGGCTCAAGAGAGGCAGAGTCTCTTAGGCTAAAAGATGTGAAGAGGTTCACCACTTTGTGAGGGATTGCAAAAGCATATAGGTCAATAATCTCAGAATAATGTTCCTGGGCATGACATTTCAAAGACTTCATGGATTTCATAAAGATTAGGGAATCTTTGTAAAAAAGGGACAAGGCTGAAAACCTTCTACTGGGTGGCTGTGAATTTCTGGCCCTCAGGAAGCACCGCAGAAAACATGACTTTGTTGTGGAGGTCATTGCATGGGCTCAAAATCATTTTCACAAACAACTGTCTGTGAGCACAATTCATCACTTTCTATAGAGCTTGCATATTAGATGCCCCATCTGCTGCACTTCCAATGCACAAGGCTATGTCTAATTTCAGTTTATCCATCACCTCTGTTAGCAAATCAACAAAATACAGTCCAGTAGACTCCTTGTACTTGACCACAGCAATAAGCCTCTCATTAACAGCATCAGTGACATATCTCAGAATGATTGAGCATTGATCCTGAGAGGTGATGTCCTGTGTTGTGTAAATCAATGGAGGACCATTGTAAACCTCAATATCTCTCACCCACTGCATACTACTGAATTAACTCCTTTTGGTTTCTACAAAGGACATTTAGAGCTTTTCCATGATACTAAATGTGAAGGGGTGGGGCTTTAGTACCTTTCTCTTCCTCACTCAGAAAAAATGGCTCCCATCAGTGCATGCACATTTTATGGGAAGAGGAAAAGTACTGAAGCCCCACTCCTTCACATTTGGTATCATTGAAAAGCTCTAAATGTCCTCTGTAGAAACCAAAAGGAGTTAATTCAGTAGTATGCAGTGGGTGGGAGATATTGAGGTTTACAATGGTCATCCACAGAGGACAATTTGAACTACTGGTAGTCAGAAGGTTAAGGATGGAGCCCTCTGTCCCTGCTTTGTGTTCTTTTTGTCCGTATTTCTGAATGTATCCTTGAAGTTGAAGAAGCATAAGTGAGCCTTAAACCCCTCTTGCCTAATATCTTCATTACACCCACTATACGCTCCAGAACCTGAAGTCTCTTTCTGACTTGGTTTCTGTTGGCAGACATCTGGCTGCCAGCCAGCAAACTCTTTATATTAGCTTTGCGAGCCTGTAGCATATAGGCTTCTGCACAATCATTGTGTGCCTTGCTGCCATTAGGCTTATCTATGCGCTGGCTCCAATGCTTCCAATCCTCCATTCCAGTAATACAGTGATTGCTGTCTGTGGACTTTGCAAAGGCCATGCAAACAAAGCAAAACAGTCCATGACGCTCTTCACAGCATGGCAGCCACTTTCAAATGGTGTCGTACTCACAGCTGGAAACTTTCTGCTAAATTGGGTTCTTCGTGGTTTGTTGAGGGTGATGATTTAAAATTATTTTAAGGGTCTCTGGGTCAGGACAAATGAAAAAAAAAAAAATAAGGGGGGCTCACTTGGCTGCTGGGGTCTCTGGGGAGATCATCTCCACAGGAAAGGCTGTGGTGGGCCTGCCGTCTATCACAAATCTGGACATGAAAAGTTGAGGAACAGGGCGGAGTAGGTTTGAACACTGTTGCTAACTCCTCAGTAAGGAAAGTAGTTAGAGGCTGTCGTAGAAGTTGCTAAAAGTTGCTAAATGACGTCACCTAATTTGCATAATTTCTGAGTCAAATCCACCACCGCCAACTCCAGATGGCCAGTCCACCACTGCACAATGGTAATCATGTTCCTGTCGTGATTTTCAAAAAAATCACGACAAAATTTGAGTGGCATCAAATTTATTATGAACATGTTTTTTCCAAGTTTGACATTGGATATATTTTTTATACTTTATCCCAACTGAATATGAGATTTAAATGACTTACAAATCTTGAAACTCTGTGTTGATCAACATTTTACAAAGTGTGCCAACTTTTGGGGGAATTTTTTGGGGTTGTTTGCAGTTGGATTGAATGTGCTTCAGTGTCCACCAGAAGGGATCTCATTTCCATTTTTAACATAATTGCCCAATCTGACAAAAACACATGCACTTCCTAAACCAGACTACCAACTGTTATTCATTATCTTATGCCAGGAGCTGTGCACTGAACAGTCTTAATTTTAAAAGTGACGCAAATAAAAAATTCAAAACAGTGTCTTTCCGCCCACAGGCTGCATCAGCTAAAGAACAACATATGTAGGCTCTTGGAGCTGCTAACATGAGGTGTTTGATGATTAAAAAAACACTTAAAAGAGTCAAGCCAATTGTCTGTTGTAGCCAACTGTTCCTATGTGGTTAAGTTGTGTATTATTATTTTAAATATTATTAGTGATGCATAAACCCACACATGGAGGACGCAAATACACAAAACATTGTGGTCACATAATTTACATGAAAGCCCTCCAGACATGTTCTGTAGACGAGTAATCATGCGTACAATGAATGAATAATTCTGCACACGCACAACCCCACTCATGAAGTGTAATGTCAGTTCACTGACTTAGATACAACTCCAATACTAAATAGAGATTGGTTGTGGAGAATATGTGGAAAAACCCCAGAGCAAGGAGAAAGCATCTATTCTCTGTCCTCTGTGGGGAAGCATTTCTGCAGAGGTTTAGATTAAATTCAAATCCTTAAGGGAAAACTAGGTGCATTGTAGGTTGTGTACAGTAATTGAAATGTCAGTGATGTGAAAATATTTGGACCTTGAGAAAAATAATGTTCACACTGCACACATTTCCGTCTGAACACTCACACACTCATCAGAGAGCCATCTGCTTTTGCCCCTCCTACATTTCAAATCATCAAACACTTAATATTGAAGACAACCTGAAACTGTCAAGCTTTAAAACAAAGGAAAAAAGAAAATCTGACACGGATTATATAAAAGTTTAGAAGAAAACCATTTCCATTTTTGTTTGTCCCAATGAGCATCCATGAGTGCTTCTATTAAGACTAAAAAAGTACATTTCTTACAGTAATATTATTTAGGAAGATGGAGTCTGACTAGCTGACCTAAGCCTGAATAATATGAGACAAACTGATTGGATTGTGCAGTAAAAATTTTTAGTAAGATACATGAACAATACTGAAGTGCATTTACAGTATGCTACATACTCACTGAACTGGCACAAATTAATTAGATGGATAGCTTTAGTTAAACTTTGTCTGCCCTATTTTCAATACATAGACAACACCTGGCTGGGCTGCCAAGTATGTTTTTATCTGTTCAAGTAATGAACACTTCTACTTTTATATTTATAAGATCACCATCAATGATCATTGTTGTTTAGCCTGTGTAACTCATCTGATAGCCTGCAATGGCCCACACATACTCTGCAGGTGATAAGAGACATAGAAAACAAGGCCCTATCTATGCCTTTCTGTTGATGTACTGAACTGGAAATTGAAAAAGTATTTGCTGATTCTTTCCAATCAGTGACATTCTTAAGAGCTTTTTATATGTCCACACCATAGACTGTATATACTATGGACAACTTGGTTCCATAGCACTGCGCAGTAACGATGCGCGCATTCGGCCGCGCAGTCGCCGTGATGACGCTCGGCTCAAACAGCATATTCCCCGGGAGAGCTACACAATCCCTAAACACCAATAGGCTGTATAAGGAGTCAATCACAGAAAACATGAACCCCCTAATAACTTTTAAAAGCAGAGCTGTACAGAAAAGGTGTTATATGATTGATACCTTTAAAATCAAATTAGGTGTAAGAAATTTTTAAAAATACAGAGTACACACCCTCTGTAGATAAACACAATCACACTTTCTTTGGATTATGAATGATAATTCTGGGAAATATTTATTTATTTTGCCTCTCCCATACACAGCAGATTAAATGTTGGTCCATATTTAGTGACTTTTTCTTGTATCACCATTAGACATCAAAAATAAATGTCTCATTATGGGTGCCCAGGAGTTTCACTTTTGTCACACTCCAAAGAAAACAGGTCTTGATATTTACGTGCACTGTACCAAAGTTTAACACTTTGATATTGTGTTAACACTAGTTAGAAGGCAGGGGCAGAAAGGCGAGAAAGACACAAAGTATTTCCATCAGGGAAAACATACAGCACATCAAAAGTGAAACTATTTTGAACATTAATGCAAACAAGTCTAAAGACTTCGGTGCAAAAATATTGAAAACAAATACAAAGCCATGCAACCCACTACAAATGTAAATACAAAACTGCAAACCTCCAAAAGCAAATGCAATTAAAAAATAATGCCTTGTGTTGGCTTTGCCTATGTCTTCCAACAACAGGAGATCTTCCTGGATACCTTTAGTAAATATCTTTCAAAGTTGGATTTGTAAAAGTTTACACTCCTGCAGGCCATCCAGCTTAAAAATACAAGCAGGGAAAGCATTTGCCAAACACATGGATTATTCATCTTCCTCAAAATGCAAATAAATAAAGCTTTAGCCTCATCCCTGTGTTTTTGTGTCCAAGTTTGTTTTCCCTTCCAGGGCAGTCATGTTAAACTGATCTGCATGCTGACTGCTGCCAAAGGCTGATAGATAAAGTGTCAATGTCATTTCAGCTTTACATAAGTGCAGACTAATGGCCTTTTAGGGTTTTTGTTTGGAAACAGAGCAACAGTGATGAGACAGAGGCTCCAACCAACTTATTGAATCACTGCTAAATGACTAGCTGGATTGGGCTACTAGTCTGCCCTTGATGGTCTCTGCAAATAATGTGTTTATGTCTTACTCTGTCTTTGACAAAACCCTCATTATTGAAAGAAATATTTGGCAGTTTTAGCAGTCATAAATCAGCCACTATCATCCAATTCAATCAAGTACAGTAATGAAGTAGCAACAGTATCCAGCAGTCCATTTTTGCAGAGCCGAAGTAAGGTTGGGCGGTATCCAAATTTTGATACCATCATACCGTCTTCACACTTTACCGCAGTGTACAGTATTACCGTGACTAATTAAAAATTATGACTTAAGGCTCAGACAGCGTCATCAAACTGTTGGCTTGTGCCTACACCGTTCACAAACCGAATACCAAACACTAACAATGAAACAAAGAGACCATTTCCCTCTTTAAGTATGTTGTCACTGCATCAGTGCAGGTTTTACAACAGACACAGTCCCTTTTGTACTTATTTGGTTTCCCGAAGCTCCCCATTATTGTCGGCTGTGTTTAAGTGGCGGTGGACTGAGTTGTTGTTGGTCCTGATTCTGTATCAGTGGGAGGCGTTGAAGCTGCTGCACTGAGTGAACTCAGGGCCAAATGCATCCTCACAGCAGCGAGTGGGTCGTTGATTCGTAGATGCATCTTTCGGTTTTAAGTGTTTTCATCTCTTGTGGTCACCTTTTTATTACTATTTACTTGTACTTATTACTATATTTCTGAAAAAAACTCTGTTTGGCTTGCTCTGTCTTACTTCAATCTCTTACTCTCCCTTTCTCCCTCGCCCCTGTCAAAGTTGCAGTTTTGGTGGAACCATTCAAGATTACCGTAATATATACCAAACATCATATATTGACAGAAAGCACAGATACTCAGCTGTCTGTCAGAGATGGAATTTTTCCGATTGAGCAAAATTTCAAGGAGTTACGGTATTGAGAAGCTGTGTAGCGCTCTGCCAATACTTCCTGTGTTTTGCAATGACTGCATACCTCATTTGGTTACGACTACTGTAGTAAATCCTATATATAGGCGCATGCCTAAAACTCTCAGCTTTCTAACACATTTGAAATTTTTCTGATTGGATAAACTTTGACGGAGTTAAGGTAATAACAACCCGGGCATACAAAACATAGCACCATTGCTATGACTGATACTGTTGCTTTTAAAAGACACTGTTGGTATACCTTAATACCTTATCACCACCCCACCCTAAGCCAGAGCTTGACAACAGACAAGGCAGGCAGTTGCTTGGGGCCCCAGGCCACTCAGGAGCCCCCAAGGGCTGACGAACATTACTCCACAAAAATGTCATAAAATATTGCAACCACACTAAACAACTAGTGGTCAAATTGCAATGACACCTTAAACAGCGGTAAGTGGAGCAGATAGTGAAGTGTGGCAAACACTTTAACTAGCATTAGGTGTAAGGCTGGCTGTTAATTGTTTGCTAGTTAGTTAGCCGTCTTAGCGGAGCAGGAGACGTTAGCCTGGTGTTCCCGCTTCGTTGACTTGCTGTTAATGTGTGTTGACACACCCACACTGTCTTATAAGGTTAGCTGAGAGAGAGAAAGTGTGGTTGTAAGGTACAATACTGAAATTTCTCCAAAGTAACTGGAACACCGGTAATGGAGTGATTTGGGCTAACCAAGACAGCAGCTTTTACTGTTAACAAAATGCTATTAATGATAATTGTGCCTAACTAGCCTAACTCTTACACTATTGATACTTTGAAATTAGGATCTAAATTTAGACAGTGTGCTGTCTGCATAAAAGACAATCAGTTTTGGAGCATATAACATACTGAAGTAAGTCTCAGACACCAAGTCTAAGAACAAGGGTGAGGTGCTGGCTATTGTGGTAAAAACATACCAGAGCTGTAGCTATTTTAGAGTGGAATTTTAAATTTATGTAGTAATAATGATAAATGTTTTTAAAAAGTTTATGTTTCTGACCTTTTTTGTTGGTTTCAGATAATTTATATGTTAAACGCTTGTCAGAGGGGCCCCTTGAGAATTTTTGCTTGGGGCCCCAGCACACTCTAGATTGGGCTCTGCATGTTTGAATACTAATCTTACAGTAAAGGACAAAATAACAAATTACTTCATGTAGTCACCAGTCCACTCAAAGCTTTTACATTACATGTCACATTAACTCATGCACTGCACCGATTCATACACTGATGGCAGGAGACGCTTCAGTGCCCATCAGTATTAACTACTCTCATTCATACATGGTTATTCACAAAGCACTCACTTTCCCACTGGGAGTAATCTGGGGCTCAGTGAACCACAGCTGCCCTGACAGCATTCTTTGTGAGACTCATCTGTTTCATAGAGACATAGTCCATGTAACCTGAGTGTCAGAGCTGGTATGTTGTATCATCCCTTCAATAATCCCCCTGTACAGCTTGCACTTGCCCCAGCCTCATCTCACAGTTCATTATTCATGGAGCTGAGTCTGCTCTGTAGAGACTCACAAACCTGCTTCTACACACAGATATTATCAACAGTCTTAGCGTGACTTTGCAGAATTGTCTGACTGTATGACCTAAAAATTGTGTCAAATGCCAGACTGAGTTGAAAAAAGTAGAAGTTTGCGTGTGTGCAAGCAGGTCAGAGCTTTGATTTGCAACCACAAACTACCCAGGAGTTTGCTGTGACAACACCACCAGTCAGGATAAATCAGAAACAGCCTCCCAACAGCTTAACGTTTACTGGAGTGTGTGTTTCCATACTGTTCTGCACACTTGAAACGACAAATTTTTGCTCCAATTTGACCCAATCTTTTCCTGAGCTGAGGCACAAATTGATATGCAAACACAGCAGGTTAAAGTGACAGGTCATCACAAGAGAGTAGTTGGTGACCGTTAAATTACACTTGTCTGAACGGTGCGATCAATACACAATAAAGCTGTCCGATACGCTTTTCTGCTCATCAATCTGTTATTTCTCACTCTTTTCCTGATACTCTATGTCCAATTACATGTAGTATTGATATTAAGTCCAAATCTGCACTCATGGGTATCCTGTAAATATCACACAGTGCTGACTTCAGTGGTGTCTGTGCTACAGAAAAGAAGCAAAAAAGGGTGAGAGAGAAGTGCTCCTGTAAGGGTATCTGCAGGCTTGAATGGCAGCACTCTCACTGGCAAGCTGGGATTTTTTTGTCTGTTTGTTTTCAGAGGCAAGTGAAGATCAATCTGTTAAAATTGAGAATTAAACTCGGACCAGGAATCTCTTGCAAGAACCAATAAGCACACCTCTCCAGATGTCAGTCAGAGTTGGCGCTCAGCTGTCAGTGTATGGAGCTGAGCTGAGCAGAGACATCAATTATCATCATGATGCCTGTGCAATTTTTCTAACCAGCCTCAGGCTCTTTCCGTCTCAAGATTAAGAGGCAAGAGAAAATGATGGGAAATCAATCCTAGTGACAAGAAGAGAGGGAAATGTGCATGAGACAGGTTGCTGCTGAGAACACACTCATGAACAAGCTGTGCACACAAATAAAAGTAGGAGGGAGTGACGGACATCAGGGAAGAGACGCTGACCTTCAATTAGCACAGGAGGGTTTCAGCGACAGAGCTTAACTGCTCCTGTTTTCATTCAGAGTAAAGATACAGTTTCAGTGTTTGGACTATCTGCTCTATCTGAAGGTTTTGATCACTTATAACATACAAGAACTTATAAGTCTGCATAAGAGAGATAAAAAATAACACAATGCCTCTTTTTCTTAAAGGGACATTCTGGTGTAAATTTAAGTTATGGTAAAACACACCGTAACACAGAGTTAGAAACCCCCCTTGGGAGATGAATTTTGCCGGCTGCTTGCTTCTCTGGTTATACCAACTTCAGCAACAACCATGCGATAGCAATACACAGCGATCTATGTCTCCATGCACAAACCTCAACTAAAAAGCCACTCTATAGCCACAAATAATGCTCAGAACAGCACCTAACTTCATCAACAGTACATATAGGGTCCCAGCCATAGCACTAGCCACCAAACATCTCATTATCTTTGCCTAATTTCTTTAGCAAAGAGACTAAACACAACTCACTTACTCTTCTCCAGCAGTGGAGTTTACTGAAATTTACGCTGGGATATCCATTTGTATGTTATATAGCATCCTTAAGCATGCTAGATAACATACAAATGAATTACTTTGGACTCACTGGCTCATCATTGCTCATTCTATAAATCAAAGTATTCAAATACAAATTGAGTGTATTATAGATAACAATCAAAAGTGACATGAGATCACAAATTTGCACCAGAAAGCAAAGTAGCAGTCTAAAAGATGACTATAGAGTTTGAGATTCTGCTTTAAAGCACCATAAATCTCTGAACAACATGCAGCTCTGCAACATGTACTCATTTGGTCTCTTTCCCCTTTGGGTTTACTACTTTTACACTTTGACTTATCAGCTGATGGTGTTTCAGAGGATCACATCTATACAAGACTGACAGATGTACGAGAGGGATAACGGGAATGAGCGATGACAATGAAAACAAAGAGTCTTGTTTTTACTCCTGTCAACGCTTTCTGGGATTCGTGATAAGTTTTAAGACTTTTGGAGTTAGAGGATTGTTTATCCTCACAGCTTGATGCCCAACATGTTGTGAGGAGGCTCACGGCTGCTTTAATGCCTCTGCTTGAGAGTGTCAAAATAGAAGTCCAAATGGTAGTAAGAATCCCCTCAGGTGTCCTGGGAAGAAAACAAATATTACTGTAGCACAATGGCATCACTACCCCTTCTTTAGGCTTTGCATATTAGGCATAGTTGAGGGCTTTTGGACTGGCCCTCATTGCTAAAAGCACAACTTTAAAAAATCTTAACTGAAGGCACTGAGAACCAGTTTAGTTTTTCTTTTAATTTCTTTTGTTAGAAAACCTCTTGTGCTCAAAGATCAGCTTTAAAAATCGCTTGATTTTCAACCTTTGGAGAAGTGACATTATTGGAAAAAATGAATGATGATAGAAGGACACCAAAGGAGATCTTAATAACTTTTCTGATCCAACTAGTTTAAGGCCCAGGGTTGATCAATTGGGGCTGAAGCAGGAACAAGCTCTTTGCACTACTTCACCTGACATGAGTCAGCTGATTTGAGGGTGGGATTGTTTACCAAGATGTGTCTGAGGGGGTATGACCAGCATGAGTTGTCCCAAAATGACCTCAGGAACGATTAAGGTTTGGAACAACATGACCTGTCGTTATTCAACAATCAATACCCTTGTTGTGTCTGTGGGAAATGTTTTAAGTCTGGGTGTATTTAACATGATTTATTGGTGAACCTAACCTGAGCACATGATCGTATGTAATGTGTGAGAGCCGCTGGTGTTCTGGTGCTCTTACCACATGGTAACCCATGCCCTACTCCTCTTTGCACTACATACCAGAATACACAAGACACCAAATAAAATCCACTTCCTCAAAGGCTGTGGTTTCTTCCTTTTTCCAATTCTCTGTTCTTATTGGGTCAAAGTTTACAAATCCAAAACAGCATCAGAACTGCTACACAAGACACAAATGTAGGTCTTCTATGTATTTAAGAAAAAACTGTAACAATCATCTAACGATCATGTTCTTTTGTTTTAATGTATAATCAAATCTGAGGACTGTAAAGCTCCAAGACCAGTTTGTGTTGATTTTGGCAACGAAATGATGCCTTTTGTCCCTTTGCTGATTGATGATGTACATATGTTAAGTCATCTTGGATCTGGTAGTCCCTGATGTTGCTCTAATGGTTTTTAAACAAACCGTTTTCCATTTTAATCATAAAAATTGGAGAACGAAAAAACAGTAATTCACTTTCTGTGATGTGGCTTTGAATAGAGATATAAGATCAAAATCAGGTGTGAAAATCTTGTGGTTCAAGCTTCAAGCTTCATTCACTTGTTTGTTGTGATCCTCGTTAGCACCTCGTTAGTGTGTGAAACCGTCTTGGTTTATTTCCTCCTTACTTTCTGGAGAAAAAAAATCTGCAGACTTTTGAAGTCATGTGTATCTCTCATTATGAATATTTAACATGGGAATTGTAAAAACAGGGCTTTTTCTTCAGTTGCTTGGCTGACACCTAACCCCTCCACCACTTTGAGGCATTTAAAGTTACAATATCTCCATTGAATGACTATAAACCATACTTCAAAAGCATAAAACCAATAAACTGTATGTAATACACATGCTTCTGTGCAGAATTAAATACAGAATTTCCCACACATCGATGGTGCCTGGGGATGGTATTTCTATACCACTAGATTGCATTTGTTGACCATGAATCACATTTTTGACCCTCTTTGATTGCCATCTAAGACCGATAAATTACTGACATGTACTTGCTCTGCACTCTTCAGTGGATGATTAGAGCTAGAAAGAATCCTTGAATTCAGCATGCCATGTCACATTGACCTTCTGATACTGTTGTTTTTGTTCTTTTATTCACATTGTTGCTGCTGATGTTATACCCCACTCTTTTGGTGTTGCTTCTTGTATTTTTCCAGTTTCTAGATCTCTTACAGCACATATCCTATATGATCTACTTCAAATATGATCAATGCACTGTAGTGTGTGCTTATTCTTCACTTTTCTCAGTTATTTTTATATTTATTTTTCAGTTTTAAGCCTCAGCAAATTCCTCCTCACCACAGAACTCTCTTAAGAGCAGATGCTTTGAGAATAACTTTAGCCTTCTTGTCTGAACTTGAAGGATTCTTGGAAACTGTTGTGATTAAAATAATTTTCTTGGAATAACTCTTAGAAGGTTGCTTTATTCATACTCACCTGACACACAATTTTTCGAAAAATGGCACTATAGATGCATTTATGCTGATCACTTCACGGGCAGCCATTATTTTCTGGCTTGCAATTGTCACAGCTCAACATGCCCATAGCAACTTACACCAACTGGTCTTATCATTCTCTAAATGGGAACTAATGCACCAGCTGAAAGCTTTGTGAGATGGATCAACCTGATGAAAAACATGGAATTTGGCCAAATCCATTCCTTTAATATGCACGCAAATCTTGGCTTATCTTTGCAGTAAGACTTTATTTACCCAACGCACCAAGCTGTAAACAACCAAATCTACAGAAACTGAGTTCTGAGGGGATCTGATACAGTCATCCATGCCCTTTCTGTAAATTTTTCAAAAGATGGACTTTGAACGAATCTGGAATACAACATGCAAATGTCTGGATATGTTCAACTTTTGCAACATATTTGTGATGGCCTCTTTGAGCCTCTGGCTCTTGAGCACTTGCTGTTGTGTTGCTTGACAGTGGTGCCTCTTCTGCCTCCTCTTCACGATGGTTGCGCAAGGTTAATGTCTTAAACCCAGGAAGTCCACAAACTCTCAAATTCAGCTGTCTGGCAGTGCTACTCCAAGGGGGCATAAAGCCACATTGAGTGAAGACAGACAAAATACTACCCCAAAACCCTAAAGCCCAAACACGTACTTTTGTATATCCACTTCGCCAATTTAAGAAAGACTGAAGAACGTTTTCTTCTGAAATTATACCTTTGAAACCCTTCATAATCAAAATAATATTCATGGGTCATGGTTATGTTTCACTTGATATTTAATCTAATTTAATGCGGTTTCAGCTGTGTTGATTCGGTCAGGTTGTGTGTCCAAACGCGTGCCAAACGCAGACCAGATCAGATATAGATCAGAATATATCTATATATATCTAAATGTATGTGCTGACTCAGATTATTAGTTGTTGATGATTATTTATTGCACTGAAATGTGCCTGACACCGTGGAAACCTGCCTGTGAGGCATCGGTGCCGATACGCCACCGGTCTACCAAAATACCACTAGACCAGCTGTGCTCCGCCTGCGCTGAAAGCTGACCAGGTTTGAATCGGCAAGCTTTCTACGCTGGTGGCGAGCACGAAAATGTCACTGCACCTGCTGATTCTGTCGACATCTCCTGAGTCTGAAGAGGGTCCCAGCACTGTGGAAGACTTCATGCATGATTACTGTCCCCAAGACAGCACACCCCAGGGAGCCCAACCACTTCAGACCTGTGGCGGCTCTGGAGAGGATCATGCTGAGGAACCTTCACCTCCTGGTGAGCTCTCATCTGGATCCTCTGCAGTTTGCGTACCAGCCGAACATCGGGGTGGACGACGCAGTCATCTACCTGCTGCAGAGGTCCATGGCTTACTTGGAGAACACCAGCAGCACTGTGAGGGTCATGTTTTTTGACTTCTCCAGTGCTTTCAACACCATCCAGCCTTCACTGCTCAAGGGGAAGCTCGAGAGGGCGGGAGTGGACTGTCACCTAGCTGCATGGACCGTGGACTACCTCACCGACTGACCACAGTTTGTGAGGCTTCAGAACTGTGTGTCGGACATGGTGGTCTGCAGCACAGGGGCTCCACAGGGGACAGTGCTCTCCCCCTTCCTCTTCACCCTGTACACCTTGGACTTCAGCTACAACTCTGGGAGCTGTCACCTCTAGAAGTTCTCTGATTACACAGCCATCATAGGATGTGTATCATCAGCGGATGAGCGGGAATACAGGACTGTCATCACTGACTTCGTCAACTGGTGTGACACAAACCACCCCAGCTAAATGCCAGTAAGACAAAGGAGAGAGTCGTGGATTTCCACAGGAGGAGGACACCTCAGACTGTTCCAGTGAACATCCAGGGTCTGGACATCGAGATGATGGAGTCCTACAGATTCCTGGGTGTCCATCTCAACAATAAACTGGACTGGTCAACCAATACAGACGTCCTGTACAAGAAGGGCGAAAGTCGTCTCCACCTGCTGAGGAGACTGAGGTCCTTTGGAGTGTGCAGGACTCTGCTCAGGACTTTATATGACTCTGTGGTAGCATCTGCACTTTTCTATGCAGTGGTCTGCTGGGGGGCAGGGAGCACCGAGAGGGACAGGAAGAGACTGAACAGACTGGTCAGGAGGGCCAGTTCTGTCCTGGACTGTTCTTTGGACTCTCTGGAGGAGGTGGGTGAGAGGAGGATGTTAACAAAGTTTGTATCCATCATGGACAATCCCTCTCACCCACTGCACCAGACTGTGGGGGTTTAAGCAGGTCCTTCAGCAGCAGACTGAGACTCCCACCTTGCAAGACGGAGCACTACCGCAGGTCATTCCTCCCTTCTGCAATAAGACTTTACAACAAACTGTAACAAAACTGGACTCACACCTTAATCTATTTAATATTCACTATTCATGTACAGTTATTTAACCATGACCATCCTGATACCTCATCATCTGTTGTTCATCTCCTTATTCATTCATTCATCCAGTACTTAAATTGTAATTTTTGTAATAATTGTAATTCTATATTATATATAGTTTTATTCTCTTCTCCCTTTTTCCTTCTCTAATTTTTTTCTTCATTGTAACATTTAAGTTCTTAAAATTACGATCTTTATTTTTATAACTGCATTTTTGCACTTTGTACATGTAGATTCTCATTCATCCAGGTCATGGTTATCTTGAAGAGTCCAGTTGCCTGCTTTAAGATTTTTGCACTTTCTTTGTCTGTGTTGCTGCTCTGGCAAAAAAAAGTACCCCATGGGGGATCAATAAAGGAATATTCTATTCTATTCAAAGAAGCTCCAACTCTGGAGCTAAAAAGCAAACTACTGTGTATGTTACACAATTGCTCAAGTTCTTGTTTGATGATAAGTGAATTAACATTGTCCTAGAAACTGAACAGAAAAGATTGAGAAAAGCATTGTTGGCAACTCAACAATTTACATTCAATTACAGCTGACATTGACCCAAACATCCAGATTAGTTTTTCCAAATTCCCTTTAAAACTAACTGAGATCCCTAAAATCTAAAGTCCATTTTTATTCAACATTCTTTTTTCAGCGCTAAATTTATTTTATTCTTGACTTGCAGGGTGGAAAGTTTTCACTACTGGACAGGCATCAGGATAAAATTCAACAGTCTCATGGTTAGATAATGACAGGAACTATTACAACAGACAAGCCTCATAACTTAAACATTAGTCTGGGTGGTTCAAAGACATTAAGGATATGTGATATCCTGGAGGCTTAAATTTGAAAGGTGTAATTGAAAAATGCTGTCTCTACAAGGACTACTGTCCTCTTCATCACACACACACACACACACACACACACACACACACACACACACACACACACACACAGCTTCAAAGAATGAGTGGGGATGTGCACACAAGGCTGTACAGCTCACAAGGCCATCAGCAGGGCGAAAAGCTTAGACGTGTCCTAAGTCATGTACGGGGTCAAGATAGAGCCATAAAAACTAATTATACCCCCCTGTGGGATTTGTGAAAGCATCAGGCAGTGAGTTAATTCATTACACAGTTTCTGTTGTCTTTTTATGACCACTAATTATTGAGTTGGTGAAGCAGCCAGTTGTTCAGTTGGGATTAATCTGTGTCTGGGGACAGCAGCAACAGTAGATCAGTGTTGATGGTCTGGACTTAACCAGAGTCAAGCAGACATCAGAGACAAACCCTGTCTGTTTTATCTCTCTCTGTGTCACTCTCCACTGTCCTGAGCTGTATCACATTGTCATTGGATCACATTATATATCAGCCCTTCATGTATGATGGATAAGCCTAGTGGCAGCAGCTTTACTTTGTGTTTCCCTAGGATGTCTTTGGTCCATTTTTCCCCTTCACTTACTGTGCTGTGAATGAAGCTGTCTTTTCTTGCTTTCAGGACTACTGGGCTCAGGAGTTGTGAATGGGTTGTTGTGCAAGTTAGGATCTGAATGGGGAGAGCAGGACCTAGACTATGAGGGCCAGTTTTTAGGGACTGGAGAGCGAGTTACCTGGATACTGAGACTGACAGAGAGTGATGCAGTCAGCATTAATGTGGCAATGCAGTGGACAGTTGGAGTGAAGAGGACGGAAGTAAGGAAGGAAGGAAAGGGGGGGGGGGGACGACGACACAGATCAATGATGGAATATCCGTCCATCATTTGATCTGTGCATGCTGAACTTCACATTCATGTCACAGCTGATGCTGCCAATGCCTGGTAGCCATCTTGCATTTCTGTAAGCACAGTTGAAAGCAAGTCCATCTGTAGCCTAGGCCTTAAAAAACACCATTGATTCGATTCCTAAGAATTGTTTGTCTACCTCCTTGACGATTCTGCTTATCAGTTTCTTTTACGTCTCTATGTGTGATGAAGTAGTACGCAAGAAGTGTGTTCAGCATGGCGTCAAGGCAAAAGCACTCCAGAGTTTGGCTGTATTTCACGTGAAATGATGATACTGAGGCTACTCGCAACACTTGCACAGCTTTAATTTCATTGAAGGGGGGAAATACTTACGATATGCTGAAAAAATTTTCCACCCAGCATGCAATTAATTTGCAGAAGTGTAACATGTTTGATGCGCTACTTAGCAAAGGAGGGACTGGTACAGGTAAAAGCAGGAGCAGAGCTAACGTCTCGGCGTCATCTGCTTTAAATGCTGAAGGTAACGTTTAACTCCTCCAGGTCCTGTCCGTTGTGCAAATGTTCGCACCACGTTAACCCCCTTTCACTCTGTTGTGGAGATCACTGAGTGGGCTAAAATCTCCTTCAAAAACTATTGTCTGCAGTTCCCCACTTATCCATAAATGCAGACTAAAACTGCACCATGCAAAGAAGAAACCATGTGTAAACATGATCCAGTCAATTTAAGTTTGTGCCCAAGCTGATTAGTGTAACTTTAAGCGATTTGCTCTACATGTGCTGTGAGTAAGCAGGAAAGGCATCAATAACAAAAAAAGTGCTGTAATGCGGTTTCAACAGCCTTTAGAAATGCAGAAAGTTTACCAGAGACAGGCTGAAAGCTAAAGCAATTAATAAAAAACACCCCTGAACTTGTGGCAACCTTTTTCAGCTAATAACACATTTAGATCCTGGCAGACAAATCCCTACCTGTCTTGTGAGATGTGGTCTCTGCAGATATTCACAATCTGATTGACAGATCTGATCAGTGCCAGGCACCAGGAGCAGGTAATTATTGGTCTTCTGTATCAGCTCTGAAAAACTCTGAAGAACTGGATGTGCAGATCACACACAGACTCCCGTACAGACAAAAATAAAATACTCTGAGTGGTATTTGCAGAGTAGAAAAAAGTCCAAATTTTACGCTTCAAGATAGAGTAAAAAAACAGTGAGAAAAGGACTTGGGCAATTTGGGAGTAAGCATTGCAGAAAGAGTAGGAGAACAATATGAGGAGATGATAAAATGAATGGAAAGGGAGGAAGAAGACGTACAGCAGAGCAACACAGAGAGCGTGTTAAACTCAGTCTCTTATCATACAGAGTGTAAGAAGGAAGGATTGTCTCCATTAATAGGAGGATTGGGGATGATAAGATTTTACAATGCAGGTCAGGCACACATTTGAAAAATCAAAGGTGGGGGGGGGGGGGGGGTAGTGATGTGAGGAATGAAGTGAAGGCGGCATGAATGCAATGAACTGATTCAGAGTTTCCAATTACACTGCCATTCAGAGAAACTCAAAGAGCAGCGTGAGGTTTATTTTCAATCATGTAGTCAGTAGCAGCAGCACACACAAGGGCACTGCAGCAATATGCACGAACATTATGGTATGCAGTTGTACAATCTCATCTGTTTGAGTGCTTTATGAATCCACGTGGGCATGCGTACGTCTGTGCACAGGGTTCAAGACTGATGTGCCCTTTGTGTTCTCATTATGTAGAGGAGCAGAGAACAAGTTTCTGGTCTGATAGTCTAGCTAAGGTTTAGAATAGGTGTCCTGTTGCAGGTTGTCAGTTATTAGAGGGACCACATTTGACCAATGATATACAGTAGTACTCACTGTTACCCCAAAACATTCCTTACATTCATTTCAATCACATTCAAAGTTATTCCTTGCAAGGGAAATCTGCATGCTGAGTGACCTCTTCTAGACTATTCTTAGCTTTATTCAACAAACAAGTTTTTCAAAAGTTCTCTCCTTCTCCGACTGAAGACAGACCTGGCCAAGTTCACAGTTTTACAAGTATTTACTGCTGTTTTCTTATTTCAGAAAACTAAATGTTTAAATGAATAATAAGAAAACAAGTACACATTTCTGGTTAATTCCACTGTAGCAAGCCAAAGTGAAGCCACTGTGTAACTTATTGTCCACTATTTAACAGAGACCTTCTTGAAACAGATGAACAGGTGCTTTAGATTACTTTGATGATATTAAGTTAGAGTTGTGTACTAAACAAACAGTTCACTACAGGGTTTAAAGACCCACTCAGATGAAAATCATGTTTTTCTTGTTGTCTACATGTTCATATAGAAATTTTTTTTCTGATGCTACAGGACATATTGTGAGAAAAATAAGTGCAAAATTGCACTTCTGAGATTTCCTATGTAGCAAATCCAAGCTTCGCCCCTGGAGCCTCGCTATGCAGGTCACACTCTGAGAAATAAGAGAAAACAATAGCAGAACAAGCATGTGCATTAGCAGATTGCAATGCTTGTAAGAAAGCTAATTATGATATTAACTTTCATCATGTCCCCAAAGACATTATAATGTCAGAGAGCTGAATAGCTTCTATGTAACCTGCTACTTCTACTACACTGGCAATGTTAAGCTGCAAGCTGGCATGAAGAGGAGTGTGCAGAGCAGCACTGTCTCCGCCCATGACTCAGGGGTGAATTACTAATGAGCTACTGAAGCTTTGCAGAAGAAAAGTCCTTGAAAATGACACAGGTAACATGATTTTGGCTAAAAACTTCATAATCACAATTTAATGACCACTGAGAACACTTGAAGTAGTGAAGAAAAAAAAAAAAAAGATCGGAGTGTTAATATACTTATGAACAGATGAGGAAGACATGCAGCCTGGTACGCTTTGCTATGTATCCTAGCACACTTTGGATAACTAAACAGCCATTTGCCACGCAAAATATGGGGTCAAAATTTACAATCATGACAGATTGAATCCAGGGAGTGATACTTATAACCCTCTGGATCATTTCCCACACAGTAGCGATATTATCTCTATTAACACAATGGCCGTCAGTAAATGCTCGTAATTAAAACAGCAAAGAAAAATAACACCTTTTTCCCCCACTCATGTTGTTAGGCTATAGCAAACATATAATTACAACAAATAAAAACTACAGTAAAATGTTTGGATGGACCTGTTAATCTGAAAACGAATAAACTAATCTGTATTCATGAATGTTGAAGCCTATTAAGGGATCTCTCTTTCTTCATCTCGGTGCAGCAGTGGGTTGGCAGGGATATGTCAGAGCACAGGATCATATTCATTTGTTTGTTTAAATGATTTTGAAAAATTACTTTTCCATCATATCACAGTGTTAGTTTTTTGTATTGTATTATTAGGTCACTGGGCAATTTGGACGAGACAAAAAAGCAGACCGGAAATTTAGATTAATACATTGAAGCCATAAAAGTATTTAGTAAGTATAAAAGTATTTTCATCTTTTTAATTCACTCTCCCTCTAAGAGTATTAAAAACACTAACAACAATAGGTCTTTGCTCAGGTGAATGTGAGTCATGTCATACACTGTATACAGTGTCTCACCCATAATAATAGCAGTTATTTTTGACTCGTGTGAAAATTTAACACTATTTATGCTGGTATATTTGTCAGACTTTAAGCCTTGTAATCTGCTGCTCTGAGGCCATTTTCTCTAAGAACTAGCCACAGAATTGTCTCATGTTGATGGCAACAGCACAGGTCTGGGGGGATGAATTAAAGCTATTTTCACTGACAGCTAAAGTGTGTCTGTTTGTTCAGGCAGGAGCAATCTGCTCCTAATGTGTCCTGAATATGAGAGGGTGTGTGCGATTTTATGTGCGTGTGTGTGAACACAGCATGCCTCACTAACCAGTCTGGGTCAATGTTGATTAAATAAACAATTGTGTTTATGAAGCAGACCTTTTTTTTTACTCACACACACGGAAAGTGGTACAACCATCCACAAGCTGCACTGTCACACTTCTTGGTTTCTGTCATTTTCAATGGGGAATCACATCATTTGACCTCGATAAATTTAATTCATAAAGAAACTTAGAAAAAGCGAAATGATTATATCTTAATAGCCGCTTGCCCCCACATACTCCAGTGTTTCCCTATTCACAGTTGTCAATGTTGAAAACTCTGATTACAGTTTATGTTAGACTATATCAACAGGGAACAGGGTGGAAATGTGAGTAATCTTGAGCTGAAAAAATGAAAGAGAAATATCTTCAATCCCAGAACTACCAAAGCAGTTATTTAGACTGTCTAAAGGTTGGAAGCTGTAGTACCTTGGTTTCAATAAAACCTGATCAACTTCATGCCCCTGATGTTTTTCTTTCAAATTTAATCAAATTATACTATGGAAAAGATGTCTAAATGCTTAACCTTGAATATACAAACATAGCTTTCTAGATCAGATTTATACATAATGTCATTTCATACTTTTTCAAAAAGGTCCGATTGATGCTTTTTTTTCAGTGGACCTTGAAGGGATATTCCAGTGTTAATTCAAGTTATGGTCAAACACACCATAACACTGAGTCAGACACCCCCTCGAGAGATGAATGTTGCTGACTGCTTGCTTCTCTTGTTATACCAACTTCAGTAACGACCGCACGATAGCAATACACAACGGTCTACATCTCCACGTGTAAACCTCAACCAAAAAGCCACTTTATAGCCACAAATAATGCTCAGAACAGCACCTAGCTTCATCAACAGTACATATAGGGCCCTAGCCATAGCTCTAGCCACCAAACATCTTTCAAGCTTTGCCTGGTTTCTTAAGCAAAGAGACTAAACACAACTCCCCTACTCTCCTCCAGCAGCTGCTCATCAGGAGCCCTGACAAGTCGATTACTGAGTGCAATGGAAATTTTATGATTTTTACTTCACGGAAATGCAATCAGACCGAGATGCTAAGGCAGAAAAACAACTGTGTCTGCAGTGCACAAACAAGATACACATGAACTCTGACTGCATTTCCATGAAGTAATAATCATAAATGTTCTTCCTTGAGCTGCGAAACTTCATTACACCTGGTGATCTACTTGCCAGGGCTCCCCCACAAACAAGCGGCTGCTAGAGGAGAGTCAAAATGTGTTAGCTGTGTTACATTAACTACAGTAATTGTGTTACTTGTGTTTTAGAGCCTTCATGGAAGGTCTTTATGGATGGAACAGCTTCAGAGTTCAGTGACAGCAAAGACATACAGCCAGCTTACGCTAGCCTTTGTATACAGTGGTGCCATCAGTGGAGTGGTGAGTACTAACAGCAACATTGTTACCCTGGTGACTACAAGGGTCCCACTGATAAAACAACCAAATACAAAACTTAGTTTTAAAGCATATTTGAAAGTAAGACTAAAAAAAATCTGATAATTAAAATAATTAAGTCTGAACCTAAATGTAACCCTTAAACTCACATGCTGTGTGGTTTGAGGTAAATTGTTTGATGAGTATCTGTAAATATGTTGCTACAGCTGCTGTCCATGGTTCTGATCATGGTTTGGATCTGGTTTTGATCACAGCTGCACCATAAGTCTCCACATGGTGACACTGACATATTGTCTGGAGTGGTTGTGTGTGTCTGTGTGAGTGTGAACTTTATAACTTCAATCACTACAGACACATCTCTGTTTTTTTTTAATCTGTTGAGTGAGTCATTGTCCACTCATTAAGTCTCTTCTGGCTCACACATATTCAGATTCATTTGACGTATGAAGTCGGTTTGAAGGCACTTTTATTGTATGCTTAAAGATCTGTGTGTGTCTGTGTGCATTTGTGATAGAGTGCAGGAGAGAGTGAGTAATGTGATGGTCCTTATGTAATCACTCACAATGTACCTCAGCCAACCCAAATGAATAAATAATGAAGAGATCAAATAGTGGAGTGTGCAAAAGCAAGTATGCATAATGCATGGATGAGTATCCTATATATAAACCCTTTTCTTTATCTGAACAAGTTCACCATCCAAACTTTGAAGTTTCTGCAGCAGATAGACACCATCCTATCAGTTTCATCTATGACCTCTTTTGTGTTCATAAGATCTTCTTTGCGCACAGGAAGTTGATGCTTCTCTTGTGTTTGTCCAGAGTCTGAGTCCTTGAATTTCTTCAGATTTAATATGATAGCCCCTGAGAATAGATTGTTATCAATTATTCATTTTTCTTTCTTAAAGATTTTTTATCCTTTCTGCGGTGTGTATTCTGATACCTCAGAGAGTAAAGCGTAAGTATGACTGTAGTTTACTCTGTATGCACAGAGGCATCCTGAACGTCTAAGATAGCCTCTCGCTTAATTTACAAACTTCAGAATGACAAGGTGAGAGTCTGCACTGTAACTGAATGTCACCTTTCTCTGAGGAGGAATGGAGTTTGCATGTTAGCTTAGGATAACAAGGAGTACAACAATGAAATATACAGCCCTCTTATTTATCACATTAAGTTCACACAAACTCATTAACTGCTTTTAAAATAAAATAAAAAACAGTCTGTTATCTTGTGTTATCAGTTCAAGTCCTAACAGCCTTTATTGTCCCTGTTCATTCACTGAATGTAATACAGTCTCATACCAGGGCAATCTGCATCTGTGTGTGTGATGCTCTAGTTGAAAGGAGAGTCATACTGGCGGTCAACATGTCGTGTGTGTTACAATCGATCTTCTCTGTAGCTCATGATGTCAACCATGATGGAAACATGGAGCTGAACACGCTCCCTGAGGTTATGAGCTCAGAGCTGAGGAGAGACAAGAGGAGCGAAGAAACAGCCGTCCACATTGGAGCTTCTCTTCATCTGTTTAAAAATTGATCTAAACTTAAGCTTGTGTCTTGAGACGGCAGAGCGCACATTTTAATTGGACTTTCAAGTTCAACAACAGCGACACTATTCACACACTTAAGTCTACTGTATATATACATTAGAGTGTGACTAAACATTTATTTCGTTGTTCCCTTCACTGTTAATTTTGTAAATTCAAATTTAAATTAAACTTAATTTATATGGCACTTTCCGTACAAGAATGTAGTGCCTTACAGAGGATAAAAACAACAATAAAACCCAACCTTTCCACACACACACCTATAGACCCACACACACACAAAGACACACACGCGCACATACACAAGCACACACAGAGCAAACTTTTAAGATATATTGCTAAAGAAACCTGACTTGACACCGAGACATTGTGTGAGGAAAGAGCTACCTTTGGGAGACACTGGAGATAAAAAGATAAAAATGGTAAAAAGAAAGAGTAAAACCTGATGAACTAAGACAAAAAGGTAATATAATAAAATCAACAAATAAGTATTAAAATACATAAAATAAACAAGAACTTCAATTAAAATAAACTGTGGCAATAAGAGAAATAAGAAAAGGCAATTAGTGAAAACCAGTGTTAACAAAAAAGTGGGCACTGATGAACTAATTTACAGAATAATTTTTGACTACATAAATAGTGAGCATACTCAACTAAATAAATGTCCTCTCATTAATGCTTTGACAAATAATTACAAGACATATTAACTCTGTTCAAGCAGATATCCAGTTACAGCACTATGAGTCTGATCTACTAAGATTACACATATTGAGCTCTAAATTGCATGTGCAAATGAAAAAATTACACATCATCTACTATGATCCTTTTCTCAGGTGATTACAGGTGCAAAAGTGGAGCAGACCGCCCTATTTAAATGAGGATTTTGCGTGCGCTACCCACTGTCACCATGGAGAGTTTGGGAAGGCAGAGTGGCTGTAAATGAAAAAATGAAGTTTAAAGCCACAGGGCTTTATTTACGTGTCAGCAGAGGAGGGTGGTAGACCCCGCGCACTGGTATTTTCGTCTGGCAGAGCCCGGCGTGCAGCCAGTTTGGACTGAGGCACACCGAGGTCCGCCAAACTGGGCATGGTGGCGTGGCAAGGAGAGGTGTCGACAGAATCAGCTGGCTGAATCAGTGTAAAGTGCGCTGAAAGCTCGCCGATTCAAACCCGCTCAGCTTTCAGTGCAGGCGGAGCGCAGCTGGTCTAGTGGAATTTTGGTAGACCGGCTGCGTATCGGCATACGTCACCGATGCCTCACCAGCAGGTTTCCACAGTGTCAGGCACATTCCAGTGCAATAAATAATCAACAACAACTATTAATCTGAGTCGGCACATACATTTAGATCTATAAAGATATATTCTGATCTATATCTGATCTGATGAGCGCGTTTGGCACGCGTTTGGACACACAACCTGACCGAATCAACACAGCTGAAACCGCATTAAATTAAATTAAATATCTAGTAAATAGACACACATGATGAAGTTAACAAGATATGTAATTTGTCTTGCTCCTTTTCTTTCTTCCTCTTCCTTCTCGCGCAGCTCGACCTGGACACGTCTCTGTGTCCTCTCTCCGTCCTGCTGCTGCAGCTGCTGAACAGATGTTTTATTTTAGTGATCAGATGAGTTATTTACTTTAAGCCTACATACGAATATTATAATATTCAGTTGGGTGAGCCAAAAGTATTTTATATGCCAACATCTATGAAAGAAAGAGCCAGGCCACGGAGCGCAATGCATCATTTACGCACAGATGGTTCTAATTTTAATGCCATTATTGGACTTAATGTTGTGATCTGTGTGCACAACCCATCTTTGTCACGTGAGGTTTGAATATGTGCAACTTTATGTGAGTATCTTTATTTGTGGAAAAGGGTGTTTGTCTTACTAGTGGGTCCAACATTACACACACCGAATCCCTCTGTGCTTATATAAGACAGTGTGGAGGACGCCCTCTGCAGCGCTTACAGCGACACTTGTTGAGGGGCTGCCTTCTGTCGCCATCGTGTGGCATTACTGTCTTCAATGTCAATGTCAATGTCACCTTTATTTATATAGCACATTTATAGGACAGGCCAGACAAAGTGCTTTACAGGAGAAAAACATAAAATAATTAAAGCTACAGGTATGGCAACATTAAAAGAGAAAAATACAATAACAACAATAAAAGGAAAGCGTACGCGAGTAAAAGCAAGTGACAACTCAACCAAAAGCTAGGGTAAACAGGTAGGTTTTAAGGTGCGTTTTGAAGGAGGTGAGGCTGGTTGCAGAACGCACAGACTGAGGCAGGGCATTCCACAGTGTGGGAGCAGCAACTGCGAATGCCCGATCCCCTCTGCTTTTAAGCTGGGTTCTCGGCACATCTAAGACCATCCGGTCAGCAGACCTCAGGGATCTGGCAGGTCGGTGCGCCTTGACAAGGTCAGATAAATATTCTGGGGCCAGCCCGTGCAAAGACTTAAAAGCAGATAAAAGAATCTTAAAATCAATCCTGAACTTGACTGGGAGCCAGTGAAGTGAGGAGAGCACCGGTGAGATGTGCTCCCGTTTCTTGGCTCCGGTCAGGAGATGAGCAGCAGCATTTTGTACAAGCTGTAGGCGGTTAATTTCAGTTTGGCTGATGCCAAAATACAGCGAGTTACAGTAGTCAAGGCGAGATGAGATAAACGCATGGATAACCTTTTCCAGATCTGGCCTCCTAAAATAAGGCTTGATTTTTGCCAGTAGCCGAAGCTGAAGAAAACTAGCCTTCACGACGGAGCTGATCTGCTTGTCCAGCTTAAGAGCCCCATCAACAATAACACCTAGGTTTCTGGCCTGGGAATCTATATAGGGTACTAAGGGGCCGAGGGAGCTGGCAAGGACCTGGACGGTGTCAGGGTTGCCAAAGAGGACAATCTCAGTTTTGTTTTCGTTCAATTTTAAAAAGTTCAGGTCCATCCATGTTTTAATATCCCTCATACAGTTTAACACAGCCTGAAGGGATTCCTTGGAGGGGGCTCTTAGCGGCAGGTACACCTGCACATCATCAGCAAAGCAATGGAAGTGAATGTCGTGCTTCCTAAATATTGACCCCAGGGGAAGCATGTAAAGGGAGAACAGCAGAGGGCCTAGAACTGACCCCTGAGGGACTCCACAGGTTAGAGGGGCCACTGAGGAGGAGTACTGCCCCAATTGTACACTGAAGGATCTGTCGGCAAGGTAGGATTTAAACCATTCTAGAGTGGGGCCTTTAATTCCTACAGTGTGCTCAAGGCGTGATAAGAGGATGGAGTGGTTCACCGTATCAAATGCTGCTGTAAGGTCCAGAAGCATTAAGAAGGAAAACCGCTTGTAACGTTACCTGCCACTTTTACTGCAGGGCAATATAAGGCTACAAGCTAGCTTGAAGAGGAGTGTGCAGAGCAGCGCTGTCTCCACCCACGACTCAGAGGTGAATTGCTAATGAGTTACTTGAGGTATGAAGAAGAAAAGCCCTTAAAAATGACACAGGTAACATGATTTTTGCTAAAAACCTCATTATCACAGTTTAAAGACCACTGAGAACACTTTAAGTAGAAAAAAAATAATCTTGCAGTGTGTCTCAATAATTTTGATTCATGGCCTTTATACAGCTTTATTTTCTGAATAAAAAAACAGCTACAAAACAAGATGCTTTTCATCATCTTGGCTGGTTTAAATCCATATATAGTAGAGGAATACGGCTTTTTCACAGGACTGGCATTTCACGTCTACGATAATAAAAAGGAAAAAAAAAGAACTAATTAATCCGGCTAATAATTCTGGCGCAAGGATGACAGCCATTTATGCCTTATAAACGTACATGTAAACTATATACACATGTAAATGGACATGAATAATCAGGGTGTCAGGTTGGTCATTAACAGAAACTTCGACTTTTTCCTCTTTGTTCTTGTTATTTTTTTTTCTTCCTAACTGACTAACGACCCTCTGAAAATGCAAATTTAAATTTGTATTTGGGTTTAAAAAAAAAAAAATCTTCCATCACACAAAACAATGTACTAACAAAACTGCACTGACGTTATTGCAGGCATTCAGTTCAACCCATCCGTGTCTGCATTGTCTTTCAGGAGCTACAAGTGTGCCTTTAGACCCCAAGTATTTAGCTAGTCTTATAGTGCAACATGCTTCATGTATGCTTTATGTTGTGCTTCTCTTTTGTGCGTCACGCTTCAATCTGCTCCCAACTTATTGTCCTTGGCTCCATTTATCGCCTTTATCTGACAGCTGACATGACAGCATAGTGCAGTCAGTGTTGTTTTTGAAAAAATGTCCTTCTGCTGTTTTTATATGAAGCACTGCCATTCCTACGTACTGCTCGTGTAGAAGAACCAAAGATGCTTGTTAGTGTTTCATTTAATTCAGACTGAGCTTGTATTGCATTTGTGAAAAACACACACCATATTTTTTTCTGTATGGACTCTTACATTCACTCTTACACTCTTACTTACAATGTCATTTAACAAATGAAAGCATACATTCGTTGTAGAAATGTAAAACATCTTCTAGGAGGTAGAGATAGTCCATTATATGAATGGAAAAGGGGTCAAAGGTGAGGGCTACTGGTGTCCTCCAACAACGGTCCCAAAGGCTGCAGCCGCAGTTCTGCTGAATGTGACACATTTGTTGAAGGCCCCCTTTGTGTCTGCTTAGTTTTAAAAAAGTAGGGTTTATCAGATTTTGAGCTTTACAGTAGTGACTGTATCAGGGGGTGGGTGGTTAATGTAAAAAGACAGTAGCTGACTGAGCTAGCTTTTCCTGTCTGAAGACCAGCACTAGGAATCAATACTCATTGTAACTGAGCAGCAGCCCAACCTGCATGGCTAAATCAAATCTCTGTCCTTGTTACCAATACAAAAGAGTGGTTTGGTTTCTGAGGGAAGTACAGGCAGGACATCGTACCTCTGCTCAAAGGGCAAGAGAAAAATACAAAGGAGGATGACGGGACACAGAAGTGTAGAGGGGACACTTTAGAAATTGGGCACAAACACAAGCACCTTTGTTTTTGTAAGAGAGGTACAATTGCAAAGCAGGGGATCCATGAGCACAATCTGGAAACCAGTATAGGTAAAGAGAGGGGCGCAAGCAAAGGCCAATCACATCAGCCTCTCTCATTCCCTTTAAAAGTAAAAGACAATTTTCAAATGGCCCAAGGATGAGAGCCCAGGTCAGCTTCTCTGTGGAAAATACCTCAGTGAAGGCGTAAAGTGCTGTGCTGAATACAAAATTCATCTGCCCTGAATGCAGAGAGCCTGAGAGTGACCGTTTGGAGGAGCATATCTTTTTTCATTGTCATATTCTGGCCATATGTTAACACTTGAAAAAGGAAAGAAATGGCTTACAATTAGGATGAATGATATGGATATTTTTGGGGAAACCTATGATAACCTGCTCCCAAAGGCTGATACAGATAACTTGATATTGCTCATTTTTGTGTTTTATCACATATAGAGGTAAGAAAGGCTAAGCTTTAGTGAACAACAAACATTCATATTCTGTAAGTATGATTCTAAGTACATGGGGTGAGGGCACACATACAGACTGCTAAGCTACTATTGTTTGCTCTTAGCATCTACACCTGCAGTGCACATACATCTTTGTGTGGTGAGAACCAAGGAGACTGAGGTTTTGTTCAATTAAGTTACTGTTTTTCCAAACAAGTTTCAGTAGCAGGGCTATTAAGAAATCATAACATTGAACTGCATAACAAATAAATGTCGCAACATTAGCCACTTGCATTCATTAGCAAAAATTATAAAATGTGTTTCTCCAGATTCTGAGACTGACTGTGTTGTATTATTTTTAGATTTTCTTTTTTCATAAATACAGTTATGTCATTATTATCGTGAGGTGGCAATCTGATATTATGATACCAAAGGCAGAAAACAGAATAGAAATTGTATAGTTGTATTGTTGAAATTCGTAACTTTTCAGAAAGTACTGAAAATACTCTCTGGTATACGCTCTTGTAATCTATCTGGCACAGGGGTGGGCAATTAATTTTTACATGGGGCCACAAGAGAAACCTTAACTGTGTTGGAGGGCCGAGCCAACAATAACTTCAACTTCAAATCAGGGGGGTTAACACATACAGAAAAGCAAGCCCAAATAAGCAACTGCTTGTGAAAAACAAGCCCAAAAAAGCTCACCCGCGACTCTCAAGTTTTACAAGTGTCTTCTGAGAGAAACAAGCCTAAAGTCTTTTATAAAAAGCCGACTAAGCAACTATAAGGCGTCTACGATTATTTTGCTGATGTTTAAACTTGTCTCTGTTCACTAATGCAGATCTAGGATGCACGCATGTGCGTCCAAAGGGAAATAAAACAACGGCAAGGTTTTCAAAATAAAAGCACTTATAGCATGTTGATGATTTGATTGACGGACCTCACGGAGGGCTGAGCAGGGACATCCAAGGGGCTGGATGTGGCCCTCAGGCCGTAAAATGCCCAGGTCTGATCTAGCACAATATATTTTGCAGAAGTCCACAAGTCTGTGGTCAAACTTTGGTTACTATCAGCAACCTTGCTGTCAATGTGTGCTAAGATCACACCATGCAGGGTGAGTAGAGAAAAAGTACAATACAGCTAGGATACTTGATGTTCATAATACACCACTGGTTGTAGAAATCCTTGCTAGATCAAAGGTGGGTGTCAAGAGCTGTGCATACTGTGATTTTGACACTAACTGCTTTGGCTTTGGGTTGTCCCTTGGAGACTTTATGTAGTTCCATTAACAACACTGGGGCACATTTATGCATCTTTTAAGGGGGCTATCATGCATTTTTTAATAGCTTTACATGCTTTTCAGATGTGGTTAAAAAGTGCTCTCACAGTGCTGTATTAAAATATAACTATATATTTTTTTTTTCTGACAGCATTTCATTGTGTAAACAACCAACTGTGTCATAATGTGTTGGCTTGTTCATAAGCAAATCAAAACAACATTTATCCCATGAGTTTGAATTTAATGATTAAGTTGGCCCTTTATCAGCCCAGTATTTTACACGCATTGTTGCAAATAAACTTAAAGGTGGGTTAGGCAGGATTCCATTAGAGAAGCATCTTTTTTTGTGGTGTATATACAAAAAAAACCTTTTGAGATTTGGGGATATAAGGATATTGCTGTGTTTTGTTATGTCTGTGTAGTCACCATTTTGAAATGTTTGAGCGGCCCAATCTTTCTGACTGTAAACAAAGCCATTCTCCACCTCCCCCAACCTGATTGGTTGTGAGGTGGACCCTGCTCCCTCATTTTGTGAGGCAAGCTCCACGTCCTCGACGTTCACGAGCCCAAACAAAGTTAACATGCTACAGTATTGTAAGGTAGAAACCAACAAGAAAGTACAAAAAATTGTCTGAATCCTCCTTTGGCCATGACTACCAACACAGGCAAGAAAATTAAGTAAATACCAGAGACTGCGGAATAAAAGGCGCTTTAAAAGGAGGTAGACCAGACAAGAGCGAAATAGCCGGGTCAACATCAGCATAAGCCATGGGTGACGCTTTGGGATCTTGGTGACCCTGTAACCTTTCTGCTGGACAGGTAAACCACTTTAACAAATTAAACCAAGTGTCTATAACAGAAGTGTTTCTTGTCAAATGAGACCTGCTGCGTGTTGTAGCGCCACTAAACTGTTTACCTCGGTCCTGGAGTATGTCACTTTATCCTAGTTGTAGCGCCACTAAACTGTTTACCTCAGGTCCTGGAGTATGTCACTTTATCCTAGTTGTAGAAGTCTTGCAAACATTGTGTTTGCTGGTAGTCTGTTGGCATCTACAGTAGCACCAATGCTTTTTACTTTCATGTTGACTGGGCCCCATTTGTCATTATCTGAAGTATTTATCTGCATTATATCTGGATTTAATTGGAACGAAACGAGCGAGCAGGAGTGTCTGTTTGTGGGCGGGGCTTGCTGGAGTAGAGACGGAGGGGAGAGGAGGAGCTGAGGGGAAAACTGGTTGGGAGGGGTAGTGTTAACATTCAAGATTTCTCCCAAAAACTGGCACTTCCTCAGATCCTGCCTACCCCACCTTTAAGCCATAGTTAAAAGGCAGGGTTTCCAGAAGTTAATACGTATGTTGATCTAGTAAGATTTTTCCTAATACAGTAGTTTAAGTCACAACATAATGTTTACAAGATTTAGATTTAGATCATTTGTCCCATATGTATCATCATAAATGTCCTTGGTGGCCACTGTGGGCTACAGTAAACTAACTGCTGATGACTGCAGGGCCACATTCAGCCCCTGAAGGCACATTACACAGTCTCTGGCTGCAGCTGCAGAGAGCTGCAATGGCTCTCCTCCTACTCCTGCAGATGTTGAATGTAAGCAGAAATAGAAGCAGCAGAGATCCTCCTGAATGTCTGCTGATTCTTCATGATTACCCAGTGCAGAGCGAACTTGTTGATCACAAGAAAACAAAAAATCAAGATTGCAGAAAAGACCAACTTTTCTGATGAGACGAAACAAAATATTTGCTCTTGTTTCAGACGAGGACGAAAAGCTGTAATCACATTTCAATACAAAATACATAAAGCAATTACAGCTACAGGACTTTAGGGAGCGCTTCACAACACTTCATCTGCACCTTGCTTCGCAGGATTAGCTATGAAAGTACCAGTGTAGCCCCACAATTAACAACCGCTTGTTCCAAGTCAGGATTTTTTTAGAAAAAAACATGAAGCAGGAATGAAAAGAAAGGCAGCAACCATCAGCAAACTTTAATGCACAATTTCCACACCATTTTTCTACCTGCAGTCTGTCACTCAAAAAATACAGTAATTTTCTGCCTTTGAGATTAGCATGAAAAAAGGTTAACATAACAGACAGCTGTAGTGAAGAAAAACATGTGACCACGATGAGTTTTAAAAAGGCTACAGATTGAGGTGAGAGCAGGGTATTTAAGTTCTCCTGACACTTCATCTTGATGAAACAAACATACGCACGCACGCGCACACACACACACACACACACACACACACACACACACACACACACACACACACACACACACACACACAAGGCCACTGGAGCACAAAGGTTGTGATCAGACTGATGTTGAGAGAGAACGTGTTGCTGTCAGATGATGACAGCTCCCACCTGAAACCCTCACATGATCGAATATATATGCGCCCTCAGGCAATAATAAAATACTTCAAGATCACAGGGAGAAGAAAACAGAATCAACTTCTCACATTCATGGAAAGTTGCCAAACAGCACTCCACTGAAGCAGAGATGTGAGCAGTGGACGGAGGAACATGAAAAACACTCGCTCTCACCTCCGCGTGCAGACCTCCTCTCGCGCCCCTGGCACCCCCACACTGCCCGCTGCTCATCTCCTGGTCCGGCCCATCACCCACGTACAGTCCACGGAGCTCAGCCGACACGCTGACCGTGTCAGGAGACAGAGATGCAAAATGCAAGGTGGAATAAGATCTCAAAAAAGAAAAACAAAATGAGGAAAGTAGTCTATAATTTGAGAGTAAGCCGAGACTTGACTTTTCAAATGGTTTCTTGTGCAGTTTGACTCCGTCCAGGCTCACTTTTCTATGTTTAGCTTTTATTAGATTAAAAAAAAAAAAACACTTTTCGAAGTTTAGTATCGCTCCTCCTGCAGTGCGTCGGACTGACAGAGAGTGGGTGTCCCGCTGTCGGTGTCCTGCTCTCCCTCCAAGTGTCTCCGTTTAGTGTACAGCAGTGTAGAAGATGAGTTCCGGTATAAAATTTCAAAATAAAATCTAAAGGGAAGTCTCTCTCTCTCTCTCTCTCTCTCTCTCTCTCTCTCTCTCTCACACACACATTAGCTTTGCTTAACTAAAGAAACTAAGAAGTTTAAATTAATTATTTGATTAAAAATTTTGAAATGTAAGAAAAAAGTGTATCTGTTGTTACAAAGGATGCATTTATGTGAAATCTATACATACATGTAATTGTAAAATGATGTGAATACAATAAAAATATTTTGGTTAATAAATTATCTATTTCTTTCCCTCTTCCAGAACTGTCCGTGGAGTCCTTACTTGCTAGTGAGGCAGTGCACCCTGAGTCAGTCTGTAGTTTTTTTCTTGTTGTTGACTTGTCTTCGTTTTCATACTTTGTATCAGCCTGGTAAGGTTTATGCCAGTTTGGAGGACATATCACAGGACCAGCAGTCTAAGGGGGAGGAGGACTTTGTTGTTGAGTGTGTTGTGGTCACTGCTTTTTAAATGAGTATGAAATTCAAAGCTCTCTTGTTAATTTTCATGAGAAGTGGATATTGTCCTTATTTTGCTCAGCATACATTATTCTGTTTTGTTTTTCATAGGACCTGGGAGGTGGACTTTCTCTTTTTTCTGACCAGTCATGCATAAGTTATTGTTAATGACACAAGAAAACCAGCTTTGTTGTAAAATAGCAAGGTTTTCAGCCTTTTGTCTTCAAAAACAAGATAAATAAATCAAGAAAACAAATAGGTCATTATCACAAGATAAGAGAGTGAATTAAAAGTATGCTTGTCATTTGAGGGCTTATTTAATTAAGTGAATAATGTAAGATCTTTTTAGCATTGTTTGTAGCAGGACCAAAAAATCTAAAAAGATTTTTGGTCCTCATGACTAATTCGGTTTTGTATGTTTTTGTGTCATGGAACTGACTTATTTTGAAAGGTAATTTTTCCAACTTCCTCCGAAATTGTATCTAAATGTGGTGCACCTTACACCAAAAGGTTCAGGCAGTACTCTTTACATGTGTATCAACCGCTGAACTTCGTGGTTCTTCTCTGCACTTGAGGCTACGATGGACACCTTACAGGAGGTTTTAAGCAGAAACTCCGGATGTTTTAAAACTTAATGTATTTTGATGATTGAAGAACAACCGTGGTGCCTGTGTGGGAAGAAGTTCCGAGGTGGGTGGAGGATGACCCTTAGGCAGGTGTAGGCTGGAGTCAGCAACAAGTAGGCAGGACTGAGGATAACGAGCACCGAAACACCAGCAACTAGAAAAAAAAAACAACCCTCTATATTAGCATATAGGTTTAAGTGAATGACAGGACTTTATCCAACATACATGTTCTTTTCCAACCTTCTAATCAACCCATTATTCCCCTCATTATTTTCTTAATATGCATTTGAGGAAAACTGTGGTTTAATATATGGTGAACAGGTAATTTTGCAAAATAGAGCCTGAATAGGGTGAGACAGGACTCTGACCTGAAAATCATTCTATTGGATCAAGATGGAATTAAAGATGGAAATAAATTGACTGTAAAGGTTTATTCCGGCAAAAAAATTAAGCTAAGGTCAAACACACCGTAACACTGAGTCAGACAACCTGTCGAGAGAGATGAATGTTGCCGACCACTTGCTTGTCTAGTTATACCAACGTTAGTAATGACCACAGATAGCAATACAGAGAGCCACGCACTTAACCAAAAAGCCACTCTATAGCCACAAATAATGCTCAGAGCAGCATCTAACTTCATTAACAGTACTTCTAGGGTCCCAGCCATATTACTAGCCACCAAACATCCTTTTAGCTTTGACTGATTTCTTTAGCAAAGAAACTAAACACAACTCACCCACTCTCTTCTGGCAGCTGGTTGTTTGTACGGAGACCTTCGGGCGAGTCCATCGCCTGCAGCGGGGGTACGCAGCTCATTTATGATCTGAGCATTATTTGTGGCTATAGAGTGGCTTTTTGGTTGATCGCGTGGCTCTTTGTATTACTATCAGCAGTGGTTACTAAAGTTGGTATAACTAGAATCCCCAAATCCCCAGTCAGGGAGGAGTCATTCTGTCATTCTGAAAAAAAAGTACTGCAAAAAAGCCCAAACAACTGCATGGATAGCAAAAACACAGATGACACAAAGCACAAGCACACAAAACACTTTGTTTGGTCCCTCATCCACAACCTGTTTGCCTTGGGTGACCCTACCAAGGGCATAGAGCCACTGGCGACTGAGCTCCTACTGGGACACACAAACCCCTCTACCATGAAAAGGTGGTAGCTCAAGGAGGAGAGCTACCACCTTTTCATGGTAGCTCATATGGTAAAAACTGATGGCGCTTGAAAGAGCTACACAGCTGCACCGAAACTGCAGATTGTGGACATTGCTGTGAGACTCCCCAGAAAGGCTGCATCTCTTGTACTTGTGCAACATTTGTACTGGATTTTACACATCTGAATGTTACTGTGTTTTTTTCAGCCGAACTAGAGGAGATGATGAGAAAAATGTTTACCCCTGCATATAATTTGATTCATTTAGAATATGCAGAAGTCTTTGTTCTGATTGAAAATGATGAAACAAGATTGTGTTAGTCAGGCGGGTTTAATCACTCTGACTGATTATGTCTGTATCCTGTAATTTTCAGTGTCAGATAATGTGCTGCATCCTCACTGGAACAAGATACTCTTTAAATGCTGAAGAAGGAAAAAAACACTGTTTTTCTATGCTTTTTTCTGGATCAAAACTTTGCCCACTGAAAAGAAAGAAGAGAAGGAATGAATACACTCCTCCTTTAAGCACAACTGTAGCACTATCATCCCACTTTGTATTTTTTCTGAAATTTCACCCATCCATGATGTTTGATCATTTTGGTTGTTACACCTCATCCACGAATGTAGACGTTTTCCACTGAAAAGTCAGATCACATCTCTGCACATTTTATGCTTAGGCTTTTTTTGTAAGTGAGGAGGTACTTTTGGAGTCATTTTAAGTTGAAAATTTTCCAGTGGGCTGATGAGGTTCAGAAAGATAAAGAGAGGGGTTGTATCAGAGATCTCACATGCTGATAAATCATAGAGACTCATGGAAAAAAAAGTGATATTGGAGACCCTGTTTGTTATCTATTCCCTGCACTCCCATGAGCTCTGGCTAAATGCCGGCATATCACAGGGTAACCAACCAACAAAAAAAAAGGATTAAAAAAATCATAAGTACGGAAGTTCAGGAATGTCAGTAATTAAATAAAGTCAATCAGTTAAATAAAAATGTACATTACCAAAGAAATTAGGATTCTTTGCATTGAAAATGGCAACTGACTGGGGCTGAATATACCAGTACTGACAATACTCATCAGTACAAACAAAGTAAAAAAAAATAAAGAAATACACATTGATATTGCTCTAAAATTAGATGTAGAGTAATACAGTGTGTGACTAATTGGTCCAACAGTGAGGTTTGTAGTAGTACTAAATGATCGTTGCCACCCATCATTCAACCAAGAGAAGTCAGAGAAGAGGAACCAGCAGCAGAACAAGACTCAGTAGCCAGCTGTAATTTTTGTTGTTGAAAATTTTGATGCCTAAAATCGCTGTGAGGGGCCTAGGTTTACACCAGATGATTGGCAGCTGACTGAAAAAAACCTTTGTTTAAAAAAAACAGGATGAATTTTTTGTTTGAAAATACTATTTTTATATGTACAGGACATGAGAGGTATACATTTGCCCACAGGGGGCGCCAAAACCATTACAAACCAAATGTTCCTCACAGCAGCTTTAATAAGAGGCGATAGTGACAGGGATCAAACATTAGCACTTAAAACAGATGATGCCATACTGTATAAGCAAGATGGATGCATTAATTGTTTTCTTAACTAAATTTGACTAAAAGTAAGAATATTGCAAAAATCTCTTTATCAGTATTTATTTTGGCTGCAATACCTGAGAAGTGATAACCTGACATCCTGACAGACCATTACTGACTGATGAAAATGTTTGTGAAATGCTTTTAAGTGTACACACACACACGCACGCACGCACACACACACACACACACACACACACACACACACACACACACACACACACACACACACACACACACACACACACTCAATTGAATATAGGTGGGAAAGGATTTGCAAATCATTGTTTTCTCTTTTTAATTACATTTCACACAGTGTCCAATCTTCATTTGTGCTTGAAAAAGCCAAGACAGGGAATGGTGCATTTACCCTCACAATAATATCAGTCCCGATTTCTAATAACCATTTTTATTTCACTCTGTTTTTAGACAAATGTGTTTTGCTAATCTTTTTTATATATATCATGCATATTTAATTTTCAATTGTTTTAATATTTATAAATACTCCAGTCCCTTATGGCTTTCTATTCTTACATAATCAACCTAACTGAGCCACAGTGTGTTGCCTTATTAGTCAGAGAGATTTTCCCCTCAGTTAGCAGCATTATCTGATCATCAGTAAAATGAGTCTAATTAAAGTCTTAATGATGTTAGCAGGAAAGGTTGTGGCTGTACTGTAAAGTACAATGTTTCCAATTTAAAAATGTGATCATAATACTGTCTTCACTTTGATTCTTACCACAGAATAATTCAAGTATATTTTAATGTGGACTGTTTCTGTTTAATTTTCATATTTTCTCTTTCAACCAGGGATAGTTTAAGTGTTCCTGAAAACAGGGTAGATACAGGGTGTTCAAAATTCATTGTGGCGGTGGTTTGTCATTCACAGATAGTCATATTCTTATGCATGACCTGCCTTGTCTTCATTGTATTGTCTCTATTACACAATTTTTAGGTACTAACAAATCTTAAAGTAAGGGTAGTCTGGATTTTGAGAGTGGGAAGTGTTCTGGTTTTCTTCTAGAAGAGCAGGACCTTGTGGATTACTGCCATCTCCTTGCAATTGGTATCATGAGCTTTTAAAAATGCATGCGACTTAACAATGGACGAACTGCTGAAATCTTTTACTGTCCAAGTGCTAGGTGTAAAACTATCTGGACTATCTTGCTCTAAACCAGATTAAACCAGATCGTGATGGACATTGCAGAGTAAAGGCTGAAACAGAAACTGCAAACTGATCTGTAAGCATGAGGACTTTAGTTGGTCTGAAGTAAAGCGGTCCCTGGTTGAAGAGTGAGGTTACAGGGTCAGAGCCTCCAAGGATGCAGGCGCAAGCAGAGGAAGGGTTAACAAGACATGACCAGAATATAAATGAGCCTGAGCAGAGTGTCACACTGGATCAACAAAAGATCTATCTTAGAGATAGCCTTTCATCTTGAGGAGTGTGTATGGACTTGACTACAGATGAGTGTCAGGTGAGCAGGCTTACAAACAGTGTTAAGGGGGTGTAGATCCATGCCAAGATTGAGGTGAACACAAACAACAAGCATGGGCATTGGTGCAAGAACACACAAGAACCCAGAAGAAGGGGAAAGGGCAAGGGAAAGCATCCTCAGAGGGACTTCTGGTTTGTTTTTTTTCCTAAAAGAAAGTTTAAAGTGTTACACATTTGCAATAAAATTAATGGCACACCACCAGATAACTGCACCAACCTTGTTGATTTGAAGTGCTTCATGACACCTCATATTATTTATTTTATGGTTCTTTTATTGTTCAATCATTTGATGTCTGTCTGGAGATCTGCTTTTTATTTAGTCATTGTGTTTTTTTTTTTTTTAACACTGATCTCCTTGTATTAAATTCTTTCTCTTCTTCTCGTAGAGCTGCTCAGCCACCAGGAAGTACAAATTTGCAGTCAACACCTTAAATGAGTTAGAAAATGAATAAAACTTATATCATGGGGGTACTTAAAGGGATATTCTGGCATAAAATTAACCCATTTAATCCCAAATTTTTCCCAGACACAAAAATATCCAAATCATGTGTCATTAGTATCCCTTTGAAATGATCAATCATAATTTTTAGAAATTTTCATGGAAAAGTGTGTGAAAAAGTGTATTTTCAAAGTTTTCAAAGTGAGCAGATTTCTCCAAGTGCATCAAAACAGACTTGTTACCAGAAAGTCCTGAAAACCACCTCAGATGTTGGTTTATCTTAACATATTTGAAAATTGACAAACTAAAAGGGAGTGCAGGAGTAGGTGAGCAGAAAAAAAATCTGAAAATATCTGACTCAAAGCCAAATTTAAAGGAGGCTCTCATCTGCAAACCCCTGTTGTGTTTATGAAAATAAATACACCTGATCAAAGCTTGGAAATCCTCTTTCAGGCATGAAATGATGGTGTTACCACATCATTGTTTGGACTTATCCCCATGCAAAAATTAATGTTGTTCTGAGAAAATCTGCTTGCTGGTTATGTAAATCATCTGAGTGTGATCTGGTGGATGTGAAGGAGGATCATCCTATGCATGTATGCATATAATCTACTTGGCTTTACAGCTGGAGCGCATGTTTTCCCTTATCCCCTCACATTTGTTACAAAGATGGTTTAAATGGCTCTTTGTGCTGCTGCGCTAAAGCCCTGTGAGATACTGAGTCAAGAATCTCAAAGACCATAAAACATGTATAAAACCTAGTCTTTTTAGATTTATATATTAGTCTCAGTTAGTGCAGCTTGTGTTGTTTGCAAATGACACAGATTTAATTTGTTCAGGAGAGGATTTCAACTCTAGCACAAAGAAAGAGTAGAAAATGAGATATTTAAGGTTTAAAATCTTTGCTAAAAACATTTAAAAAATGACAACATTGCTCCCTTATTATGCTTTATTTGGCCCCATTAGTGAGGAGGTTTGGGGCAACATGCAAAATAAAACCACTTTTTATATGATGGAGAAGGACAGAGAGAATTATTCATATTCTGGATCTCAGAGACAGACAGTTTAGGATTATTGAAACCTCAAGCTATAGTTGAACCACACACACTTACACTTATGTTCCGAGTGAAAAGAAGATAATTTAAATGTGCAGAAGTAGTTTTTTTTTTTTTTAGGAAGACTAATGTAACTGTAAAATGTTTTGTAACATTATTAACCATAACAAAGGCAATCCTATGAGTAGCCATAGTTATGAGATAGAAAGTAAAATTATATTTTGTCATAATTTAGACTCTTTATTTCATCATAAGGACTTCACACTGATACTGGTTAGTGATAAATGTATGTTTCTTACATATACGATGATATACTAACATGGGTTGAATTGAAAATTTGATTTTTGATCGAATGGAGTGTGAAAAACAACCATGGACTGTCTCACTCTATTATTAACTCGTGTTTTGAACAAAGGGCGGGTAAAATATGAGATTTTTATTGTTTTTATTTTCTCCGTATTAAATTAACCCCATCATGCTGTGATCTGGAAGCCAAGCAACGGCATTTCGTTGCAGAGAAAAATCACTGCTGTGTTTTATTCTGTGCAATGACAAATAAGAAAAGTCTAAGTCTAAGATTTTATTCTCCCTACTCCTTTCCAGACATAAATGAGAAAAGTTTTCTTATAATTTGATAGAAAACTTTATATATGGCTGTGATTGGGACAAAAACAATTTAATTAAATAAAAAGTCATAAAAATAATAGAAAGAATAGCATGAATGTGGTGATTCAAAGGAAAGGAAGAAATGATTGTGGAAACTTGAGCCAATGGAAAGCAGAAGCAAAGTCATAAGGTTCAACAGATACTTAACACTTCAATCACACTTAAGACAGAGACCTGATCGGACTTCAGGCCTCCACATCTCCTTACACATCAAAAGACATGTATGCACATACTTGTAACACACCTACATAGAAATAAATTCCCCTTATCCTTCTAATCCTTCCTGATGCTCTCAATCACTCACACCCACTAATTCACTGGCAGCCCCCCTCTCTCACACACACACAAACAGACACGCGTGCACACACAGACTGAGCTTTATGTGTCACACAGGAAAGAAGACGGGTAATTACACCACGTAGAGCTGATTAGTCTTCAAGCCTTCAACAGCTGTTTTTGATTTGGTGACAGGAGAGCCATCAATGTGTGAGGCCAGGTCAAGAGGGATTATCTCCCAGGAAGCACCAAGGTAGCTCATAAAGCACAAAGCCTGATGTTTATCTTAATCCCACTCATCAGGAGGTGACACACACCTCCTGCCTGCACAAACACACTAGGAGTATCTGAATTCTGCTGCAGCCCCATGTTTGTTTCACCATTTTACCGGGGTTGAGGGTGCAATCATTCACATCTTCCTTTCAGCAGAAATGTAATGTAAGTTTGTCAGGAAAGAAAAATTCACTCCCTGTTTCAGACCCAATTTACAGCTCTGTTGTGGGCAGGGGAATCAGTCTCATAAGCTGGAGTCATGCAGTGTTAGCTTGTGAGAAAGAAATAATTCACTTACGCACTGTTCCCATCATATCTCATATTCCTCTCTATGAATGAGCAGCTCTGATGCACGACCCCTTTTCAGTCACATCTACGTCTATAACTCAGTTTTCCATCCCTTCATGTGACCCTTCTTTTCAGTCCACTCCTGAATCCTTGACAAAGAGCTCATGTGAAGGTACTGTGTCACAACATTGTTGTGAAAGGGGGATTTACGACATGCTGAAGGCTACATTTGTTGTTAGTTTTTTGATAAAATTGGCTCACATCCACTGTTCAATATATGTCGTAATATTCAGACTATTTTCCTTGCAACATGAGCTTGAATCCCAGGGCACTTAGTAATGAATATAAATAATTCTTGCATGGAGATATGAAATGAATGAATAATTTGCAGCATGGGGCACAAGTTGAGCTGACCAGGTATTTGACAGGAAAAAAATATGCATCAGAGTTTCACAGCAAACTTTGAAAAAGCAATAAGTCCAAAGAAATGAAACAGTACCTCAAACCAGCTTGACAAGTGCAAGAAGATTACAGAACTCATGCCAGCATTAGTAGGCTAAGGACAGTGTTAGAGTGGAGATGGTGTGCAATTTGTCTGGACTTTTTTCAACATTTATTTTTCAGTCCACACATTTTTCAGTCAATTGTCAGATTGTATTCAGTCTTTTTTCCCCAAGTTGTTTGTCATTGGTGTTGCGATATCTTTGTGTGTAACCTTCAGTTACAGTTTTAGGTTCCTTTTGCATTGCACTCGGTTAGCTAAAGCTGTGTTTATACACTTTACAAATAACTTTTACTTGCAGTATTTAAAAGTTAACTATGAATAAATCACAATGAATAACAAGAATTACAAGGTTATTCATTAATAACTACAATTTTATTCACGTTTTTGATTTCATACTTCTTTTAGGTTTTGTATGCAGCAAACAATTGCCATGATGGTAAGGCATATGACTGCTGTCAACATGCCAACCACAGGTCTGCAGTGAATCACACACTCTTGAAGAGAGCTCCACCAGTTATTGTGATGTAGATGCCCCGCTGACATTAGTACGACTAGCTACACCTGTACGCTTATCTCACTTTAAGTATTTTGGTGACGTTTTGTTGTTGTTGTTGTTTTGACTATGGTGTGCTTAAAGGAACAAAATAGTCGTGATTAAGCTGTGTTCATTTTAAGAAAATAAAGCTGGGCCAGTGAGAGGCCCAGGTGGCACTGCCCACCCACTTAACTCACTAGCCTAGCCACAGAGTCTACAAAGTTCACCAACCAGAGTCCACTACTGAAGTGAACGCTGCAGTTTGTTACTGACTTTGTTCAGCAGTCCAATCATAAAACCAAGAAAGTTTGATGAAATTGAAATTATTTATTGCATAAAGGCCCGATATGGTCCACAGGACATGTTTACTCCATCAAACATATTGTGTTCACTGCTGAACTGGGAGACTGAGACAATACTATGTCTGTTGGGTGATCTTAGGAGCTTGGTGCTAAACATTAGGCAAAGCATAACATTTACAAAATATCAGTGGCTCATGCAAGATTGCCCCGATAAGATGATGGGGAAAAGCAGATCTGTGTGTTGCATCAACAGGTAGTAACAAAAAACACAAATAGGCTGACTTTGGAAAAGGCTGAAAAATTTATTTTTCACAGGCATCCATTGTGGCAGAAACACTTACTGGTGACATAGAACTCATTTACCCTCCCTTCAACAACACTGAGATATCCCTTTAACATGCTGGTCACTGACATAAGGTCCAGATTAATGCTTAAAGATGATGTCTTCTCCGCAATGATCCACACCCTGAACCCTGGTTACAGTCTGGCCAGGACTGGTCAAGGACTATTTTATAAAGTTCATGGGGAGAAAATATGAAGAGACATTTTAGGAAGTAAAGACTGTCGCACACAACAACAGCAAACTTGCCCTCGCATTGATTTATGGACAAGTGCAGCCACTTTAGCCTACCTTGGCATTACACACCACTATATCACACGGTTGGGATATGTAGTCTATCTGCGCCTAATGTACTGCATGTGACAAATACGGTATCTAACATTGCAGAGTGATTGAAGGAGATAGTAGCCAGAGTTAACATTCATCCTTGAAAAATCAACGCCAGACAGCAGGACAGTGATGTGGCAGTGAAAAAGGAATATAAACAGATTACTTCTCAACAGCAGAGAACTATCATGACTTTAATTGCAGAGCAAAGGCATTACTTCACTTGTTACAGCAAAAAAAAAAAAAAAAAAAAAAAAAAGACCTAATCCAAATGCACTTACCCAATACTTTGCAACGCACCATCCCCAACACGGGTTTAGGATGTACATATGTACATGTGTTTTTCCTTTGCACTCCAAACAAAAACTTAAGGATCCTTTACATACACTTTGCAACAAAAAAGACCAATTGTAACGGGTGTGATTTGAGGCATAGATGAAGCTGACACATTCACTGTTCTTCCAGATTTATTCACCATAGGAAGACAATAAAACACATAAATTGCCTTCTGAAGCTCTTCTGTACCTCTGCTCCCTAAGTGATGCTACACAGCGCTCTCAGGGACCTCAAATACATTAATTCATTAAATTATCACAGTTAACATTTAGAAAAAACGCATAAATGCCCAAAAATATACATCAGAAATTACAGTGAAACAGCTCTTTTTTAATGGTAAACACTGTTAATAGGACAACATCGGTCTCCTGCACAACTTACCCTCAGTGAGACTAAACAGCACTCAGAGGGACTGACAGGAGGAGCTATGGAAGTCCAAGAGGTACAGTGGGTGAAAAGAGTAATATTCATGGGAACCATTAATGTGAATGAACACTTAGTAAAAAAACAAATTTTGATCAAATTCACAAATAATAACTAGAGTTATATTAAAAATTAAATTCTCAAAATACACTTATTTATAAAATGCATTTTAACTCCATTACACAAAGTAACCAGAAGGTTTGACTGTTGGTCTGGCATTTGCACATTCGTTTGGTGACAACCTTTTCACAAAGATAGCATGGAAGCATGGAGGCATGTTCAACTACAGATAATAGAATATGAAAAAAGGATGCACAGGCATAGTACAGATGATTACTTTCTCTCTATTGAAAGGCAGATATAGAAAGCCTGTTGACTGGCAACCAAATGTCCTTATGTGCTGAGCTTGTGAAAAAGGAACAGCTGGTGATGAAGTGCGTTATACACATCATTACTGTTTTGGCCTTAGCTAGAGGGGAGATAAAAAAGAGGCTGCTCAACGCACACCATCATAAATAATGGCTGCATGCTACAAGTTATATTGACATTTTCCTTCCCCAGTGTGAACACATGAATAGAAAAAATCAGATGCAGCAAAGAGTAAAGGCTCTTTTGTTACCCTGCCATCAAACAAAACACTCAAAGTTTTAGACGTTATCAGCCAACTGAGTAAGATGACTGTTGCAAAAGAAGTTTGGCAGGCTGGCATGTTTTCAGTCCAAGTAGACATGACTCAAGATGTCTGCTCCGAAGACAGAAACGCATTTTGCTGAGCTGTTGAAAGTCTAATTGACGATCAGCCTGACCTGGTCCTGGGTGTTTTAATGCGCATCTTTTTGTGTCTCATTCTGGCAGACAGACAGGGAATGCTGTGGAAAGTGCTTCACTCTTTTTGCTGCTTTAAGTTACGGCAGTTTTTATGATGGTCATGCATTGGGCCCACATACATACAATGTATAAGTGGGGGATACGTTTGTGGAGTGATTCAATGGAAAGCTGTAGGAGAAGGAAGAGTTTAAGCTAGTCATGCAGAAGGCTTCTTCAGAGAGAAGGGTGAGCAAAAGAAGAGCTTGCAGGCAGTAAGTCATTTGCATCTGCTGACACTAACAAGGTCAAAGAGCTCACCCTGTCGTATACACAGTGACAAACAGCATTCATCAGAGGTTTTCATCAATGCAAAACTTTGCCCTGCCTGGACCCTACAACCTTACAGAGCAGTTAAAAAAAGAAAACAGACAAAGGATTGAAGCTAGGAGAGTGTGGCACGCTGGTTTTGGCAGAAACTACATTTGGAATGGTTTAACCGGTGACACCACCTGGGGACCAGCACCCTCAGGAGAAAGACCATTAGAAAGTTTAAGGCACACAGCTTTAAAACTGAGGAGGAGCAGAGACACGTTTCCAAAAGAAGAAGAATAATCACTGACACTGAAAAAAAGGAAAACAGGTTAAACAATGCAAATAAAACAACACAAATCTAATTCAGTGATAAAACAAGTGTCATAGTAATAGTTAATGGAAAAGCCTTGGATAAATAATCTGTCAAATAGGGACCAAGAAAATGCAGCTGAAACTGAAATAAACTGAAAAATTTTGAGTAAACCCACATGCAAAATGCTAATGTTTAGCCTCCCAACTAAGGGATTCTTAGCTGCTGAAAGAAAAAATAATTTAAAAAAAATTAAAAAAAACAAAAACCCGGTTAGCTGCAAGGCAAAAGAGCAGAGCAAACTCAAGCAAAAAGAACTATTCAGAAGAAGGATAAAGCAAATAAATAAATAACCAAAACCAACAAAAGGTGAAGGGGCAAAACAAATGACACAGAGGCTAACCCAAGTTTAAAACAGGATAAAATAATTACATGAATGAGACAAACTAATAAAACTTGTATATAAAAAAACAAAAAAAAAACAAACATGAACTTGATCCAAAAAAGACATAAAAGTAGCAGACTAACTACAGGTGCACCTAAAATTTTAAAACAGGAAGAATTAACATTCCCCATTTTTAAAAAAAAGTGAGCGCACCACTTAACAAGCCTACTCTCTCACCACCTTGAGGCTTTATGCTGGGGTAATGTGGCAGTGAGCCGGGGGACTATGGGCCTGAAGGGGAAAAAGAGCAAAATAACAAACATCAAAAAAAGAAAAAAATTTAAGAAATTATTTTATGAAAAATAATCATTAAATCAAAAGTCTGTGTCTGTATGTGTGTGTGTGTGTGGTGGTGGTGGTGGTGGTGGGGGTGGTGGGTCTAGTAACTGGAAGAACTCCTGTCTTACCCTTCCTTCTCTGATGAATCAGTCAGACTAGACTGAGTTCAAATTTTTACCCGGACCTCCCTCGGCATTCCAGCTTCACTTGCCTGAGGCCATTTTTTATATCTTGTGTTGTGTATGCAGTCGTAGTCGTGAGGAGATTAACAATCAGCACCTGTTTGTCAGTGACCGATGATTGATGGCTGGTAAAAATCATGAGTCATTAAAGTGTTTCATTCAGTTCAGAAGACAAGTGTAGCGTAAATTTCTTTTCAATTATATAAGTCTTGTGGTAGATTTATTCTCATTTTCACTGAGACAGATTTGCAGCTCTCAGAGGAACGCATTAACACCTCTTAGTCTCTGCTTTGGTCCGTTTGCCCTGTCTTATGCTTTTCCCTGCCATTCTTGTCACAACATTTTTACCTCTTTGTTTCTCATTATTACTGTCAGCTATTTACTTCAAATCATCCACCATAAACAACTGGAGGGTATCATAGAAAAACGTGTTTGCTAAAATACTGCCGTATTTCAGGAATTCTCTAAAAGTTATAGATATCACCCCTGGGTTACCTATAAATCACTGTTACCTCCGCCAAGGAGGCTATGTTTTTGGTAGCGTTGGTTTGTTTGTTGGTTTGTTTGTTTGTTTGTTTGTTTGTCTGTTAGCAACTTTACGGAGAAAGTTATAGACAGATTGACCTGAAATTTTCACCAGAGGTGCATCTCAGCCCCAGGAGGATCCCATTAAATTTTGGTGGTGATCCGGATCGCCTTCTGGATCCAGGAATTTTTTGAAGGATTCTTTATTATTGTGAGATAGGGCAAATTTTGGAATTTTTGCATTTAACTCTATGAAAATGGCCAGAGCCTTTAGTAAAAAATTACACAAAAGCATCTCAATGAGTTTTATGAGGTGTCAAAGGTTGATCCTGATCCAGACAAAATTCTGGATACTGTGATCCAGAACACATAAAAATAAGGGTGTCGTTGGAATTTTCAATGCTGAAAGATAACCAATGAAGATACAAGTAGGTGTACGCTTACAAATATTGCATAATAAAAAAATCATGCATTTATGTATCTAATATGAGCTTTGTTGTTTTAGGAACATTATGAACAGTGAACATACCAGTTTAAACGCAAATAAAAGTTAATAAAAGACACAAAACAGTAAAAGTTTTGGTGTGAATCACAATTTAAGGGGGGACATGAGCTGCTTGGTGGAGGTCTGCGCTCTCCGAGTGCTTTTCTAGTATTGTGCTCTATTTACATTTTGCACAACTTACCAACTTAATTGAAATTGGGGTTTGTAGCAGATGCATGATTTCTTGTGTCCAACAACTTTGTTGCACCATAGTTGTGACTCAATTTATATAAAAAACAACAATCACCTGCAGGGGTTGTCATGGAAAGAAGGATTTGCAGGATACTCCACAGCTAAATGGCATTTCCACAGACTGTATAAAACATGGCTGCAGTCACAGCTATGACACAACCACACTCTACTGCAACCTAACAAGAGGCAAAGTTAAGGTGAGCTCTCACATTTAGGGTGCCTGCCTTTCAGTTAAAAGCCTTGCAGTATTTAATACATTATTCATATCCCCATTTCTTCAAAACTTCTAAGTTATTGATAAACTCACTCCCCAAACTGCCTATTCAAACCAAAATCATTGATCGTACCACAACTTTTGTGGTACAGACTGTCTTTGTTGAAACTGCAGTTTGTATAATATTACAATAAAAAGCGCAAAGCCTGATTTCATGATGGGCACTCTCGCCTTATAACTGCTGTGCAAAAATAACTCTCCTGACTGTGAGAATGGAGCGAGTACATGCAGAGACATTAGGTCAAAGACTTTCCACTCATTCATGTGCTGATAGAGATGATTGGATACAGTCATTAATGCATTGTATGTGATGGATTGCATTAATAAAGGAATGGGCAGCAGTGTTCATCTGAGTCACACAGAAACCATTCATCACTACAGGTGAACTATATCACTTCGCCGTGTGGGGTTGTGCTTCACAGTGAGGACTGGAGACTGTAATCTGGTTAAATTAAGTAGTGATCTCAAGTCTGAGGGCTACTTTTAAGTACTTGCTCATTAACCACCACATTAAAACACATCCTTGTTCTGATGAGGCAAATCCCAGAGGATAAAGCATGACAAGCCTGCAGCAGCTGACAAAGCAACAGAAAACTCACAGTTGTTTTTTTTTTTTTTACAATAAATAATCATTACTTCCTACAGAGCTTCCCAACCGATCTATAGAGAGGGCTGAAATATAACAGTGGTCCTAAAAATGTGATGACCTTGTGTAACAAGATTAAATGTACATTATTTTTTAAATTGAATTACCAAAATTATACCTGTGTGTTTTTATGTTTGACTATGGAACCTTTTTTTTTGTGTGTGTGAATTTATTTTTATGAGCAGCCTCTCTCTTCCTTTTGGTTTCTTCTTTGTTGGTTTCTTTTCCTTTTATATTTGAGTTGCCCTCCTTACTTCTCCCCTTTCTGATAGTGATCCCTGGAGGAGAGGTAGGTGTCCATTGGCTAATTATTGATTTCGCCCTAATTTATTTATTCTATGTGTACTTTTATTTTCTGTGATGTTCATTAAACAGTTTTAAGTTTCTTTTCACTCTTCTAACATCCTGAGTGTTACTTTTGTTGTATTTTGTCCGCTTAGCGTGCTGACTTATGTTCATTTAGTTGAGCTAGCTCGTGTTTCAGCCTGTGTGATGAAATTAAGGTTTCCCTTTTCATTCTGTTGCACAGAATAAACTCTGATAGAATCCCGCTGGTGTCTTCATATAACTACAACGCAGAGTCTCAGCCGTTACACTCAGAAAATGTGAATTATTTTGAATAAGTCTAAAAAAGTAAAATGGATCAGTTTGTTGCTGGAAAAAAAGCCCACAATAGTCATGTTCTCGATTAGTACTTTAATTCAAAAGTCATTAGTCAATAATCTACAAAATAAGGAAATTAACACTACCCCCGACTTTGGGTCCCTCCAGTTTAGTTTCTGTGCGTATGAATCAAGTTGGCATTAGCATAGTTTACTATGGCAGATCTACAGTTCCTCAAATTCCAGAGGAAAACTCAACTATAAGGACATGCAGGTATACATGGTCATCATAACCTGTAGTTTCTCTAAGATTGTGGCTCACTTCTTGTGAACGCACCCTCAGATGAAGTTGCAAAAGGTTCATTCAAGCTCTTGGCATCATGACTACTCACATGTTCTTATACTACCCCCTGGAGGGCATAAACTATAAGGCAATATGATTTGACAAGACTCTGTCAGGGCAGAGCAGGCACAGGGGAGAAAAATGCATTTTATCGCTGAACCGTCAAACTTATAAGACAAGTACCATCAGTTGGAACCATTAACAGTGTAACTTCTACAACATGTGAAAACTGTTCTACATTTAGAACATGTTTTAGTAGTTTGCAGCACGTGTTTCTACGCAGCAGCTCAGTCAGCAGGAGTCCAGGGACTGTCCTAAAGTGCCTTAGAAAAAACATCCTGAGTCATAAAGTCTGGCATGCAATCGACTAAGCGGTGACACTACAGACAGAAATGCTAGATGTACACTCACAGTACAATAGATCTGTACAGGCACCTCTACTCAAACTGTTAAGAGAACAAGTGGTTGTATGGAGTTTTCCTAGAGACTAAAAGAGCTGTAATCAAAGGGTTCTTCAATTCTGCTCTACTTGCTTTAAATCCCTTCAGACTTAAAATTGAACACAAGCTTGGTCCCCCACACCGTTATCCATCTGCAAGTACAATTATGACATCAAACTGGAACAAGCAGAAAAAAACAAACCGACTAGACAATTCACAGCTCTGTTTCATTCATTCATTAAGCGCAAGAAAAAAAAAATCATCCTGTTAAAACTCAGGGTGCCTCTCATTTGGTCTTCACTGTAGGGAATGATCATGACTGAATCTGACCTGTCATGTCTTTGAAATGGCTTTCAGGAGATCATATTGACTTATAAGAATGACACAGATGACAAGGCTGTATTATATAGGTGTTTTGGATTTCTGTCCTAAAACGACACAAAATGTAGCAGAGAACTAACAGGAAACGTGTTCCTGAAAAACAGAAAAAAGCAGCTGAGGTTTTTACACAAATGACAAAACCTGGTCTGGAACTGATTAAAAGTGACATGTAGTAAGTTTTAAACACCACAGATATATTCCCCCTGAACTAAAAATTAGCTCCTAATCTCACTATGTCTCAACCTGAGACAACTTACACTTAACAACTACTGTACAAATCTGCCAGGGCTCATTTCGCTCTCCTCTCTATATCTTTGCAGTTTATCATAATAAACACATCAACACCTTTATGTCAAGTACTGTCTTTTCTTGTAGTGATGACCTGTGAATTAAAGAAAATAGTCCGTTCTTCCAGTTTTTGTCCCCTCCAGTAGTTGGTGCTCTTGCTCATAATAACCAAAATCCATTCACTTCAAGCTGAGAGACCGAGGTAGAGCAACAAAAGATGGAAAACCTCCAAAAGCACCTCATAAACCACAAGTGACTCCCTTTCTTTCTTTCTTTTTTTAAATATTTCTAATAAATGCTAAGAGCAGAGTGCTGACTGGAGGCTATAAGCGGCAGTGGGCGGTGGGCGGTGGGAGATCAGATGGTCCCAGAGTGAGCTCAGGAGATGATACGGATGCCGAAGTATTTCTTGAGCTGCTCCAGGAAGATGAAGGTGAGCACTGTGTGAGGAACCAAGCGGATCCCTGCTGGGACGAGACCCTGTGAAAAAACAATTGGCATCAAATTAGATTAGAGTCTCTTCCCATTACAACTCAGAGCACAGAATAATACCTAAGAATTAGGGCTGAATGATTACTTGCATTTGTGATTATATGGTGATATGATAAAACGCAATTTTCTATCCGCATGCTGCAATATTGACTGGTCACGTGATTTGCGAGTGGAGCAGAGCAGGTAGAAAGTAGTGAACACCGCACTCTGTCGCTCCATGGCCTAATTCCACTACAGAAGCTCACACTGCAGAAAGTTAAGAACCAAAGAGGGGGAGCACGGCAAAAAAAGATGCTGCTGCACAATGTGTGCAGAACCTGTCGTGCTACTGTTGCTATATCAGGAGGTAACACTACAAACCTTTATCAACACTTAAAAGAACGTAACAAAGCCATGTATGATAGTTGAATGGCTAAAACACCAGCGACCAGTGCGTCAGCTTCAAACCACGTCTGCATAACAATGGAGAACAAATCCAATACAGCGATGGCAGCACAGCTGAACGAATAGACTAGATTCCAGTGTTTTGGGCACCAATTCCATCTCGACATCAGTACATAGATTAGTATCATGACGTATATGATGGTCGTTCATGTGTGTGCGCAATAGTGTGTGAGCAGAGAGCCTGTGTGTGTGTATCTGTGTGTGTGTGCGTGTGTTTGTGTTTGAAATGATAACTGCCAGAAAGAACGATTTATGTATAATTAATCTGATATTGTTTACTATAATAACAGACTGATTTATTGTTTGTTAGTTGAAAAAAACATTAGAAGGGGACCTTGAAAAATAATTGCATATTAAATTACAATCACAATATTGAGGAAAAAAATCGAATTGGATTATTTTCCAAAATTGTTCAGCCCTACTCAGAGTATGGTATTATTGTAATGATACTGGGTATAATACTTACCTTCTTTTATGATACAAGACACTGTATCTGACATTTACTAATCATCTAAGGAGCTCATGCGCTGACTGGAGCTGGAGTTGTTCTCATCGTAATTTTGTATATTTTTAATAGTTTTTGTTCTGGTTGTTTGATGTGTTTTCATGCTAAGTTTGTTTTGTAAAGACAAACTAAATGCCTTCGGCTTGTTATAAAACCAACCAGACCTGAGACCCCCAACCTTCTAACCTTCATTTCTACATGCCATTATCGAGATGGACTCCTTTTAGAGATGAATCATGACTGGGAAATTCAAACTGCACTACACCTTGCAGTCAAAGTTTATATAATATTTATTCCACTGATTCAAATCATGTTTTTTTTTTAAAGTTATTTTAAACTACTAAAATGATGCTCCTTTAGCCTAGAGGTTTGAGTGGGTGAGTGGAAGCTGTTCATGTGTTTGACTGCCAGAGCAAAGTCCTGTGGGACTGATGCAAATCGTGAGGAGACAAAAATTTGTTCAAGGTGGTGACGGACAATTTAACCTGAAAAGCACTGCCAAGTTGTTACGCTGTTTGAGGAGGGACAGCTGAATGGGAGGGGGGTGTTAAATCTGGAGATCTGTTCAAAGTCAAACTCAACTATTACTTCAGATTTTCAAGGGCCTCAACCTCTGTCTTCTCTATAAGAAGTCTGTGTTTGGAGCTGTTGCTCTGAATGTCTGTTATTATAACAGACATGTTTTACGTTACCAATTATGTGATCTTTTAAACGAGAAGACCTAACAATAAAAGTTCCTGCGGACATCAGATTAATCATTTTACGCTTTAGCTCAGTTACCAATGCTAAGCAGGTTTTAAACCTAAATATAAGGATGATCTTTTACAGCAAAATGACAAGGTATATCTGTCCTTGCCTTTGGAGACCTCACTTTAAAAAAGAGATGTCTATTTCAGGATTAGCTTCTATTTCTGCCCCCCCTTTTGATGGGGAGAGCCGATTATTACTGCTGTGCTACAGCTAAGAAACACTTTGGAGCTCTCAAAGCACACAGGGTGTTTTGCATGGCGTGTATGTTGTTCTTACTTTACCTTGTAAAATGCCAGGGGGCCCAGCTGTGCAGTTTCTCTTAAGCAGTGTATTACCCCCTGAAAGAGGTGAAACACTGAATTAGAATGAAACAAAAAGATATAAAAGCAGAATCCGAGGAATGAAAGGATGAAAGTAGATGCTGAAGAGGAATAACAGGGGTCCACTCACTGTGTATTCTCCCTTTGAGTTCATGAGCCTGGTCTTCATGACATCCAGAGGTTGACACAAGAATGTAGCACAGCCTCCCTGCAGAGGCGCAGAGAGTCAGTTAAAAACAAAAAAGAGCTTCATAAACTTTCAAGCCTTCAGGTCTCTGAAACTAAACTTTAAACTTACAGCAATGAAGCTGGAGAGGAAATGTGTGAGTATGTTATCTCCCATCATGCCTGTTCCCAGGACCAGCTGCTTGGCCTGGTCATAACACGCCAGCTAAAGGTAAGAAAAAAAAAACTGTGAAGAGGAGTAACTGTGAAATTTTGAAGTGAGAATGTAGTAAATAAAGACAGTATTTCTTCACTCTTAGATCCCACATGATGTTCTACCAAAAACTGGCCACAGCTGAGATTTTCTTTAACAAACACATACATGAATTCAAGCAGAAGTGGTCACAATCTCAAAATCACTTAATTTCCACGCCAGGATAAATCTAAATATTGATTCTGATTCTGAAAATACTATGCAGGCGTAACTTCAATTATCACAGGTTTTTTTATGAAAACAAAGGACATGTTTTCACTTTTTCAAAGCAGAATTTTACTGTAGTAGTTCATTACTTAGCTCCCCCCAGTGGTAGAGTAAAGCACAGACAGGCCTCATTTACCACAGCTATTGGCCCAATATAAGTGCCCACACTGGGGTGGATGTGGGGTCTATGGCCAACTTTATGAGCCCTCCCTTGCCAGTGGACCCACAGACTGGAGTATGGAAGGTGTAACATTGGCACTTAAAAAGTAAGTCTATCTGTACATACAAATAAGAAAACATTGCCAGGATACAACTGTACACCTTTAATTTTATTTTGTTAGCAGGAGGCCGAGATGCTCACCCACTCTCCTCCAGCAGCCGCTTGTTTGTGGGGGAGCTCTGATGAGTCGATCACCGGGTGCAGTGGATCATTTCCTTGTAGTAATAATCATCATAATAATCATTTTGCACCACAGACGTGGTCGTTCTTCTGCTGTCTCTAGGTCTGATTGCATTTCAATGAAGTAATAATCATAAATGTTCTTCTTTGAGCTGCGAAACTCTGCCGCACTCAGTGATTGACTCATAAGGGCTCCCTGTCAAACAAGCGGCTACTGGAGGAGAGTGGGTGAGTTGTGTTTAGTCTCTTTGCTAAAGAAACCAAGCAAAGATAAAAAGAGGTTTGGTGGCTAGTACTATGGCTGGGATCCTACATGTACTGTTGATGAAGTTAGGTGCTGTTCTGAGAATTATTTGTGGCTATAGAGTGGCTTTTTGTTTGCGGTTTGTGCATGGAGATGTAGACAGTTGTGTGTTGCTATAGTGCGGTCGTTCCTAAAGTTGTTATAACTAGAGAAGCAAGCAGTCGACAACATTCATCTCTCTAACTCGGTGTTATGGTGTGTTTGACCCTAACTTAATTTTATGCCGGAATATCCCTTTAATGGGTCAGGAATTAGGGTTTAGGAAAGAGATTGAGATTCAGCCATTCAGCTTCTGAATCATTTTCTTGTGGAGTAATTGTATAGATTCAAGGAAAAGATGTGAGAAAAGAAGGAATTAAGAGGTTTTTGCAGTCTGCCACATTTTCTAAAATTTGCTGTAACTCTTGAGTCAACTCCTTCATTAAACGTTACCTCAATTCTTAATTTTGTTACTGTAAATATTCAGATCGAGGATCCAGAGCCACATATGTGGACTTTTTGAATTTTCACAGCCCATATGTCTATACCGTACCTTTATGTGTGGCTAACAAACTATTTAAATATGAATAGGATTGAGGAAGTTATTTAAGTGCTCCACCTGAAGTCAATTTCTGACAGATATGCTTTACAACACTCAATTTGCAGAGATAAGTGAGACTGGAATTTTATGGATTCATACATTATGCACTGGTTAGATAGAGATCATTTAAACGGGCGGCCTATTCATCCAGGAAAATGATTCCACATTCATTATTCATATGCATTTAATTTAGCTCAGTTTAATGCTTTTCTCCTATTACAGGATTTTTAAATGGATTCCAAATATGTTTTTTTCCCACATATTTTAGAGAGGGATGGGTGGATCTTTCCAAGTTTAAGCCAATCAGCAATGTGACTTACCTGCCCCACAGTGACCAGCGCTCCTCTGCTGGAAGCCATGGTGGCTCCTGAAAACAGTTTCCTCACTCCCTCTGATGGATGGGACACAGTGCAGAGGTCAAAGGTCAGGAATGATTATTCAGATAGGATTACATATTGCAATCATAATATGGCTTCATATGTACCTTCTCTGAAGACTCTGTAGAGCCCATCAATCGCATGTTTGTAGCTTTAATAAAGGGAAATAAGAAACGTAGAGTTACAATACAATAAGAGGGTTTAAGAAAGTGTGAACTGGACATTTTAGCAGAGTGAATTACAACTCTTACTTTCTCCTCAGCTCTGGTGGTAGTTTCATGTCGTTCTGCATCCTGAAAGCAAAAACAATTCCAGATGACAAGGGATACACGCCACAGCTTGTCTAGAGTGATTAAACTTGTGGTTTAGTAAAGAATATCTGAGCTGTCGTGGCGTGTTACCTGACATTCACCATGTCAGCCGGCGTACCAACAAAACCACCAGTGAAACCTGCAGGCAGAGCGACACAGTTGGCACCCAAAACTGTATGAGTGACTTTGCATGTGTGTGTCTGTGATAGAGGAGAGAGAAGGAAGGCGAGTGCGTGTGTGCGTGCGTGTGTGTGTGTGTGTGCGCCCACCTCCAAAGGCTCCCAGCATGACCTTCTGGTAAAAAGGCATGGGGCCCTGGCTTTTGCTGCCCATCATGTCTCTCACCGTCTCATAAATAGCAAATCTGGTGAGTGAATAAGACATCTGAAGAGGAGAGGAGAGGAAAAATAGTCAAGTTGACTGGTACATCATCACAATAGGTTTGAGAAGAGGTCTGTGTTGGCTAAGAAGTAAACAGGCTGCACAAGCAGAGATGAAGTTCATCATTTATAAATATTAAGTGTCTGTAATTGAAACTTTTTTTCTCCAATTAAATGATGTTTATGAAAAAGAAACACATTTTACAGACCTCATGTTCCTTCTTAAACATTCACGCTGATCTTTTCATAGGATTCTGAACTTTGGAGATGTTTTTCAATAGCAACCTCAACCTCACAACAGAATCAGCTATCTGATCATAGTTTCAAATCTTGAATGAGAACAACATCTGGAGAGTCTTTGTCAAAGTCATTACACGTTTTTTAGGAAATTTGCTCAAAAACTTGCTCTATAGTCATAGCTATTATCAAAAATAACAATCAAGGAAAGCTGAGTACAGATTCTTTACGCCATGCGAACTCAAATCTGATCAACATGGTTGTCTAAGCTACTAACATGTTTTAATTGGAGTTTTAATCAATCACTGGAAAAGACCAAGATATTGGTTTATAGAAATTAGAGCACCTGTCAATACTTAACCAGATTACTTATGATATCGTTAATCAAACACTAAACCACTGAGTGTTTAACGATATGTTTTTGATATGCTGTCAATCAGGATGAAAAAAATGTGTTTTCATCTAAAAGAGATGGATATCAGCTTTGTGAGGGTTGATGATAATATGATGCCAACTTTGTCAAAGTGCCATTAATCATCCAGATTAATCAGCCAGCCGATTAATCCATCTCTCTCCAGTGTTTACCTCAGTTTTATCTATAAGATTGTCCCGCAGGTTAGAACAAATTTAGGACTGAACTCATGGAGCGCTTCAGAGGGTAAGAGTGGTCTTTGGTCAGTCCTTTCCTGAAGAGACACATACCTGTCGGCAGAGGGAGGCAGAGAGGCCATTGTAAAGAGCCAGCACACCATCGTTCTTCACCACATGAATAGCCATCCCCATCATCCTCTTCTTCACCTCCTGCTGAGTCTGCAGGTGGACCTGGAGAGACAGTCCTGTGTCAGTATGGTAGCCAGATGTTGTTAAATTAGACAGAAAACAACACAAAGACAAACACAAATGCAATAAATCTGCACACATTGACAGTATGTGATCCTGCAGGGGCTGACACAGCAACCTCAGTTCCAGTTTTTGTTTTTTTAACTTGTCCAAAACCTTCGTCACCAGTTCACATATTTATAAAAGTTCAAAAGTCAATGACAAATTGTCACTGCTCAGATATTTAGTCAGCGTAGTTTTGAACATACTAAGACTTAAGGAACTGACAGAACAATTCAAGAGATGCTCAAATAAGACAAACGGATGCAAAGAAATTCTCAGATTTAGCTTCAGGAGCACGGAATCCTACACTTCCCACAATGCAAATCCAAGTAAAACTTGGAAAGACCCTTGCTTCAGAATATATATTTGTCAAACTTCTCATAGTTAGTTTATTAAAGGGTTATTTCTTTTCTCTAAAAATCATCTTTCCCACTGAGCAATAGACGACTATTAAACGTCCAGGTGTTTTTAGAATTAATTTCAACCGTCCAGATTCTGTATATTTTTAGATGGAATTTAGACGTTGCACTTTGTCCCTTTATTTCAAAAAAGGAACTGTGAGTTGCTTAATTGATCTCCAAGTACTTCACCAGAATAATTATGTAACCGTTGAGCAATATACAGTTAGACCTCTGCTAGCCGGCTAGTCTAAACTTTGTCTACATGTAGGCGTCTAAAAAACGTTCACTTTTAGACCCGTGGTAGCCTGATTTTAGACCAGTCGTCTAGGCCCCATTTAGATGACTATTAGACTTCTTTTAGACCAAAAAATGCTCAATGGGTTAGTGGTAGCACTACAGTACATAACTCTCTCTCTCTTTCTCTCTTGATCTCTTTGTGCATGTGAGTGTGTCTCATAAGTCTTTGTAGGGGAGGTCTACAGCCCTACAATGAGGCCTTTGTCCTCTTTTTGAATTAGTTTGGGGACCACTGAGCCCTCATGAACAATATCTTCCTCCTATCACAATTATTACCCTAAAATGTAAATTTTACCACTAAGTAAAAAATTGCTGACCTCTGACCCTGACTCTGACTTCGTAAAGCATCCTGAAGTCTAGTATAGCTAGTAAAATGTGGAAACTTATTTTTTTCAACAAATGAATTATTAGTTTGATATCACATTATCTTTCCTTGATTTGCTGGAATCTTATTACCTGCAATAATTTCTTCCTTTTTTCATTTACAAACATAGACCTAAAAAGCAGGGATGTGTGCAGTTAGTCAAGTGGTCAATAACTAGTTGTCATAAGAATAACTAATCAACCAATTCAATTATCAACATTTTATTCATGAAGGCTCAAAATGCCAAGCAATTGTTATAAGCAACCCATGTAAAATGAGGGCTGTAGCTAGTTACTACTGCTTATAAACTCTAATGCTGTACCACCCAGATGAAAACAAGAACAGAAGACAGATGGAATATTATACCGTGATGTGGTTCATCAGTGTTTGTTAGAATAAAGAGACAACACACTGTGTAGAGTAGACTGTGTCTGCTTTAGTTGCCAAATATCCACAGAGCGATGCTATACCAGTACACACATTTAGTAAAACAGTTTCACATACCCACCAACTTCCTGACCCTGAGTTTAGTTGTGTTAAACGAATTTCTTAGTTGTTTTATGGGGGTGTTCTATCACCTTAAGATCGTAATTTATAAAGTCAGAACACTGCTGTGGCTAAAATCTTAATAGACCTTAAAAACAACCTCAACAATAATCTTTTCACTGCTCCACACATAATGGCTACTACGTAGTTGTTTGCTACTTGGTTCTGATTCAGCACGATTGGTTCAGCACAAAGCGGACCCAGAGCAACTCCCCTTTTCATTGCCTATTCGTATAGTCTACCAAAACATGGCAGAATGACGACTATTGAAAAGGATATTGACCATGGTTTATATTGATATTGAGGGAAATTAATTTTCGACATCATTATTGTTTTATCGCCCAGCTCTAACTAATGACAACAATAACTTCCACTCATTTAACCTGGATGTATACAAGGATCATTTATCTTCCCTTTTAGCGATTTCCAAGTAAAGGGAAGCACAATAAGTATATACAGGTTCAAACTGAGTCCTTTTGAGCCAACAGCGAGTTAATGTGTATGTGCAATAAGGCAAAATCACACAAACACGTGTACTGCAGTAAAAGGAAAAAAAAAAAAAACAAGCAGATGGGTTGATAAGTATCAAACTCAAGATGAGGTTGAAAAAATCTTGTTCAGCAGCTCTGCTTTATCAGTCTAGGGTAGCAGTACAGTGGCCTATCTGATGGTGTTATGGATCTGTGGATAACACAAAGGACAAAATCTGAAAATAAAACATGACCAGGTAATCTTTGCCTTGTGTTACACAGTTCTGACAAACCCTGTACTTTGCTGAAAGTCATATTTTCTCCCAACTAAATGATAATTTAGTTCTTAGCATTTACAGGTATATGATTAGCGTACGAGCGAGCTTTTTGAAGCCTTCAATTTCGGAACTTTGAAGGTTGTTGCTACGTGGTCACTGTCTGCCTCACTGTCTGCCTCACTGTCTGCTCACAAAGACAATAAAAACCCTGTGATTTCAAGGAAACGGTTCAAGGAACAAGTAATCACAACTCAATTCATCATCTAAAGCAGTACAGCTTGGTGCTTTTCAAGAAATCACAGCAGAAGAGTTGCAGTTAAGCCTTTTATTTTTAGTCTAAAAAAGACAAGAAAAAAGTGAAGTTCAATCAGGACGGAGAGACTGGTTCCACAGTTCAGTGGTTTCAGTAGAGTCATCTGCTGATGATTAAACTGAGTCATGTTATAGATTTACTAACCTCAGTAATCCAACTGACCAAAGCAGCTTGAATTAAAATTTCACTGAACTAGTAGGTTAATGTTTTATTTTGATATGACAAGCCTGATTTTGTCATTCAACAACAGTTGGATTATTTCCCTATGTTTTTGATATTACACAATACCCATGCTAAGTATTTATTGTGTTTATCCTTTATCCAACACACACATTCAAATGGACTTTCATGATTACCCAGCAGTGCTAGCTATTTGATTTTGACTAGTCAAAACCTCATAACAATGCTTGTACAACCAGATCTCACACACTATATTGAATCATATTTCACCTCCGCTTGTTGACACTGTGTCCAAAACTTTGCTTGTTTTCCTTGGCATAATAACTTATTTGGCCCAGTGACATAGATAGACTGATAGACCATGTTCTCCAAGCTCAGACAACAACAGCAGCAGAGTTTATATTTCATAGCTACAAAGTGACTTAAACCATACGTGGAAAAGAATACGCAGCAGTGCTAAAGGTTGTGATATTTACCTCATGGGTTAGGGGTATGTTTACACATGTCTACACAAATAGTTAAAGCATAGAAAAAGAATTGTAATGGCATGTGGAATTTTCTAAACATTATGTAAATGTGAGCAATGACTAACAATCCAGGGTGCTGCACAAACATTGATGCAGTGCAACCATCAGCTTTCATCACACATTGTCTCATTTCTACAAAGTGATACTAGCTGCCCTGAAAACTGACTCACTTATTCATTACCAGCATAGTGTTACCACATCACCTAAGTGTGAACAATGTGCACGCTCACCATTGTAGATAAACCATCTCAGTATATACACAGAGCTTCCACTTACAGAGTACGATGATGTTATACTAGTGAGTTTGGAAAGACAAACTCTCTTTGGGTTTTTATATCATTATTCCCTTTTTTCTCAAATCGCTTGAATCTATTAGCTTTTTTTCCACAGGATTTTTTTGCGAACATTCAAACTTGAACTAAGACCTTGCTTTTACAGGACAGATCCGAGAATTCAGCTCTGAAAGTGAATGCAGAGAATATGAGCTCCATTCAGTATTGGTAATAGATCTCAACATAACTGTAGTATCTTAACTGTAGCTAAATCCCCTGACCTCAGAGCACACACTAGTAGTATTTGCAGAGTGACCCGTTCTGTTTTTTTCTGCTGACTTGAGTCTACAGAACAGAGTCCCTGGGGGGAAATGATGACTTAAACCATTTACGTCCTCATTCAGCTTCAGTCTGGGGCTGTTTTCATCTAAGTTGCATGAGCAGGGGACATGTAACCTTGTCGTTGTCTCACTCTATCATTCTAAATTTTAGCATCAAGTCATAAATTGTGGTGAAATCTGTAAAAAAAACAAAGGTGCTTTCCTTTGATAGGAGAGCTGAAGAGAGAAAGGAAAAGAAGGTATTTCCTTTTCTCTGAAACAGCTGACAATGCTGTTGGTGAAATGCAGTGGCGATTGCTCTAAGACTGCAAGGGAAGCTCGGCTTCCCTTAAAATGTCACCCCCCAAAAAAAAGAAAAAGTGGTGAAATACGTACTGCTGTGTGTACATTTCATTAACTAAATACGCACTAGAAAGCCTTCATCTTTTGTTCAGACACTGTGATAAGAAGCTGATAATTATAGGTAACCGGCATAACTTCGTTCTCATTCATCCTCGCAGCGCCTCAGCGCTTTAAACAGCCGGACGCTGGGCTTCTGCTGACTTCAATGTGGAAGCTAAAAGTGGGTTGTTCCAGCAGCGAAACTAGACGCTCATTGGATAAATGCTGGGCTTTGTCCCGCCCAATGGAAGCTAAGCTTCACTGGAGTTCTATGGCGAGAGGGCGGTCCCGACTTTCTCCCGGACTGCAAGCTTCTGCATCCATGATTGGATGAGCTGTCTGAGGCGAAATCCTTTTTTGATTGACAGCTAAACAAGCGAATCAGCGATCTTGAAGAATAAAACATCTACCAGAGCATTTTCCAAGTCATTCATTCCGTTGTTCTTAACTGCTCCGGAGACTTTACCGATCCTCAGCGACTTCTGTCTTTATTAAAAACGACTGCCGTTGTGTTTGGCGACTCTGTTCTGTTACATACTAATAAACAAATACAATTATGATGTAGGCCAGAAAAATGAGCTTCCCCTCATTGAAAGACCAGCAGCCGCCACTGGTGAAATGATGTTTATGTACCATGTCCTTTGCTCACACAAGTTGAATTTGACGGTAATTTCAAAACTCCTGACAACGCACCAAATACAAATCACTGTTAATCCCAAAACTAAAATCTTGCCCTTGGTGTTTCTTCAGATAAGACACCTTTTGACCAGACTGTGCACACAATCTTGTCCTCACATGAAGGTGTGTGGTTATACTGGATTGGTTGCAAAGCACTTACAGGCTTTTGACAAGAGAACTCTATACAAATAGGAATAATTACAGACATTAAACTGCAACTTTGGAGGCCGTATATATAAACTAATTTATCTACAGTTTGAGAAACTTTTTACAAGCATTTCCGATGCATCCAACCTAAGCATCTAGTTTAGTTGGTCTATAATGAGTTTAAGAATGATTTAAGTCACACAAACACACGTTTTAAAGCTAAGCCTGCACTGCCGCAAGCAAGATTGCAAGGGTAAACAAATGTTGCTCATTTTATTATCTTTGAGGACTAGAAGTAACTAATTCAACAGAATTGAATGTCTTCTCATACTGTAGCTAACTGTAAATGTTACACCCATCTAACAACCAGTTTAAGGGCAGGAATGAAGCCTGTAGAGAGCAGTTTTACTGCAATGAGGAGATAACTGGCCTCCTCTACATAATTACATGTCACATGACTTCCTGCTGACCACTTAGTATTATAAGGGTCATGCGCTGGTCTTGTTCATGCAATCAGGAATTAGGTATTAGTAAGGGGAGAACAGGATTTTGCATTGTGTGGATGGGTACAGTTCATTCCTCTGTGCAGCACAGGTATAGACTGACAAGAATGAACATGCATTTAAACCCCTCACACACAATGCAACTCTCTCCACAACACACACACACATGTTGTCAAGATGAGTTATAGTAGGAGAGAGTGGAGTAAGATGAGCCATTTTTCATATTTCGGATCACTACATCAAGACAATCATAGTTTTGTCTCTAACTAATGTATCTGCATATATTTTAAGATGTTGTGCATCCCTGCAAACCGACAGAATGAGTGAAAACATACATGTCTTTATAATATAGCATGCCAAAAAAAAGTGGTCAACTTACCCCGTGTATGGGGTAGGTTGACCATAGGAGCGGGGTAAATTGAGCGGTATCCCTACTACCCCCCCACTCTCCACCCCAGTCCTCCCTCACCTTCTTTCTCCCTAAATAACAGTCGCTTCTTCACATTCATGTGTATTTTTATCTATTACACACTATTCAACAAGTACAATAATTCTTTTTATTATTGCATATGACTGTCAAAAAGATGTTTTGTAAAAAGCCATTTTAACATATTTCAACAATCTGAACTGAAACTCTGATCCTCTCATCAGACTCCTTTTCTCTGTTGAGCCACTGACTCAACTTACCCCAGAACTACTATTATGACTTTATTAGTCCTCTGAGCTAAAATGGTGGACTTTTATGTGATAGCTCATAGATACAACAATTGATGTATAAAATAAATTTAAAATATTTTTGGTCTAAACACAATTCTTATAAAACTTATGACAGACTAAATTCACTTACAAGAATGAAAAATGTTTTTTTTTTTTTTTTTGTAAATAAATGTCTAACCCCTTCACCCATGTGCTTCTAACCTTTACAGACTCCATGAATTGATGTCCATCTCCTAAATATTTGGTCACATGATCAATTTCTTTTACTATTTCCAAGATACAGGGGGTGGCTCAACTTACCCCACTCTCCCCTACCCTTAGTCAGTTTGTCAATATTGAAAATGCTTTATCAAATTCAACCACCTCCATGAATTCTACCAAGGCAATATCTTCACTATTGATTTTCAAAGCTATTGTCACTGTGTGGCTTTCCAGTGTCGTCTATATTCTCTCAGCCTTGAACATCCTCACAGACATTTCAGTGATGCCATGGAGGACATGTGATAACCCCAAGCATGGCACGGCTACGAGTGGCTCGCTGCCGCTGTGGTAAGCATGCCAGGATATCTAATATAGTTCAGGCACACAGTAATATGATGACTCGACAGTGGGGCTTATGACTGCAGTGGGACCTGTCCTCACTGACTCCTGCTGGAAACAGCTGTAGCCTGCTGTTCAGGCCTGCACTCCCCCCACTCCGCAGCGAGCGAGCGGAGGGATACACGCTCACTCTCCCCTCGTAAGCCCCCTCACCTTGAGCAGATCCAGAGGATGCGTGCAGCAGGCGGCTCCGCAGGACGCCAGTCCCCCGAAATACCACCGCGACATCCGTTTCTCGGTCATGTTTCTGGAGTCAGCGTTACGAGGCAGCTCCAGCGGTGACTTCCTTCCTCCTGGTCCGCCTCAACACGTTGTCCGCCTGCTCTGTCGACTTCCTGGCCTGCAGGGCAGAGCTGGTAGTAGCCTGTGGTCTACAGGACGCGGTTAACCTCGTTAATCTTCAAACATTCCGATAAGAGACAGCTCTGCGGACAGGGGGACTTTGAGCAGCATCGCGCACACTCACGCCACATGATGTCCCTGTGTGTGTACGTGTGTGTGTGAGAGAGAGCGAGAGAGAGAGAGAGCGTGTGTGTGTGCACTGGCTGTTATGTTTGGGCCACGATGTACGGAGCAATAGGAAGAAGTGGTACACAGAAGAGAGGAGAGCAGCCAATTGGCAGCAAAGGCGACGGAACTGCCTACTCGCCCCGGGGTCCGGGATTCAAAGGTCGAAAGCGGAGTATGAGAAAGCTAAAGGCTTCAACAGCCCAAACTCACAGTGCTCACTCTCACCACAGCGAGCTGTCATACTGGATTTAAAGTGATACACATCATCCGTGCAGCTGCACAAAGCGGACATGGTTACTGTCTCTTTAAGAGGAGAGTCATCAACTTTCCCCCTAAAAGCAAAATCGTCTGTCAGTGAACCATGCAAATAAAAGCCTCTTAAAGCCAGTTCAAACATGTCCACAGGCAGTAATTACAAGGTCTTCGGTCAACTTTTGGTGTTTGTCTTTCTTATATTCCTATAATGTTTTGGTTTACAAGGAAAAGGCTGCTGTAACACCATAATTTCCTAGTTTGGGATCAATAAAGTGATTCTGATTCTGATACCAGTTTTTTTTTTCAACTGCTAATAAGCGCATACCCATTCTTCAGGTAATTTTTCTAAACTCTTAACACAGACTCACAATTGGCCAAATTTTTCTTCTCAAAAACACATTTTGTATACTAACTCTTCATTTCAAAATAGAACACATCTTTCTCTGCACACTCTAACTTTACAAAGACACTGGAAATTTGACTCAAAATGAAATTACTCTGTACAGGAATAACACCTGTTTTCACTTCACAAGGTACATGCAGCCAATCAAAGTACACCAAGTTTCAAAGTACTGGCTATTGCTGACATTACAAAAACTGCATAGACTTTAATGTTTCAGTTTTAAAGGTGTTTGCATGCAAAACATGCGATCCACAGTTTTTACCCAAAATTTCTTGGTTGGGAACTGTATGTCCACATGTAATGTTCACATTCAAAACCATTCCAGTGAAAAGCAAATCAGTTTTTTTTTCCTTTACTGTTTACTACAGGAGGTACAGTAGAAATACTGTTAAAAATATGATAGAATAGAAAAGGTTTTACAGTATTGCTTACAGTGAACTAAATATCCATGAAACACACAAGAGCATTTTGAACAAAAAAAAACAAAATACAAAAATAACAGCAAAAAGCCGTGATAAAAAGGGGGGAACTTATAAAAGCACCAAGTCACTGTATCTTAATCTCCGCGATCTTCAGGGTTAGGCCACATGTTTTCATCAACATTGCATCTGATATTATCCAAGGTGATGCACCTGGGATAAAACCGCTTGGTATGTCGGATCCACCCTTGGCTAAATTTACCCAACATAAATCAGCTGTGTGTCAATTATTCAATTGTTTGTTTATTATCAGCTGAGATATATTGTTTTTGAACCGGTTTCATTGCAGAAACAAAAGTTTTTATACTGTATCTAAGGTCTAGAATATTGTTTTTGCTATTGTGGGATGTTCTGTGTTAACATTCATAAATAATACAAATTCAATCCATAGTTCTGTTGGGAGGTATAGCTTGTCTGTCAAGAAAATGTAAGCATTCTGGAAATGTGTTCCCTGACTGCATATTGTGTTAAAACACGAAATTTGTGAATGGTATGGCCACAGAAGACCGATGCTGTGCTAATGTGTTTAGAGTTTTGAAAATGTGACAACTGGTTGGACAAATGCTTGTGAACAACGGAAACAAACTGTAACATAGTTTTGATAAAACCTACATTTTTTTTTCCCTTACCTCTCAGAGGGGACGGTAAAAATGAGGAACTCCAAGAGATGCCATAACCAAATACACTGCAACTATTACAAAAACAGCAAATCTTACCCAATAGCCCTGTTCTGATTTGGTATGGTTTGATATACAACAATGACCCAAGCTGCTGTTCATATCCATTTGTTTCTGGCACAATATAACAATATAGCCTATTTGTGGAAGAGTGGCAAACATATGTTAAAAATATTCAACGGAATGCATAGTTCTGAAATTAAGGGAAAAATGAATACAGAAAATTTGCATTCAAGAGGTCAGGAAAACATCCATCTTTCATTGTGTTTGTCTGCAGAGCATTAGTAGATGGTCCAGAAATAATAAAAGGAACAGATACGCAGGTAAATTTATTCACCAACTGTAAAAAAAAATTAAAAAATAAAAAGAAGGAGGGGGGTTCTTAGATAAAAACTTTGTTACAGACTTGACCTCCAAGACTTTACTGGGGTATACAATAACAAGTATAGCTGAGACAAAGGTGAATGCCTTGTTACTTTGAACCACGTATCTAATCAGTTTATGCCTGACTCAGCTGGAATTAGAGCTGGAAAAGTGTTTTCAGGGAGTGGAGCTGTTACGCTGAATCTGACCCTTCATCTCATCAGTGAAAACATCATTACATCAAAAATTAAACCAGCAGACATATGGTTACATGTTGGTTATTAGCCCACGGAGTGTAAGACCACCACCCCAAATCATGCTCAGCAGCATCTATTTCATCATTCCCAGGTTGTGTCACTGTCTAAATAAAAATGTACATTTTACATTGTTATTGGCCTTACACAACTTATTCCAGTGCAGTACAAGTTCGTAAACTGCACAACATTAAGTTATTCGCAACTCCACGAGTTTTTAACAAGATATTTTCTTCAAACTTAACCAGGTTCTTATTTGAGCAAAAGTAACTTTATTATGCTTTTTTTTGTAAAGCAACAATACTTTTACTTGGATACTGTCTCTGTTTACCCATTACTGCCTGAAACCAGAAGTTACTCAGCTTAGCTATAATCAGAAGCTGCTGATTCCCTGCTAAATGTTCATGTTAGGACTTGTCCCTTCTGTGAGATGAGGAAACTTGCTCAGTTCTCAAGAGGCAAAGCCAGCCCTGTTGTTATATGAGCACAGACCAAACTAATACAAGTTATTAAATAAGTAATGTAGAAAACAGCTTTTGAAGGAAAAGTCAAACAACAATACAATACTGTTCACTGTGCAGGCTGTGTATCTCAGGACATAAAGGGCTGGCAATTTTGTAAACTGAAAATAAAAACAATAGCACTGTCTCTTTCATAGTTACTATGTTTCTGAATAACACAAGTGTCAAGGGGGGAGAGCTCATGGCTTGCTGCCTCTATGTTTTTCTTTTTTTTTATGTTTTTTCTCTGCTTTTGTGTGATTGTTTGTAATCTTGGATTACCAAATCTGTTTTACACTCCAGTTCTGAAGTGAGTGTGAAGCATTTACTTTCTTAATAAATACCCGTCCAACTTCTACTTTCAAAAAGTGAAGCTAAAATACCACAGCCATGGGCTGTAACTTATTACACCTGTGATATATGATGGAGCCACATGTGCAGAAACAACCAGGCTGGTTAAGCCAGATGTACCTTCCACTAACCAACTCACACATTGAACTGATTCCTCAGGTGGGTACAGTCCACAGCAGAAAGGATGCTTATGTTGATTTGAAGAAGACGCTCACAGCCATCTAAAATCCAATTATTCATGTTAGTATTTTCTCTCCTCTGCTCTTCAAATCTTTAATTGAGACCTACACCTGTCAACAACAGACCTGTCAGTCATTGCATCACATCTCATTTGTTTTACACAAGTAACTGACTAGATGTACGCTTCATATAACTGCTACCACAAAACAGCCAGTATGCTTATCCTCATCCTCCAAATGATCCCATCTCTTCAATGATGCCTTGCTGTAACTGGTACTTTAAGAAAGACTTTTAACATACTTATAGCGAGGTCTAAGATTTAAGTGTGTAATTTGTATTTGTACTGAAATATAATTGTATTGAACCTTTATTTAACCAGCTAATGCCAACTGAGATTAAGATCTCTTTCACAAGAGTGACCTGGCCAAGAGGTCAGCAGCACGTCTTAAAAAATATTAACTAATTCAAAGAGAGATTAAGAATTTTAATTCCATGATACCTTTTTTAAAATGTCAAGAAGTCAGACAAATGTTGAAAATAGTGGGAATCTTAACACGACTCCCACATTTAACTGTTGTTTTCTACCTGTAAGTGAAAGACAAAATAGAGACACTTGTAAGCATGAGGAGAGGAGCTGTAAGACACTCACTCTTTTGAGTCGATGAAGAGGTCAAGTCTGGAGCCCTGTACACACACACACACACACACACACACACCTTCAATGCGCAACAGCAAAAGAATATAAAGACACCATTTCCAAATGAGTAAACTTAGTTTATAACCCTCTAAATCTCTTTAACCTTGAAAGTAGCACTTTGCATCATCTGATTATTATACTATTAGAAATACCATGTAATGTCTCTGCAAATTAATCATATAAGATTAACCAGCTGAGCTTCACAGGACTTACCTCTGAAAATTCCCTAACTGGAGAGGTGAGCAAAGGCTTTTCAGTTCTTAACATGACTGTTACATATCACTAAATATTCCCATTTCTATGGACTGAATCTCAACACTTAATCATATCTTGTATGTAATGAATGCAGAGTAAAACAATTTTAGTTACTCATAAATACTTTATTGACAGTGCAAAAGTGGTTAAATAAAAGATTTGATGGGAATTTTACAAAAAAAGAAAGAGTTAATGCTCCTGTGAGGAAGTTTCCTCTGGTTTTGAAACTGACTGAATTTCATACTTTGACCTCATTATGAGCTACATACACACAAGTATGACTGTAATCAGTGAGCGAGTTATTTCTGTTTTGTTTGACTTTTTTAAGGTTGGGACTGTGGAGGCAGAAGGTGTTAATTGAGGTGTTTAAATGCTCACATTTGCCACAGCAAAAAAATGTTAATGGGTGGTACATTTCATCATTAAAAGACAGCAGAATGAAATTTGTTATGAAAATACCTCTCACAAAGAAAAGAACAAAATCAGGAAAGGGGTAGGGGGTACTAGTTTCCCCACAGGGGCGTGCCAAAATCAACACTAACCAAAAGTTCCTTGAAATAGCATTGTGACTTTTACATACATAATCTTTAAAGCAGGAACAACTAAATATATGTTTTTCAAATCTTCTCAGATGTGTCACAGGTATGATGGGGTGACCATAAGTCCTCTTTTACCCAGACATGTCTTTTTTTGGGAGACTGTCCGGCCTGTCTGGGGGGAGTTTATAAAATCCTGCAAATATCCAGGGTTTTATGGAAGTTTTGAGTTTGTACAGCGTGGACTAACTGAGTTAGAAGCGTGTAAAAAACACTCGTACCCACCCGAAAAACCCTCAAAATTCTGCATGCGTCACCGCCCCACATAGTAGTGTCCTCTTTTTGAGGATTAAGAATATGATCACACTATGGTATGATAAATTGTACGATATGTGCCATGTCTCTTTATTTTTTCACTTTTTTGGACATTATTTTAACCAAGTTGGAGCCATAGGATTATTTTAACATAACTTGACAGCTCCTAAAAGAGAATTTTTTTTAAACCAAATTAAATGCAGAAGTTACTGTGGAAATACCATTGCATTTCCAACTGATGTTAGCGAATTATCTCTGTAGAAATGACATACTGAACCGCAGAAAAAGTAAGAATGCAGAAACGAATGGAAGCTTGTTAATAATTTAATAAAGATAAATAAATAATTAAACAAGCATCACACTGGCTTCCCACTCATATTTTGAGCTATTACATCAGCATACAGTGATGCACAATGTACACTGGCCTTCTGTACACAGACTGCCTACACACACAGACAAATACACACACACACACAAACAAGCAGAGGCAGAGTGGAATTTGAGAAATGTAAGTCACACGCATTAGTAAACATCTAAACTTCTATTATCCTCCCACAATTCATGTCAACTCCCACACTATTTAATGAATTAAATAGTATCAGAAACCATTTGACATGGTGGTTTTTCAAACAATTACAGGGAAATTTAACCAGCTGAGCTTCACAGGACATGAAACTGTGCAGGCTGTTTTCAATGAGGTCATGACATCTGTGTTTGGGTCTGACATGTCCTGTAAATTTATCTCATACGAACGATTTCTCCTGTTGCTTCACTTCTCCTCCTGCCCCTGTGTGTGGGTTGTCTTTTGCTGCTACTCTTCCCACAGGCAGTGTTTTTCCTGCTGGTGGAGAAGAGCCCACATGCAACAACGCACCCCCCACGAGAAGCATCAAACAGGCTCCCCAGCCCAGGTACAGAGCCGGCCCCAGCTCTCTCTTCAATGGGGCTGCAACATTTGGATCATAGAAGTCCCTGATGATTGCGTAGGCAGTCCAGCAGATTGGTACCAAGTAAGCCAGGCCCGCCACAAGAAAGAGCACCCCTGATATCCTCGCAAGCCGAGCTTTGGAGACCTGGTTTCCATCTCCCATGCAGTGGGTACACTTAGCCCCTGTCACCCCAAGCATAAGGGCCAGGAGGCAGAGGAGCAGGGAGAGGACAATGAGGCCTCGGGCCACCTGGAGGGACATGGGCAGAGCCAGGGTGGAGTCATAAGTCTTGCACTGGATGTGGCCCGTGGTCTGTGACAGACAGTTCATCCACAGGCCCTCCCACAGCATCTGGGCAATCACCAGCTCCCCACCGACGAATGCAGAGACACGCCACAGAGGGGCAGCACACACCAAGACTCCACACGCCCAACCCAGCATGGCCAACACCAAGCCCAGCAGCTGGAGACCTGTGGATGCCATGATGACTGAAGAAAAGCTCTCCCAAATTTAAAAAGAGGTCCTTTAAAAAAATCTCTCTCACTGGGAGTTTAGTCCAGTCTAAAAAATGGCTGTTGATTTTCAGATGGGTTGATGCTTCTCCTTTTCTCCTTTGTGTCCTGTCTTGTTTGACACTGAGGAATTAACTGTTGAGATCACAGAGATTTTTTTTTCTTTTAAGGGAAATCAACTTTAATTGATTTTATCAAATAATCACAGAAGACTAATGGCTCTCATAATAAAAAAAAGAAGCGTCAAAGTTATTTTGTTCATTTTTTAAAATCTATTTTAACTCTTATATTTAGTTGGGAGTTTTATACAGTATAATGAAATACACAGCTCTATAGATCCAGAAATACTGTGGAAAGATGTTTTACTAAAACACTAAACAAAGTCTAAACTCCTACATGATAGTAATTCAAAGATAACACATAATCTTGGTGTAAAACATTGAAGAATAAGAAATGATGTTAAAGCTTTGGTCACTTACTCTTTAGTCCATAGTCATCCAAACAGATGTCCACAGCTGGCGTGAAGATGATCCTTTATGTGTTTCTCATTGTGTAGCTGTGTGTAAGAGAGAGTTGGAGACTTTCTTCTGTTATGACTGGCCAGCTTGTTTCTTAGGATCTCACACACAGGCGAGTGGGAGGGCCGCAGTGTGTACTACTGCATGCTAAACACACACACAAAGCTGGTTATGGAAAATGAAATACAGCACAAGGACACTTTGTTACAAACATTGTTAACTGTTACCATGCTGTCACTGTTTGGCATCGGAGTTGCCAGATGGAGACACTAGATGGAGCTGAGGAGGAGTAAATAAAAGCTGATTGGTGCAAATTCCCCATGAGCACTCAAATAACCACGACAGAGCCCCCCAAAGTGATGATCAGCTTTGAGACTTCAGTTTTTGTGCTTGTCCTTTGTTTACGGTCCAACCATGAGGCGAGAATGGAGTCAGTGTTAAGAACCAGCATAAGAGTGGATTATTGGCCACACTTGAATGCAGGTGACTGTACAAAGACACTTATTAAAACTGGTTTGTTATGAAACGATCACTGAGGAGTTCCAGCACTGTATCACGGCAGACTGTGTCCTCCTCCTTTTGCTCTCTTTGTGGACTAATTTCCTGCAAGTTTCCTGAAAACAAACTGAACCTGAATGCTTCTGAAAACAAAATCCAGTTTTCAACAGCAGTAAATAGAGATCTGATCCTAACAAGCACAAAATGAAATAAGCTGCACATCATATTTAAGCAGAAATCTCCCCAAAACAGGAAGTAGACTCAACAGTTTTGTCACTTGACTGGCTATATTACAGTTTTATACAATTGGCCTAATACAGACTCCAATACTTCTGACACATTTACAAAACTGCTCACACACCAACACACCAATAACTCACAACTGACAAAACAGCTAACTTCATTCTCAAAAGCTCACACTGTAAACTAAACATCTACACTAGTTTTCAAAATGCAAGAATACACCAACACAATACACCAGATCAACCAAACAACAACACCAATTCTCTTCCATCACAAAACTGTAGTCGTCATATGACACTGTCATCAAAAACACTAACACCAGTTGGTTTTACAGAAACTGCATTATGTTTCAGGTGTATTTTTTTATAAGTTTTTTTGGAGTTCTGTTTCTTATGAAACTCTTACAGGTATGTTGCTTATTTTAATATTTATTTATTTATTTTTTGCATGTAGTAGAGTTAAATTGCAAAGGCTTTATTTATGTCAGAAATTCTGCAAGCCTGCAATAAACAAGAATCAGCATGGATACCAACAGAAAAATGTGCAGAAGAAATATGTAGTATAAAAAAATAAAAATACTATTGTAAGGGAAAAAGACCCTAATCTGCCCGGTCTTCTGCATCGGGCCACATGGCCTCATCAACATCACACTGGACCAACTCCTCTCCCTTCTGCCATTCTCTATTGTCTTGTTTCTTCAGACCCAAACCGACACCCCACACCAAACTTTACATGTATTAGCTGTGATTGTACTGAGCTGCTTTGACTTCAGTTAGTTGACTAATTTACATCAGCTGCTTTTCAACGACAATAAGAAAAAACAAGAGATGATTTACTGTCTTGGTAGAGCTTGTTTGTTAAAGAAGTTAAAAACATTTTGTAAATGTGTCCACTGTACTCACTTTGTGTCAAACAAACAAGAAATGTTTTAATTGTATAGGCCACCGGTGCAAACCGGTGAAGAGTTTTTGAAACGTGTCAGAGGTATTGGAATTTGTGTTAGGAGGATTGTAAAAAACTGTAGTAAGTACTTGACTTGTATCAACACAGTCTGAACGGCTAGATAAAAGTTTCCTTGTAGAGCCACTAGCTGGCACTCTACCATCACTTTTTCCACACTGGTCTCATACCAAAGCTAGAGGTAGAGGTTAACTGCAGTTAGCGTATCGTGTGTTGTGTGTAAATGAAAAGCTGTCTGATGAGATCCCTGACATTAAAAGGCTGTTAGGGTAGAGTTTTCTGTCAGTGACTTTGTTTTCTGTAAAGCAGTTTCTGAAGCCAACTCTGTTCTTATTTTTGTTTGTATATTCTGTATTTACAGCTTTTTGCATCCATTGTAAGAAATAAAAGATAATCCCTGTCAGCACAGCTCATCTCCCAAAGATTCATGAGGAAGCTCTTCTCTCATTACTCTTATTCCCAGAGGAATATACAAATGTACCACATACTGTTATAATGCTCTCCTTCAATGGTATTCAATGTGTGGCGTTATTTTAATGGTTTAATTTGAATTTCTGGGGACAGAAAATGCATTTGGGTTCTTAACTCACTCCTGTGGCCAGTTCCAATTTTCTAATTTAAGAAAAGTCCAAACTTTCGTTTTATTCAGCCAAGTGTTTTTGCCTTTAGCAGCCACTGTAGATAAAGATAAAAAAGTCTTTCACATGAGATCAAGTTTCTGCTTTTTTATATTTACACAGTATCAACAGGAAAGGGACTATAGCCTCACTTCCTTGTGTAGCTCTGTGTTCCTGACAAAACTAAAACAAATATTTAATCTGATGACGAGTGAAATGAAAGTTTTGAGCCTTAAGTTCAGTTTTGCCAGATCTTGTGAGAGAAACAAGCAACAGGCTCTATGAAAACAAGCCCAAAATAAGCCCAACAAGCAACCCGCCACATCCCACAGTGTGTGTGTGTGTGTGTGTGTGTGTGTGTGTGTGTGTGTGTGTGTGTGTGTGCGCGCGTGCGTGCGTGCGTGCAGAGAACAACTCATTTGAAAGCTTTTTATTTTGTTGTGGCTGTGCACCTGATACATGAAAGGGAAACCCTGCACATCTATTATTACATTTTGCATCAGCAAAATTATAATAAACGCAATATAAACATAAAAACTTTGAATGACTTTAATTTTTTAAACTCTGATTAAAAGAAAAGACTTTGGGTTCATTTTTTTTCTTTTCATATTATCCCCACTTACTGCCTCTGACTCTTAGTTTGTCTCCTCGCGCAATTCGAGAAATAGTGGTCTGGAAAGGACAAACTACCTACCACACTTGAGTTTTGCTTTGCTTTTGTGTGGAGCTTAGGGGTGGGTGATAAAATGATAATGATATACATTGAAAATGAATTTCCCTGAATATCAGTATAAAACATGGTCAATATCCTTGTCAATAGTTGGCATTCTGCCATGTTTTGGTAGTCTATACGAATAGCCAATGAAAGGGGAGCTGCTCTGGGTCCGCTTTGAGCTGAACCAATCATGTGCTGAATTAGAACTAAGTAGCAGACAAATGCGAAGTAGCAGACTGCGGCTGCAGCTACACGCAACCATGGCACTTTAACATGTGAAGCTGACAGCATCGTTGGTGAGAAAAAAAGACATTGAGTGCTACCCCCAACAGAAATGCAGATAAAGGCTCAACAGATGATGACATGCTGGCACGGAAATGTCAGTGGTGTGGAGGTATTTTGTTTTTTTGAGGATCGGACATGAAGCAGAGCAATGTGCACTGCAAATTAAATAATTACATGTTCTCGCAAATTCGGCGAATACCTCAAATCTTTTTCCCCACCTGAAGCAGTGCCACGTGGCAGAGTACACACAATGCAAAAGGTAATTTTTTTTATTTTGAAAATTAACCATGTAATTTACTCTGTAACCGCATCCAACTTCTGCTGCTACTCGAGCTGCGCTGCGCTAAATTGATGTGCCGTGCTCCGGCACTCGACAAAAATACAGTGGATATAAAAAGTCTACACACCCCTATTCAACTGCCAGGTTTTCGTGATGTAAGAAAATGACAGCAAGATAGATATTTTCACAACTTTTTCCACCTTTAATGTGACCTATAACCTGTACAATGCAATTGAAAAACAAACTGAAACCTTTAAGGGGAAAAATAAAAAATAGAAAAGTTAAAATAACCTGGTTCCATAAATATGCACACCCTTAAACTAGTACTTTGTTGCAGCACCTTTGGCTTTTATTACAGCACTTTGTCTTTTTGGGTAGGAGTCTATCAGCGTGGCACATCTTGATGTGGAAATATTTGCCCACTCTTCTTTGCAAAACCATTCCAAATCTGACAGATTGCGAGGGCATCTCCTATGCACAGCCCTCTTCAGAACCCCACAAATGTTCGATGGGATTCAGGTCTGGACTCTGGCTGGGCCATTCCAAAGTCTCAATCTTATTCCGGTGAAGCCATTCTTTTGTTGATTTAGATGTGTGCTTTGGGTCATTGTTGTGCTGAAAGATGAAGTTCCTCTACAGCTTCAGCTTTCTAGCAGAAGGCCGAAGGTTTTGTGCCAACACTGATGGGTATTTGGAACTGTTCTCAGTTGTTTATTTTTACTTCACCTCCCTGAAAGATTTCTGTTTGTTTTTCAATTGTGTTGTACAGGTTACAGGTCACATTAAAGATGGAAGAAGTTGTGAAATTATTTATCCTGATTTAATTTTTTTACATGACAGAAACCTGTCATGTACATACCGTTGAACAGAGGTATGTAGACTTTTTATATCCACTGTAGAAGCCTTGTATATCTGATCTGGTCACCGGAACCGATCCCCCCCCCCCCCCCCCTTGCTTATAATAAGCGGACTTGGCAACTATGCTTAGGTTTCACTTTACTGGAAACACTTAGAGGTGGAAGTAAGGCAAATAAGGTGGGAGGAGCGCAAACCAACCCTGTATAATAGCTGAACTAAAGGAGAAAGTTCAGATTGTTTGCTGATAAGCTTTTAGTATAACTCAGCTTTGACTTGGATTTCCTGGTATTTCCCTTTACTACAAGATGTCTCTAAGTTCACAGGCAGGTGAGTGTCTTTAGTATTCTAACAAATGTTGGTTTGTGCACATATTATTTTAGTTGATTTGCAACTCATTGAATTCAAACAGTTAAACTGCTCTTTTATTTGCAGCGTCTGGCTCTCCTGTTGTCCAGGACCTGAGGATTGTTCTGCTGGGAAAAACCGGATCAGGGAAGAGTTCAGCAGGGAATACCATCAGGGGGGAGGAGGTTTTTGAAGCAAAATATTCACCATCTTCTGTGACAAAAACTTGTAAAAGAGTCCCCTTTCAACATGATGACAGAACTATCAGCATCATCGACACCCCTGGAATCTTTGACACGTCCACTACAGATGCTGAACTGAAGACAGAAATAGAGAATTGTATCCGTTTGTCTGTCCCAGGACCCCATGTGTTCCTGCTGGTGATCAGACTGGATGTGCGGTTCACGGGAGAGGAGAAGACAGCCGTCGAGTGGATCAAGGACAACTTTGGCGAGGAAGCCTCAATGTACACACTGGTGCTTTTCACCAGGGGAGATGTGCTTGGGCAGATGTCTATTCAGACGTTTTTAAATCAAAGCCCTGAGCTCAGGGAACTCATCAGGGCCTGTAATGACAAGTACACCGTGTTTGACAACACTTGCATGGATAATCGCACTCAGGTGAATGATCTGTTAGAAAAGATAAATGAGATAGTGCAGTTAAATGGTACGCATTACACCAGCAGCCTTTATGAAGAGGCCCAGAGAAAGATGGAGTCAGAAAAGAGGTGGAAGAAGTTTAGACACTATGCTCCCATAGTCGGTGCAGGTCTGATAGGAGCAGCAGCAGCAGGAGCAGCAGCAACTGCTGCTGCTCCTGCTGCTGCTGCTCTTGCAACGGGAGAAGCTGCAACTGCAGTTTTAACAGCTGTTGGTGGAGTCATTAAACATGCAGTTGTAACCAGGATTCCCCTTTAAAAAGGGGGACTGTGAAGGCATGTCAGCATTTTAAAAAAGATATGAAGTCTTGGGATTTATTGATGCACATTCATGTTGCTCATGTTAGTCACAGCATGCCCATTTTTAGCCCACAATAACTCACAATGGCAACCCTTTAAACTGCTGATGCTGTTAACAATCATCCTGCTTTAATGAGTGTAACACTGCTGTTTGATTGACTTGTAAAAGCTAAATAAAACAATAAAAACTTCAAATGAATTTTTGCATTTTTTTTTCTGTTTTTTTTTTTATTTTTTTAATTAAAGTCTGTATTACTAATATGAAAAGTGCAGCAAATACTGTGGAGCCTGAGCATTGTTACCTGTCTGAGATCATGGAGAACTTCATAGTTGAATTCATATTGACACAAAACTGAACGGGGTCTAGCTACTGTGGTTACTTTTTTGAAGATGGAGTCCCTCAACCTTGAATTACAGCTGAAAGCACATGACTTATAAAACGAAACCTTAAGAGAACACTTCATTTGTTAGTGAGAGGGAAAAATGAAAACAGAACTGCTTGCCTTTCTAAATTTCTTTCTGTTGCCAGGAAAGACTGACTTATCCTGTTCTCATGTCGGTATGAGTGTATATCCTGTAAACAGTAGACTAACCACTGTCAATAGTGGTCTGTCTATATTGTAGCTGTTGCATTAAGAGCAGTTGTTCTCAAGTCCAGTCCTCGAGCCCCCCGTCCTGCATGTTTTGGATGTTTCCCTGCTCCAACACACCTGATTCAAATGATTAGCTCGTTATTAAGCCATTACAGAGCTTGATAACGGGGGGGGGGGGGGGCCTCAAGGACTGAACTTGAGAACCACTGATTAAGAGTAACTTCAGAGAAACAGAACTCTATGTGAGTCCACATGGGGACAGAAGCAGTAAACGTTGACTGTGCATGGTCCTGTGATTTGAGTTCTGGATTGTACACAACTTGGTTCACAGAAAGGGAAGACTTACCAGATCTTGCTTAAAATTCTTTTTTTGCATTTTTTTTTTCCATGACAAAACATTGCCCTTCAATGTACAATAAATAACCTTTTCTATGTCCGTAAGTGCTAAAGGGAAATGACAGCTGCCATGGTTAACAAGACACGAGGGTCTCATTCTGAGGGCAGGAGGTTACAATCACTGCAGCACACCTGAGCAGGCTGGAATCAGTTTGCAGAGAGGTGAGTGTCTTTATTTATAGTATTCTAACAAATATTGGTTTGTACACATATAATTTTAGTTGATTTGCAACTCATTGAATTCAAACAGTTAAACTGCTTTTTTGTTTGCAGCGTCCAGCCCTCCTGTTGTCCAGGACCTGAGGATTGTTCTGCTGGGAAAAACCGGATCAGGAAAGAGTTCAGCAGGGAATACCATCATGGGGAAGAAGGATTTTGAAGCAATTTGTTCACCATCTTCTGTGACAGAAATTTGTAAAAGAGTCACATCCCAACATGATGACAGAACTTTATTTTATTTTTATATTTCTTAAATATAAGAAATATAAAAATAAATTAATTAATATTATGAGGACATGCAAAAAAGAATATTATGCCAAATTATTAGAGAATAGCAAAAACAATATTAAAGGTGTATGGAAAATATTAAATGGTATTATCAGAAATGGCTCAAATAATAGGAGATACCCTGAATATTTTATTGACAATGATACTTCCTTAAGTAACATGAATGATGTGGTTACTGGCTTTAACAAATTCTTTGTCAATGTAGGACCGAACTTGGCTGAGGAAATAAAGGCCACGTGTAATGGTGGGGATGCTGAGGGGAATATTATTCATAATGTCAACTCAATGTATTTAAATGGCACAGAAGGAAAAGAAATCAAAGACATTGTCAGCAAGTGTAAGAATAAATCATCATCAGATTGGAATGGCATTGACATGATCTTGATTAAGAAAGTAATTGATTCCATTATACAACCACTAACATACATCTTTAATTTATCTTTGACAACTGGTTCATTTCCACAGAAAATGAAAGTTGCCAAAGTCATTCCGATATATAAAGCTGGGGAGAAACATCATTTCACCAATTATAGGCCAATATCCTTGCTATCCTTTTTCGATAAATATTATTTTGTTAATTTTGCAACCATGTGTGGTCTCTTTGTCACACACATTTGAGCCAGATTGTGACAGTAGTTTCTTCAATAATAAAAAAGGAGCACATCTCACAATTACCATTTTTTTTAATTATTATTTTTGGATTGCATAAACACTAAAATCAAAGGTCTTACACAATTATTAAAACCTTACACTCAAGGAGCAAAACACCAGACCAGATTAGCACAACTATAAGCACATTGTCAGGTTAACACTTTTTGCAAACCACTGCACACAGGGAATTGCAAAACACTAAACACACTTGTATATATTAGACACAGATGCATGTCATGATGTCACTTCCTTGCAAATTCCACTGACTTTCCAATGACCACACTCATTATCCAAAACACAACACTCAGATGCACCAACACATGATTGCTTAATCATAGACACACTAATCAGGTTCAAGCACTACAAAAAGGCAGGTGCCCCTCATTCAGACCATGGTTGAGGCCTGTGACCAAATTGACGCCACAGCCATTCAAGGATGGATTCAACATGCACAGCGGTTGTTCCCTTGTTGTCTTGCTAATGAAGATATCGCCTGTGATGTCAGTGAAATTCTCTGACCTGATCCAGCTTGGTGAAGAGATAATCCCTAATATTTCCCTGCAGGGTTTTCTTCTATTTTTTGTCAGTTTTTTTTTTCCTCTCCACATTTTTTTATGGTATTTTTTTTTGTTTGTTATTTTATCCTTTTAGTGTTATGCACACTACTGTTGTAACATGGACATCTTTTGTTGAAATTTTGACTGATTTAGGCATATAGAGAGAAATAAATTATATTTCATCATCCTGCAGCATCCGTCTTGTGTTGTATTTGGTGAATTTTCTGTATTGTATATTTGCACTTTCTTTGTGTAATTAACTTACATTACTCAAATCCCTGAGAAGTAGAATTGGTAAAAGTGTTTTTGGTTAACACAGCAGTGTGTAACTGGTTCAGACAGAATTAAGTCATATGAAACGTGTGTGTTTTCATATGGCAACAACATATCATTTTTTTAAAGTAGTGTGTAGTTTTTACAAGAGTGTTTTATTTTACAAAGGATCTGATGTGTTGTGCTAATTGCATGTATTGTTGTATTAATTGTGTTTATTGTATTGAAAAACTGAGCCCTCTATTCAAAATCATGCTTAAGTACTTCAAAAAAACTTTAAGATTGGTTTATTATCAGTAATTTCAGTAATTTAGATTCATGCAATGTGGCTTGGATGTTTTATGCTTTTCATATTTATAGATCAATCAGCATCATAGGTTCAATCTCATGAGATCTTAACTTTGGGGAATCATTTCAAGCTTTTCCCTGTGATACAGCCACACATAATTAACATCAACAGACTCATTACAATCTGTTGGTTCATATGACGTTATGGATGATACATCAACTTTTAAACTCCTGCTGCTGCCTTGAAAACAAAGAGATTACAGTCACTAATAATGTCAAGAATTTATTATTGCCTGTTCATTTTTTTATTCAAATACCTGAGCAGACATCAATCTGTCCCTCTTTGTGATTATTTAACCTAAATGTTCAGAGTGTAACTCCAAGTTAAAGTTATTCAAAGCTTTTAATGGGGCGATTGTGTAACGAAGGTGAGGACACAACAGTGACATTGTTTGTCATATGCTGTGGTGCTGGGGCCCACTATATGTTCGTCTTTTTATGGCCCAGGACCATGTATGGAGTACATACTTGTGTGGTGATAAAAGCTGTGGAGTACTTTTAAAGGAGGACAAAAATGCTGTGTATGATTTATGTATGAAAAACTGATGTCACTAGTTAAGAGCTAAACAGACATTCCTGATGTATCAAAAAGGATACATCAAAACTCACACACACAAAGTGTCATCTTCTTTAAATTGGTTTCAGAAAACCTGATAAAAGCTTCGGATTCAAAGAAGGAGATATTTCTGCCGCTAAACCACAAAACACGTCTAGGACCAGCACAGGAGCTCCTAGAGCTAAAGCCACTGTTGTGTTGGCCCCCACAGCTATAACCACCCCGCCTAACACCAAAACAACAGCAGCTGCAGATGCCACACGTATTTTCTTTCTTCTAATCTCTTTCTTCTTCTCTCTCTCTTTCTCTTGTTTCTCCCTCTCTGCGTCCAATATTTTCCTCTTTTCATTCTTCTTCTCTTCCTCCTCCTGTTGCCTGCGTTCCTCCTCCTCTCTCAGCTTCCTCTGGGCCTTTTCGTACATCTCATTGGTGTAGAGAAAAAGAATTGATTTCAGAATACTGCTCCTGGTTTACAAAACAATACATGATCTTGCACCTCAGTACATCACAGATATGCTCATCACCTACACCCCAGCAAGAACACCGCGGTCAACAGGCAGTGGTAACTTACTCGACCTACGCAACTTACTGTGTGTGTGTGTGTGTGTGCGTGCATGCGTGCGTGCGTGTGTGTGTGTGTGTGTGTGTGCGTCCATGTGTGGTTGTGTGAGTGTGTGCAAATGTATGAGTTTAAGTGTGTATGCAGTGAAGATGGCATGCATATAATCGTTTACTTGCACTCATAAATTAATTTCTAATTGATTTTTATAGAACTGTTTTTACTTTAACTATGTTTACCTGTTGTGAAGCACACAAAGTTGAATTGAATTGAATGAATCAAAACTGGTTTGTTATGAAACGATCACTGAGGAGTTCCAGCACTGTATAACTGCAGACTGTGTCCTCCTCCTCCTCTTGGAGTGATTTCCTGCAAGTTTCCCGAAAACAAACTGAACCTGAACACTTCAAAAACCGAAATCCAGTATTCAGTGGCAGTAAATAGAGATCTGATCCTGACAAGTACAACATGAAACAAGCTGCCTGTTATATTAAACCCTCACATACTATTCCAATCCTGTACCCTCACAGTATGTTCCGGGTCAAAATTGCCCCTTCAAAGAGTTCAAAGAGCAGCTTTCTGTCACAGAAAGTTCTCTTGACTAGTTAGGTCATTTTGACCTCTGTCTAGGTGTGTCTGTGTTACTGTATGTCTGTGTGCGTGTGTGTGTGTGTGTGTGTGTGTGTGTATTTCTGTCAAGGTAATGATAGTTTCATAATGATTTGAATATATCTTTTTGAACAACAAACCTTATATTGAACACTGTTGTGACTGTTTGTCACTTGTCCCACACTGCTAGATCTAAAATCCATCTAAATATAGATACGGGTCAAATTTGACCCGTAACAGCCTTAGAGGGGAAATATTTATAGCACATAAACAAAAATACACATGAATATTTTTAAATGAATTTCATGTATTTTGGATTATTTCAGGAAAAGTCATCAAGTTTCAGGCTTAAAAAACGATGTTTAGGGTATTTTTACTGCTGTTAAAGGTCAAAATGGGTCAAATTTGACCCGAACAGTATGTGAGGGTTAAGTGGAAATCTACCAAAAACAGGAAGTAGACTCAACAGTGTTGTCACTTGACTGGCTATATTACAGTTTTTTACAATCGGCCTAATACAGACTCCAATACTTCTGACACATTTACAAAACTGCTTACACACCAACACACCAATAACTCACAACTGACAAAACAGCTAACTTCATTTTCAAAAGCTCACACTGTAAACTAAACACCTACACTAGTTTTCAAAATGCAAGAATACACCAACACAATACACCAGATCAACCAAACAACAACACCAATTCTCTTCCATCACAAACCTGTAGTCGTCATATGACACTGTCATCAAAAACACTAACACCAATTGGTTTTACAGAAACTGCATTATGTTTCAGGTGTATTTTTTTGTAAAATTTTTTGGAGTGCTGTTTCTTATGAAACTCTTACAGGTATGTCGTTTATTTTACTTATTTATTTATTTTTTGCATGCAGCAGTTAGATTTCAAAGGCTTTATACATGTCAGAAATTCTGCAAGCCTGCAAGAAAAAAGAATCAGCGTGGATACCAACAGAAAAATGTGCAGAAGAAATATGTAGTATAAAAAAATAAAAATACTATTGTAAGGGAAAAAGACCCTAATCTGCCCGGTCTTCTGCATTGGGCCACATGGCCTCATCAACATCACACTGGACTAACTCCTCTCCCTCCACCAACTCTTCTTCGTTCTGCCATTCTCTATTATCTTGTTTCTTCAGACCCAAACCGACACCCCACACCAAACTTTACATGTATTAGCTGTGATTGTACTGAGCTGCTTTGACTTCAGTTAGTTGACTAATTTACATCAGCTGCTTTTCAATGACAATAAGAAAAAACAAGAGATGATTTACTGTCTTTGAATCTATAAAGTGAACTGCTTCTCACTTCAACTTTAGCCTGTTGGTTACATTTAGAACAGGAAGTTATCTGTTCTGACATACTGTGTGAAAGCTTTTGTAAATTTGTGGGTTTAAGTCAATTGTTTTGTCCTTGGTAGAGCTTGTTTGTTTAAGAAGTTAAAAACATTTTGTAAATGTGTCCACTGTACTCACTTTGTGTCAAACAAACGAGAAATGTTTTAATTGTATAGGCCACCGGTGCAAACCGGTGAAGAGTTTTTGAAACGTGTCAGAGGTATTGGAATTTGTGATAGGACAATTGTAAAAAACTGTAGTATCAACACAGTCTGAACGGCTAAATAGAAGTTTCCTTGTAGAGCCACTAGATGGCACTCTACTACCACTTTTTCCACACTGGTCTCATACCAAAGCTAGAGGTAGAGGTTAAACTACAGTTAGCGTATCGTGTGTTGTGGGGTGTGTAAATGAAAAGTTGTCTGATGAGATTCCTGACATTAAAAGGCTGTTAGGGGAGAGTTTTCTGTCAATGACTTTGTTTTCTGTAAAGAAGTTTCTTAAGCCAACTCTGTTCTTATTTTTGTTTGTATATTCTGTATTTACAGCTTTTTGCATCCATTGTAAGACATAGAAGATAATCCCTGTCAGCACAACTCATCTCCCAAAGATTAATGTGGAAGCTCTTCTCTCATTACTCTTATTCCTAGAAGTATGTACAAATGTACCACAAACTGTTATAATGCTCTCCTCCAATGGTATTCAATGTGTGGCGTTATTTTAATGGTTTAATTTGAATTTCTATGGACAGAAAACGCATTTGGGTTCTTAACTCACTCCTGTGGCCTGTTCCAATTTTCTTATTCAACAAAAGTAAAAACTTTAGTTAATTGATGTATTTATTTTTGTTTACTTTGCACAGACTTCATTTAGCCAGGTGCTTTTGCTCTTAGCAGCCCCTGTAGAACCAAGCTAAAGAAGCCTTTCACATGAGAGCTGAAACATCTTGAAGATTTTGATCAAGTTCCTGCTCTTTTATATTTCCACAGTATCTCAGACTGCAACAGGAGAGGGACTATAACTTCACTTCCTTGTGTAGCTCTGTGTTCCTGACAACAAACAAACCTTTTATTTGATGACAATTGGTATAAATGTTTGGAGCCTTAAGTTTCACTTTAGTGGAAACACTTGGAGGAGGAAGTAAGGCAGATAATTAAAGAAGGTGGGAGGTGAGCAAACCAACCCTGTATAATAGCTGAACTGAAGGAGAAAGTTCAGATTGTTTGCTTGAAAGCTCTTAGTATAAGTCAGCTTTCCTGGTATTTCCCTTTTCTACAAGATGTCTCTAAGTTCACAGGCAGGTGAGTGTCTTTATTTATAGTATTCTAACAAATCTTGGTTTGTACACATATAATTTTAAGTGATTTGCAACTCATTGAATTCAAACAGTTAAACTGCTTTTTTGTTTGCAGCGTCCAGCTCTCCTGTTGTCCAGGACCTGAGGATTGTTCTGCTAGGAAAAACCGGATCAGGGAAGAGTTCAGCAGGGAATACCATCACGGGGGAGATGGTTTTTGAAGCAATTTGTTCACCATCTTCTGTGACAAAAACTTGTAAAAGAGTCACCTCCCAACATGATGACAGAACTATCAGCATCATCGACACCCCTGGAATCTTTGACACGTCCACTACAGATGCTGAACTGAAGACAGAAATAGAGAATTGTATCTGTTTGTCTGTCCCAGGACCCCATGTGTTCCTGCTGGTGATCAGTCTGGGTGTGCGGTTCACAGGAGAGGAGAAGACAGCTGTCAAGTGGATCAAGGACAACTTTGGAGAGGAAGCCTCAAAGTACACACTGGTGCTTTTCACCAGGGCAGATGCGCTTGAGCGGACGTCTATTGAGACGTTTTTAAATCAAAGCCCTGAGCTCAGGGAGCTCATCAGGACCTGTAATACCAAGTACACCGTGTTTGACAACACATGCTTGGATAATCGCACTCAGGTGAATGATCTGTTAGAAAAGATAGATGAGATAGTACAGTTAAATGGTACGCATTACACCAGCAGCCTTTATGAAGAGGCCCAGAGAAAGATGGAGTCAGAAAAGAGGTGGAAGAAGTGTGGACAATATGCTGCCAGTGTTGGTACAGGTCTGTTAGGAGCAGCAGCAGCAACAGCAGCTTTTCCTGCTGTAGGAGTTGCTGCAGTTGCAGAGGAAGAAGCTGTAAGGGCAGCTTTAATGGCTGCTGGTGGAGTCATTACACATGCAATTGCAAACTGGATGAGACGTTAAAAAAGGGGAAGAGTGAAGTCATGTCAGCATTTTCAAAAAGAAATGAAGTCTTGGGATTTATTGATGCACATTCATGTTAGTCACAGCATGCCCATTTTTTGCCCACAATGGCAACCCTTTAAACTGCTGATGCTGTTAACAATCATCCTGTTTTAATGAGTGTAACACTGCTGTTTGATTGACTTGTAAAAGCTAAATAAAAAAAAAATGAAAGGTTTTTTTCCTGTTTTTATTTTTTTAAATAAAAGTTTGTATTACTGATATGAAAACTACAGCAAAAACTATGGAGCCTGGACACTGTTACCTGTCTGAGATCATGGAGAACTTCATAGTTGAATTCATATTGACACAAAACTGAACGGGGTCTAGTTACTGTGGTTACTTTTTTGAAGATGGAGTCCCTCAACCTTGAATTACAGCTGTAAGCACATAACTTATAAAACGAAACCTTAAGAGAACACTTTGTTTGTTAGTGAGAGGGAAAAATGAAAACAGAACTGTTTGCCTTTCCAAGTTGCTTTCTGTTGCCAGGAAAGACTGACTTATCCTGTTCTCATGTCGGTCAGAGTGTATTACCTGTAACATGATAGGCATCTGGTTAGTCTAGCTGTTGCATTAAGAGTAACTTCAGGGAAACAGCTACAGGAGTCCCCACAGGGACAGAAGCAGTAAACGTTGACTGTGCATGGTCCTGTGATTTGAGTTTTGGGTTGTACACAACTTGTTTCACAGTAAGGGAAGACTTACCAGATCTTGCTTAAAATTCTTTTTTTGCATTTTTTTCCATGACAAAACATTGCCCTTCAATGTAAAATGAATAACCTTTTCTATGTTCTTTAGTGCTGAATGGAAAATGACAGCTGCCATGGTTAACAAGACACGAGGATCTCATTCTGAGGTCTTAAAGTAAATGCACAAAATTTCCACCCCACAAAACTCTGCAGAATTGATCTGATTACAGAAAAGAGAGCCAAGTAACTGATGCAGCAATGCCATGACATCCCCCTAACAAAGCAAAATCAGATTATCATGAGAAGGAAGAGGGGTGGAAAGGTGAGGGGAAATGATTTTATGTAGTGATAGCCTAGGTAGAGGCCTTATCCTTGTTTTAAACCTTCCTCCTTGCTGGCTGAGTTCTGTGTTGCAGGTATTGGGGGAGGAGCTTACAGTCACTGCAGCACACCTGAGCAGGCTGGAATCAGGAGGCTATAAAGCAGCCCATCTCAAGGAGTTCACTATCTCTCTCCATGGCCTGCAGACGGCTTCTTTGTTTTGTAACTTTGCTTTGCTGACTCACACACATACCCTCACACACATCCAACACTGCAGGCACGCTGACAACCATAGTTACATATTTTTGTGAAACTTATTTACTTTATTTTGTTAATTTTGCAACCATATGTGGTCTCTTTGTCACACACATTTGAGCCAGATTGTGACAGTAGTTTCTTCAATAATAAAAAAGGAGCACAACTCACAATTACCATTTTTTTTATTATTATTATTTTTGGATTGCATAAACACTAAAATCAAAGGTCTTACACAATTATCAAAACCTTACACTCAAGAAGCAAAACACCAGACCAGATTAGCACAACTATAAGCACACTGTCAGGTTAACACTTTTTGCAAACCACTGCACACAGTGAATTGCAAAACACTAAACACACTTGTATACATTAGACACAGATGCATGTCATGATGTCACTTCCTTGCAAATTCCACTGACTTTCCAATGACCACATTCATTAGCCAAAACACAACACCCAGATGCACCAACACATGATTGCTTTATCGTAGACACACTAATCAGGTTCAAGCACTACAAAAAGGCAGGTGCCCCTCATTCAGACCATGGTTGAGGCCTGTGACCAAATTGACGCCATAGCCATTCAAAGATGGATTCGACATGCACAGCGGTTGTTCCCTTGTTGTCTTGCTAATGAAGATATCGCCTGTGATGTGATCCAGCTTGGTGAAGAGATAATCCCTAATATTTCCCTGCAGGGTTTTCTTCTATTTTTTCGTCAGTTTTTTTCCTCTCCATATTTTTTATGGTAATTATTTTTTGTTTGTAATTTTATCCTTTTAGTGTTCTGCACACTACTGTTGTAACATGGATATCTTTTGTTGAAATTTTGACTGATTTAGGCATATAGAGAGAAATAAATTATATTTCATCATCCTGCAGCAATAGTCTTGTGTTGTATTTGGTGAATTTATGAAAGTCATATGAAACGTGTGTGTTTTCATATGGCAACAAAATATCATTTTTTTAAAGTAGTGTGTAGTTTTTACAAGAGTGTTTTATTTTACAAAGGATCTGATGTGTTGTGCTAATTGCATGTATTGTTGTACTAATTGTGTTTATTGTATTGAAAAACTGAGCCCTCTATTCAAAATCATGCTTAAGTACTTCAAAAAAACTTTAAGATTGGTTTATTATCAGTAATTTTAGTAATTTAGATTCATGCAATGTGGCTTGGATGTTTTATGCTTTTCATATTTATAGATCAATCAGCATCATAGGCTCAATCTCATGAGATCTTAACTTTGGGGAATCATTTCAAGCTTTTCCCTGTGATACAGCCACACATGATTAACATCAACAGACTCATTACAATCTGTTGGTTCATATGATGTTATGGATGATACATCAACTTTTAAACTCCTGCTGCCTTGAAAACAAAGAGATTACAGTCACTAATAATGTCAAGAATTTATTATTGCCTATTCATTTTTTTATTCAAATACCTGAGCAGACATCAATCTGTCCCTCTATGTGATTATTTAACCTAAATGTTCAGAGTGTAACTCCAAGTTAAAGTTATTCAAAGCTTTTAATGAGGCGTTTGTGTAATGAAGCAAAAACATTTATCATTTAAAAAAAAATGTTTATAAAATTTAAACTTAAAGGATATGGACAGACCTTGGATGCATAAGTGCAGGTTAAAGGTCTTTGAAGGTTTTGTATTTCTGAGTATGACAGTTCTGATACAGTCATTTAGTCTTAAGGCTTTATGTGTTCTTGATTTGAAAAATGATTACGCAAATATTTGCAAGTAAATGTTGTGTATTCCAAATCAATATAAACATTGGTGATATTTTTCTCAATATTTATTTTACATTTATTTGTTTATGTTTTTGTTTTGTTTTTGTTTTGTTTTGTTTTTCTTTTATGTTATTAGGTACAAATGATGTACAGCAACCCATTTTCGCTGTGTGATCTGTTTCACTCAATCATGTTTGCTCACCTATATCTATCTAATCATGTCTCAAATTGTCTCTGTATTATCTTCTGGTATTGTTTTTGAGGTTGTCTCTACACCTTGATGGATTGTAAGTGTCACAGTGGCAAGGGGGTAGGTTCCTCATTAGCCTTGGCTTCTGACCTATCCTTTTTGTATGTATATGTTTTGTCATTCACACGAAATAAACAATCAATCAATCAATCAATCAATCAAGGTGAGGACACAACAGTGACGTTGTTTGTCGTATGCTGTGGTGCTGGGGCCCACTATATGTTAGTCTTTTTATGGCCCAGGACCATGTATGGAGTACATACTTGTGTGGTGATAAAAGCTGTGGAGTACTTTTAAAGGAGGACAAAAATGCTGTGTATGATTTATGTATGAAAAACTGATGTCACTAGTTAAGAGCAAAACACACATTCCTGATGTATCAAAAAGGATACATCAAAACTCACACACACAAAGTGTCATCTTCTTTGAATTGGTTTCAGAAAACCTGATAAAGGCTTCGGATTCAAAGAAGGAGAAATTTCTGTGACTATTTAACAGTTTAATCCTCAGAGATGGTGCCATTTAAAGATTTATTCTTATCTTTTAGCTCTTTACTTTTTAAAAAGTAGTTATTTGTGTCGAACACACAGCTTTGTGGGTTTTTTTCTGTAGTCCAACAACTTTTTAGGGTAATTCAGCTTCATCTGTGCATAAGGAAAGCTTAACTTTCATGGTTGTAAGAGTGGCAGACTGACCTGCAGGTCACCACTTTAAAGCCTCTTTTGGTCATTTCTTTTAGCTAGCTGTGACGTCAAAGACTCAGTAAATGGAGACTCTCTTGTGATTGGCCAGTAGATGTTTACCATTGTCTTCTACTTCCTTTCAGGAAGGGAGCCTGTAATGCTTCCAATAATAAATTGAGGGTAACAGCACAAATAGAGCAGTTATCAGTCTGCATCTTAAGTTTATTTTCGACTGCTTGTCACATTAGATATGAGAGTTTCAAATGTACTAAAATGTGTCCAAAATCCATGAGCAGTTACAGCAGTATTTTTCAGGATTCAAACAGTTTTTCACACACAAATAAATATCTTAAAGTGTAACTCTTGATGTGCATTTTGTAAATCCTGTCAAATTGTAAAAAAGAAAACAAAAAGAGAAAACAATAATTCCTTTTCATACCACTGATTTACTGCCAGCATTAAAAATTCACATATCACTCTCACTGCAAAGCTGTGTCAGAAAAGCAGGATGCAGAAAATACCGAACAACAAAGTTCACAGATTTGTTTTCAACACTTGATGTGTCTGTTGTATATATGTCCAGTGTGTCCGTTGTATATATGTCCAGTTCAGACAGGTCTCCTTGTCCCCATGACAGGCCCTCCCCTGGTTATACTGGAACTCCTTTTTTGGCTTTACATCTGATTCCCTTCCATATGCAAATGGCAGCTAAACCACAAAACACGCCTAGGACCAGCACAGGAGCTCCTAGAGCTAAAGCCACTGTTGTGTTGGCCCCCACAGCTATAACCACCCCGCCTAACACCAAAACAACAGCAGCTGCAGACGCCACACGTATATTCTTTCTTCTAACCTTTTTCTTCTTCTCTCTCTCTTTCTCTTGCTTCTCCCTCTCTGCGTCCCATATTTTCCTCTCTTCCTCCTTCTTCTCTTTCTCCTCCTGTTGCCTTCGTTCCTCCTCCTCTCTCAGCTTCCTCTGGGCCTTTTCATACATTTCATTGGTGTAGTGTTTCCCTCCGTTATCTTGGATCATTTCCTTAATCATAGTGATCAGCTCTTTGACCTGCACGCGGTCGTCTGCATCATTGTTGTTGAAAGCATGGTACCTCCGGCCAAATGTGATGGAGAGTCTCCGCAGCTCCTTGCACTCTTTCAAAGCGTTGTCAGCTTTGGCCTGGTCCTTACAAGTGAATAACATGATGGTGTACATAGAGGCATCATCTCCAAAATTATCCTGGATCCACTTCACAGCATTCCGTTCCTCCTCTGTGAACCGCACCCCGAGTCTGATCACCAGCAAGAAGGCATGAGGGCCGGGCACTGACATCTTGACGCACTCCTCTATCCTGATTTTTAATTCCTCCTCCGCGATGGCTGTATCAAACAGACCTGGAGTGTCAGTCACCTGGACCAAAGTCCCGTCCACTTCCCCACTCTGTGTCTCACAGTGATTGGTCACAGACACAGGGCTGGGGTCCTCTTTGAATGCAGCTCTACCAAGGATGGTATTTCCTGTTGCACTCTTTCCTGATCCAGTCTTGCCCACCAGGACTATCCTCAACCCTCCAGACAAGTCCAGAGCTGGAACAGCAGAAGCAAAATTATCTTGTTAAAACCATATCCAGTTTTGCACTCCTTTAAATAGCAGCCAAGAGATATAAATGGTCAACAGCAGTTTATGGTCTAAATAGCAGACAAGACCACCAGCAACAAGATTAACCATGTCTACACTGTATGTTTGTGTTCTTGTAATCATAGTATTGTTGTGCGGAGGTAGGTGTTTAAGCAAAGGACTGAAAAGTTTTTTTTTTTGTTTTTTTGTTTTTTTTTTTCCACAAGATATACTGCAGGTGAGTAACACCTTTCACTGAAACACCAGAAGAACAAAGAATGAGATTTTTTAACACATGTATGACCAGATCTGCAAAGAGATATATGTGAGGTATCACTTGGTCAACATAGGGTGCCAAAACTGACTCAAACAGGAGGCTCCATGAAGGAGCTTTGGATAACATAACAAAGTGTCATGTCTGCAGAGTTTTTTTATGACTTAGAGATACACAAATGAAATCAACCACATACAAATGATTGATTGATTAGGATATAGTGGTGCTGTAGTGCAAATGCATAAAACATACATGTTAAGAAAAGAACATGTTTTTTAAAGGGCCATTAAGACCGTAAAGGCTGGGGCCTCGAATGGCAAACTGTAGAACTCTCTTGATACGTTATGTGATTTATGACAAATTTTAATGTTTTTAGAAATGATTTAAGCCGATGGTTTTGAAACACCTTGTTACTGTATATTTTAGACTTGGCAAGACAAGAGCTCCATACACTCCATAACTTACTGACATTTCAAATATTAACTAATATCTGCCACCAATCCGTCCATGACAGATTTTCAGAAGTGAAAGTTAAAGTTCAAACGGTTCATCACACAGTACTAAAAGTATATGGCCTGACTTTATGTGACCAGGCGGGTGGGGTCAGGCAGAGGAACTCGAATGAACATGAGCAGTGAGCAACACAAAAAACACTGAAAACTTTCTGTTTCACAATCAGCGTATTTTAAGTCACATGTTTAATAAACAACTTTTTTTTCCCCCTGATTAATGATTATAAAAGAAAAGCTTTTCAAGTATCTACGTAGAGTAGTAAACCTTGAGGTGTGACGTAACTTTCTCCTGGAGAGAAACTTTGAGTGGTGATACGTTTTCACTTGTACAAAATTTCTCAAGATGACTTTTCACCTCTTCTCTGCCTGAGGTGAAACTGCAATTACAATGTTTTTAGAGCATGTGTTACTTACAGTTACATTTACAATTGTTGTTTTTTATTTAGTGTGGTTTAAGAACTATTCTAATTAGGATCCGAAGCCATTTATTAAATTCCCCAAGCACATATTATATGTCGAGCTGCTACGAAAACTGGACTTATATTACCAAAAAGGAAAAGTACCAGAGACTTTTTCACATCCTGGAAACCAAGTAAGCAACAATAAATCATACATTCATAGGTCAAATATATCAAGGTATTATGAGTTAATTATTAGTAAGACTATTATGAGTCTAACTAAACAGGATTTTCCAGCGAGGGACAATGAATGAACATACCGTCAAAGTTATGAAGACCACACCCATCAGAGCGTGGAAGAGTTCTCTGCTTCTTTTCTCGCAGTGGTATTGCTGTGACAGAGATACCATTGACACACAAAAAAACACACAGCAAGTCACTGACATCATAATCATTGCCTACATTTTTTTTTTCTATTTCCCACCATGTTCTCCCCAGAGTCACACCAAAAGTTACCAGACCAGAGGATCAAAGCTGTTTTTGAACTATCAGCCAGATTTACAGTCTTACCTTCAGCCATAGTTTCAGGTGTACCTTTTCCAGTTTCCAAGTGGCAAAATTTGTAGTTTCAGACCTGAGTGGTGAATATAGACCAGCTACTGGCTTGATGTGTTAGACATTAGGGTTGTGGGAAACTTCTGGAAGCCTGGCCCAAGCAAGAGGGGGCTTCCTATTTCCTTGTATTGTCTTTGGTTTACATCTGAAATGTGCATCCCCCCACAGAGGCTGTCCACGGCTCTCTGAGTACGCTCAGCAGGTTTGTGTATTTGAATATGTTTTAGAAAGTGTAACAGCAACGAGAAAAGTCCTTAAGTTGGTTATTTAATAAACACTTAACACTTAGTGAGGCCTGAATGCCTGCAGAGTCTGACAGATCTATGCTTGAGATTTCTGCGTCACACTCAGAGGGTTGTGTTGGTGTGTTTTCACTTGCAAATGAACCGGAATTAAACCCTCTGACCTGATCATTTTGAATATCAAAGAGAGTCTGCAACACAGGTGAAAGACTGTGTCCATCCAAAGACATGGTTATTGATTTTTTTTTGTAGTGGAGTTTTGAACTGGTTTTGAAATAGTCTCATCCCTCTATTTATGCCTATTTATGCCTATTTATGACCTACAGAGTATAATAAGTTATCAGTCACAAAAGTTGGCCATTTCTTTATATTACCTGGCTTTCCTAATGATCACTTGGCTTGATCAGAACCCTTCAAAAACAAACTGCATGCTGACTTGTTAGGTTAAAGAACACAGATATTCAAATTCTGTGCTTTAATGCAGCCAATGGCAGCGGAGCCTGCAGGTGCAACTCTAAGTTACTGATCAGCACAAAAAAGAAAAAAAAAACAAAAAAAAACAAGTGTAAACATGTGGTTGTGGAAACAACATTAGTGTGAAAAGTTGTTGCTTTTACAACATTTATTTTTAAAAATGCGATAACTGCTAATCTGTGAGAAGAAAAAGAGCCAAATGAGGACAAAAGTCAACTTTTGGTGAATGGACTATGTTTATATAGTGCCTCTCAAGTCTTCTCAAAGTGCTTTTACATCACATGTCACATTCATCCATTCACACCAGCTCACACACTAGCCACATCAGTTTTGACCAGTCCCATTCACACACCACTGGGTGCAACTAGCAGGGACCATAGAGTGTATGTAGAATAAACGCCGTCTGCCTCCACGCTGGGTGAAGCCACTCCGAGAACGGCACACCCTGGTGACGGGCTTCAGTATAGGTCATAAATCCCGCTTTCACCAGCCATCCTCAGGAGCTGTGGACAAACTTTGGAAATTAATTACACTGAATAAACATTTTTTTCCCCCCTGGTTGCGATGTTGACATGTAGTTACTGTAAGACTGGTTCGTGCTCATGTCCTCTTTTTTCTGTGCAGCTCCATTTTTAAAAGTTATCAAGGAGTTTATGTTTTCTATGATTGACACCTTATACAGATCTATTTAATATATAAATGATATAATATATCTTATTTATGTATTAGAATATAATTAAAAGGTTGATTTGTTTCAGTAATTCATTTCAAATACTGAAACTCAAACCACAACCTTGAGAGGATTGTAACACAATGCCCATTCAAGATTTTGGGGGAGATTCACATGGAGTGGACTGCTGCTGGAGTCAGTGCTTCAAGAGCCACCATACGGCAGATGAGTCCAGGACATGGAATTCAATAGTGGCAGTCCTGTTGTCAAGCTATTCTTGAACCACAAAAGGAAAGGAACTGGACTGTTGCTTAGTGGTCTAAAGTTCTCCTCTCAGATGAAAGTAAATTTTGCATTTCTTCTGGAAATCAAGGACCCACTGATCCACTGATCAGGTCAAAAGTCAGCACAGCCATCTACCAGGAAGTCTTAAGAGCATTTCATGCTCCCCTCTGCTGACCAGCTTTATGAAGACACTGATTCATTTTCCAGCAGGACTTGGCACCTGCCCACACTACCAAAAGTACCAATACCTGGTTTAAGACTCATGGACCCATCTCTGTGACAGACAGGCCAGCAAGCTCACCTGATGAAACAGTGAAGTGAATATATGGGGTATTTTGAAGAGAAAGATATGAGACACCAAACCCAACAACACAGAGGAGCTCAGGGGCGCTATCAGAGCAACCTATAGGCCTCCATGAGACCTCAGCGGTGCTGCAATAACTCATGCAAAGGGAGCCCCCAGCTAAGTATTGAGTGCTTTACATGTTCATACTTTTCAGAAGTTCAACATTCCTGTGTTGAAAATATTTTCTTAAAAATTGGTTTTAAGTAATATTCTAATGTTCTGAGATACAGATTTTTGGGTTTTCATTAGCTGTAAGAGTGCAATCATCAAAATGAGAAGAAACGTGAGGTATATCCTCATATGATGAATCTATGAGTTCATTTTTTTAACTGAATTACTAAAATAGATCACTTTTTAATGATTTTGTTATTTATTCAGATTCACTTGCATTCCTTTGGTAGACCCATGTCCACATATTAATTGAAATGTTAGATTAATTAAGAATAAGCAGACTAATATATACCTGCAAAAGTCCCACTTGCCCCTTCTATTGTACTCGTCAGTAAAATTTAGGGCTGTCATGATATCAGATTATTGTAATATCATGATTAAAACTTAATGCCATATCTAAGGAAAACTTGAAATTTAAAACACAGTGATAAAAATTAAATGCTAAAATGATATGTAGATCATGCTCATAAATATAACAAGTCTGTGAATATTACCAAAAAACACAAACTGACTGGCTTGTCACCATCCATATAAGTTACTGAACAAAGGTTAAAGAATACTTGTAAAGTGTAAATCATCAGTTAATTAGTAACCTGCAGAGGTAAAAGGAGTTTTGTCTGGCATACATTATCTCTTACACACTGAACTCTTGGGTTGCATTTTTCATCAAAGAATGATGTGTTGGTACTCCATGTTCAAAAATAAAACCTTTCATTCTATTGTTTTCTCACATCAAATCATTTTGACCTGATGAAATTAATGTTAACTTTTCAGTTACTTCTAATATAAACTTCAAATTAACCCTTTTCTATACAGTTCAAAAGCATTTGCATGAAGAAGTGAATCACATCATCCAGCATACACCAATAATCACAGTAAACTCCAACTCTCACTGATGAAGTTATGAAAAATGCACAATGACTAAGAAATTAATAGATCTGTCAGAAATAACAAGCAATGAAGGTGATGAGAAGTGCTGAAGGTCAGGATTTATTGAAACATTGTGTAGCCAGCCCTATTCATATTGAGCAAAAATCATGTATATGTATTTCTTATCCCCTGTTACAATCAGGTATTTCATTTAACAGTGATTTTCAGAGACATCCAAGAGAAAGGTTTTACCCTCTTAGGGTTTCATCTGTTAATTAATGACATCTTTCTTTTGTCATAAGAACTACATCCACACATTTTGGATGCAATCAAGAACATCTCGTGCGAGAGCACCACCCACTGCGGCAAGAAGAGTTGACTGGATAAAAGGGTTTGTCATAAAAATTCCCATGAAACCTGAAAGCAAATATTTACATCTAGCATTCTTTTGCTCTTTTTCTTCCTTGTCTTTTCTTCTCCTTTCCTCCTCTTCTTCCTCCCTTCTTCTCTGCTCCTCAAGTTCCTTCTGAGCTCTCTGGTACATCTCACTGGTGTAGTGGGTTCCTCCATTGAACTCTACCATTGAGTCAATCATCTCTACAAGCTGGAGAACCTGGGTTCTGTTTTGTTTTTTGTTGTTGATGAGTGAGTGGTATCGACCTCCACAGTCATTGATTAGTTTTTGTAGAGGTTCACTCTTGGCCACAAACTCTTTCACAGATTTGTCCTCTAGCAGGTCAGCATGTGTGAACAGGATAATTGTGTACATTGGGGATTTTTTGCCAAAATTATCCTGAATCCACTTCACAGATGCTTTCTCCTCTTCAGTGAATCGTGCTTTCAGACTAATCACTAACAGAAAAGCATGGGGTCCAGGGACTGACTGTTTAATGCACCCCTCGATCTCTCTTTTCACATCTTCTGTTGATTTGCTGGTATCAAACAGGCCTGGGCTGTCAATAACCACAATTTTCCTCCCAACATGTTCTACCTCTTGTCTGTGACAGCCTGTTGTCACAGACTCAGGTGACATGTCTGTTTTGAAGGCTTCTCCATGGCCCAGGATGGTGTTTCCAGAAGCACTCTTCCCTGATCCAGTTTTTCCTACAAGAACCAGTCTCAGCTCTCCTGGATTTGTAGAGTCTACAGTTGAAACACACAGGTATCTGTTATTAAAATCATTTAGACAGAGATGTTTGTGGAAGGCATTAGTGTTAAAATGATCCAAGTTTTCTCTCATAATCTAAGAGTAACAAATAAAAGTCTGTAAATGTACTTATACCCAGCGCATATTTGTATACCTTGAAGCCCATCAGCAGAAGTCCCCATAAGAGAAATGCTGACTCAACCTAACTACAGACATGGACATGAGGTTGCTGCCTGTCACTGACGTTAGTTTTGCCTTTGATTTTCCAAACTTAAAACCTTAAAATCTCGGAAATTAATGTTATTTTTAAAAAATGCTCTCTGTACAGTGTGTGCTGTCAGCCGCAAGCAGGCACTTGCAATTGCATTGCACTTCTTCATAGACTTCCTTGTACAAGACTGGAGGTTGCTGCGTGATTCAGAGCTGCATGGCTGAAGTACCAGCACATGCCCAGCCATCCTCATTTGTATCTGAAATCGGCTTTCTTTACAATATATCTAAATCCTTTCTCTAACATAACATAAAGTATTATATAGGGTGGTGGGCCTGCATCCTCCTGGAGTCACCGACCATCTCATTTGTTTTCTCAACATAAAGACATAGGTTGTTTTGACCTCACCATCTTTTACCAGTAGCACTACTTTCTCTCTGATGTCGCAACTTGGCCCATCAAAAATACTCTGTAAATGACATGGCACTCTTTAGACGACATTTAATCTCAAGGGTCTGTGGCGTATCCAGATCTCCAACAGGACTGGCTCCAAACCAGGGACAGTCAGGACGAACCACCAAGCCCCTCCTCTTTACACTGTGCCATTTAGCCTACATAAGCAGTCAGCCTTTTCCTCATTGTCTTACTTGGTACCAATGTTGCCAGTGACAGTGGAATGCAAATGTTCATTCAGGATCATATGCACTCCAGGGATGGAATCCTCCTCCTTCAGACTGGGACACAACCAGCTCTACCTACTGAGCCACAGCCACCCCAAGTCCCCCACTACCCAGACCACAATGTGAAGACTTAGTTTTTCAAGCTAAATTAAGCTAAATTAACTCAAGATCTCGAGAAAACAACTGAAATGAACTCATTATCATGGAAAAGGGAGGAGGAAAAATGCATTTATTATGTCTTTTTGGGGCTTCTGTACTGTACAGATTTGTTTGTGTAAAAAATCCAGTCAAGGCTAACACATTAGATTTCTGTAGACATATTCAGGTATATTTTCGACCTGCTGGATAATCCTTTAACTTCCTCTTCTCACTTTACTGTCCATGCCAAACTTGTAGGTTCTGTGACACGTCACTCTTGTCCCTTTGTCACATACCTTGCTGTTGATCTTGGCAGTGAACAGGCAGACCATTCAATGTCAACAGCAGAAGCAGGGTGCAACCTGGGATCAAAACTTTTATCCTTAACATCTTTGTCACAGCAGTACCTGTCAAACATTTTGAAAAGTTTTTTAAACTTGAAATGTAAATGGTCATTGCAGTGGTTTTAGCTAAGCATTTAAGGTAGCACATTTCTTCTACATTCAAACATATATATTATAGCCTACCTGTAATAGTGTGTGTCCAAGGCTGTAAGGTAAACTGACTGTGGAAGAGATAGTTTCATAAACCCGCCCGATAAGATCCCGCCCTATTTCCAAACATCAGTTTCACTCCAGATTTCAGTTGCATTTCCTATTAAACCAACACTGAAGTATGACTGCATGCTGAGCAGGCTGAAAGAGAAGAGAGCCATCTACTGGCAGCCAGAGGAAAAGCTTACAACCTCAGCTTTTTAGACGTTCGTTTTAAAAATTTACACTTCAATTGTACAAAAAAGGTTCTATTCATCAACTTCTTTTTTTGTATCGTATTATTGTGTGAGAAATTTAACTAACATGACCATTTTAAAAGGGCCTCTTGAGTTTCAGGAGGGATTTGAAAATTATGGTGTTCTCCTCGTTGTTTTAAGCAACATGGTAAAAAAAATGCTTAAAATAAAACAAATGCACAAATACCCTTATTTTTCATGTATTTGTGCTATTCTGTTACACTCTGAGGTATAAAGAGCAATTTGACTCCAAAGAAGTACATCTATGTGCTTCAGACAAGGTATGGACTTGACTAGACCTCTGAAAGTGTGCTGTGGTTTCTGATGGATCCCTCAAGTCCTGTCAGTTGTTAAATTTGGCTCCCTTTGATCAGCACACCTACAGATGATTGATTTAGAGTAAGATCTATTTTTGTGTCCCATCTAAGACACTTGTTGTGATTTATTTATTTACAAAATGTTTTCAAATCTGGTCAGCAATCATTGTAGCAGGCTGCTTCTGTAACGTGAGATGTATTTTATCCTACAGTAAACAAAACCTAAAGGGAAAAATTACTTTCGAAGGGCATCACATCAGTCTTTTGATGACTTCTTCCCTTTGTTTTAGTTCAGGTATAACATTTACACTAGCATTATAAGCATTAAAGCATTTTCACTTACCACCAAAACTTTTGACCTGTTCTGCTTCAGCTCTAAATCTATGATGGACTAACATAAATTTATTATTTGTAAGAAGTGTTTTTAACCCTTTCTCAGCTAAATTGAAATAACATTGATACATATTTCAAATGCTTGAAATGATTTTAAGATAGTGTAGATTTGAAAAAGTAATCCGAGGCAAAGTTATCAGGTCATAAATAACAATATTCTTCAACCATGTACACTGCTGTATCTTACAGTAATAGAAATGCCATCAGACATACTATGGTGGCTATTCATTCATTCATCTTCTATACCGCTTGTCCCTTTCGGGGTCGTGGGTGGGTGGGAGCCTATCCCAGCTGTCATTGGGCAAGAGGCTGGGTACAACCTGAATTCACTTCTGATTCATACCATCTGTGCCTGGCCTGCCCTCTTGTGGGGATTAGTATGTGTGGCATTATTTTCCACTGACTGGCTCAGGAGCATTCACTTTACCTGATCTTGTGCGTATTACTATGCTCCTCTGTTTGCTTGTTTTTAAAAGAATTTTTTATTCTCTATTTGATGTATGCATGTTGTGCAGTACTAATACTACTGGTACTATTACGGCTGTGAGACCACACACTGTAACAAACACAGGAAACTGAGTTTCACCTCATAGTTTCTGTTTGACTCCAGCCTTACTACTCTATCAAATGTTATTGCAAAGTCAAACCTCACCTGGGAAGGAATTAATACAATCAAAATGAGTTATTTTTTGACCCTACTGTAAGAATATACTGTTAGTAACAGTTTCCTGTCTGTCTGATGTTAAAAGCAGGAAAGAGCCACTCACAGGACAAGAAATCCAACCAGCTTTAATTAAACAAATGTCTGCCCTCACACTAGTTTCACTTAATTACAAATAATTATTTTAACGGTCAAGCTTTTGAGGGCAAACACCCACTGAGCCAGCCAGACAACAAGAAAATGATCATTTTCTCTCATTGCGTGACAAGGCCTCTGCCTCACTCCATCTTTATCTGCAAGATCTGGACCTCGCTGCATTGAACTATAGCGACTGATTAGAACGTTGACAACTCTGTGCACACTGGGTGAAAGCCAGCTTATATTCACACCTCAAGTTTAAAGTCACAGGCAGGAAACAATGTGCTTGTAAAATCAAGAAATCTGAAGAGAAAGTGGAGAAAGAATTGACACTTGGTTCCAGAGGAGACCTTTAAAAAACTGCCCAGACAAGTCAGGTGTTGACTTACAGTATATATGACAGCATGAAGGTGTCATATCAGACCAAGTGTAATAGTATTAATAATTATAATTATAAAATAATTACTTTATTTAAGTAGCACTTTTGAAAAACAGAGTGAGAAAGTGCTATATAACTTAAAAATACAATAGTAATATAAGAAGAACATACAGCAGCAGACATTGATACAATTTCCAAAACAATCAGCCAAAAGGAAGAGATGAAACTCTGTTTTTAATATTTTTTTATTCATTAAAAAATACATTAATAATAATAATAATAATAATAATAATAATAATAATAATAATAAGTCAAACAAAGTTAGAGAGATAAGATTTAATTAAAAGTCAAGAACTAAGAGTGAAGTTAAAAGTCATACCCAGTAGATGCACACCTATTCAAATGGGTTTAAACAAGTAGTGAAAGAGGATAAGGAACCTGCAGGTCTGATTTTCTACAGAGAGTGGGGACCCTGACAAAACAAGCCTGGTCCCCCTTGGTCCATGGCCTGGACTGAGGAACAGTCAGCAGACCCTCAACCTCAGGAATGACCAGGCTCGTAAGGTGTGAGGAGATCAGTGATGTACTTCAGGGCAAGTCCAGACAGTGCTTTAAGAGTTATCATTAAGATCCTAAAATCAACTCTAAAATCAACTTGGAGCTAGTGGAGGGAGGCCAAAAATAGAGATATTATATACAATATTTGGTTGTAGTTTTTTGATGTGATATTTCAGCGTTTGTTTCCTTGCCTCTTGTTGGTTTGATTACGAATCGTCATTCTCTCACAAGGTCAGCTTCTTGGATGATGATAGTTCTCTCATGAACAGGTGCACATGATTGCTCCTCCCTTCAAAGAGGAGCTGGCAATTGTAAATGTACCAAGTTTAACTTTGGACAGAATTCAATGTTTTTTTCTTTTTGGATTTCATTTGTTTGTCCTGTAAATGTCACCACACTGCTGATTAACACCCTGACTGACTCTGACAGATGAAGGTTGAGGCTGAGTTGAAAATCAGATCATGTTTTTTCGTCATTCATTATTTCGGTCGTGTCATCCTGTCTGTGTGCGTGTGTGTTCTGGTGAATGTACTTCTATGTGTGTGTCAGACAAACAGAGACAGAACAACAGGAACATACGTGAATCCTTCACACGTGCAAGCAGAGACAGGGGCACCTGGTGTAAAAAGACAGCTGTACGCATGTGCATCTGTGTCACTGTGTGAGTGTGTGTGGGTGGATGACTGCATGTGTGTGTGCCTCACAACAAAGAGCGGCACAACAGATGCCACGTGCATTAAAGTCACTGCAGCTACTCAGAGGTGCAAATGGCTGCAGTTTTCCAGAAATGTATAATTTTCTGCACATGACAACAGTGAGGAAGAGACTTCTGAAAGTCTTTCTGTAGAGACCATAGACTGTATATACTATGGACAACTTGGTTCCGCCTCCCGCCAGGATACAGATTTGAAGCCAAGAAGTTCAAGTTTTTTCTCCATTTCCTGAAACTAACATTGCGCAGTAGCGTTGTACGCACTCCACCACTTGCACAGTAGCATTGTACTGCCTCCCTCATTCGGCGGGAGAGTCGCCGTGAGTCACTGTGATGATGCTCGGCTCAAACAGTGTGTCCCCCGGGTGAGCTCAGCAATCTTCGTGTGCCCATAGACTGTTTCAAGTGTCAATCATAGAAAACATGAACCCCTTAATAAATTTTAAAAATGGAGCTGTACAGAAAAAAAGAGGACTTGAGCACAAACCAGTCTTACAATAACTACATATCAACATTGCAAGCAGGAGGGAAAAAAATGCGTTCTGTGTCATAAATTTCTAAAGTTTGTCCACAGCTCCATAAGGATTGCTGGAGGAGGTGGAATTTATAACTTATACTGCAGCCCGTCACCAGAGGGTGCTGTTCTCAGGGTGGCTTCACCTAGCGAGGAGGCAGATGCTGTCCATTCTATATAAAGTCTATGGTAGAGACAGACAGCAAGATCCCGCAGCCTCTAATTACTGTCCAATCAAACAACATCAAATCATTTCAACTCAATGAAATGAGAAAACTGGTTAACTTAAAATGAAATGAATAAAAGACATGCTTCTCTTAGGTCCCTAACATCATCCCACCACTCCTGCCCAGAACCTCAACTACCTCTCCGCCATCATCAGATGACAAGCAAAAAATACTTAACACTGTCATCAGTTTCAATATGCAGGTAAATTCAGTTGTCAGTAGCTTCTTTCAAATCAAGACAAAGTCAGGCATTTTACATCATTCTCTCCTCTTCAAAACAACCATTCTCGCACTAATATCATCCATGCTTGACTACTGCAACTCACTTTACCTTGGCATCTCACAAGCAACAATTTCTCACTTACAACTAGTTCACAATGCTCCTGCCACCTGAATATGAACAAGGTTAAAGCAACACCACCACATCACTCCCGTCAGCTCTCCATTCATCTTCAAAAATTCCTGTGGCCTCGACACTGACATAAATCACAGGACTTCTCAACCCTTACAGCACAACCAGACCTAGATCTGCTGTTAGGTAGGTAGGTGTCAGTCCAGAAGTTTATCACAGGATGAGGATTAGACCGTTTTTACTTTGTCCTTGAGAAGAGAGATAATCCCAAGATAACGGGGTGAGGATTTTGTCTGAAGGCACAACATTTACAGTTTTTCTCAGTCGCTTTGTTGTATTTCTTAAATAACTATTGACATTTGCACAACAGTTTGAGCATTTCTCAAAAGAATTACTACAAACTGCAAAAAGTAGTTGATAAGGTACAAAAATGTGTCGTTAAGCAAATAATAATTTTAACTATAAAACAACAGAGAATTGCATGAAAGCAATAGATGCATATCTAAATGCATTAGCAGTTTGTTCTTTCCAACAAGGAACGAATCAGAACAAAGTGAACTTTTCTCACCAAAGCTTTAGATTATTATTACTAATGTTTGTTACAAGTTTGACTTTGTCATTTTGGACCTGCACATGTAGTCTTAGCAGTGTTCAGTGATAAAGCCCGTCCAAAATCTACTGGTTGCAGTGTTTCTTCAGGGTCAGTTGAGTTGATTTGGCATGCTTCATTAAAAGAAGATCACACATCTGAAATGCATTGACTTCTGGTAATTGAAGAATTAAGACAATTGAGCAAATGCTGAAAATACTGGACCACAACTGAAGCATTGGGTCAGCCAAACCAGAATTGCATTTTTCTGTAAAACATTTCTTGTTATTGGAATTAATGATTTAGTTTATACAAACGTGAGGATTTTTTTCTCAGAAGTAAATGCAATACATTTTCATATAAACCCTCTCCCATTTGCCATTGTGGCTCAGAGTTGACCTCCGAGTGAAGTTCAGCTAGAGCAAAGATAGGTTGTAAGACTGTTTCTATGGTAACTGGGGCTTTGTTTGTTGAGTTCCACGGCTAATATTCACTGATAGATGTTATTCTTCAGAGCTGTCAGTGAATGAGCTTGTAGCTTTTTTGGGAAAAGAAAGGGTTGCTGGGTCCATGAGACATTACACTTCATGACTCCACATTAGCTTGTTTTTTCCCTTAACACCGCATCCTCGGAAGGTGTTCCCAGAAGAAAGCTTTAACTGGAGTTCCCCACATCTGTGTTATCCCTGGCCTGTACAATACACAGGTATTGTTACGAGGCTTCAAGGCTTCATGACTCACACATTCACATCTCACACCCTTACAATAGTGTCCAATTAGAGCTGTGTGAGTGAAAGGGGCAACGCTCACGTTTTCTCTTTTGAGAAAAGTACTTACGGGATCTTTCTAGTATCATGGTTTGATGATCATGTTCAATGTGTAAAGAAAGGGACAGTGGGAAGGGTGATGATAATCCTCTATTGCACATGGGAACGAACGAGAAGTATAATATTTTATTGATGTTACAAATGCAGGATAAAAGTACTTGTAGGTTTGGATCATGTGAGATTTGTCACAAATCTAAAATCCCAGCAGTCCTTTGGTCACTGCATTAATGATTCTTATAACTCATGAGCATTGTGTTGCTGCCAACTGTGTATCTCTCTAGAAAGTGATAAAGTTAGATCTTGTTGCCTCCTTTGTTTGTTTCGCATCATCCATTCTGACGAGGATTTTTATGGCCTTTAAAGGAAAAATGTTTTGTGTGGATTCATACTGGACAGACAGGAAAGATCCACAGAATGATGGGCCTACACATGGAGCCATTCATAGAGGACAGCGTGGTATATATGCCAGCTGGAAACCCCTGCTTGAATCTGGTTGTTAAGGATGTGTGGGATTCAAGCTGTGGACTTGCTATCACGAAAACAGCATAACAAACACACTCACACACACACATTCATACAAGTAGGAAGAACCAGAAGAGTGAGCAAGCAAGAGAAAGAGTTGTTATCTGAATATGTATTATGCAATAGTCGTACAGTAAGCCAACAGTCCACTCCTGACTCAGCATCCTCCCACTTTCTCCTTCAGAGTGTGTGGATGGGTAGCACACACACACCATAAAATATACAGCCATGGACAAAGAGAAGAAAGACAAACAAACAAACAAACAGATAGATAGATAGATAGATAGATAGATAGATAGATAGATAGATAGATAGATAGATAGATAGATAGATAGATAGATAGATAGATAGATAGATAGAAGGACCTAAAACTTGAGAAATGAGAACACAAGAAATTTTATTTTTCTTTTGGTTATCACACACAAGAAGACAAGTCAATAATATATATATACATATTTATATTCATAATTAAATATAAAAAATTGAAATATAATGTAATATATTTCAAACACTGCCTTATGTTCTGATTGTCTCTCACTGGATCTGACACTTCTCCAGTCCTTTCCCAGTCTTTCTCGCCGTCCGTGGTCCAATCACCTGCCGCAGATCCGTACTAAAACTCGGCCTCCGAGCTAGTGGGTACAGGGCTCCGCATGCATCTTCACGCGCCAGATTCTGGTTCACCCTCTCCCCCTGGGCACGACCTGTGCGCATTGCTTGGTACGACCGGAGGGAGACTTTACGGTGTTGAGACGGACCAGTTTCAGCCGGGAGTCCCCCTTGCTTTGCCAAAGTTTCGAAGACTTTTTCGAGATTTGTGCTGTCTTTGGCAGATGTCTCAAAATAGGAACAGTCATCACCGAAAGCTTGAAGCACCTCTATTTTTGATATTTCTCTGTCACACTCCAGGAGATCCACTTTGTTGGCACAGATCACCAGAGGAACCTGCAGTCGTGCGCGCTGATCTGGCGCGGATGATTTGGTGAGTTTGGATTTTGCAGCCAAAATCTCCGTTCGCAGTGCGCACACCTCTCTGAAAGAGCTCCGGTCATCCAGACTGAACACAAGAAGGAAAATGTCACCTGCAGAGAAATAATAGTAGAACAGGAATATATTAATATCACTTAAAGACAGCTTTTGTCCTTCGCCTTTGCACATGCACTCACCACCTTTAACGGCTACTATTTTTCGGTTGAATTAACAATAATGTGCCGTTTGGAGTTTCAAAAAATGAGAAATGATTAGTAAGCAAATAAAAATACCGGTGAGGATGGACAGACGCCGTTTGGCTGGGAAATCCCTCTCTCTGGACGCATCCAGGATGTCGATTTGGTACGTCTCTCCGCGGATACGAAAGAGTTTCCTGAGAAAATCCTCGGTTGTGGGGTTATAGTCCTCTACAAATCCGTCCCTAAGGTATCTCCTTAGGATGGAGGTCTTCCCGACTCGTGGCGCACCAAGAACCACGATGCGCCTACAGTTTTGCGGCTTGGTAGAGTAAAGGGAGTCCTGTCGGTGTGCTTGGCCAATCTGTCGCTGCCTAGTTTGACTGTGAAGAACTAAAGCTGCCAGCTGATCCAACGGTGACCTCTTGCAGGGGTGACCGCCGTTGGAAGAGGACACTTGCCTCACGGCTGACCCTGATCGCGTCTTCTTCTCCTGTTTCCACTGAGACGTGGCCACTTTAAGGATCCCCAAGCCCGCTTTTATACCCGATGAACTTAGGTGCTGCGACGCGTTTTTATAAGCCATCAAGACTTTTGAGGACCCAGCACACTGTCCGTCCATGCTGCCATGAAACTGGGGGCCATCGATGGTGGAACAGCTGTTCTGGTGCGGAACAGCGATGGAGGTGGTTTGTGCGCCGGCGGTCATGCTGCTCCTGTCCATGGTTCTGAAATAGTTATGCGCTTCGGTTCCGCGCAAATGGATGGGCAGAATGTGTGGTCTGACGTTTCAGAGACTTGCGTTTGCCTTTGGTGCAGAGGCTGTTCTCAGTCGTTCTTATATAGGCCACCCAACACCCTGCGCTCATGCGCGTCATACAGATTGACAGGAAGGGCTGTTATACTCTTCTGGAAGATGAATAACAATCTGTGTCTGAAGGTAAAGGTGTAGCAAAAAGAAAAAAATTCTAGTAATTTAATCTTTTAAAATGTAGGCCTATGTTTCAGATTGACTTTATACTACTACTTCTCCTCCTCCTACTACTACTACGACTTCTAACAAGAATAATAATAACAACAACAACGATGATCATAATAATAATAATAATAATAATAATAATGATGATAATAATAGTTTAATTGTTGTTGTGGTTGATGCTGTTTTTATAATAATGATAATATTTTTAATAATAATAGTAATAATAATAATAATAATAATAATAATGATATAGGGATTGACTTACATGTTTTTATTTCCCAGATGTTATTTCACCTTTATTGCATGGATTAAGGAAATAAAAATGAAAAAAGGGCTGTAGGCTACTTTCTCTCACAGTTTTAAAAAAGGCGTACCGTGCAGAAATGTAATTGAAGGCTCAAAATTTAAAGACAGACCAGGCTATTTGATTTTCAAACGTGATTTTATCACAATCACTTTTGATGGACAATATTGTATAGGTTTTAAGTCAAGAAAGACAAAAGGGAGAAGGAAAATTAAAGTACTCAACTGTCTCGTTGCTATGTGACTTTACGGCGTCCGTTGCCATGGTGCCATGGTCTGACCGTAGATACACTAAAAACATGGCGGTGAAACCACGAACGAGTTGAGAAGGGTGTTGTGCCGTAGAATGCATCCCCTGACGGGAGAGCGATTAAAGTACGTAACAAGGCGAAACGATCCAAGTTTTTCTTGCCGTTGGTTGGATTCAAAAGCGTGTGCCCTTAATGACTTCATTCAGGCCATTCAGATAACCCAGAAACGATAGCCCTCTGATTCGGAATATTTGCTGTCGCGAAAATATAATGTTCTCTACCTTGACAGCTTACTGTACAGTTTATATACCCAAGCACACCTCTATACGTGCATTTTTGAGATACATAAAAACAGAACAAAAGTTTGCTGCTCCATTTGACATGTTGTCATGGTGTGTTTTTCTTTTCTTTTTTTTTAATATGAGATCATTTCTCCCACTTTAAGAGGCTAATGAGTGGATGGGATGCAGGGGATGCATTCTGGCAGGGGTGCATTCTACGGCACAACACCGACACAACCTGCCAACGTCCGTTGCCATGGTGTCGTCATGGTCTAACTAGGTACACTAAAGACACAGCGGTGAAACCACGAACGAGTTGAGACCAGCACAAGTGAGGTACAACCAGCCAACGCGTCTTTTTCTGCTCTAAGCGTCTTTTCTCCTCCTGTGTGCCGTGTTTGGAGCTACTTTCTCCTTTTTCAAACCAGTGTTTTAAGAAAATGTTGGTAGGCTACTGAAAACTACGGAAGCGCACTGTATTCCCTCACTTTGCACTTTGTATAACACCGTGTAGCACTTGTACTACACGGTGTTATGGTGTTTGTAAGAGTAAAATACTTTGTTCTGCGTTGTTTACAACCGGTATAGCTAACAACAACTAACAACAGCCAACAAGCTGTCATTCCCACCTCTGACTTCCGAGGTAACCGGAACGTAGCAGTATTAATCCCGTTCTCATTTTAAGAAACATCAGTTTCAACTCAGTCCGTGCTGTGCTGATGTCCTGAATTAGAAAGTGCTATACTGAATGTCAGCAGTAATGGCTTTAGAAAGTTGATTTAATTAGTTGTATGGGAACAATTCAGTACTTTTGAGACCAAGGACAATGCAAGCATCTAAAAGAATGTAAAAAAAAAAAACTGGAAAAACAGCTAAATGAGACATAAAAGCCATGGACTAAGGGTTATTATAGTGGATATGAGTACAACAGTGAATAACTGTTGGGAGGAGGGTCACTCATAGAACTAACTGTATCAGTGTTTCTGGAACATCTCTGTTTAATGTACCTTTATGGACACCAAAGACAGAATTTTTAGGTCTATAGCAGCAAGGTTCATACTCAAAACAAACGCACACTCAAACAAACAATAGTAGCTAACTATATATTTTCTTTTTTTTTTTTCCCTTTTCTCTTCCACAGAAGAAGGTGCCCAAAAGAAAATTTATATTAAGAGACCACCAGTCCACCAAATTAACTCTAAGGAAAGAAGGAAAGAATATCATATAGAAATCAAAAGAAACCAGTGCTCATGGACCCTGCACAGCCAGCTGACCCTGCTCCCAAACTTCTGGACTTCCCAGGTTTGCTATTTTCCACTCATGGACATAAACACTTATTGGTAGCCTTTTGAATGATCTCTTGTCTATAAAGGATGTTATTCTCAACAGTACTGGAGGGGATTCAATGTGATAAATGCCTTTTTCTGAAAAAGATGACTTGTTGTTTGATATGTTCATTTAAGCAGGTGGTTCGATAATGTAAAGGTCTCAAAGAGGGATTTAGTGGAGGTTACAAACAAAAGACCCTGCCACGTTGTCTTTTCTTAGCTAACATCATTTATTTTAGCTTTGTTTATTCACCAGTCTCTCCTTGACCTTTTTTTATAACTTGTATATGGCCAGTGTATTTACAGTACTGGCTATAGCCTTTTTAAATCCATTATTCTTTTTGCAATTAGATATTATGTCCCGAAATAAAGAGCAGAAAACAGGGGGGATGTTAACTTGTGAATGTATGTGGCAGGTCACAATGTTCTTTGTGTCTAGTGGTCCACCAATACAACTGTTTAATAATATTAACAGATAAGAAAGCACATTTGCTGTATTTGAGTGATTGATGTAGAGCTGAGCATGTTTTGGCTTAATAAAATATTGCCATATGTGATCACAGGGTTAAAAAAAAAAAAAAAAAAAAGACAGGTTTAAATTCGCTTATTCCATGTACTATAAAATATTACATGATTATCTTAGCTGTAACATGTTTTGGGTGAATATTTGAGGAATTTATGAACTAAAAATATATATTGGGTTACTCAAAGATTTCAGAACATGACTGATATTTACGTCAGAAGCAATATTAAACTGCATTATTTCACAAAATGACAGAATTTATATCAAACACTAGCTAGTGATGGATTTTGATTTGAAATGCTGCCACTGGGGATAAGAAGAAAAGGTTTTCTCTTGGGGAGGACTACGATGATATCAACCTTGTAAGGGCCGATGTCAATATGAAGCCAATTTTGTCAAAATGCTCTGAATTGACCGAATTAAATGTCTGACCTCTATCTGTTTTTATGTCCTTTTCCTTTTTCTCTTGGACTTGAAGGACTTAGGCTAGATGAACAAGGGATGTTGGTTCCACACAGCATCCTGGGAACAGTGGAGGGTTTGAGAAACTATCTGGAGTCCATAGGGGAGACAGAGGTAACTTCAGTATCAATGCAACCAAGTTGTCACTGCACCATACAATAATTAAACACCATTAAAGGCACCACACTTTGTAAAACTATACGTAACTTCTAAATGCTCTAATCCTGTTGTGTGCCATCTATCCTCTCTTCAACATCTAGTTGCTGAAACGAATACCAGCACCCCAGAGAGACCCTGTATCTGAGGCTATGAGATGGCCCAACCCTGAGGCTGCAAGACGACCCAACCCTAGTGCTGTGCATGGAAGGAGTGTGATCTCTTCAAGTGTGGGAAACATTGAAAGTAATGCTCTTCAGAACTGGGAAATACAGATGAGGCGGCGCAGACAGCAGCAGGACTTCTTAGCTGGTACGCTGATACAGAGTTAAATCACTTAAATTAAGGGATTTTGAATCGGAACCAGTGAGACTTTTTTGAACAAATTTAAGACTGAAAGTTTTACCTTCATCTATTTTTCTTTCTATTCATCTGCTGCTCTGCTCTCTCTGAAGATCTGCTTGGCCGGCCGGTGGAAAACTTAGTGATGAACCAAGCTTCCAGTGTTAGAGAAACTCAGAAGCAGAGGGAATCTCTTAATCAAGCCACACCATTTGTCCATTCTAGATATGTATGACACTGACAAGTTGTCTCGGCTATACTTCTACTCACACTACTATCTCATCTTTTTATCATTTAAAAGTTAGAAGCTCTGTTTGTGTAGCACCTTCTTTGGGGTGATGAGTTGTTTTTATGTTTCAGGGTCATCATGTGGGCAGTGAGTTTTGGAGACTCCCCCCACATTATGGAGATGAGATGAGTGGGATCACAGCTACTTTGACTCAGACCGAGCAGGGCAGACGGGAACCTGTTGTACATGTGGGGCAGCCAAGAAGCATACTACGAGAATCAGGTAAGCATACGACAAGACACCCATAACAACCTTTTAAAGCATAAGCTAAACCATTTATTTTATTCTCGACACTTCTAGCATCCAGGAAAATAAACCGTTCACGGAATTTGACTCCTCTAAACAGTGGCTGATGCTTTCATCTTTCCAACAAACTCTTCTTCCTCAAGGACTGATGTGCAATGAAACCCCAGGTCCAACCTCTCCGACCCAGGACCAGAAAGCATACCAGTGCCAGGAGCTCAGAGAGGTCTTGGAGGATATCAACATCAAAAAGCCGGTAAAAATGTTCAAACTATTCCAACCAAATGCAAGCTCAGTTCAAGCAAAGTTGAGACACTGCATAAAATGGGAATAAAAACATAGCTTGATGGGTGGCAAATCATTTAATACTTATACTGAATCAATAACAATTCAAAGTCAAAATATGAAATGGAGAAACACTCTACAATCTCATTTTAGATTTAACGCCAAAAACACATTGTAAAAAGCTTGGACAAGGGCATGTTTACCAGAGTGATGCATCACCTCTTCTTTTAAGAACAGTCTAAACATTAGGGAAGTGAGGCTATTTTCAAGAATACAGCATTCCAACTGAGAAAGAGTTCATATGCTGTGTTCAAATTACCTCCGAAGTCAAATGTCCAAGTTGGGAATGACACCTGAGTCACCAGCATTTCAGTTACAAAGTCAGAAAAAAGCTAAATCGGAGGTCGAAACAAGATGGCTACATCACGAAAGTTATGTTACCGCTTGCCTTGTCAGAATACAAGCAACTTCTGGACCAATATGTGGTCCATCTGCAACATCTTGTTTCCACATCCGATTTTGCTTTTTTCCAACTGGGTGACTGAAACGCTGGAAACTCGGGTGTGACGTCATTCCCAGCTCGGACATCTGACCTCTGAGGTAACTTGAACGCAGCAATAGTTTCCTTCTACGAAGGAGCTATGCTGCTGAAATACCTGCTGAATGTGGTTTGGCAATGTCTTGCAAATAACAATCCCACAGTTATTTGTAATTTTATGCTTGGGAACATGATTTCTGTAACGCAATAGTACTTTTAATTTAAACATCAAACCATTACATTCTGTTTGTAGTGTAGTCAATGTATGATTGAGGAATTAATATGTTGTTTTTAATGTTCTTTTACAACAGTCCTGATGGTAATAATAAAAGCTATAGCCTTTTTACATTCTCCTGTAAAACTTTGGCAGAGCTTTATCTACCTCCACCACCATAGTGGGAATTTTATCATATGTGTTCAGTAAGGGAACACTGATGTTGCCTCAAACATCTGGTACACAACTAGTCTTATTTTAACTTTGCGAGGCAATGATTAAGATGCTGTGATGCAAAAACCAAATTACACTTTATTCCCAAACATGTTAATTCTACCCTATTTATGTACAATAACCCAATTCCATATGCGCAGCACAGATCTAGATTGCATATGTTTTGTTTTAGCAGAAAGCGACTTCATTATTGGCCGGCTTGTTGTCCAAGCACACAGCCCACTGACGCTGCTCACACCCTCAGGACATTCTGTCCCCTCTAGAGCTGCTAACTGCTCATGATCAGTCTGTATCTTCAATAACAGCCTGTTATCATCCTGCCTTTGGCAAACTACTCTGGGTTTTCTGTTCAAGAGCTAAAAGCAGGAGGTGGGCATAACAGACAGGCACATGTACATTCACGACCATGGAGGGCACGTTTACAGAAACGTGTGAAAACACATGTGTTTGAAAATATACAAGGTTTCAAAAAAAATGTGATGGTCGATCTCATTATCTTCAAAACTTGCTCTCAGTTTTTAGACAAACATTTAGATCTAAGCTCTGGTGAGAAACTTTCAGTTTGTGTAGATTTTTGCGCTCCCTGTGGACAAAGTGGTCCTGTTGTCTTTGATCACGACCTGCACATTCTCTTGTCGAGTTTTCTGACAAAAATCTCGTCCTGCTTTACTTTTATGAAGTAAAGGCTGTTTTGGGTGAGTGTTGATAATTGTGTTGTTGGACATCTTCAATGTCAATGATATTATGCATTAAAGTAACCACTTAAGTGCCTGTTTAAACTCACGATCGAGAGTGCATGACACACTATAAATCAGGGTGTTGCTATTCAAGAGGCACACACCTCTGTGATAAGGGAAGTGCAGGGTACTTTGAGGTTGGATAAGGTCTCTTGATTATTCATTGGTGTATTATAAAACAAACCGATTTGTGCATCTGCTCACATTTCTTTTGAGAGTCAGATAACCTTTACTTAACCAGGTTAGTGTCATGATGTGTTCTATTGATTTAGTTTTTCCCTGGTTTTGTTAACTGAGTGTACTTTCTTTGTGATTTTCCCCAGTGTTTCTGTTCCCTATTGTTCCTGTTCCCCTGCTGTCTAGTCTTGTGAGTTTTTAGTTTGTGTTTGACCCTGTTTCCCTACTTTTCTCTTTGTTTTATTCTTTAGATCAGTTTTTGTAGTAGTTGATTCCATGCGTTTCTAGTCCAGTTTTACTTCCCGAGTTTTCCCTCCTTGGTTAATCACTCACGAGTTTCACCTGTGTCTCATCTGCCTCACCTGTTGCTCATTAGTCCCTGTCTTCCCCTCTGCCCTGGTTGGTTCACTGTATGTTTGTTGGTATGTCAAATGCTTGTGTACCCAGTTGTTCCTTGTTTTTTCTTCCCAGGGCCTTTTCTTGGATTTTGTCTTTGGATCTTTTAGTTGTACATTTTTTGAGAAAGTTTTTCTTGTTTTTTTCATCTAGTTCTGTTTTTTTATTAAATCCTTTGTTCTGCATTTGGGTCCTTTTTCTTTTGTTTAACCCTGGACCGCGACAGATAGTCCCATTGAGATCCAAGATCTCAAGTTTGTTAGAGAGATCATCCTGCCAGATGCACCTGCAGACAGGTGTATTGTTATTTACACAGCTGATTTCAGCCTTTCTATCAAACTGAGCTGTCATAGTTAACTACCCTTATTTTACATTGCCCCTAAAAATGCATTAGACTCACACAGGTCCCTGTAAAAGTCATGTCGATACATGGACTGGTGTAACTTCCCCCAAAACAAGTCCTCTGTACAGTCAAAAACATCACATACTTTCCAAATTAACCAAAAGATATTAACACACATGGCAGCAGCGTAAGTTCATGAAACATCCAAGAATCAGGACATGCTAACAGTTCCTGACAGGATCACCAAAGAGAGGTTGGTTGTTATCATCTTATTTAGTTATTTTTGCTGCTGGATCACACAGCTGTGTTTGTAATGCCTGCATGATGAATAGTTTGGTCTTTATCAATATTTGTAGAGCATCAAGAGTTGTGTGAGAAGATTGTGGGGGAAAAAAGACTCCTCAGAGCGAGTGTGTGAGTTTGTGTCCATTTCTGCAGGCATATTGGAGAATGTGTGTGCATGGTTGAAGCTCAGGATGTTTTAGGAATTGAATTTCAATGTGTAAGCAAATCTGTTTTTTTTGTTTTGTTTTTCTCATGAGTGGGAGCCCCACTGCAAAGCTCTATGTGTGTAACCTCCAGAGAAATGCATATTGTCAATTATTTTGCTCTTTTTACTGCCTCACCTATGTACCCTTAATATCAGGTGAGCTTTTCTAGAGTCTCAAGTGTAGACATTTCTGCTTCCTCAAGATAGAAGCATATCTGTGCACCTGATCAAACCTCATTTCAAAACCAATACACCCACAGGTGCTTATGTGGGTGCAAATTACATTGCTATTTAGGCTATATGACATAAGCTCTGGGTGTAAATTACAATGGATGGAAAATGACCATGACACTGGTACTGCACACAAACACTTTGCACTAGGTGTATGGCAGGGCCCTATATCTCTCTTCTCATGACAGTCTTGTTTGCATATTTAATTATGACGTATCAGTGTAAATTTTAGTCTGTTTCATAACAGATAGAATCTCCTCACAGGATCTACAATGAAGCACTGCTGCCCTTTTATAAACACATCTGTTTACATCACATAGAGATGGTACAGTTATGAAATCTAGAGCGTGTCCAATCAGAGGGATGATCTATGGAGTAACAGGGCTCAAGAAAAAGGGCTAAAACTGCCAACCACTCTCTGCATCAGAATGACTCTATCAGCAGGGTAAGAGGTGATGGGGTAAACAACACTTAGACAAATGTGCACTACTCTGCACAGCCAGTTCTCATTTAATCCTGTTAACTCAATAAGTACCAGGTGCTCATTATGGAAAGGTTTATTCTAATTACATCTTTTTTTCTGCTCTCACTCAGTGTCCTTCCCTTTTTTTGACACTCTCACAGACACACAAACACATGTCACTGATATAAGATGAAATGGTAGCTGTGTGTTCTGTTGAACTGATGGCTGATGTGATGCTGACATGATATGTGCCTTAAAGTATATTCTGACATGTGGTCAGAGACAGATTGTCCTGTCAGCAGCTGACTTGTCCTTTGCTCTGTGACATGTTATGCAAAGGTAGAAGAGAGATAAATGGTCAGGGTTGAGTTTTGAAGTGGGAAGAAAAGAAGAAAAATAGAAATAAAAGAAGGACAGAACGCAATGGATTCATTTTCTTTGCTTGTGAGTATTGTGTGGTGGTGGTCGGAGAGCCTGTAGACACAAACTGGCAGCCATGTTTCTGTCGCTCTGCCTCAGGGCAGCTGTGACTACTTAGGTAGTTTACAACCACAAAGGTGTGACTGATGTGAGCGAAAGAATGTTGTATCCAATGTAAAGCCCTTTGAGGGTGTCTGATAAAGCGCAATATGAATTTGATGCATTTTTATTATGAACTCGAACCAAGGTAACATCAACACCTGTTGACAGCACTGATGCTAAGCAAGGCTTGCTTGTTATATATTCAAATCAGGTATCATTCCATATACACACGTGGACAAAATTGTTGGTACCCCTCAGTTAAAGAAGGAAAAACCCACAATTCTCACTGAAATCACTTGAAACCTACAAAAGTAACAATAAATAAAAATTTATTGAAAATTAAATAATCAAAATCAGCCATTACTTTTGAATTGTTGATTAACATAATTATTTTAAAAAAAAAATACTAATGAAATAGGGCTGGACAAAAATGATGGTACCCATAACTTAATATTTTGTTGCACAACCTTTTGAGGCAATCACTGCAATTAAACGATTTCTGTATTTGTCAATGAGCGTTCTGCAGCTGTCAACAGGTATTTTGGCCCACTCCTCATGAGCAAACTGCTCCAGTTGTCTCAGGTTTGATGGGTGTCTTCTCCAAATGGCATGTTTCAGCTCCTTCCACAGATGTTCAATGGAATTCAGATCTGGGCTCATGGAAGGCCACTTTAGAATAGTCCAACGCTTTTCTCTCAGCCATTCTTGGGTGTTTTTGGCTGTGTGTTTTGGATCGTTGTCCTGTTGGAAGACCCATGACCTGCGACTGTGACCAAGCTTTCTGACACTAGGCAGCACATTTCTCTCCAGAATGCCTTGATAGTCGTCAGATTTCATTTTACCTTGCACACATTCAAGACACCCTGTGCCAGATGCAGCAAAGCAGCCCCAAAACATTGCTGAGCCTCCTCCATGTTTCACCATAGGGACAGTGTTCTTTTCTTCGTATGCTTGGTTTTTGAGTCTATGAACATAGAGTTGATGTGCCTTACCAAAAAGCTCCAGTTTGGTCTCATCTGTCCAAAGGACATTCTCCCAGAAGCTTTGTGGCTTATCAACATGCATTTTTGCAAATTCCAGTCTCGCTTTTTTATGATTTTTTTTCAGCAGTGGTGTCCTCCTTGGTCATCTCCCATGAAGTCCACTTTGGCTCAAACAATGACGAATGGTGCGATCTGACACTGATGTACCTTGGCCTTGGAGTTCACCTTTAATTTCTTTGGAGGTTGTCCTGGGCTCTTTGGATACAATTCGAACAATCTGTCTCTTCAATCTGTCATCAATTTTCCTCTTGCGGCCACGTCCAGGGAGGTTGGCTACTGTCCCGTGGGTCTTGAACTTCTGAATAATATGAGCCACTGTTGTCACAGGAACTTCAAGCTGTTTAGAGATGGTCTTATAGCCTGCACCTTTAAGATGTTTGTCTATAATTTTTTTTCGGATGTCCTGGGACAATTCTCTCCTTCGCTTTCTGTTGTCCATGTTCAGTGTGGTACACACCTTTTCACCAAACAGCAGAGTGACTACTTGTCTCCCTTTAAATAGGCAGACTGACTGATTATGAGTTTGGAAACACCTGTGATGTCAATTAAAGGACACACCTGAGTTAATCATGTCACTCTGGTCAAATAGTTTTCAATCTTTTATAGAGGTACCATCATTTTTGTCCAGCCCTATTTCATTAGTTTGTTTTTTTTAAATAATAATGTTAATCAACATTTCAAATGTAATGGCTGATTTTGATTATTTAATTTTCAATAAATTTTTATTTATTGTTACTTTTGTAGGTTTCAAGTGATTTCAGTGAGAATTGTGGGTTTTTCCTTCTTTAACTGAGGGGTACCAACAATTTTGTCCACGTGTGTATATTGCAGTGGGAGTTGACTTTTGCATCCCAATTTCATGGCAATATCTGGATTATTATCACCATTTTCTGTCAGGTTGAAAACTTCCGTTTTCACCACCACCACCCATCCACACTCAGCAACTGTCTCACTGAAATTACAAAATGGATGCAAAGAAACTACCTGCAATTGAACAGTGACAAATCAGACATCATCATCATCTGTCCCACATTTCACAACAGAAGGACCCCAAACTTCAGCCTCACCTTCAACAACTGTATTCTGTCGTCCTCCCCTTACATCCGGAACCTTGGAGTCATTTTTGACAACCAACTCAAGTTCGACCGCCATATTAACCACATCACCAGGACCGCCTTCTTTCACCTCAAAAACATTGCCTGTCTTTGCCCCTCATTCACTTTCTCCGCTGCTGAAACCCTGATCCATGCTTTCATAACATCCAGAATAGATTATTGCAACAGCATCCTATACGCCTCATCATCCAAAGTCCTCAATAAACTCCAATACATTCAGAACTCTGCTGCCCGCCTGCTCACCCGCACACATCACCCCTATCCCCCAAAAACTGCACTGGCTCCCCTTCTCACATTGTATACAATTCAGAATCCTCCTGCTCACCCACAAATCACTAAACAACCTGGCCCCCACCAACCTCACAGACCAGATCCACCACTACACCCCCTCCTGTGCCCTCTAATCCTCAGAGGGAAATCTCCTGGCCCTACCCCCTCGGACCAAGCATTTGGGGGGATAGAGCCTTCTCCACTGCCGCCCCCACCCTCTGGAATTCACTCCCCAAACCCATCCGAGACTGTACAGACCCCCATACTTTCAAATCACTCCTAAAAACACACCTTTTTCAATTGGCTTTTAACCTGTGAACTGTTCTTTTATTGTCTTTTCATATTATGTCTTTTATAACCTTTGACATTGTTGGTCTCATTTCTCCAAATTGTCTGTATTTTAAATGGTGCTTCTTGTAAAGCGTTTTTGAGCACTTGTAAAAAAATGTTATAAATAAGATTCATCATTATCATTATTATCATCAAAGACAACACTAAAAAAAACTAACTGTTGCAGTTGTGCTGAGGCATGTTTTGCTGGTACTGTCTTCTCCGGAAAGGTAGCACAAGCTGGCCTCTCTGGAGGTGGTATCATTACCTAACCAAGAAGGAACTCAAAAGCTTTTGTTGGACAAGGTTTAAGGACATTGCAGTCGACCCTTAATAGGCCTTAATTGGCTGTCAGCCACTCTACAGTGTGTACCACAACACCTCGTTTTGTCATATTACACAACAAATTCTCACTGTCTTTCTCCAGCTGTTCTGTTTGTACATAGGTGGACAGAACATATTATTGATGTTCGTAATCAGACTGTTGAGCAAGCATGAGATAAAGACAAAGGTAACCTTTTTTCTTCATTAACCAGTGTGTCTCTTCGTCTCTGTTTACAGGATATAAGTGGACTGGAGGTGATTGGATCTTGCAAGCCGTTTACCCATGAAATAGTGTGTCGGAGTCCCTCAATAGAAAAGGAGGAGGAAGAAGAAAAGGAGCAGAAAAAGACTAAGGAGAACCTGTGAGAACAGAAATAATTTTTGGTTTAATAATAATTGGTTTATTTAATTCCATATGATTCTACTGTGAATTAGTCAAATCAGGCATCTAAATCTGGCTATTTAAAAGATGTATCTATTTACACTATTTGATTACTATTTAGTAATTAAGTGCCATGAATAAAAATTGCATTTTGCATTTATTATGTGGTTATGTATTTGGATAACTGCTGCCAATTTTTTTCCTTAAAACTGACATTGTTATATTAACATTACATTAAATGAAATTGATTGGATATGATTCAAATTTAAATGAGAAAATGAGATGAAATACTGAAATCATTAACTACAAATGTTTACATTCTGACTTTCATTGAAAGACTAAGCTCGGTCAGTGTTCTTTGGAATCGGCACAGCCTGACTCATGTCCTGAATGTATCTTGTTAAGACCTAACCTTTAAAGTGGGACACATCTAATGACAAAAATGACTCATTCACTCATTGTTCACCTGAGATAAGAGTAATACAGCTGTCTCCTCCCCAGTGATCCACCGGCACAGCATGAAGATGTTCACTCAGGTGCTCTATGTGGTCCGGCTTTGAGGTTCTGTGGTCAGCTAGCAAGATGGACCGGAAACTCTGACAATAAGCAGGTACAGACCAGGTGTCGGTACATTGTAAGCACTCAAATATTATAACACAACAGTGAAAAATATACTCACATTAGAGACAGACTGTACATTTATTGATTGATTTCCCCTTTTTCTTGTAGTTTTAACTCAATATTTTCACATTGTGCTCACTTGTTGTCTTGATAAATTGAGTGCTGTGTCCTACTCTTAAGCATTATAGAGTCAAAGGGTAACATCAGGTGATTACCTCGTTCCACTGAAAACTATTATGTCACTGTAAAAGACAGCTGAGGTGTTCTCCAGATTTTTTGTCCTGTTGTATACGTAAAGGACGACTTTTAATGTCAAATAATGATGTTTGGAAGCTTTCTAATATTTTGTTGACTGTAGCTTATGATGTGTAAAACAGAATGCATAGAATATGAAGTTATTTCTATTAAAAGTCCATACAGAGAAGAGCAGAGTTGTGAATTCTGTTGTATTAATGGAATTAGTTGAATTAGTTCTATTCAAAGGCAGGCTACATTTTCCATTGTATTTTCTTTTACCTTTCACATATGAGGCCTATGTGTGCTGGAATTTCATACTTTATATCTTTTATTGACCAGGGAGAAGTGGGAATCAGTGTCACTGTTTTGTTTGAGGCTCTGACTGAAGAAGTAGTCTTCACCGACTTAGAGCTGCACAATGAGGGCAGCACAGCCATCTACTACAGCTGGAAGCGGATTTGCACGCCAAACCCATTCCCCAACCTGCTATCACATAGAAGACAACACTTTTACTTCAACTCCTCATCTGGTACACACAAACATCATCACGACACACCTGCTGCTCCTTTCTTATGTCACACACTGTTTATTCCCCTGTCAGCACATCTTTCTGGGTCTGTCAACCTGAACTCAAGCCCGCTTTCTGCTTTCCATACCCCTCCCCCACTCTCCCAGGTGTGATTCTACCAGGTGATACAAAGCAGGTGGAGGTCATTTTTAAGTCAGTAGAGCCAGGCATCAAAACTGAAATGTGGCAGCTCAAAACCCACCCATTGTTGCTGGAAGGAGCCTCCATGCAGGTCAACTTCAGAGGAATAGCTCTGGACCAGGACAAAACCGCAGACCAGAGACGTTTCATTGAGGTGGTGTACAATAACACAGCATAACATGAAAACATCAGCACCAGATTTTCTTTAATTACAGTATATTGTATATTTCTTGATTGTGTGTCGTTTTGTTTGTGTTTTGAATGCAGGACAGGCTGGAAAAGAGGGCAACAGAAAAAATGTGCCGGCCCATTGTAGATCAGATACTGGTGAGGGTCTTCTTAACCGTGGAGAGGCCCAGCTCTCTTGCAGAAGTCTACATCACTGAAGAGCAGAGGTTTTTGAGCAAAAACCCCAAGGTAAATTATACATGTTCATATGGCATTTCTCTGATGCTAAAGGACATATCACAACAAAACCAAGTGCGAAATTGCATTTTTGAGTATTTCTGCATTCAAATGGCTGTGAATCTCTGGCAGACCCAAACAGCAGGCTCAGGTTCAGTGAGATTTCCATTGTTTTTCTTTGTGACCTTCTAAGTCACACTTAGCACTCCCTCTTCTAATCCTAAACTAGCCGCAGAATAGATCACAAGGTCAGCCCTTCCCCATGTTAACAGATGGGACATGGGTCAAACTGCAGAATCAAAAAGTCATCCAATAATTTTATCCCCAACATGGTTTTTGCCATGATAAATATTTCTCAGGATGATTAATGTCCAGCATTTATTTGCTCAAATAGTTTAGTTTTCATGAGTTATCTGATATCACAAAAGGGGTCCAATGTCATAATTGACTACTCATTTTACAGTTGCAGCTCTCTTGAGGCTGTACGCAGCAGATTAGTTGAGGAATGATGGAGTCACTGTGCTTTCTACAATAGGGAGTACACACCTGAAACAAAATCTAGAAGCTGTTATGCTGAAGACTGTGGCAGGACATAAACACCACAGCTCTATGAGATAAATGTAAATAAATTATGTAAGCACCAGGGGGGCTTTTGACATTACTTTCATACAGTAGAAGGGGGTGGAGATGTGTCATCAGTCTTGATACACAGCCACTGTTCATATCACCTCATGCAGCGTGAGTTGACCTCAAATGGTACCCATTCATTGTGTCATTTTTGTCAACAGCTTATGTTAAAATGGCTGTGATTCATCCATGACTGTAAACCTGGACTAAACATTTGTCCTCATTTGAATTCCACATTTATGCCATCTCCATTCTTCATAGATAGTTCATTTGCATAACTTTTAATAACCAACACCAGAAACTAGAAAGCACATGGATTAAGATATTTTGCTCTGAGACAGATTTTAACTGAGTTTTATGGGAAATTTAAACACAAGTTTTAAAAGGCTTTTGGCAATACACAGTAGAGAGAATGAATTGAAATAAAATAAAATCACCATTCAGCTGTAAGTTCAAATGGCAGATTTATATTACTAAGCCACATCTGTCATTACCTCATGTCAGTGATAACAGCTCCCTTGGCCTTCAGCTTTATACATTCTCATCTTTTACAACCTTAGAGGCAAAGCGTTTAAACTTATGATCTGTATTTTAGTTGTTAGGGTAAAAGGATAAAAGCATCTGGTAGTGGGGCTGTTCTTTCTGTTCACATGACTTCACGTGAATTTGCTGTAATTACTTTCTCAATCATGGCTCTAGCTGCATTTTGTCGAAGACACAGTGGAAAATCTGAAGAAACTATGGCAAGAGGTGAATCCATCCAAACACACTTGGGATCTCTCTGTGGATACACTACGGCAGGTATAGACATTGTGTTGTGTTTCAGTGATTAATAAAACTGTAAGGGAAGCTGGTATGGTGTTAAATTAGATAGGTTGATGAATACAGCAGTTTGTGTTTTCGATCTCTTCCTCCTTTTCTGTATGATTGTACCATTCTTTAAGATTTTACTCCATTGTACTTCATTCAAGAAATGACAAATCAGTCTAACCATCTCTTTTCTGCTGTAGGCTGTGGTGGCTCAGCCTGATCTGGAGGCTCAGGGGGAGAACTTGGCTCGGCTCAACTCTCTGTATCTGCAGCTTTGTAGACCACCAGTATGCAAAAAAAATTACTGCACAGCAGCTCCTGTAGGGTGAGACACAACACACTCGTCGTTCAATATTTCTATCGGAGCATCTTGGCTCTACTGTACACAAACTGGCACCTCACACCTGTGGACAAATCTCACTTGTTTGGTGTGTGCTGCCCCCTGCAGGTGGGACCTGTGGATAATACTGTTGGAGAGGATGGATGATGAGGCCAGGAGGCTCCGGAACATCCTAGGCCTTCCACAGAGAACCACATGGGGTAAGACGCTGGTTACACTTGCGAACTTTAATTCGGGTTTAGATTTGCAAAGATATACATGTCCACATGAAACTGTGTAAATTTTGATTGTTGGATGATCTCTATTGGGTCAATTGCCCAGCCTGTCTGTCATGATCAAACCCATGGGAGTTATATGTATGTAACCTGTATGTATTAATGAATTTTGACATTGTGTTTAGATTGTTTAAACCTCTGTTGCAAACCAAATTGCCCTTCGGAACAGTAAAGGTTTAATGAATAACTGTTGTAATAAATGTATGCTTCTCACTATTAAATCCCAGATGTGGCTGTGGGCAAAGATGAGATGAATGAGAAAGAGGAGGGAGCAGCTGCTAAAAAGAAGTTGAATAGAGAGAGGTCTACATTTAAAAAAGACAAGCAAGGAAAGGTAAGTCAGCAGAGATTAAAAAAAACAACTGAAGGTTTCAGTTTCAGTTTATTTGGATCCACCATTAGTTACAGCAAAGAGCCACAGCTATTCTTTCTGGGGTCCATCTACCCTTCTGAACAACATTTTTATCCTTCTAACATACATCTACATACAAGACAAGACAGTCAAGACACCAACATCACATCCATACCATCACTCCTCCCACACAGCAGCTCTATCATTTACCTCCTTTTCGAAGAACACTACAACAAAACAATATTTACAGAACAATAAAAGAAAAGTGGAAACTCATTACACTGGGTTTCAGCCAACTAAGCTCTTGAAATTTTTCAAGGTATCCCATAAGTAAACAAAAACATTTTCAATTTCTTATTAAAACAGCTTCTGTTATCATTTAAGATTAAAAAATTTGGTAATAGATTCCATGCCACCGTGGCTCTGTAGTGAACTGTTCCCTTCCTTGCATTCATTCTACATTCGGGCAGCCGAAATTGACCCTCTGATACCTGCCTCGTACAGTGTTGTTCTGCCTCCGAAAAAAAAGATCAAGTGTTATAGAGAGTTACTGGAATTTTGTTTGTAATAATATTTTTCATTAAAGATAAAAGCAAGTAGTGTATCTTACTTTTAACGTTTAACCAGATGAGCTGATTATGCATTATGGTACTACTAGTTCTGTATGGACAGTTAAGAATCATGTGAGCAGCCTTATTTTGGGTTACTTGTAGCTTGTGTAGATTGTTTTTGTTGTGTTGGACCAGATGACTGCACCGTAATCTAAATGCGATAGAACCACGGCTTGAGTTAGTTGTTTGATTAAGTGAGGGGTGAAAAGGTGTTTGCGACTCACTTGTCAACACACACACAAAAAAAAGAAACAGCATCATTGTTGCTCAGTACTGAACTATAATGGAAGTCAATATTTCGGGGTAACTGGTCAGGTGAGATAACAGGCAAGCAAAAACCATTAAATTAAGGTATGTTGTGGGTTTTCGTGCTTCCATCCTCATTGTTTTTTTGCATCATCCTACTCAGAAATCTGAATTTTAAAATCATACAGTGTCATCAGCACAGGCACTGAGGACCTTTGCGAGGACACAGTCAGTGTTAGTTAACACCTCGACCAGGTCTGGGCATAAGTCTGGCCCGGAACTGGTTGCATTCGCCTTCAAGTGCTTCACATTTCTGCTGTCAGCCACAGAAAAGATGATCAAACAACAACAAAACAGTCTTGCTTGTATGACTCTAAATTTTGCTGAGTGATGGTTGAGTCATAAGGTACAGCCTATTACTCACAGAATCTCATGGTAACAGAATGCTGCGTGAAAATGTGCACCTGCTCTCAAGCTGTGTACCCAGAGTGTGAGTTTATGGCACCTGGACTGGTCCAGGCCATCTGTGGCACACACACACGCACGCACACACGCACACACACACACACACACACACACACACACACGCACACACACACACACACACACACACACACACACACACACACACACACACACACACACAGCTATACATTAGACACAACAGTAATGTATATAATTAACATCATGGAATAAATTGAAGGTAGTTTTTTACCATGTTCAAAAACAGAGAAATAATGCAAGTCAAAACGCTGATCAAGTGATTAAGTAGAAAATTGTATGTCTTCCCTGATTTGATTTGACTTTGCTTTAACTGTGTTTCCCACTTGTTTGTTTAGCAAACTCTTGAAGATGAGGTGATTGAGGACCCAGAGGTGTATAAATTATACAGAAGGCTCCAGCACAGAAAAGTAAGTCTGATCACTTGTAAGTACAGTTTATTTTCCTTTAGCTTATTTATTTTTCTTTTTTTTCAATTTGACTGTTTTTGACTATTTCACTCTTTAAATAACTGTTCTAAATGTAAAAATCTGGAATGTTCTAAATCTGCTTTGGCTCAGGAGAAATGAACCAACGTTTGCTTAGATTATTCTAGTGTCTGATAAGGCCCAGTGAGCATTTTTCAGCTGAAAAAGATTTCGAAACATATACCCGTTCAGACCATATTTCACCGGGAAATCAGCCTCAGCCAAAACACTCATTACACATGTTAACATGTTTTTTAAGTCACTATGGGTGGCAGTAGCTCAGGAGGTAGAGCAGTTGTCCAATAACCGGAAGGTTGGCTGTTTGATTCCCCCCTATCTCGAATCTGTCCGTTGTGTCCTTGGACAAGACACTTAACCCACCTTGCTCCCAGTGTGTGTCCTCCACTAGTGTTTGATTGTGAGTATTGTGTGGTGGTGGTCGGAGAGGCCGTAGGCACAAACTGGCAGCCATGTTTCCGTCACTCTGCCTCAGGGCAGCTGTGACTACTTAGGTAGTTTACAACCACAAAGGTGTGACTGTGTGAGCGAACAAATGACGTATCCAATGTAAAGTGCTTTGAGGGTCTCCGATAAAGCGCTATATGAAATCTGATACAATATTATTATTTATTGCAGCAGCTGACCCAAATGATTCCATTTCAGTGCATCACAGTCCCCAGTCATCTGAATGACTGCATGATTGTCTACAGATAACCATTATCAACTCACCCAGTGAGCATTTTCATTATTGAAAAATTGTTCAAAAGTTGTCTGTGGTCACAGTGACAAAGAAACTGTTGCTAATTAAATGTTAATGGTCTGACCAGATAGCACAACAGAATCAGTATTTTTTTTTTTGCCCAAACGACATTTAACACATGTTAACACATATTAAAGCTTTTCAAGTCACGTGTCAAAAAAAAATGTGGGAAATATAATTGTATTAGATTGCATCACTGGTGAAAAAACATATGGAAAACTGCATAATGCAAACCTGCAATACACAGCACACTCATCCAACACTCACCATTTTTAGCAATCCAGCTCTGTGAAAAAAGGGGGGTTGTCAGTAATGACTACATCAGTGTTCAGAAGTCTTTCAATGACAGAGCTGTACATCTTGTGTCCTTTTTTATAAACAATTTGAAAAAGTTAAAACTCCTTAATTTAGGACATCTTTAAATCTTTTTGTTAATATCAAACAGTCAAAAAATGAAATGGGTTTAAAGCTCCAGTTAAGAACTTTAATTTTGGCCTCTCTTATGGACAAAGGGATTCCTTTGCTGATCTTGCGCATAAATGTTGTTTTCTAACAGAAGTTGTCAGTCTTTTGTCTTTCAACATGAAAATGTATCCCAAACTGGATCTGTTGCAAAAAATGATTAAAATCTTTTTTTTTCTTCAGTATGCTGTCAACACCTGTAGTGACACCTATCTAATGGCGTTGTTAACAGGCTTTAAAAAATGACGTTGCAGATACTGTCATTCTTGGTACTGATTGTCTTGTCTGTTATATGAGTAAAAAATAAAATAAATTAACTTAAAATAAATTTTAGTCAAAAATGCTTGTGAAAAATATAAATATGCTTAAATTATGTCATTTCTCAAAAGTGGATTAAAACTATACCTAAGAAGCTGCCATGGAGGAACACCATCAAAATCCTTTCAAGGGTACCAATTTGTTTCAAATAAGTAAACGGTCTAACCCATGAGGCTGTGGTCCTTAAAGTGAATGGCCCAGGTTCAGAAATTCCTCAGCCCTTTGCCACTTAGAATTTCCCAATATTTCCGCGCAGTTTTGATCTCTGTCTACTGCACTGTAAATAAAAAAAATGTTATCTAACATGTTCTGGCATTCTGAACTGATTTCAACCGGTTTTCAACCAAGTTTTAAAGTTGAATTCCATTAAGAGCTTCATAGGTGTGAAGAACACATTCCAGTTGCATTGGTCTATGCCAATTCTGTTTTGTGAGCCCTGTTCTATACAAACAGGGTTTTTAAAAAACACATGTTCTGCATTACCTTTTATGGATATCTTTCTCTCTGATTTCTGTCACTTAATCAGTAAGAGAATTGTATTTTTGACTTATTCTCTGTATATTGTTTTTTTTTAACTGGCAGGTTTATGCTCTGGTTGAAGACCTGGTGTTGAACATGCATGACGTGTGGGAGGACCTTGAGAAGAAAAATTAACACCAGTACATAAAAGGCAGGCACTTGAGCTGTAGGAATTCACCCAAGTTATTAATATGTATTATTCAACTTTATTTCAGATCCACCCACGGGATGGTTCATATCACAAAAAATAAAAGAATGAGAATAACTTTATTAATCCCCGAAGGGAAATTCAATTGTCTGTTGTCTCACAAAATATGTCTCTAACAGTTATCTACGATTTACACAAGAGTTATAAAATCTGATGGCTGTTGGTACAAAAGATCTTCTGAATCTTTCTGTCCTCCAGCGAAGAGAGAGGAGCCATCCACCTAGCCTGGCTGGGCCATCCAGTTGTGTGAATCACTTGCTGTTCCTTCCCACAACAAGAAGGAAGGAATGGCAAGTGATTCACGCAACTGGATGGCCCAGCCAGGCTACCATCCACCACCATTGGCCCTTTGGTCCATCAAGGTGTTGTGAAGTGGGTGATCCATGTTCTTGAGACTAGTCTCCACCTTCCTCAGTGTAGATCTCTCCACCTCCACAGAGCCAGCCTTTTTCACCAGTTTGTTAAGACGTCTTGCATCTTTGTGTTTGATGCTTCCTCTCCAGCAGACTGCAGCATAGAACAGAACACTGTAGACACCACAGACTAGATAAAACATCTGCAGCATCTTACTACAGATGTCTATTGATCGGAGTCTTCTCAGGCAAAAGAGGCGGCTCTGCCCCTTTCTGTAGATGAAGTTTATATTCTTAGACCAATCAAACTTATTATCCAGATGTACACCAAGGTATTTATATAATGTCACCACTTCGATGTCCACTCCACAGGTGTTCACTGGCTGAAAAGGGGGTTTGGATCTACGAAAGTCTATAACCATCTCCTTTGTCTTTGAGGCGTTGAGTACACTGTAAAAAAGAATAATTGAGAAAACTTAAAATTTTAAGGCAAGCTTTTGCAGTAAAATTTTTTAATTGTGTCAACGATTTGCTAGGTCATTGTCATAAGTGACATTTTATTGTTGTATCAATTACGTTCACGCTGTTCGGTGAATAGTCACTACTATTTATTCTTCATTTTGCCAATATAAACACTTTTATTTGCTCAATTATTTTTTATTTGTCACGACTATTTATTCTCTGTTTTGCCAATATAAACATTTAGCAGCCCTAGCCGTCGGCTAGCAGCCCCTTGCTAATGGTTAAAGTTAACGGCTTTCTCCGCAGCGAGTGAGTGTGGAGGCGGTGTGCATCGTGAATGCGCCCCAGAGATAAAATTGCCTGCTCAGTTACATGTGCGATTAAACACGCAGCTGAGAAACACGTCGTGAGGGATCAGAAAAATAATTTTCTGGCAGACAAGCAATGTAGATAGACAAGCATTGTTAGCTAAACTGAAAAAGTAGCCAATTTACTTAAGTAAATTTGGTAAAGCAGAACGACACCACATTTTCTATTAGTGAATACACTTTATACAGTTCAGACAAGTTTATTTTCACACAAAATACTTAAACAACTTGGACTGAAGCTGGTCCACTCAAAAAAGTCCCCTTGTCCCTCTGCGCTGCTGGCTGTGACACACAATGAGGGAGAACTTGCCCTTGCGACAGAACGTGGTAAACCCCGCAGGTCTTCTTCGGCAGACTTCATGGGTCAATATCAGAACTGCATTATGGGAATTTTTCCTACTTTGTTGCGCAAACAACAAATTTCAAATTCTGCTAATTTAGAATTACATATTTGGTCTCTATTGAGGTGCACATTGTTGGTCTGACATGTATTTTCTTGTTAAATAATAACTATTTTAATTTTCATGTTCACCACATTAAGAATACAAACTCTTGCGAATAGATTGTCGTTGTTTTTTTAACAGTGTAGGAGGCAGTTTTTGTGACTCCAGTCACTGAAGGCTCTTATCAGATCTCTGTATTCAGCTTCTTGTCCATTTCTGATACATACCACGATAGCAGTGTCATCTGAGTATTTCTGGATGTGGCAGTACTGAGTGCTGTATTTGAAGTCTGACGTATACAGTGAATACAAATATAAATATTTTTTATATAATATATATAATGTATATCATATATGTATAATAAAATACACACATACAGTAAAATACACACAGAGGGATTAAAAGAAATGTAGGTAAAAACGTAGTTAATGTAATAAAGATAAAAGTGAATGTAACAAAAAAATATGAAATCAATAAACTTTTCGTTTCTGCATTGATATTGTTCCTGTCTCATTCACTGTTTTACACACTCTCCAGCGGCTCTCATTGCCGCTGACTCTGCAAACGACGCGCCCCCATCACTACCTCTCTTTACGCTCCACGTTGTGATTGCTGTGTGTGCTGAGCGTGCGTGGACTGCCGGTGCTGAATGCGTGTGTGAGAGAGGAGAGGGAGCGAGTGAGGGAGTGAGTGAGTGAGTGCGCCGTGTGCTGTGGCTTATCCTTGTCCTATGCGGATTTCAGCACGGACTGTCTGCTGGAGCGACTCGCAGCATCAGCAGTAGTAGGCCGGGCTTTGGTCGCAGACATCCCTACACGCGCTTCCCGGGAAAACCGCCTCACTGTTCGGCTGCTCTCGGATGTTAGCCGGCTATCGGCACGAGAGGGGATAACTGTGCTCGCCCCGGTTACAGGATCTCAAAGGAGGGGGATTATCGGGACTTGGAGAGGAGGTATCAGAGAGGCGGGGATGCTGAGTGTACGAGGCGGGAGATGAGCGATGGCCAAGGTAAGCTGCACGTCGTTGAGATGATCCGGGGGTTAGTTCTCTGGACTCTCGACCGTGAAAAATGATCCTTTTTGATAGGTATTAATACGAACAACAATGTAACTAGCTGTGATACCCAGCTTATGTCTGCCTCTGTTGTTGGTCTTGTGCTACGCATGGCCACCGCATGGAGCCCACATGTGTGTGTAAGGTGCGAGTGTGTCTGTGTGTGGGGAGACTGAGTAATGTTATGCATAATGCAGACCCACTATGGGCGCCCTCCTCCACTCTATCGCCACCTGAAATGTACAGTACACCTGCTGCCAGAGCACGCATGCGCATGTCGAAACGTGGCCAACGGAGTGACGTTGTTATCTAGGTTTGAGCAATTTGACGCATCTGAGGGGATTGGAGCCTTTCTGTTAAACCCAGTAACACCTCGGTAGCTCACGTTGATAGGCTAACCGCCGAAATATAGGTGTTATTTTTCACTTCCAGGGGTAGGGCCTATCTTAAGCAGATATTTTGTTACGTTGCTCTCATATATTTACAACTACTACACCTTGGCTCTCTGGGAGTGAACCTCACGACTTCGATGATTTCATCAGTTGATTTTCAGGCTGGTTGTGGCCCCAGAGTAAATTTAAGTCACCACAACCAGATGAGTCACTTAGAGCTTGTATCCATGAATCAGAAAATGTGTCCATATCCCGCTGTAAGCGCCGTGGGTGCTCTCATATATGTTGCATTATTCACAGCTGCTCCACAGTGTGTCTCTGTATGACTTGAAAACTATCATGTAGCTACTGCATGCAAAATAAAAACAAACAAATTGTGAAGCGTGTCAGTGATTTCTGGTACTCCAAGGTGGAGTATATTCTGATAGCTTAAGATACCCATTATTGTTTGTGGATTTATTCCCCCAACCTTCAGAATCAGAAATACTTTAATAATCCCCAGGAGGAAATTGCTTTTGGTCACAGTACTCCAGTGCAAATACAGTAAAAAAGAGGAGATACACAATAGATAAAATAAGTAAAAATAGAGATAAAATAAGTAAAATAAGCAAAAATAAGGAGATAATATACAAATATTTACACTATAAACAACATAAATAGTAACATAGTATGCATGTAAACAGTGAGCAGAGTCCAGGTAAAGACTACTGACTGAGGGTGTCAGAGTCTCTGAGGGAGGAGTGAAAAAGTCTGATGACCACCGGCAGGAAAGATTTCCTGTTGCACTCCGTGGTGCATCGTGGAGCGAGGAGCCTTCTGCTGAAGGCGCTCCTCTGCAGGACCAGTTCACTATGAAGAGGGTTAGCGACATTGTCCAGTATGGAGTGGAGCATGGACAGCATCCTCGTCTCTGATACGGCCAGCAGGGAGTCCAGCTCCAACCCCACAACATCACCGGCCTTTTTGATCAGTTTGTTGAGTCTGTTGGAGTCAGCGACTACACTTAGGCAACTTTGAGCATCCTAAACTTTTTTAAGAGCTCATCACATCAGATTATGTCTGCAAAGTAAAGATCAGTACTTCTTTAGGTGGAATGGTGTAGTAGTAAAGATTGTAGAAGTCTGTTATCTGTGTAAGTCTGTGACATTCACTCAAATAGTTTTACTCAGGTATAGCTGTGGCACATTAATACCTTGCTCAAGGTTTCTATTTGACACTTCCATGTAATTTTATTTTAAGCGTAACTATGAATCTTTTTACACATTAAGATTTACCAAACATCTCTGCACATTTTTATCAAGGTTTTACAACATAAGTTTATGATGATGTTTATGAAGATGATGATCTGTTAAAGATTACATTGGCTTACTGAACTTAAATAACATTTTCTCCAATGTTGCCAGTAATATTAAGTGGAATAATGCACGCAAAGATCACTGGAACAAGTTGTTACCCCAATACGACTGTCTGTTCTGTGCAGTGTGCAGGATGGTAGCCTCTGTCTAAGAGCACTTGCTTCTATGTAGGTAAATTAGGCATATTCACAGTGAACCAAAAGAAAAGGATCTCTATACTACGGGGATCCTTTTCTAAATGTGAGATACTTATTGATGTTTTTTTGCATTTTGACCAAGATCGCTGCACTAAAAGCCAGTTAGACAGCACATGCACCTCTAACACCGTTGGGGACATTTTTTTGTATATTGATGTGTTTAATACATGACAGAATGAATGGGAATGATCTTCTCTTCCCACTGCTTGACCACAGACAAAAGCCACACTGAGTGTATCAGAGTTGGAATGATTTGGTTTATCAAGATAACAATTCATAATGTAATCAGATTTATGCAAACACATCAGTCATAGGTAAAAACATAGCCACGAATGGCTGATTTATTGAATGATTTAAGAGCTGTTTGGGAGCTGAAAGAGCCAGCTCTTGTCATTGATAAGCCAAGTGACCTGGATCACTCTTAAAGCTGGGATTCCTATCAGAAATATGAACATAAATCTTCACCTTTGCCACCAATTTGAGCAAAAGATTTGCCATATAGAATTTCTATTGTCCTCTGAGTTATGGATACAGAGATCATGTTACTCCCGCAATCTGAATGATCACTTGTGGGTTAAGGGTCAGGTATAAAAAGAGCAAAGATTTAAAAAACCTCATCTCATACAGGAGACCTTTCATAACCTTTGTATGTTCTTGCATATCTGTGTGTGTGTGTTGTGTGTCTATCCAACCCAAGGCTGAAGATGATCTTGCAGAAAAGTGATACACGGTTGAAGTTGCTGAGCTTCACTCCCCTCATGCCCTTCATTCTTTATTTTCTCTCTGTCTCTCTCTCTCTCTCTCTCTGTCTTTTTATGCCCCCCACACACACACACACACACACTCCCTCTGTGTCTCTTGCACATAAATCCTCGCCTCTCGTCCACAGAGTTTGTGTCTGTGTCCCGCTGTGTGTCTCAGTTGCCCAGTGCTTCTGCTGATGTTTGCTTTTCGGCAGGATGAGGCATCCAGTGACTCGTCCCAGTGTGGCAGCATTGTGAGCTGTCATGAAGCAGCAGGATACAATGACATGGAGAGTGACTTCAAAAAGAATGCACACGAGTCCATGTTTGTAAAATATATTTGTTTATGTTGGAAGTTGTGATGATAGCATAAGCTGCTAGCTACGGTATGAGACCGACAGTGCGATCTCCGGTTTCTGCTGTCTTTGAGACCTACTGTCCTTGAACAACAGTGAACCAAAGAGTTTTGTCAATAGAGACTGGACATATTATCTCTGCCCTTTTTTGTTTTCTTCATGAGCAGGATTAAAAAAAAAATACACTTCCCTGAAAGAACAATACCCTAAGGATTGCTAGTTGTATTCAGGGTCTAAAATTCCATTTGGGGGAAATTCTCGGGCAGCTTTGCGCCATGTGGCAGCGAAATGTTAGAACCACATTTAGTGTAATGAAAAAAATGTATATATTTTTGGTTACTGCGTTACCACATTTTGGCAAATTCTCTTTCCCGGTCCTCTAGTGTCTGTGAGCCAGGATGACACATGCAAATTTACTGCAAATGTCACAGGGGATATGCTGAGTTGTATAGTCTTAGATATTTTGTGTACACAATACTTGATTCTATGCAAGCCAAGAACAGCAATAATTCATGACTTTTACAGTTTATGGGTACTGTTAGAAAAAGAAAAGATAGTGGAGCACTAGTTTACTCCACCATAAATCGAATCTGTGAAAATTATGGGGTTAATGTAGGAGCTCTTTGGAACCATTCCTTTAAAAATTCTTTGTCGCACAGGAACCTCAGTGACTCTCCTGTGTTGCTCTCTTTGTTGTTGGCAACACTGCTTCATGAATTATATTCAGATTAACATTGATTAACAATTGATCAATTAAATTAATTCTGTTTCAGGTTTTTTCCTAGGAGTAAAACGTGAATTTTGGAACCTGGTGTCTGTATTATTCAAAATATCAGTCATGTTAAGGCTAGTATGTCATAGTCACAGTATGCTCTCTTCACAGTTTCTTTACTACCAGAATAACCCAAGCGGACATCAATCCCCTTCCATTGGGTTGTACAGTCTCTGTTGTAGTGATTGTTTGCCTTCTTTACTGTGGACTTGAAATACGCCTCTACACCTGTGTCAGAGTGTTTTACTGATCACGAGAATGTCAGGTTTTTCATTTTCAATATTCAACATAGATAAACGTTACATTTGGTGTGTCTCATAAGACACCCTTCAGCCATTTTATAAGTCAGCCATTTTTGGACAGAAAATGATCCCAAACACAGAAACAAGTGTCTTTTAGACAAACTTTATCAGAAGGATTTCTGAATTTGAAACATTACACTATCTTTGACAGTTTAGTGATTGAGCAACTGATGTGTTGCAGTTAAGGTTAGAAAAGACGTTCATGCTTCAGTCTGATAGAGAACGATTTGTGTCAGCAGCAGCTCAGTCCCAGGCTGAGAAGAAAGTATCACAGGAACCAGTAATGATCAATTCCCTGGTGTCCCCTCTGAGATATGAATTTGGAAGAGAAAAATAGGCTGTGTGCACAGACAGCTGTGTGTGTGTGAGTGTGTGTGTGTGCGTGCGTGCGTGTGTGGATGGGAATGTGTGTGATTTGGCCTAAATAACTTAAGCTACCAAGAAGTTCATCAGACACCTGAGTGCCTAAGATTTTGTATGACCCACTTCCTGAGAGGGTACCAATCCTAAGTCCCTCACATCATCACTATTATTAGTTCTTGATCATATTGCTTAGTGTTCAGCAATCAACCAATTAATCTTGACTAAGAAAAATACCAAGTCTTAGCAAACGTTATCTTAAGATGCTTTTCAAAAGAGCAGATCTGACTGTACTCTTATCCGACTCTTCAGAAATCGGAAGTCGGAGCTGGGAATGACGTTACACCCGAGTTATCAGCGTTTCAGTTACAAAGTCGGAAAAAAGTAGTGTTTTCTAATGCCAAAACAACATCATTGATCATCCTCTCAATCACCCATAAAGGGTCGAGTTGGCTATCAGCACAAACCGTCACCAACACTCGGTTAACGCCCTTTGAGGCTCGTTAACTGATTACCATTTTAATTGTTGGTTAAAAAATATTCAGAAAATTCATAATTTGTGCATCCATAATCGTAAGGTCATTAACTACATCATAGGATACTTACTATAACCCTTCTACACATTAACAGGTCACTGAAAAACACCAGGCTACAGTTAGCCGTTGTTAGCACAGCCTGCTTTGTAGTTCATATACACACAGGAAAAATGTAGATAACACTATGACAGCAGTTCCATATATTGTCTAATAATGCTATTGTATACAGCTGACTTATTGTGACAATAAATAGTAAAATTGTTGTTTTTAGCCTCTGTGAGGCACCTTGAATTGCATTTTTTTTCGTATGAAAAGTGCCATATAACTTAAGTTGAATATGAATTTGAATTTAAAAAATGTTAACAAAAGTATTATAACAGGAGCTTCTACTTACTGTTTACAACCAGCACCGCCATCTTTAAATGTCAACTCGGGGGTTGTGTGGATTGTCTGACTTTCCGAGTCAGAAATACGACCTTTCGCTGCAACTGTGTCCAGATGAAGATTAGGAAAGAGAGAGATGCTAAATTTGTGTTTCAGAGATTATCACTGGATGAATCCATTGTGCATACAAGATAATAAAGCTTCTTTCACATGAAAGTAACAAGAATGTACTAAATAATCACTTCTTCCAACAATATTATATCCTGTGTGCACAAATTACTTATTCTTCAAAGGTGATCACTCATATGCACAAATACTAACATTACCACAGAGGATGATCCTATTGTATGCACAAGATAAAAACTTATTCCTACAAGATGATTCTATTATGTGCATTTAGGATGAACTTTACCCCATAAAATGAATCCTTTCTACCTTAAGATAATGACGTGTGCACAAGTTCATAATTTGGCCCCCAGAATTATTAGATTATTAGCACCAAGAAATATAAGTTATTTTGCATGCACATTTTTAAAAAAAGGTGGCTTCAGGGAATTTATACAACACTGACTTGCAGCAAACTTTTTGGCATCCTGCTATCCATGTGACCCCATGAACTTAGGCTTTAAAAAACTTAAGAACCTATGACAACTGTGTAGCCCTCAGCTGTATTTGCTTTTAGTGTGAATTAGCAAACATTAGCGTGCTAACAGGCCAAACTAGGCCAAACATGGTGAATATTGTAACAGCTGAGATAGAAATTGTATCTGTGATTATTATTCATTATCACTTACAGAATCTGAAGCCTTTGTTTACATGCCATGAATTATGGGACTTGTAGTGCCTGATAACAGAGACTAAGAGTGTCTCAAAAACGCTGTGGTGTTGGGCTTTGAAACCAAATAATACCTAGAAATAGTTCAAGAGTATAAATGGCTGATGGACTCTTATTTTTTCAGTAATATTTTGTGTTTTCCTCTTCCTTCCAGCGGCGTCCTGATAGAGAAGAGGAGCCTTCATCACCATAGCTACCTCTCCTCTCCTCTCCTCTCGTCTCTTCTCTCCTCCTCTAGTCCACATCCCTCCTCTCATCCCCTCTCTCCACCTGTTGAGAGTTTGTTTTTTCTGCCTATCCCTCCACATCCTCCATCATCTGTCACCATGACAACCTCAGCCCTACGTCGGCAGGTGAAGAATATTGTGCACAACTATTCAGAGGCGGAGATCAAGGTATTATAAATGCTCTCTTTAAGTGCTGTTGTTGTTCTGCAGCCATTTTGTGGTAACCTGAGATGAAAGGTTAACTCCTAATGTTGATTTTTAATTGTGTTACATCAACACAACAGAAATCCTGATGACTCCTATTTCTACCATTTGACTCTGTATGCTATAAATGATTTGATTTGATAAATGATTTAAATGCCTCATGATTCTTTTACTTTGGACGTCATTGAACTTGATATTCATACCATGTAATTTTGAAAAGAATCATTGTTTCCCTTCCGGTTATGTGTAGGTCCGTGAGGCCACCTCGAATGATCCGTGGGGCCCGTCCTCGTCCCTCATGTCTGAAATTGCTGACCTGACCTTTAACGTGGTGGCGTTTGCTGAGGTCATGGGCATGGTATGGAAACGCCTCAATGACAGCGGCAAGAACTGGAGACATGTCTACAAGGTGACTGAATGAAACACCCCAATTTCTATCAGATTTTAGCACGCAGTTCAACAAACCATCCTTGATTCTTCAGTTTCTCAATTTCCACTGAACAACGCTTTCCTTCCTTCATCTGTCTTGTCTCTTATCTTTACTAACTCCCTAATAATAACTTTCTTCTCCTTTATAAGCACACTGCACCTTCACACCTCTGCCCTCTATTTGTACTTTTGAAAGTCTGAGAGTTTGTCGAAAAGCCTCAGCCAGTGTTAGTTTTGAGCCATGCTGGTGCAGAGCAGCTTTCAGGAAGGCTCCTGTGGTCGGTTGATAACTTGGCACCTATACGCGTAATTGTTATAAAATTTTGTGCAGACACTGACACTCTGAATTGGTTGAGTTTTTAGTCTTTTAATAGAACAGTACAAAAACGCTTTCATTTTGTTGTGAGCTTTGGTACATACAGTACATTTGTGGTACCCAGAGGATGACTGTCCTAATCCTCAGCTGCACATTGTTTTTGTTTCTGTATTGTTTGATGGTTATTTCAGGGTATTTTATGCCTCTGTTGAAAGAGATTGGACTGTGGGTAAAGTAAGATACTTGGCAGAGAGAGTAGGGAGTTACTTGCAACAAGGGGCTGCATGTTTTAATTAAACCTGGCCACCCACTTTGTGGACAACAGCCTCTGTACATGGGCTGTGCTATTAACCTGCTAAGCTATACTTTGTTTTTTCTGTTCTTTGGTATATGTTGACAAGATCAAATGATAAAGACAGTAGCAACGCTAAATGCTAGATAGCAAAAAACATGGATGGAGGCTCTGTGATGTCACCCACTAAATTCGGAGGTGTTATGAAGCCAAAAGATGAGTGACTGATTACAAACTTCCTGTTTTCTATTCACTTAACTATGCATAACTCTAAGCCAATCAAAATGAAAGATTCACCAATTTTAATTTTAAAACATTGGAATCCTGTCCTTGTGAGGGCATTAGCTCTCGTCATCCATAAGCACAACAGCACCCTGGCACTGCCAACAGGGCTGTAGTTTATGAGACTGTGTCTGAGAAAAACCGGCTGCATGCTTTCACCTACAGTGTCACGTACAGTTTTAGTAAAGGGCACCCAAAGTATCCCACAGTGGATGGAGATGGACAGATATGGGTGTTCTTGGTAGCAGAGCAGTAGACTCCAGGTAGGAGCCATGCAGGTACGCTTCAGTATTAAATGCAAACTAATAAAGGAGGGAGGTTGGAGATTTATCTTCAGGCATCCTCACCAGAGTCATAGATGGGGCATTAAAGGGATATTCCAGCGTAAAATTAAGTTAGGGTCAAACACACCATAACACCAAGTCAGACACCCTGTCGAGAGATGAATGTTGCTGACTGCTTGCTTCTCTAGTTATACCAACTTTAGTAACGACCGCAGGATAGCAATACGCAGAGGTCTCAAGAGCCACACACTCGACCAAAAAGCCACTCTACAGCCACAAATGATGCTCAGGGCAGCACCTTACTTAATCAACAGTACATAAAGGGTACCAGCCATAGTACTAGCCTTTCAGCAGCCGCTTGTTTTACCGCAGCAGGGTGAAAGGAGGAACATTTATGACCATTACTTTATCATTTCCTAGAAGTAGTAATCACCATATTAATAATTTTGCAGTAGTTCTTCTGCCTTAGTGTCTTGGTCCAATTGCATTTCCATGAAGTAATGATCATAAATGTTCTTCTTTGAGCTGAGAAACTCCGCTGCACTCTGTGATCGACTCGTCAGGGCTCCCCCTACAAACAAGCAGCTGAAGGGGGAGAGTAGGTGAGTTGCGTTTGGTCTCTTTGCTAAAGAAAACCAGGCAAAGCTGAAAAGATGTTTGGTGGCTAGTACTATGGCTGGGACCCTATATATACTGATGATGAAGTTAGGTGCTGTTCTGAATATTATTTGTGGCTATAGAGTGGCTTTTTGCAGTCAGCAACATTCATCTCCTGAGGGGGTGTCTAACTCGGTGTTATGGTGTGTTTGCCCCTAACTTAATTTTCAGATGGAATATCCCTTACAGAAGCATCGTACAACTGTCAGTCACTAATCTGGCACTCTGCAACACGTGTGACATTATTATTGTCATAGTTCTTTAAGTAGAGAGAATGTAGAGAGAAGTGAAGAATTTCCACCATATTTTTAGTCTTATTTATCACTGAACCGTGCACCTATCCGTTTGCACACCTTCCCTGAAACAAAGTGTTTGATTTTTCAAATTTTCTATGACCGCCATGTTAAGAGGTACTAATGTTGGAGTGTGAGTGTGTTAATCAGCATCGTCCTGTAGGCCCTGACTCTGTTGGACTACCTGCTGAAGACAGGATCAGAGAGAGTTGCCCAACAGTGCCGAGAGAACGCGTTCACTATCCAGGTACTGCAGGTGAATCTCAGAAAAAGGTGCACAACACTGAATGAGCTTTGATGTGGTTTATTTTTTGTTTGGGTTATCATTTTTTTGTTACTTTATCACTACAGCTAGCTCAGTATGATCACATTTAAAATTGGAAAAATCAGTTAATTTTCCTGAAACAAAATTATTGGGATTTTTAAAAATGCAGAAAAGAAATTTGATGAAAATTAAAAAAAGCTTTATCAAACCTAAATCCTGAAACACATATTTTTTGACATCTTCAAAACACCCAAAAGTTTACACTGTGTCTTAAAATATCATGTAAATATCTCTGTTCTCGGTTTGGTTCAGACGCTCCGGGACTTCCAATACGTGGACCGCGACGGCAGAGACCAGGGAGCCAATGTGAGAGAAAAGGCCCGACAGCTGGTGTGCCTCCTTAGAGACGAGGAGAGGCTCCGCCAGGAGAGGAGTCAAGCCCTGAAGACCAAAGAGCGAATGGCTGGAGGAGGAAGCGGCAGTGGTGGTGGCGTTTATGGAGGTATACCACCATCCTATCACCCAGGTAGGCGAACGAGCCAGCCCAGCATGGCCGTGCTGTATGGGGAAGAGTTCAGCCGCTCCAGAGGCTCTCCATCCTCCTTTAATTGTAAGTTTAACCAGCACTCCCTCTTTTCAGCTTTGTGTTTTGGATCTTTATTTTTGGTCTCCACAAACTCCTGAGGGAAATATCTGGCACTGTAGTTGCTAGATACTCCATTATGTTCTCAAGCTTGTCTCTACCAGTGTCTGTCTGCTCTCTGGAGCTGAGCAGGTAGTGTACAGTAGTTTTTCAGAGCCAAATTCGTGACTTTCTAATCTGCTGTGTTGAAGAGAGTTTTAAACAACATAACAATTGAACCACAATTTAAAAAATTCCTGATAAGACTCAAATGTTATCCTTTTGTCGCCAGTCTAATATAGTTTTTGTTTTCTGTGCATCTAAATCACTTCAAAGTCGCAAAGACTTCATCCAGAAAATTTCCCCCACCGTGCATCTAATCAAAATAAAAGCAATGCATTCCTGACACTCTCAGTTGTGAGGCAAAGTGTTTATTTAGTCACTTATCAAGTGCACCCCAGGTCCAAATCCTCTCAAAGAGACCATGTATCATTTTCATAGATTTTTTCAAGTGTTAGTGACAAACCACAACCAGCTGCAGGGGTGAGGTCAGTGTGATATTTGCTGTGTGCCTTTTATGCCGCTATGATCTTTTGCTATCTTTAATAGCATATATAGTTTTTATCAGCTCTTAATCCACAAAACTGAAGATGCAGCTAAGACTGCAGCAAACTAAGCGTACGTCCAGAAGTACCTCTTTGATCCAGGGACAGACCCCCCCCCCCCCCCCCCCAGTATATGTGCATTGTATACTGGGGGGTATCATTCCTCTGTATTAGCATTTCTTTCAGTGAGTAATGGTCTTCCCCAGTCTGAGTAAATCAGTTGGGACAGCACTGTATTGGGTGAGTCTTCTAGGTTATTCCACTATAGTAAAGAATACAGTTATAAAAGTACACATATAAAAGGGTTCAAGAAGTAAAGTGTTTCAGATTTAGACACTTGGCGAGGAGTCTAAAGCATTTTTTTTCTAGACTAAAATTACTTAAAGATAAAAGGCAAAAAAGCTAAAATTTAACTAAAGCTAATATGCTCAAAGATTCAGACTAAATCTAAAAAGGGCTGTCTAAATTAACGCTGTTGTGAAATGTATACTGCTTTATTAGGTCCCCAATCGACATTGGGCTGCATCTTTTAACTGCGTGACAGCCATAAAGGCATTATTGACATCAGGCAGGACAGAGAGTCAGAGGGTAATATCCAGCAGTGGCTTTTAACTGAGCTGATGACTACAATTGACAGTCCTTTACTGATGAACTGGGTGGGTGAAGAGCACTAAATCAGTATGTGCTTTTGAACACAGCCTGTGGATCTCCTCTACCCTCTGTGGCAGAGCCTATCATTACCTTTAGCATCATGACCGGTTTGAGCAGTCTCTTAATTGTAGACAACAGGTAAATATGTGTCATTAAAGCAGCAGGTAAGATCATAGTTATTAAACTGCCTGATGTGTCTCACACCCTCTGAAAGGGAAAAACACCAAAATATTGTTAGGTTTAACCTGGCTGAAAAACATGTTAAACACAAATAATGTTTGGTGAGACTCCGTCAGTGTTAAACCTGCTTCACTGGCATCAAAAGCCTTGTAGTTGAGAATAATAAACTGATTGTATGCTCCCACTTCCCACATTTTAACAAAGAGAAGCCAAAATACCACCTCAGCAGGTAATGTAATTGTATATTGCACTTAGTTAGAGCTAGACTTCTCCAAAAACACTACTCTTGCACAGAATCTATCATGACAAGAACTGTGACAGAAAAGCTGTCAAAGAAAGAGGATATTTAAGGTGCATTTTAACTCCTTAGCTTGGCCCATGTGACATCGATCTTGATGGAGAAGGCTGGCTTTATGATGTATTTTGCAGGCAGTCACCAGAGAGTGTTTTTGCTTCACTTTGAGGAAATGCTGTGTAGCCAATGATTTTACACAGTCTGAAGTAAAGGAAAATACTACATTGTCAACTCCCCCACAGTTCTCAGTCGGTCAGCTTGTTGTCCAGTCACTGTCACACCATCATTTGATACATTGTTATCATAAAAGATTGATTCTAGATGTTCTGAATTTAGGATCTTTCTGCAGCACTCAACGGCTTACTCCTGTGTTGGCACTTGATTGAATAAATGGGTAGAGCGATAAAAATACACTCTTGTATTCAAGACTGGTCCTTGCTGGAATGTAATTTTGTGCTGTAGCCCAGCACTTTGAACAATCCACCTCATAGATTATCAATACTGCAGTGCAGGCCTGGAAATATTCAGATCAGCCCTGCACTTCCTGTGCTCCTCGCCTCTATGCGTCAGCTAAAGCAAACTCACGTCAACCAACCATTTGTTCCTCCTTCACTCCTTCCCTCTGCAGCCTCGTCCTCATCCCCTCGTGCTGCCTCAGACCTAGAACAGGCCCGACCTCAGACCAGTGGGGAGGAAGAGCTGCAGCTCCAGCTGGCTTTAGCCATGAGCAGGGAGGAGAGTCAGAAGGTACAAAATCACACACATGTGAACGCAACACAAGCACACACACGTACACACTGATAATACACTCTCCTACTCTGAACTCGAGCCACATGTCTCATTGCCTCTTGATGATTCCAATAATGAAAATTTTGTTGAAAACACTTTGAACATTCGCCCACCTTCTTCTAGCGAGTCGTTCCTCTCCCTGTAACCATAGAGATGGTTGGTGATGTCATGTGGCAGAGTTTTAACAAAGGGGTCTGTCACGTGTCAAACAAAAACAGGATGACCCGTGTGCAGAACTCAAAATGTTTTATGAAACAAAAGACCAAACTTGAAAGTCCAACTAAAACTTATTTTGAAAATGTCCAACCAAGAAATCCAAATCTGATAAATGAAAAACACTAGGAACGTGAAATCCAATGAAACAAAGGGGCACTGGGAAACCAGGAGGACACGAGGTAGGGTTAGTGTAGAGTTGACAAGGCATGGCCAGCATGGACACTGACCCAACAAAGAAGGAGGGGAAGACAGGGACTATATAAACACAATGAGAAATGAGCAGCAGGTGAGACAGACATGTGGGACTTGTGAGTGCTCAACAAAGGAGGGCAAACTAAGGAAGTAAAACCAGACTTGATGCACAAGAATACAAAAGGAAACACTGAAAACTGAACAAAGAAGCAGAATAGTGAAAAACACAAGAACTGCTGAAACAGAAGAATAATCAACACAGGGAAACAGGAAAAACAGGGAACAGAAACATGAGAAAACTAACATCTCTGCGCTGACATCTTTATGAAAATCCTTCCCTTTGTCAATAAAATAACTTCCTGCTTTACTTTTTGCTGCTGCACTTCTTCTTAAGGCCTCTGCTGTTTCCGGTGTTCACTTTCCCTGTTTCCTTCAATCAAAGCTTTTGGCAAACAGTTTTAACATTCGCATCAACATGTACTCGTTACATCATGCTTTTTATGAACAGATATAAACAGATAAACAGATTGCAACAGGTAAAAGCATACACAACACTGTCTTTTATACCTCCTAAAAACACTTCACAGAACTTCCTGGACAGCTCCATTCAAATAAAATGTACCATCAACTCACTTTTGAAAAAGTTATTGAAGATCAGTATACCTTGCTTCAATCTTGATCAGTTTGTCATCATGCATCTTATGGTTACAATGAGGGCTAATATGATATATTTTTCTTAATGCATTATTTTTCAAATATTTGTAGTGATTTAATCACACATTTAACAGTGTGTTTAAAAGCTTAATTTGAAAACTGTTCAAAGGTTTCTGTTAACACTGAAATTTAAATACCAACTCTATGAAGTGTCTTGACTTTGGAATCAAATGCAGTGTAACAAATGCAACAAAATGTACTTGATAATCTTGACTTTTAAGTCATTACTCAAATAAATGCTGCTCTGGTACACCAGTGTGGTCTGAAATCATGGCCTTAAGGAAGAAGAGACAGCGTCACTGTGATTCATCCATAATAGTACTTTGCTGGCTTTTATGTTGTGGTTGTCCATTTACATCACTCTTATCGGCTGCACCTGCTGTATACCTAGCTTGAGCTCAGAGTACTTCGAAGATGTTATAACCCTCCTCCTGTGGTTTTAAATGCATAAAAGAACCACATAAAATTGTTGTTTTTTTTTGCGTTAAGACTTTTTGACTTTGTCATGAACCTCTATTTCAGCAAAATAAAAAAATATGTTGACTAAACTATAAAATGCTCTGGTTAAAATTATGAGTCCTGTCTTGATAAGGGCTGCTGTCGACTTGGTTAGATCACAAAGCAATAATTAGAGCCAGAACTGAATCATAAGTGCACTGTCAAGCAACATACTGATAGCCAGATCCTCTCCCTATCATTCAGTATAGATGTCTGTGTGAGGGGTACACTGACAAATCAAGGGCAAGAGGCCCACAACAAAACATATTTGAAGCAATATTTTCATGGATAATGAAGCCTAACAAAGTAACCTAGAGATAAGAACCAAATTGGATGGTAAATAATTGTTTTAGTGTAATTTGCAGCTGATTTAAGACAGGGGTCGAAACTGAAGTTTCTTAAGGGGAAACTTTCCATCATGGCAGCAGCAAAAGGCAGGAAGACGCTTATCTAGAGTGTATCAAAGGGAACGAAATAGCATGTTTGTGAATATAATATAAGTTAATTTTGTACCTTAGTAGGATTAACTCAACCATGCTCACAACTTGAGTTACTGTATGAGAGTTGTACTTGCCTCACTTTCTCTGAAATGGCTGAAAATATCCAAGAAAAAGCTGCATACCCGACATTTTCTGTAAGTGTTATCGGAGGATATTGGTTCAGCTGTTTGGTAGGTGATAGGTGCATTATTATTATTATTATTATATATTTTTTTCAGGTCAGGTCACACTAATGACAAAGAGGTCTCAAAAAAATGTGTATTGAATCGGATACCATTGGCCTTATAAGGATACCTTGAATTGGGTTTTGACTCGACAAAACAAAGGGTTGCGTACCTTGATGAACAGTTTCTGTTATTGTGAATATCTTACAGGTTTTTAATAACAGTGAGATTAAACGTTTAACCAGGAGCAGCATTATGAAAAAATGTCTGAAATACAATTACTGATGAGAGTGTGTTTTGATGAAATGTTATTAAGCAGTTTGCCAAACAAAGTTCCACTTTTAATCTTTCTTCACCTTTGAAGCAAATTCAAAACTTCCTTGCTCTAAATCTCCCTCTGCTTTGTGTAGGCAAAGTATTTCAGCAGCACAAAAGGAACCACTGATTTCCCCTTTGTTTAAGCCCAAACCAAACTACTTCAGTGTAAACAGGAGTGTTTTTGACTGTGTGCGTGCGTGCGTGCGTGCGTGTGTGCGTGCGTGCGCCCACCCTCATGGCTGCAATGTTGATGATGTCACAATGCCGCCCCTGCAGGAGCAATGCTGTCGCCAAGGAGACGATTCACTGTTACAGAAGGCCCTGGATGAGAGCAGGAGAGAGAGCCAGTCGAGGACACAAGAGGTGAGTTTAAAAACGTGTGTGTGTGCTGTACAGTGTGTGTGTGTGTGTGTGTGTGTGTGTGTGTGGGTGCATGCATGCTAGAAGAGTGTGTGTTTGCATTGAGAGGTGGGCGGGTGTATTCGTAGGTGGTAGCTGGCAGACATTTGGAGAATAAAGTGGAGTTTGTAGAGCAGGCAGGGAGAAAAGGGACAGAGACAAAGCTAAAAGACTTGGATGAAAACGGTGAGGGAAGGTTTAAGAGGGGAACACTCGAGGGTCTTAGAGAGAGAGAGAGGAGTCTGCTGAATGATAATGACTTAGTCTCCGCTAACCTTGAGCTCAGCATGACATTTTCCTGAAAGCATACTTCATATCTCATCGCGCACTGTCTCCTTTACTCATTGGCCTGCAAAAGAGCCAATCAGAGACAGTGGCTGGCTTATGTAAAGGTTACAACTACACCTTGTAATTGGGTTTCTTATTAGTGAAATCTTAGTGCTTTTGGTGTTCAATCAAAACAATATATTAACAAAAAATAAAAAGCAGAGGTGAGGAAATGTTGTAAGCCTTCCACCTCTTAAGCAGCATTTACACTTGTACCCAACTTCTAAAAACTGCATCGAATTTTAGTATTTGGCTGCAGTTGTAAATGCAAACAGCTAAACTTTTAAATCCTTTATGGGGAATCTGTCCTCCAAGCCCCCCTGGGGTGGTTAACTTTCTATGCAATGGTGAGGTGAGATGACATTACAACACAGCAGAAAGAAAACTGACAAAACTCTGACATTTTGGAAACACGATAAGCAGATGAGGTCATATTTTGTCAGTTTGTGGTTTCAGAGTCATCAGTGGAATAGTGAGCATAAACAGCTACATTGTGGATGTTGTCTCAAAATATAAAAATTTCACACCGTCTACTAGAGCTTTCACCTTTCAGTGGAGAAATAAGCTGCGACTGTCCTTCACAGCCAAAAAGGATTCAACTTTTTTACTTCCGATATGACACTGATATTGTGCCTTCAGTACTGATATTGATCCAATATTGGCACAAACTTGTGCATGACAAGTTTTGCACTCTGCTGCAATGTCTTTTTCAGACTTGAAAAATACTGCTACATAGCCGACATCTCTCCTACTCCTTGCTACTTTATTATTACCTTAGTACACACTGTAGCTGTGATCATGTGGGCTTTTTTTGCTGATATTGGACCGATATCCAATATCAATATTGGATCAGGACATCCCTGCAGAAAACACTTTTGAAAGGGGAATTTGCAAAAACTAAGTCTGGCCAGTATTCCAACATAGTCTTTATAATGGTTGTAGAGCCTGACGTCAGGTTTAGACCAATATCCATGTATCTTGTTTTTTGTAACTTGACCCAGGTTTAGGGTGGACATGAAATCCAGGTGGCTTTCCTGATCACAGATCAGCATTGCAAAGTAATATCATTGTATTCATTATTAGTGAGAAAAACAAAAGGGTTTATTCTTTTGGGTTGGATGTCAGTGTTTTGTGTAATTGTTGTCTTTTGTGCAGGGTTTATTTGAGTTAAACAGTTAACAGAGTTTTGTAACAGCCTGCGCTGCAGTTAACTAATTCGGGAACTTAACTTTGTTAAAAACTTATGTGGTATTTACATTTACACAACATGAAAACATTTGGAAAATCCAATGTTGACTTTAAATACTTTACATCCCCCACATGTTTAAGGACTGACCAAAAAGTGTAACTTACAAGACATATAAAGGGCCCCAGCTGTTAGTGATATAGGTTTCCCTAGAGGTGCTGTAGACTGACGTAATTGGATGAAACAACATATTTTTAGTCAACCAGTCTTTCCCTGTTGTGTGTATGAAGAAAATGTTGTTTTGTATTATTACTTGGATTTCTTTTGTTTTATCAGTCATGTAATCAGTCAGGATTAAACTATATTTTTCCAAGGCCTTCTTTTCCTAATAATATTTAAAAAATCAATTTCATCGTGAAAACACTTTAAGGGCATTTCCCTTTAACCTTCCACCTCCATATTTTTTAGATCAGAGTAAAAAATACCTTGGGAAAAATACTGTCATAATTATAAATTTAGTTTATCAGTAAATTTGTGTACAAAAAAGGTACCCCAGATCCTTAGTAGACCACACAGAGGAAATTCTAAATACCCTTACAGGGTTAAGTACAAAACTTAAGAGTGGTGGTTAAAGGCTGATGAGTCACCAGCAGAGAAAAGGAGTTTCGAAGTAGGAAAACTAGAAAGTGGTAAGGAAATTCATAACTTCTGTGGTGCTGAGAGAAGGAGACATCATCAAAATTGAAGATAACAGACCCAAGACAAACTAATTGAAATGTTGAGCATGTTGACAGGACTTTTACTGAAACATATTTTACTCTCTCTTTAGTCAGCCATGTTGGATCTGGTGGATATATTTGGCCCCTCATCTGAGGCCAAACCTACCCCAAGGGACCCTTGGAACAGTGCCCAGCCCACCTGTGATGTCACCTCTGACCCCTGGGAGTCTGTAGGTGGGTAGATTATCACATTCACATCCACACATCTATACCTAGGGAATAAAAAGCTCAACCTGCTGTACCATGCCTTTGTGAGCGCCTGTCAGCTTGTGTTTTATTTCATATATCAAGTGTGTGTTTTCATCTGTCTTTTTCACAGCCGTCCAGTCCAGCACTCCTGTAGTTGGCAGTCCTTGGGCAGCACCACCCTCATCTTCAGCAGCATCCAATCCATGGGCTCCATGCCCAAACTCACACACAGACCCCTGGGAAGCAGCACCTGTTTCCCCAAGTCCTGTCAACCATGCATGGGAGAGCCCAACAGATGGAGGTATCTGCCAAAAACATCTCCCTCATCAATACACGTGTTGTTTTTAATGTTTCCAAAAGCACTCTGCTTGAGACCAAATGGATTTCTGTCTGACATGCAGAAGAGGATGGGACGGATCCTTTTGATGGACAGGAGGAGGAGAAGCCTAAACCAGGGGTTCCCCAGGTATCCTCTCCTCAACCTGCAAGCCCTACAGGTAATGCAAACCAGTACAACCAGATGCGTTGCACCATAATGTTAGACAGAAGTCTCCTTCATGAAGAGGAAACTTTTTTTTCCACCAGGACAAGCCTATACTTTATTTACACAGAAAGGCAGGACCCACTTTAACCGACTGTGGTGTTTCTGTAAGTCACATCAGCATGTGGGGCAATTGCTGAAGAAAAATAATTGAAGTGAATTGATTAAAGCTAAATCAAATGTAATTACACTGAATAAAATAGAAGTGAGTAGAGTAGAGTTGAATATAATAGAGTTAAACTGAAAAGAATGAATTTAAATAAATAGAATTGAATAATGTAAAGTTATACTAAATAGAATAATGTTTGATAATCTAGAGTAAAATGGAATCGATTTAAATTTAATACAGTTATATTGAGTAGAAAAGAATTGAATACAATTCATTATTTGAAAATAGAAAAAAAGTAGGACTGAAAAAAATACAGTTAAATAGGATAGTATAAAGTCTTTTTAAAATAGGATAAAGTAGAATGGTAAAGAAAGTTTGCAAAAAATCTGAAATCTGTTCAGGCTTAACGAGAAAAAAGAAAAAGATTATAGAAAACAATAATGTAGATCAAAAACTCAAAATTCAAGCAGGAGATGAAGAGTGTTCAAAGTTCTTGGCATTTTTAGTGAACAGGTAACAGTAAAAAGTGAGAGAGCCTGAAGTGATTGACATCACCACAATCAATAAAGGTCATTGATAAATCATCGATGAAGACAAAGAATGTATAAACACTGCTCCGTTAGAGTTGAAAGACCTTATAAACCCTCAGTTACTCTTGTATGGGTGGAGCTGGGGCCTCATTACTTAGCTTTTTACACAGAGGTAGTATTAGGTAGTATTTTCATGATACAGAGGGCTTAGAGGCACAAGCTTTTTTCCCATATGTAATGAAAACGCTCTCACAGGCTACAATATAAGGGGCAAGAAGTGTATCTGATGACTCTTCCCACTTGTGTCATGGAAACACTAAATAATGTTGGAGGAAATTTGATTTTGGAAGACACCAAAGCTGCGGTTAAGCTTGTGGTACGCAGTAAGATGCTGGTTTGTCCAAAGTAAACCAAATCATTATGCACCAGCCATTTTATGTCAAGTTTTCCTTTCATGCTTTCTTTTGCAGGGTACTTTCCATTTATTTTTGTTGGAAGTTTTTATTGATAAACTTCTGTCTTGCAGAGGCAGAGCTCTTTGGGTCAAAGGCCAACTCTGATCCGTTTGTTGAAGGGGAGTCAATGCCAGATCCCTTTGGGGCCGACACTCTGGTGAAACCTCTAGTAAATGGACGAGAGTCCTCCAGCCCAGAGATGTTCGACCTATCCCGACTAGCTCCGCCTCTCAGCGCCCCACCTGCACGTGTGTGTCGGACCCCAGAGGCTTTTCTTGGCCCTACAGGGGCCTCACTGGTCAACCTGGATGCTCTGATACCCTCAAACCTCCCCACTAAGACGCACAACAACCCCTTCCTCTCAGGTAAAGAGGAACTTTTTGATACCATTGATGTTTGTCAAGAGGTCTTTTTCTCACAGAAGTCTGTCTTTTTAGGTTTGAGTGCTCCGTCTCCCACCAATCCATTCCACTGTGACCAGCCTCGCCTCACCCTCAACCAAATGCGACCACACTCCACGTCCCCACTGCCCCCACACATGCTCTCCTACAGCCCGTCTCTGCCCCTTCCTCTGCACCACCACCCGCCTGTCCTCCCTTCATCCTTTACGCAACCTCCTGCTGGACTCCTGGACCTTCCCTCCAACCTCCCACAGCCTCTCCTCCCCCTCTCTCCTCGCCCAGCACCTCGCACTCAGTCGCAGACACACACACACAGCCACAACCCCTTCCTCTGAGAGCCCTGTGTCTTTCCAGAGTGAGACCACAGTATGGACTCCTTTTTTGTTTTGGGGATCAAATTATTTGACTTACAATGAGATTTATGAAAATAAGCCTGAACCGAACTAAAGATTGTGTTCTGATGTCATTGTGCACACTTGAAGCGGATCAAACTTGGACTGGATGTATTTGTGTCTGTCTGAAGACACATCAGCTGCTATATTTACCTGAACTTTTGAAGCAAAGCTAATTCACAAACACACAAACACACACATATACACTCAGGCGCACATGGACACAAACACGCACACACCACCAAAGGAACAGGGTGTATCTCAACAATCCCTTGATGCCTTTTCCCACCAACAGTGATGACTCCGAGCACCCTCTGACCACACACAGGACTGTTCCTTTAAGGATGAATCCACAAACAAAGATTGTCCACCATCAGGATCCTTACCGCTGCTGCTTCACCGACAAAAGCATGAATGCATCCCACCCCTGAGAAACCAGACTAGTCTTTCCTGCCAAGCACCTGGACAAGTTCTTCAAATTAATCCTGTTCGTGAATGAGTCAAGTAGTTTCTTGGGCTTTATTGGCACAAGTGGGGCAGAGGAGGTGGTCTAAAATTTCAGATTTACAAAAGCATTAAAGGGATAATTCCCATCTTTTTTCAGGAAGAGTGGTATGAGGTATTTGTCCAAAGGAAGAGTATGTCAGTCAGCTTGGCTAGATATTGCGAAACTAGCATTGAGAACCAGCTGTCAGAATCAGTCATTGTCCACTTTGATTGTTGTTTTATTTTTGTCTCTTTATAGCCCATGGACTATAAACAGCTTATCTGTCTGCTGCAGGCAGAGGGAAATGTGTGTTTGTCTTTGAATCATAGACTGTATATAAAATGGACAGAGTCTGCCTCGTCGCTGGGTGAAGCCACTTCGAGAACAGCACCCTCTGGTGATGGGCTGCAGTATAGGTCATAAATCCTGCCCCCAGCAAACTTAATGGAGCTGTGGACAAACTTTAGAAGTTTATAACACGGAATATAAAATTTTCTCCCCCCTGTTTGCAATGTTGACATGTAGTTATTGTAAGACTAGTTTGTGCTCAAGTCCTCTTTTTTTCTGTGCAGCTCCATTTTTAAATGTTATTGGGGGTTCATGTTTTCTATGATTGACACTTGATACAGCCTATTGGCGTGCGAAGATTGCGTAGCTCACCCAGAGGATACGCTGTTTGAGTGTCATCACAGCGACTCTCCCGCCGAATGCGTACAATGCTACTGTGCAAGTGGTGGAGTGCGTACAACGCTACTGCGCAATGTTGGTTTCAGGAAATGGAGAGAAAACACAGAGATACCGAGAAGTTTTTTTGGCTTCAAATCCGTATACTGGCGGAAGGCGGAACCAAGTTGTCCATAGTAAATACAGTCTATGTTTTTAATTGTTTTCTGACGGAAAGCTGAGCCGCTTATATGAATTGGGATTTCTTTAAATGGTAACACTTTATATCAAGGTCCTTGTAATAAGCATTCATTAATAAGCCTCTTTCAGACCTCATAAGATTGTTTAAACATTCATAAGCCCCAATAGGTGTTTATAAAAGCATAATTAACACATTTATTATTGCTTATACGACCTTTTATAGGCTCTTATTAGAAACCTGAACAGTTTATGAACCTGTCATAAACATCTATAGAGTGTTTATTAACATTAATAAGATTTTATAAGGGTTTGTTAAAGAAAACTAAACACAACGATAATTAGCTTGCAACACACTTGCAGGGCACTTATACCAATGACTGTACAGCTTTTAAAACTTAACATGTTTATTTACATTCATGTCACTGTACAAGCTTTTATTCAAACTATACCTCACGTTCATCATTGCTTATAAACTCCCCTGTAAGTTCTCACTACAATCTTGCTAACGCTTTAAAGACCACTTATCAACTTTAATAAGATTTTATAAACATTGTATCTTAATGATGTTTTATGAAGGGTTTATGAACTGCTGACAAAAGCCTGTAGTTATCTTTTATGATATAATAAACGTATTAATTATGACTGTAAAAAGTTATTGGCATTTGTAAATGTTTATAAGCATCCTTACAAGATCTCATACGTGGCTTCCTAACTATTGATTTATACAAGGACCTTATATTAAGTGTTAGCCTTTAAATTTAATAAATTTGGCTAAAACTGTCCATTACCCAGTACAGGTTACAACAACGTATCTATTAGTTATCTGCTTTAACCACTAATCTGAACTGTAGGTCATAGCTAGCAGTCAAACAGTCAGGAGTGGATATTAAAGGGGAGTTGGCTGGCCTTGGCTCTCCTGTGTTTTGTTTAGAAAAGCCACTCTTTGGAGAATGGTGTGACGTCACAGTAAAATCATGAGCTGTTTGAGTTAAAGAGTACAATTTTCTTTGTGAGCTACAATCACAACAACTTGCCAACCGGTCAATTAATATTGTGAAAAACTTGGTGACTCATAAAAATGACTAGTTATGAAACCTTCTGGCCTAGCTGCAGAGCCAGTTTTAAGTTCTTAAACTGGTGTCTCAGATACAGGTCTGACTGGCATCTTTGGTCTGTTAGAGTATTTCAAGTCATTAAATTACACTGAGGCTTCATTCTGGGTGAATTTTGCAGCTTGAGCCTGAAAAAAACAGCATCATGAGGAAGATGTATAAAAGTAAATGATAAATTCTTGGTGCTCTGTCTTTAAGATGGGAAGACAAAAACTTTATAAGGCTGTTTGCTGAACAGAGATCATTGCAGGCAGTTGGAAAGTCTAACCACTGATGGGCTTTTACAACACTGGCAGGCATATAGCCTGTAGCTCAAGTTGAAATGGTTGATGTATTTCCACAGGATCCGTATTTTTTTCCCCTACATTCACCAAAGCTTGCAGATTGGTTGAAACTACTCAACTACAAACAAATTGCCTATACTGAACATCCAGACCCGTGAGTACAGATTGTACATTTATATGTAGAATCCATAAATAGAGATTATCTGGAAGTGAAATGCTTGATTTTGACGAGTACCTCATACCACTGCACTTGAAAAAGCTCCTCGGAGCTCTGCCCAACAACTAATTGACTCAGGAATTCTCACTGAAATAAATGCTAAAATATCTGATTGCCTTGTTTCCTTGCAAGCTGAAAAGCACCTGATCCCAAGCTAGTTGGTTTTTGTTCCCTAAGCAGCCCCAGCAGAGTCCGTGTTGTTTCAAAACTGGACCTGGAGAGTTTAACATCACATTCTGGACCTACACTGATCACTGATTGTTCCCTACCTGACCCTCGTGCCTGTCTCCACTGCTGACCCACATTTCCCACTGGTTCATATTGGCGCCATGGAGGAGGACCTCAGGGAAGGCCACTCTGTCCCTCCTTCAGTGAGGTTGAATGGAAGGGAGTTTGTCAGTGAGATTGATGACTTTACTGAGGTTAGCAATTATTAAGGAGGGTGATTAGAATGATTATTAAACAAAGACAAATACTTTCAAATGATAAATTAACCTCAGCTCTAAATTTGCTCGTATGCTGGGATGAAGAAAACCCAACAGGACAAATGATTTGGTCATCACTGCACTGACCCTCGACCTGAATGTGAAATGCCTGCCCATAGATACACACAGGCTTAGTACATATGTATTTAACAGAATGATACCTATAAAATAATATGAGATATTATACCAATAAATGTTTGCATTATACATCATGAGTCATATCTTTTTTTTTACTTATTCTTTTCATTCTTTAGGATACAGACTGTCAATGTCTTCTTCATTTAACACATATAGGAAAAATGTAAGTATTTATAAAGGCGGTGAGGGTTCCTCATCAGTCTCTGTTTCTTCTTGGTTTAACTCGTATCCAGACTGTAACATGAAACATCAATTAGAAAAAAAAAAAAACTCAGATTCCATCTTTGTTTCCGTTTGTCTAAAAATTTAATCAAGTCAAACAACTATTTATCAAAAAGCTGCAAAATGTTTCAATTTTTCACTGAAGAAGTGGAGCTGAAACCTAAATGCCACACTCAGTAACTTTCAAAAGAAGTGAATCCTCTATCATTAATTTAAAGATGAATCCATGAGAATTCAATCAAATATTTCACGATTCAGGACATTTTTCGACTGCAGGCTAAGTCAGTCTGTAAGCTTCTGTCAGCTCTTAGCTTCTGTTAGCTAACTACTCCAGACAGATATTTCTGGCTTCACTTGTGCTCCCGAAGGAGCTCTTGTTCAGTTAGCTTTTTCATTGCTAACTACAGCTGGTGAGTTTTGTATCAAGAAGGTGAAGAACTGTGTTTTTAAAGCCCTGTCATTGCAAGCTTCTTTTTATGCAGTGGCTGAAGATGACATTATAAGAGTTATGAAAGTGATGAGTATACTTGAACATTCGAGTTCCTGTCAGCAATAAACTACGGCTCTGTAGGAGAGAGGATGCACACTGCAAATTTTCAAATCCTACTGAGTGTATTTGTGTGTACTCGAATCAAAGTATCAAATTATTCTTGAAAGGAGTGACATTTAAACAGAATTTCACACAATAAGCCAAAAATGAGGACTTCAACGAATACAGCAAGACCTCAGAAATCAGAAAACCTTGCTTGCTGCATTTATGCCTCACATCATCAGGTCATAAACACTTCATTTTATCATCTTAGAGACATTCAAAAGTCAGACCTTTTTTTTTTTTTTTTTTAACCCCAGAAAGACACAGTAAAATTCTAATTTATGCTTTTATTACCAGCCCTTTAGTCTACTGCAAACTTTTTCTTTACTGGTTTGTCCCAAAAAGCCTATCATAAAACTCCAGCTCATTCAAAATGCCGCTGCCAGAGTTTAAACCTGCAAAAAAACAACAACAACCACATAACCCCCCGTCTCAAAACTGCACTGGCTCTCTGTTTCCTTTAAAACTGATTTTTAAATTCTCATCATTGTTTCTAAAGCTCTTCACAACCTTTCTCCTCCATACATTGCAGAACCTCTGTCATTTAATGCTCCAGGGCGGTCTCCGCGGTCCTGAATACTAGTGTGTCTCTCACACAAGCACAGCACTTACTGTTTTAAATGCTCCTAAACTCTGAAACTCTAAAACTTTCTGCCTCGGGACGTTAAAACATGTTTGAATTTACTTTTAAAGGAAAACACAAAATCT